>OW799234.1:23120400-23837066 GCA_941918925.1 Phyto melanocephala | reverse complement strand
CTCTGTTCTATTATTAATAACATAAAAAAACCGTTACAAGTTATTTTTATTTAGTTTAATGTTGATATAAAAGTAAAGAAAAATGTTGCAAACTTGAATTCTTTAAAATCGTGAAAAACTTAACATAAATCGTCAACATGTAATTTTTAGCACGTAAAATCGTCAAATCTGGCAGCTATGCATATCAGGTTTAGGCTAATCTCTCAATCACCTAAAAACATCATCTGATTGATTAAACCTCAAGATGTAACGATCAGAAACTCTATGTTGCTCTTAGAAATCTCACCAGATTTTCGTGCTGATATATTTCAAAGTTTTTAAAAATGTAACAATATTAAAGTATTTAAACAAATTAGTTACGTTTATTACTTTTATTGAAAAAGTTAACAAATATTAATTATGATGAAAATAGTACAACCGCATCAGAACAAAATTTTGTGAAGTGTCGAAACTTATAAAAAAAAAATGGTTGTGGGTATATTAATTTTGTTATTCCGCTTAAAACACTTAAAAATATTCGTTAAAAGCCTCAAAAACTGTATATGTAAACATTTTTTAATCATTTTATCATTATATCCGAGAAGATTATTAAGCGCCTATTGTTCCACACTTTATGAGGGAACATCAAGCAAACCCATCAAAGTATACGTCGGAGTTCGCAAGGCTGTGTTTTGTTTTTATTATTGTTTAACATATACTTGACGCTATCATTTACCACAGCATGGTAATTCATGTGGTTTCTACGATAGGTTTGATGATATCGACTATGCCGATGATGTCTATCTTTTATTCCACAGCTTCTGTAACATGTAATCCAAGATCCAATCATTTTCTACACGTGCAGCTAAAGATGACTTACAAATTAACATCAATAGAGACAAATCATTTTTCATAAATTCATTATGAAACACGAACTTCCAGCTTTTAGGAATACACATTGATAGCTTTTGCTATCTGTGTAGCAAGGCGAATTCATATCAGGTGAACTCTTTAGCCCAGCTGTTCATCAGCTGTTAACGAAGTTTAAAAACAAAATGTCAAAATTTGAGTTTTTATGTTTGTTTACATTCGTTTGCTGGAAATTTTTAATAAATGTTTAAAAAGTGAAAAAATTTAATTTCTATGGATGAAATCAGATTGAATCCAAAATAAATACAGTCAAGGGCTAAAGTTTTAATACACCCCAAATATTGTATGTTTAGAGAAAAGTAAACGTTTCAGAAAAACTTAAAGTATGCAGTTTTATATAGTTTCATAAATAACAAAAAACAATAACAAAAAATATAGACTTCATTCAGAACATAACGGTAAATCTCACAATAACTACAAAATGCTGCAGACCAAGGCGAATTTACATCAGGTGAAGTTATTAAAGCAGCTGTTTATCAGCTGAGCATTCTTTTTAATATTGAAATGTCAAATTTTGTTTGTGTTTTTATGTGTGCTTCTACTTTTTTATTGTTTATATTTGTGGGTGCATTAGTTGAAAAATTTTTAAGATTGTGAAAAATTATGCAAATTCTCTTAAAAATTGTAAAAAAAGAGATAAAAAAATTGTGAATTGTGAAAAATTTAATAAAACGTTTGAAAAAATTAAATTAAATAAAACAGACTATTTTTATTTGTGAAAAATGCGTGTGTGCTCTTGTGCTTTTTATTTTTGACAGCTCAAGTTAGTTTACACTAACAAAATACACGTTGTATTTTTTCACTTTGTAGTTGTTTTAGCGACGAGTTCACCTTATTGAATTCGCCTTGCTGCAGACAAAAGTTGAAATACATCTTGCAAAACAAAGAACTCTCTTTCATTTCTTAAAAACAAAGTACAGTTATATTTAATATTTTGACGAAATTCTTTTATTACAAGCCAGCACTTGTTATTAGTAGCATTCTTATCTTATTATTAGTGTTTTTTTTTTCGAAAATTATGGACAAAGGTAAAGAAATTGAGTCCAACATCAAATATTTAATAAAAAAAATATAAAGAAAATGGTTCAGTTGCAAATATGACCAGAATCGGTAAATCGTAAGAGAAGTGAAGAAAAATCCAAGAATAAGTGCCCCAAAACTTGCAGATGATAATAACTATAACAAACATGTTCACCCAAGAACTGTTCAAAGAGCATTGCGAAAAAATGGATACAAAAGCCGAGTTCTCCGAAAAAAGCCACTGATAAGTAAAAAAAACAGAAAACTAAGACTGGAGTTTGCACATAAGTATTAAAACAAAGACGCTGAGTTTTAGAGAACAGTTCAATTTACAGACGAGTGCAAATTTAATTTATTTGAGAGCGATGGACGTGCAAATGTATACTTGTGTTAATTGTTCAGAAATTAAAAAAAACAAACAATTTGCGTTTAAGATAAAAGACTAACAAATTGTAAAAGTTTTCGTGAAAAAGTGCCTTCCTGCGCGATGTATGGAAACAATATTTTAAGGGTAGTGGAACTTTATTTAATATGAATATATGTATATAAAGTTTAAAAAAAACATTAAAATTCCTTAATTTTAGTGTGATTTGCATAATTTGCTTTAAAAAATGTAAACAAACGTGTGTTTGTTTGTGTTTAATAATAAAATTTTTGACAATTAGGTTTAAATATACAAAAACAAAATACATGTAGTTTAGTGTTTTAGTAAAGGCTATAATACACGGCATGTTTTTTACATCTGACTTTAAAATTTGTGAGACATATGTATGTAAATCTACATGTCTGTCAAAATTCTACTTTTACGCTGACTGCTTTGCAGCAGCAGAGATTTCTGCCAACGACTGATGTCACATGTTTTGACAGAAGAAAATAGAGCGCACTCTAATTAAAATTTTGTCAGATGTCCTAACACATGTTTTTTTACAGAAGTAATGTTTTAAAGGTAACACACGACATGTTTGTATCAGCAGTGGAGAATTTGACAAGTCAGATGTAAAAAACATGCCGTGTATTAGCTCCTTAAGGAAGAGATCAAGACATATTCATACAGGGTATCAATTCTCGTTCTATGAAACTATGAAATGAAAAGTTTTTGTGTGTAATATCATATGGTGCCACCATACCCTTTGCTATACAAAAGCTTTTTCATTTCACAGTTTCACAGAACGAGAATTGAGCCCCAGGTATATGCAACGGCGAATCGATACAACAAAGCAACTTTTGAGGAGATGCTTTATGTTAATGCCATATATATCAGAGATGGAAAAGTTTTTATGATATCTATATATATAAAAGTGAAACTCTCTGTGTGTGTGTGTGTGTGTTAGCTATAGACTCCGAAACTGTAAAACCGATCGGACTCAAACTTTGGCAAGTTGTTGTACACATACCAGGAAGTGTTTATGGGTGAAAAAAAGTGGGCGGGGCCACGCCCATAAAAATTAGTTATCAGTTTTAGCTACTTGCACTTGACCGATTTTTCTGAAACTTTGCACACATATCGAGCTGTCATGACTAAATAATTTCGTGATAAGAAAAGTGGGCGGGGCCACGCCCCTAAAAAAGTTTTAATTTTGAGGTACTTGCACTGGACCGATTTTTATGAAACTTTGCACACATACTAAGCTGTCACAACCATATAATTTCGTGATTAGAAAAGTGGGCGGGGCCACGCCCAAAAAAAAAGTTTATAATTTTGAGGTACTTGCACCAGACCGATTTTTCTGAAACTTTGCACACATATCGAGCTGTCATGACTAAATAATTTTGTGATTAGAAAAGTGGGCAGTGCCACGCCCATAAAAAAATGTATCATTTTGAGGTACTTGCACTGGAGAGATTATTCTGAAACTTTGCGCATATTTTGAGCTGTTATGACTTTACAATTTCGTGATTAGAAAAGTGGGCAGTGCTACGCCCATAAAAAAAAAGTATCATTTTGAGGTACTTGCACTGGACCGATTATTCTGAAACTTTGCACACATATTGAGCTGTTATGACTTTATAATTTCGTGATTAGAAAACTGGTCAATGCCACGCCCATAAAAATATTATAATTTTTAGGTTTTTGCACTTGATATTCAATTAAAATTCAGAATGCATTTCGATTCATTAAGGGGCGTAGCAACGCGCGCCGGGTTTGGCTAGTATTAAATATAATAATATTTGATTAAAACAAGATATAAATTGTTGAAACACATTATTAATGACGCAACAGCAATAAATATACTTAAATTAAGTACATTTATTGTTAAATAAGTACATTTAAGTTAACAGTTTAATACCAAAGCCAAAATCAAGGGGAATTCAACCAATTTTGACAAAAAGTTTCTCCATAAGCTGGGCTGATAATTTCACCTGTATGAATTCGCCTTGGAAGAGATCACCTGACTGAATTCGCCTTTCTGTGTAGTATAGTTTTAAAAAGTGAGGGCAGAAAAAAAAAATAAAATGGTATTATGGTACGCTCAACAAATTCTGGAGATCGCAAAATATCTCTACTAACATCACAGTCAAGGTTTGTCACAGCAATATGAAATCTGTGCTTCTATAATATTGCGAAACATGGAGTCGCGAAATGAGTACTATGCAAGCTTTTATAAACCGCTGCCTAAGGCGTATACTTAGAATATGGCCAACCCCGATATCAAATCAATATTTGTAAAATAGAACAAACCATGCTCCTTTGGGTTTGAGTATACGTTCCCGTAGATTTGGATTTAGGAGACTCGGCAGACCTGCAAATACTTGGAGACGACAAATTGAGAACGAGTTGCATAAGCGTGATGTATCCTGGAGTGAGATGAAATTGCTTTTTGATGATTAAAGAAAATGGAAACCATTTGTTGCGGTCCTATGTTCCACTTAAAATTAAATGATTAAATATATACTTATATTCGCATTCTTAGATCTAGAGATGTCTGTTCGTCTGTGTTTGTGTTCGCCTTCCTACACCAGTGGTGCCAATGATATTTATAGCTTTATCATTCCGTTTGTAATTTCTAGGATATTCATTTCTGATCTGATAAAATATTGATTTTCCGAAAACCTATAAATAGGGAAGTTGACTAATTGATGTCAGTCTGTCTGCGTGTTGGTTGAAATAAATTTTTTTCAAGTCGCCACATGTTGCACAGACCAGTATGATGGCCGCCACTATAAAATGGCGTACGATAAATTTATATATGGATCAAATCTAGTAATTAAATATGTACACGCAAAGAAAAACCATGGTTACGATATGATCACGACGGTCATATTATATTGTCTATAACAATGTTTGGTTATCGAAAACAAGTAATAGTTATTTTAGTTATTTTTTATCGTTTTCTTTTGGTCACAATAACCAATTATTTGTTTGAATTTTATCATTTAATGTTTGCTTCTTATAAAAACTTCGATATGGTTATCCTTTTAAAGTAGTATAATTTACGAAATTATTATGACAAAAATTGTATCATGTCTCTACAAAAGTAACATTATATTCGAAGCCATTTAAAATTACAAATAACTATTTAATGATTATTGAAACAACAGTATGATTACAAAGCAAACACGCTATAATATGTTTTAATCATAATTTGTTTTCAAACGTTCTTCTTCTTATTAAATTAATTTTTATTATTCAAAAGTTTGACATGTACAAGAAAAAAAAAATATAAAAATTTTAAAACATTTAAAGAAATAATTAAAATAAACATTGAAATGTTTCAAAAATTATAGAAAAAATATTATATTTAAAAATTAAGTACGACAAATAAGATAAATTTATTATTTATATTTAACACTTTCGATTCTTTAAGCTCCTACAATCAGCATGGGACCGAAGCGAGTTCCTTCTAATATTCTACATCTACTACGCGATGCTCAATTTCGTTCCAATTGAAATTAAATGCCGATGTCGGCCCTATGGATTCTACTCTTAATATTGCTTTGTTGCTTGATGGTTTACAAGTCTGATTTATGATGCCTTATTATGCTGGATCGGTTGCTGGTTGCTACTGACCACAGGTGAATGTTGGAGATTGTTGAGTACAAATACACACTCAGAATCTTGAGTAGATATTTATTTTTGATGAAATGTGTTTAAAAAAAAAACAAAAATTTTATGTTTCAGTTTTAGTCATAGTGTGATAATTGCATTATACTTTAATTAAATATAATAACGACATCTTGTAACCATTACATGTTATAACTACAATCATACAATTCAATCATAGTATGTTGCTCTTAGATTATAATTACCACAACCATGTTTTTTCTTTGCGTGTACCCACTTCAACCCCCTCAATAGTGGTATCGGAATTATAGGTCAAATCTAGTAATTAAAAAATTACCCCCTATAACCACCTCAATAAAAGGGATTGACTGGTAAAATACAGTAAAATGAAAATAATTAAAATCTAATATGGCATCCGCAGTAAAATGACAGACATATAGTATATCAAACATAGCAATTACATATCTGTAGCTTGGAGCTAAAAGAGCCAATGTCACTTTTTTGCTCTTTTAAGTTAATCATTGCATTAGATTTGTTTTCTTGCTTTTTTTTATTATGGTAAAACAGCTAAAGTCATATTTAACCCAGAACAGCTTCATAAATAAAATGCTGGCCAATGTCACTTTGAAAGCACCTATAAAAGTTAAAGTTCAATTCCAATTTTCTCAAAAGTAAATATTTTGACATTGGCCCTTTTAGCTCCAAGCCACAGATATTTATCTTCTTTAAATTTAACGTGTATTTTCATTTTGTTACAATAACAAAACACATAAAAAGCTTCAAGTTTAATCTCAAACAGCAATACTCAGTCGATCTTAAAGTGTAAGAATTTGCATTATAAACTTCAGCACAAATGCATAATTCTCATTCAACCTTAAATAGTGTGGAGCATAAAAATTTTACTACATAATTCTTGGTAACATGGGATTTTATACTAATAAATCAAATATGATTTCAAGCGGTTGTAAAGTTTAACTCCTAAAAAAGTCTTTATTATAGATAAATGAAATTACAATAAAAAATAAAAAAACAATTATTACTGAAGCTTTACTTACCATTTTCATTGAGGTCGATGGCGATCGCTCATCGATCGTGGAGCAAATTTGTGTATTTTGCATATTTTATACTTTTAGTACAATTATTATTTTGTTTTGCGGTTATTGGTTTAAATTAGTTTCAAACTTAAAGATTTTGTTTTCAAATGTGTATTTCGAAATTTTAAATCCTCGTTTTGATAAGATATTGGTTGAACACACGCCTTCGTACATTTGTGCTGCTCTACACGTTGTATTGTGGTGGTTTGTTATTGTTTTTTGTTTAGACGATTACTGTATAACGGTTGGTGTGCTAGTGACTGACGATTATTAAAATGGTGACCAACGAATTTAATAATGATGTTGATGATGATGATGACGATGATATGACCGTACATACATACATTCTCGTACGTTGTCAACTACAATAAAAAAAAATCGTTTAGTATAAAACCAACAACAATAATAATAACAAAAAAAAAAAAATCTATTAATATTTAGAAGTTAACCTTTTAGCCTCTAACTGTACATTTTTTATATATTATTATTATTTTTTTTTGTTGAAATAATTATACACAAGAAACTAAATAGGAAAAAACCCATAACATTCTTCAAATATGTACAAACATGCATACTTAGTATGATTGTACACCACTTTTAGTATGAGTAGCAGTAAATAAAAACGAACACAATTAGGCTACTCACAGTTAAGAAAAATAAAATTTAGCACAATCATTTTGAGTTTCAATTATTATTTTGGTCTGGTTTTTAGGGGGTCAATGCTGATTTGGAGAGACTGTGATTTTAATTTACAGTTAATCTGAAAAAAAGTAAGAACGATATATTCGGCTCTGCCGAATCCGATAATATCCTTCACGTAAATATGTTGGTATAGTGACCACATCGTAGCTTAACATAGATTTTTAGATTTTAGTTTTAATGTTACGCCATTTTGTTTTATTATTTTTGATGCTATTTCTTATTTAAATTTTTATATAGTTGACTGTATTCTACTACTCATATGGATGGGGTTGAGGAAATCTTTGTTTAGTCGCCATTCTGAATTTCAACTTTTACATGATTTACTATATTAATATATGAATATATATTGATATTCATGATTTATATTGGTCAAGCTCTTTCATTTGATACCCGGTATTGTGGTAGTTGAAGGGGCAAAGTCGTAACTATCAGCCTTATTCATAACAAAAAGTTAGCCACAGTTTATACACTACGTACAACGAGCTGCTAACTCAAAAATGCAACCATTTTTTGTAAATCCTCCTTGATTTTGACAATTTTTTGTTTTTCCATCCATACTCACAATTTTTAAAATTTAAAAATGAATTAAAAAAATAAACGAACAATATATTTTTTGTGCACAAACATTTTTATTCTTTTCTTTATAAATTTTTTTTTTGACACAGAACAGCTGTTTTTCACAAGTCTGCAAACGCTGGGCAGCTCGTTAACAAGAGTTTAGCAAATCGTTAGCCAGAGTTTAGCATGTGTGTTATGAATAAACTTTATGCTAACTTTATGCCAACTTTTTGTTATGAATAAGGCCGTATAAGTATTTTGCCAGTCAAGGTCTTTCTTTTACTACCAATTTCGCTCCTCTATGTTGTCCAGAAGTTGAAAAAATCGATTTTCGTCTGTAAATTTTAGGAAAAACACCGAAACAGTTGTATCTTGTTGCCTTTATCTTAGTTAGTTACTAAACAATTTGACAGTTTTTCTCAACAGTACTTTCCGAGACTACAGCTTGTATTTTAGTGTCTTTATCGTGTCCAAAAATTAATTAATATTTAAAAAAAAAATTATTTTTGCCTTTTACTCTACAGATTAGTAACCGATTTGTCCAAACTCGTTTACGAATTGCCCAAGAGTTTTATATGGCAGTTGTTTTGGTTATATCTCCAAAAGTTATGGGATGACTGTGCTGGATTTTAATAACAATTCTTTCTAGAATATTTCAAATTAATTGGTACTACATAATGACTTGTGCAATATTCAGGGGCTTCTAAAAGTTGATTTCAACCAACACATGGACAGAGGGGCAGATTTACCTAATAAAGGATGATCCAACCGTAATGCACGGTATTAATTGTGAGTCACACCTTAAGATACAGTTTTTTACAACTTAATTTGACATTTCTTTGATTCGGTGTTTGACAATTTCAACCATGGAAAGATTTACAATTGAGCAGCGCGTTAAGATTGTTGACGTCTTTAACAAAAATAGTCGAAAAAATCAGTATGAACTTCGTGATTTTTTTTGGTCAGCATTATCGAATTAATGTGCCTACAATCGGGAGAATTGTGCGATAATTTCAGCAAACTGGGTATGTAGAAAATGTGAAAACATCTGTGCATGCTCGCCGCTGTTGTTCGCAATATTGTGGCAGAAGAGCCCAACAATTGAATGTCTCACGAACATCAGTGATACGATTATTGATTAAAACTTTAAATTTTCACGCTGACCATTTCAAGCGTCGACAATACGTTAAATGGTTGGCTGAACTGACAGAAATGAATGCTGATTTTACAATGAAAATCATCTTTAGCGACGAGATACACTTGCAAATCAGAATTCACGAGCGATTGTTACAAAGCTGATGTATACATAAAGAGTGACAGTTTAGTGTGGTTTATGGTATGGCGCCGTCGTTTAGCCGTACTTCTTTGAAAATGAGGTCGGCCAAGCTGTTACCGTGATTGGAGTTCGCTATCGCGAGATAATATCGAACTTCTTGTGGCTAGAAATTGGGGATCCATGGAGGCTATGTGGTTTCAAAAGGATGATTGAATGAAAAGAATAGTTGTACGGCAATAAGCCAAGAATAATTCAAGAGCTTAAGATTGAAATAATTCGGCAATTTAATGACATTGAACCTCAATTGAACTGTCAATTATGTATTGCCGCAGTTGGCAAATTTGATTGCGTCCACAGAAATTGCGACGTATAGACCGCATATTGCCATATGTAGCAATTATTGCTTTGCTGATTGCTTGAGCAGATATTGCCGCAATAAGCTGTCAAAATCGTTTCATTTTCTTTTGAATTTTTTATATTTTTTTGCAAAAACAAAGGAAAATTTAAATATTTTCATCTGATAATAATAATTTAGAGTGAGTATATTAACTCCAAGTAGACTTAAGTCCACAGCTGATCATTGTTTTGCTTAAGCATTTGTCTTCCCAAATGTCAAATGTTCGTTTTCATACCTTGTTTTATGCAAGACGTGTATGCATCATTAAATTTTTTTATTTACTAAAATTTTGCTTTTATTTTTTATCAACTGTTTAAGTGTTTGTTTTGACATTTAGGAAGTTTTTTGTAGAAACAAACGGTGCGTCTAACTGGAGTTATTATACATTGGTTTTCTTGTACCATGTCTGGAAGCTGAATAAAATAGTTTTTACAAACAGTAGATGTAGCCAACTATGGCTCTATTTTAAGATATAAAATATGCAGGAGCTGCAAAACAATAATGTAAACAGGGTACACTTATACAAGGTGGCGGTGCCAGCCCAGCTGACTATTTTTTTGTGTTCTGGAGTATGTCAAACTACATATTTAAAAAAAATTATTTCAACTCCGGAAATTGTCAAACTTCATACATAAAAAATAGAACCGAAAATTGCTCTCCTTTACGCTATCACCTTATGTAATTACACCATGAATGTAAAGAAATCTTTGTCATAATTTTTTTTGAACAATTTACGAGTATCCCTAATTGTATGGTGATACCTTTTTGAAGCTTGATTAACTAAAATGTACATTATGATTGTAAATGTGTTTGTTTTCAATGATTAAAATAACTAATCCATAGTTTGTTGTATAAGAATTTAACGCAATTCTCAAACGTGTGTATAAATATTATTCGTTTAAAAAAATAAAAAAAAATTCTTTAAAACTTTGCTATCTAACATCATTGAAATGCGAATAGAAGTACAAGTATTTATGCTCATATGTATGTATGTTTGTATGTATGTACATTGTACATGTGTATAAGTCTGGTTTTACATGCAGTCAATGGTAGTGAATTTTAACATTTGTTAGCTCGGGTCATATTCAAATTTTATTCATACATATTCAACGACTATCGTTTGCAATTGCGTTAATCATTTGCCTAGTACCTACTTAAGTATGAATATATTTACACTCGCCTTGTATATCGATGGTCACAACTGAAAAGGCTCTCTAACTCGTATTCTTTACGAAATTGAGTTTTGCCGTGATTTCAATCTATTTCACACAAATACACCTCGACACACAAATTTAATGCGATAGTATCGATGCAATGGTAGCAATACAGTTTTTCAAGCAATTTTACAAAAGAAACTACTTTATGATCATACAGTTTCTATTACGTTTTTACCTTCTCCTAGAAGGTTGCAATTATTTGAGTTAGGGCCTTTCTACTTGTGTGCATCGATATATTTTTTTAATGTGTTAAACACAAATTTTAATTTAAAATATTGCCTAATAGTCGTTACGAGCAAGAATTATCAACACAAATGAAACAAACTACGTAGATTCTTGATTGTTGCGGTTTTGCGATTTATTTAATAAACAGTCTATGTGAAAATTGTTAAATTTTTTTTTTGAAATTGAAAATATTAAACACATCGTTAGCAATGTATGATTCAGTAGAGCTTAGGCCTTAAGTGTTATTCTTATTAAGTTGTTATATCACTCATACGTTACGTATTGCGATAAAATCTCAATCAACTCAACACTCTAATAAATTTGAAATTTTTAAAAACTAAGGGCTGTATCCATAAAAAATATTTTAGGCTTAGAGAAATTTGTCAAATAAGCCTTCAATAAACCTAAAATATTTTTTATTAATACCAAGGCGAATTCAAAGGTAACTTTTGTTAACGTGAGCAATAAACTGACCATTAAGTATTTTTCGTTATTACAACCTGCCTGTTAAATAAATTGTATTTATTTTAAAGTATGGCAGCACCAAAGCAAATGCTGAACAAATTTATTAGTTCTTTAAAACCAAGGCGAATTCAATAAGGTGAACTCGTCGCTAAAACAACTACAAAGTTAAAAAATACAAACGTGTATTTTGTTAGTGTAAAACAAAACGATATGTCAAAAATACACAAAAATTTGACAAGTGGTCCGTATAAGTAGTCAACAGCTGATGATCAGCTGATTTAATAAGTTTACCTTATTGAATTCGCCTTGTTTAAAACCAAAGTGGCAACGACAAGCAAATAGTAAACAATTCTCTTATACGGTAGAAAATATGGCAACTTTTAATTTATAAACCTCACTTTAAAAGTTAAAGGTAGAGTGATCTTCCCTTTAACTTATCGGACACTTGTATGTTAAAGTAAAGTTGTAATAACGAAAAACTAGTTATCTGTCCGATAACATCCTAACTTTAGTTATCGGTAAGTTATAATAATGGCCCTTAGTCTGTAAGGATTATAACCATAGACTTCAATAACTAACTAAATAAATAAAAGAGGCTCTTTGAGCATCATACGAGTCTGTCCACAAGTGATTACTTCCATTCACCTTTGAAAGATCTTTGCCCGCACCAACCCATCACCCAAAACAATTATGAATTCTGGTCCAAAGATTGTCGCTACAGATTCGCTGCTCGTCAACAGTTTCATTCTCAGCTATGCCCACATACCTATTGAGCTTTAGAATATGCTCAAGCACCAAAGAGGAGCTCACAGTAATCTACTGTATGCGTATTGTTACCGACTGGTTATCAATTGTAATGAGAATTCCCTTCCCTTCCATTTAAAATTCCTATAGGTGGTCCAACGCATGTAACGCATGGTCTTAAATGAAATCTGAGTCTGCCTATCTTCTTTATTCACGAGGTCTTGGATTTTCCTATGCCACAATTCCGACATAAAGTGATATCATATGCCATCGCTTTGTATCCAAATTGTTGATCTTGCAGCACTTTCACACGTATTTATCACAGATCCTTCAATCATAATTTAAAAAAGCATTAAGATAATTCTGTAAAAACTTTTTGTTTTATTTTTAGTCAACATCGTGCGTTGTGGTTAGACCGTTATAAGCATGAGCAAACGAATGTCACCTATAAAGATTTCCTTTAAGCATTCAATAAAGCAAATCAAAATCTTTTATTATTTAATTTGGATCAAATCAAATTTGCTTTGCACCTCATCTACAATCGTAAAAATTAAACAACCTTTTGCTTATTTATTACATTTATTTTTTTAATTCTGAGAAGCACAAACATGTCAAAAAGGGTTTTTTCAAACAATTTTTCTAGGAGAAGAACATTAACTAGTCAATTTGATGTATATCAAACAAAAAAACTAAAATTTTGTGAAAATGAGCGAGATCATTTAATTATAAATAAATTCAAAAGGAATCAATCGATTTTTATGATCGATATCTTATTTTGTTTCTATTACATGTGGCTTTGCGATAAAGTAATAAATTTAAACAATTTTTGCCGTTTTTTTTATTATAACTCCGAAACTACTGAGCCGATTAAAACGCAATATATAAACGGATTAAAGGCTATGTAAATCTAAATTTTTCAAAGCTTATTTTAAGGATATCGGACTAAACGTTTTTGAGTTATTATTGATTATGCGGAGCAGCGTCTAAAAAAATCTTGAACTAAAAAAAAATTATCTATAGAATTGAAAGATTTAACAATTTTTGTACTAAGGTATCCATGATGCATCAAATCTATATAGTGGTTATCAAACCCTTTTTTCCTGTTGACCTATGTAATCAATTATTCTAATAATTTAATGTATGCTGGTGACGTAAAAATTTGTATCTCTTATAATGATGCTCAACAACAAAAACTACTTCAATATGATTCAAATAGTTTTACCACATGGTGTGATGTAAATAAACTTAATGGAACTAAATGTTCAAAGGTGTAAGTAAATGATTTTTAGTAGACTTGGTATATTTAATGGCTGTTACTCGATGAACGATGTAAGTTGTGTATAAGTTAAATCATTTGATGATCTTGGAGTGCTTCTAAAAAGGAAATTGAATTTTCGCACACATAATACGTTAACAGTCAGTATGGCAATTAGTGTGGAGGGATTCATTAAACGTTGGTCTAAGGAATCCTTTGACTCATATATCATCGTTAGTTAAGCCTATATTAGAGTATGGTTGCATCATATACCAAGTGCATATAAACGCTTTTGGATCTGTTCAAATAAAGCTTTTGCTTTTCTGTATTCGAGGTCTGGGTTGGGCACCTAATGAACGGCTTCCCTTTTATGAAAGACGCCATTGCTTTTATAACATTTCCAACTCCTTAAAGCCGTTAATGTTTAATGCAACATTTATTTTAAAATTATTAAATGGGAATATCACTTCAGAATTCCTTCTAAGTAGAATAAAACCCAATATTCCTTTCCGTAATTCTTGAAATTATACTTTTTCATATATTAAATATTATACTACAAATTATGCAAATTTTAATCCTTTTCGTAGAACTTGTCAAAATTTTAACAATTTTTTTGTTTCTATTGATTTCAATAAAGATCTCAACGAAGGTAAGAGAGCAATTATTCTACATCTTAGTTTTGTATCTTCTTTTTAAAATTACATATATTTTCCTTAAAACTTTATTTATTTACTAGCTGACCCGGTCCGCGTTGCTGGCCCTAAGCAAACATTAGTGTTATATAACCACACGATTTAAATTGAGCTTTTAACGAAATTTACGGCCTTTAAATGAAAATCCATGGAATACCTGTCATAAAGTTTTTTTTTACAGAATAACTTACATATGGTGTAAATATGGGCTCAATCTAAAAAGGAACGCTTGTATTTAAGGCAAATTGGAAATTATATTTATTTATTACTTCATCTTAAGGCCAGCGGAGAGACAATGTTTTTTGTTTTTTTACGTATAAATTTTTTGGCGTGCCAACTCAAGAGCAAGCTGAATACAACTGGCCGTGTGAAAAACATGAATTTTCTAAAATTAAGCCAGCAATAGTCAATGATTGGCTTTGTGCTTTGTTGATGGTAATAGCAAAGGCAAGACGCAAAGGGAATTGGAGCCGCTTGAATTGGAAATTATCGGAATTCGTGGAATAAGTACGTCTTCACCTTTGAATCTGCCACCGATTATTGTTGCCTCGATAAAATTTGGTGAACAGTTCTTGACATTCAATCTGGTTCCGTTGCATAACTTTGGTGCGTTTAGGTTGCAAATAAGAATTACCAATGATCCAACCTCTAATATTAGTACATGCGGTGGCATTCCGGGTGGTTGCAATGAATTCAAAAATTCAGGGGATAATTAAAGGCTTGTTCTGTATCAATTACTGTGTCGATCGATTTGTATTTGACTAATTTGCCAGGCAGTTTCAATTGAATTTGCTGATTGAGCTATAAATATTTATTTTGTAAATAAACCGAAACTCGGATATTTGAATGCAACATTTCGAAAGTTTTAAAATTTTGATATTGGATCATTATTAACATAGGTTTTTTGTAAATATCTTCGGAACTACATAACCGATTTAAGAGTTTGATATCTCGTTCTGAAAAACATGACAACGGCTTTTATATAAATATAAAAAAGCAAGCAAAATAAACAAAATGTATATGTCATTGGTGGTGCAATATGAAAATTGGATTTTGCCACGCCCCTCCGCCCGTGGACCGAAAAACAAAAATCAGACTTCACAGTAACAGCCGCCAAAATATTGTGAAGATTCCCTGAAGATTTCATCAAAATCGGTCAAGCCGTTTTGGAGTCCATACGTTACATACATACACACATCCTGTTTTATATATATAGAATAAGAAGAAGATTACTAGCCTGTCCCTACGACTTCGTTTGTGTAGTTATCGGTACGAAACGAAGCCTATTTATGCAATTATTCAGATTGTTTTTTATCTGTAAGGTAAATTTAGGGTGCCCCGGTGGACTAGTCAGTAGTGTGCTGGTCTGCTATTTTGGGGTTTGCGGGTTCGATTTCCGCCAGAGACTTTGAACTGGTCTGCTTCTATTTCTCTTTTATTCTCTTTCTATTGGCGCCCAACATGCTAATTGGGCATAAGTGTATACCTGTCGTGGGTTTGGACTTTTAACCCAACCTAACCTAAGGCAAATTTAATTTAAATTCTTTTACTGATTAAGTAAACATATTAAAACATGCAAACATACAAACATTCATATTTATTATAGGTATTTGTGGAATAGAACTTAATGCAAAAAATTAAGAAAAAAAACATACTTCTACAGACGACGTTGAATGATTACAATTTTTTCGCCAGTACGTGTAAATTTCGGACACCCGAAACCTTTGATAAACCGAATAACTAAATAAACAAATAAAATATTTATTGCATAATTTCGCGAATTCACCAGATTATTGTGATAAAAGGCAGCCTATGTGTTAATCTGGGTTGTTGTCTATCTGTGTGGCAAATTTTATTTAGTTCCTTTAAGTCGTTTTGCGTTATTAAGTAACAAACATCTAAACATTCACATTTATTATATTAGTAGGACTTGCATTTAAAAAATGTTTTTTTATAATTTATTATTATATGTATTCTACTTCTGTGAGGATTTTTTCCCATAGACTTAAAATAAATAAATAAATGAATGCCATTATAAAATCATCAAAATGGTCACTCTGGTATTCCTCAGGAATCCTACACAAATTTTGTATATTTTTTTTGGATATAATTTTTTTTTGGTTTACATAAGGGCAATTCCATGCCATCGTACGTGACATTTGTGATCCTATAAAGCGGAGTAATTTTTGCAAAAGTAAGAGTAACTGAAACAAAATTTGATCTTAATGTTCCATTCAAAGGGTACTTTATTTAAAAAATAAAAATTAATTATATTTGAATCATTGTTGTCTTAAATATTCAGGAAAATATGAATATATCGTACGTGACATAAAACAGAAGTGATTTTGAGGCAAAATATGGAAAAAATCTGGGAAACTTGGGAGATATTTTTCGTTTTTTTTTTTTAAATTCTGACACCAAACCAAATATTTTTCATTTAAAATCCATCATACTTAATTGAAAACAATATTTAAATGATTTTATAATAAATTTAGTTTAATATCGTTCATGACATATCGTACGTGACAGATTTTTCTCTAATAGTATTCTTAGGTAATAAAATTTATATTATGTTAAGAAAAAAAGTTAAATTCTAAATTAGGTGCTCTTGCGACTGTTCAAATGCAAATGACAGAGACAAATAATGTTTTTTTTTTGCACTACGTACGTGACATTAAAATAACATCCAAGGGCAATAAAAAAATACCGCTTCTTGTTAATTGTTGTTGTTACCTTAATTCTAAAGCATATTTACAATTACAATTTATTTTTACAATTATGTCGCTTAAAAAGAAAATAGTTGATTGCAATTCTTTAAAATAAGTCAAAGGATAATCAGATTAAACTCTTATTATTGCTCTTAAAATAATTTAATAAACTCTTAATACCTCAATAAACTTATATTGGAAAACTTTCAAGAGTTTTTATTTTTACAGTCGTGGTTGACATATTCATGGAATTGCCCATATCTTAATTGTGAAATTGTCAAAAGTCGCTATCCGAAATCAATCTGTTGCATATGGGGTCCTTTGCTTATAAACATCACTCATAGGACTAATGTAATCGTACTTAAATTAAAATATGGAAAGACAGACATCTTTTAATGGATTCACCCACCAATATGAACTCTTACGTCAGTATGTAACTAACTATGTAAAGTTTTGTCATTAAATAATTACAGTTACAAAATCTATAAATACAAAATTAAACAAAATGTATGTCACACCGATTCATCTTTTACTACTTCCTAACATTTTTTCTCTCTCTATTAATGTATTTCAATCTTATGGATTTTTAATACATTTCTACTTACAGCACTCTACATAAATACATACATACATACGTCCATACATTGTGTTCTAACAAAATTTGTAATAAAAGAATCTTTCTATGATACTAAAAACCAATGATAATCAAATTAATACTCGTACAAGGTAGTAAATGTATCTTAAAATAGTACAGAATATTATAGTACATAAATATGTACATGCATATGTATATACATACATACATATGTATGTATGTATTTATATTCCATACTCTTTATAAACAGCGTAGTTGTCTGAATCATTCATTGTTGTTATTATTACAAAAAGTATTAGGTATGTCTGTAGCAGTGTTGCCAGAAGTCACAAATGACATACAGCTAAATAGCATCAGAACAAGACGAGACAAAAGGTCAAGAGTAGTTTATCTTTACAAATTTACTAATAACTTATTATTTATTGCTCTTGTTTATAGATATTTTATGAAATAATAATCTTTTGTGTGAAAACATAGAACAAATCCTGTTAGTTGCATGCATTTGAAATATATGACAAATTGCAGAATGTAGCGCAATTAGGAGATCATTTTAATAATTTTTTAATGGGATTTTAAGAATTAAAAGAGGATTAGCCAGCCTGTAAAATAGTACAAGAATAGCTGAATCAGAAAAGTTTGAAAATATCTGATTCGTATTACAAATTCTGTAAAACATGTCAGGTAAATTTGATGTACGACATGTATAACAGATTTTTGATTGAGTTCGTATTCATTTTTCTATGATTTAAATTTCCTTTTGTGTTGGTTTCCTACAGATAATATTGGACTACGTGATCCATTTTAGCTAAATGTACTACTTACAATATTGGTCCTATGTAATGCAGTCATGAACCATATCACTTTTAAACAAGAGTTTGTAGTTAAACGGTAAGTGTTCGTGTTTTAACGATTACATACATATATTGTTGTCGAAACGCGTATAGTGGTCGTGCAGGTGCTCCATTGAGTAGTGGCAAAGAGTAGTTTTGAGATTACGCCGATGGGTTATATGGTCCAGCCCTAGGACATCGTAATGTTAAATCGACCTCGTTTTCCCATACATTTGGATGATCTTTGGATTAGTCCTAGTCCATTACAGGGTGTACCTTACATGCGTGTAAGGACTAGTCGCGTTATCTGCAGGGTTGTTTATAGAAAATTAACATTTACTCGTGCAATTTTTGGCATTTAAAGGATCTTTACTATCGTGTCTAAGTAACAAACAAAAGTGAAATTAAAAAAAAAATAAAGTTGCTAAATCCTCCAAAATTAATTAAATGATTAAGTAAGTGATTAAAACTGGATTTTATTTCTGTACTTAATGTATGCCAATGTCGCTTAATACATCAAAATTTCCCCTGCCTTTTTTTAAAGTTTTCTGTTAAATTTCTATCGGGCAAATCGGTAAAGAATTTCCCTTAACATATCTGTCAGAATTAATGGCAACCACTTTATATGTTTTTCGTTCAGAAGTGCGGTAGACTCTGTATAGAATTCTTTCTTGTTCGTAGACATTTCTTAACTACATTAAACAGATGTCGGACAATTTAAGTCGGTTGGGTAGAAACACATCAAGCATACTCAGCTAGCATTTTGGTAGGCTTTGTAAAAATGGGTTTGTATGTTTTACACCGACTTTGCTTGATGAAAAAACCAAAATAAACAAAATATTTAACTTTACGGTTTAACACATACAAATAAAGTTTTATAGAAAAGACTAAAAAGATTGACAAGTATTTTGATCGTGTCCAGAGAAAACAAAGGGGTTTAGTTAAACTAGTATTACCTGGCAATACTGGTTTGTGTGTATGTGCTCATATGTGGATACATTTCTTTTTGTGACATTTTTTTTTTATTTAAGAGCTGTTGTTGTTGCTGTTGTTACAATATTCTTAGCTACTTCGATAGAAATAGAGTAACACGGCAAATAAATATCTATACTTTCTGGTAAAAATGCATTATTTATAAGATGCACAGTAGACATTTGAAAAATACACATAATAACATTAATCTACATGTACGTTCGAGTATGTTCATATGCATTAACATTAATCGTATCGCACATATGTATATGCACACATACATATACTATGTAAATTTATTTGTACCTTAGGGTGCCATCAACTGCTTTGGATATTTATTTATGTTCTATTAAGTGCCTTTTTTACAGCACTACAGTAGATCCCGCTTAAAAGTATTTCCCTTATTGATGAACAAAGATAGTAGATAACAAATGAATTTAAATTAATTCAATTATTATAGTTCCGCTTAAAAGGTTATGTAACGTGAAGTTAATCCAATGTTGATTCATATGCAACTGATTAATTTATTATTGATTATTTGATTTAATATAAAACAAATGACCCAACTTTACTAAATTCAACTTTGGCTGGTTAAATTAAAATAATAGAAATTTTGTCCGGACTAAAATAGGATCCCCTTTTTTATTGGCCACACCGTGTTGCAGGTTTTCCATCCCTGCATTTATAAATGAAATCAATGGGAATTTAATAGGGTGATCGATTATTCGACTTTTTTAAGAAACCGGTTTTCAAATAGTTTGAAATTTAGAATTAAAAAAAAACCGGTTGCTATTTTGAAAATTGAGAAAACACCGGTTAACCGGTTCGAATATATAAAATTTAATATATAAAGAAAAAAATTAAAAAATATAAAAAAAAAGATTATAATAAAAAATATATCTAAATATGAAATTCTTACAGTTTATATACGCTTGGCTGCATAAAAACGCAATAACTGACATGAATGCAGTTGACTAATTTGGTTTTAATTAGTTCAAGTAAAATAAATAAATACATAAATAAATAAGTTATACATTTTCGTATCTCCGCAACCCCCAACAACTGACTTGTTCTTTACTGACAAGTCCACAGGGGCACTCATGATTTCTGTAATTTGAAATACATTTGAAAAGCTAGGGAGAAAATCCTTAAAATTTCATTTTAAAAATTCTTCTCATACCCCTGACAGACATACAAATGTAGGCATAAGCTAGTTTGTTCCATTGTTTAATTGAAATTTAAGTTGACAGACAATCAATGCCATTAATTTAAATTAGAATCTGGAAGAAGAGCTTATTGGTTTTTCTTTATTGTAACTACACTTTTTACCTAAAAGTGATTGATCAGCTAAGTTTATGCTTCAATTACCTTCAACTTTTTACATTAGGTTTATATTCTATAAAAAAATATTGTTTAAGCTCAATTATTTTTCTTATTTTACGTTTGTTTTTTAAACAACAAAGAAATTTCTTACAATATTATGGAAAAAAAACTATTTTATTTTCTGAGTTTTGAAAACTTTTCGCGTACTAAATATACTCTGGTACGATTGGTTACAAAGATTTATGAAAATAAATTTAAAAAAACCGGCTTTTTCGGATAAAAAAACCGGTGTATTCGATATTCGAAAAATCAACAGAGGAAAAAACCGTCAGCAGAAAGAGGAAAAAAACCGGGTTTTCCACCGGTTTTAAAACCGAGTCGATCACCCTAGTATTTAACAAATTGTAACATTATGCTTCACGATCAGCTATTGCGACGATATATAACTTTTGCAAAATTTTACAATTAAATTTCATATGTGTTCGAAATGTTTACTGAAAGTTGTTTACTCATTTTTTTGCAACTTTTTATACATCAGAAATTGCGTTAACATGTAAAAAAACTAAAACTGTATTTTAAAGGCGATTGTGACCATTTTCTAGTAACAGGTGTATGGTTGTAGTCCTGTTTCGCACTATATGTTTGCAGATAACAGAGAAGAATTTTGTAAGTATGTAATAACAAACCTAATCAACGAATATTTATAAATCTGGCAACAATGAATCTAAGGTACACTTGTACAGGTAGTAGTACCAGTCCAGTCGACTATTTTTTGTCCAATCATATTTATGTTAAACTTTATATATAAAAAAGAGAGATACAAAAATCTCTCTTTTCTCTTACTTGCTACAAAAATCGAAATTGATATGCAAATACTTCAAATGTTTTAACAAAAAATTATCTCCGAATTGCGATTATCTGATTTTTTATTTTATTTATCGATGTTCTATACACAATGAAGAAGTCTCATATTACAGCATGTAAATATACAATTATAGTATGAAAACTCTGAGTTTTAAGGTGACATTTTTCATTCTTCCCATCTCACCGACAGCCACAAGAGTTTGAAGACTTTAATTTGAACGTGTAAGAGTTGTAAATGGTGTGATTGATACACCTCCTGGAACAACTATAAATACATCTTAATTGTGCTTAATATAAAAAACATAAAAATTATTGTTTTTTAGTAAAGTATACTGACGACTTAAAAGGCTCCACAATAGCTGTTTAAGTTATCTAGTAAAAATGTACCCATTAAGAAAAATTACCTCGTAAGAAATGGTTGTTTGATTAGTTCAAAGTCTATTTTTTAATTATCAACAGATATTTTTCAGTTGGTTTCTTTTGGATATTTAAAAGTCGAAAACCGTTGCACCGAGTAATAATTAGCTTTTTCCACAAAGTATTTTTATTTATTTAAGAGTCTACTAATGACCGACTTGGGTTATTGCTTGAGTTCATTTTTTAAATTGTCTTTTATTTTTATAATTATAATATTGAAGCAATAATCTAAAAAAATATATTTTTGCTAACACTTGCCGAGTGGAATACATTTTCAAAATCAGCTGCGGTTTCATCACCCGCATTCTCTGATCGATGATTCAGTGTTGAATGTAAATATTAAAGAGCGGCTCAAACATAAGAAAAATTGTTTTTAAGCAATATTATTGTATTTAAAATGGTGTGCGTATATTATTCTCTTGTTATAAAATACATATTTACAAAAAAGTGTGTTTTGTTACGATTAAAATATTGAAAAATAAAACAAAACTAGAGTACAACAACGTTGGAATATAATGAAGCTGAAATAGAACATTGAAAGTGAAATAGAACATTGAAAGTGAAATAGAACATTCAAAACATGTTTGGAAAAATATGAAGTGAAAGAGAAATTAGTGTTAAGATGTATTCAATTACTTATGCCACTTTGATAATATGTATTAAATTAAACTGGGTAGATTTTTTGTATATAACTTGGTAGCATTGTTTTTTTGGTTTTATGTTTTTTTTCAAGTTTTTGAAAGAATATTATTATTTTAGTTGCAAAACCCATGGCTGCAATTATTTTACTAATAATTTTATTAAAAATAAATGATAAGTTTAGGTTGATTATGGTAAATTTTTGAGAAAAAATTTGTAAGAAAATTTATTATTGTTATGGCATTCTTGATTGTTTTATTAACATTTTATATACTAAGTTCTTTAAATGCGTTTCAAGTGTAACTAGATGACATTGCGCTGTTTTACTTTTTAATAAAAATTTAATACTAAATTACTTCAATGAAGCACTTAATTCGCTCATTATATTACTGTAATGCTCGTACTTATGTTTATGTTTTTATTATCAGTTGTGATCATTTGGTGTGTAAAAATTAGTGTCAATATATTTTGCAGAATTTAAATATACAACCCAACTTGTACCGTGTTATTGGTACTGTTTTTGTATGTTTTGACAGTATTGTATGCTTGTTGTTGGTAATTTCGATTGAAACAATTTTTATAACAATATAATACTATGTCAAGGCGAATTCAATAAGGTGAACTCGTCGCTAAAACAACTACAAAGTTGAAAAATACAAACGTGTATTTTGTTAGTGTAAAACACAACGATATGTCAAAAATACACAAAAATTTGACAAGTGGTCCCTAGAAATAGTCAACAGCTGATGATCGGCTGATCTAATAAGTTCACCTTATTGAATTCGCCTTGTACTATGTTCACACAGGCGCCTTAATTGTCAATTTATAATATTATCGCAATTAAAAACCTTATTGAGCTCAATTTGCCATACTAAAAATTATTTTAAATTGAGTAATATATACTTAATTGTTTCACTTAAATATTGTCTAAAACTCGAAATACAACTCTTGAGAAGTATGTATTTTAATTGCTCAATCAACACTAAATTGAAACAATTAAAAATATCTGTCAGAACAGGGTATAATTTCATTTTATATGTTTTTAAAGTAGTGTGTGTATTAGATTTATACAGGGATGGAAAATGAAAATGTTTTGCAGAACCAAAAAATAATTTTTGTAGTATTTTTCTGCTTCCAAAATAATAAATATATAATAAATTTTTATCTTAAATGGTTTGTTGAGTTTTTTGTCTTTGCTAAATTTTTTACTCGAAATTGTTTTAAAATATTTTTTGTAGCTCTGCAGAAGTAAGATTTGATCAACTTTCCTATTCCTGATTTTTATTTATCTAACGTTTAATATTATTTGATATTTACCAATACAAGCATACACCGATACAACAGTACATAAAGCAAAACCAAGGCGAATTCAATAAGGTGGACTTATTAGATCAGCTGATCATCAGCTGTTGACTACTTCTAGGGACCACTTGTCAAATTTTTGTGTATTTTTGACATATCGTTTTGTTTTACACTAACAAAATACACGTTTGTATTTTTTCACTTTGTAGTTGTTTTAGCGACGAGTTCACCTTATTGAATTTGCCTTGAGTAAAACTGTATTCTAGTAGACAATACAATACAAGGTTGTGAATTTAACAATTATGTTACTGTTATGCAGTTTTGTTTTTCTTATAAGTGATTTTCATTTATAAAACAATAGTTTTTATATTTATTAAAAAAGAATTTTTAACCAAATTACGATACAAATTCCCCAAACTGGCAACACTAGGACAACAGTGAATGCATAGTGTGCACTTTATTGATTTACTGTCATATTCATGCATTTAACAAACAACATATGACTGAATTTTGTATTTTAAAGAGAGCTTTACACAGTACTCACATTAAAATGTATGAGTAACATGGCACGATTCATTTTGATAGTGAATGCACAATTTTGCGATTTGGTGGCATTCATGCAGGTCTCTAGTTCACATGTATTAAAAAAATTACTTTAAAAATGGGGTTTTTTTTTATTACATTACCCTAAATGCAATTATTTAACCAGACATGTTTTCTTTACATCTGATTTGTCAAACTTATATGGGCGTAACTAGACCATTTTAGGGGGTGCAATGCCCCACAGAATTGTTTTTCCAAGAACTTAAAAAAAGTATCTGACTACATTTAATATATAAATAAAATTAAATCAGTTTAAGATTTTAATATCTCCCTCAAAATTTTTATAGCTACGCCAATGCAAATTTGTGCATGTCTCTCAAAATTGTTATTTTACAGTCAAAGAACGCTGACTGTTGTCCAGCGGCAGAGATTTGTGCCAACAGCAGATGCAACAAACAAGCTGTTAATTCGCTGCTTTAGTAATACTAGTGTTTCATATTTTTTTACGTTTTTTTGTAGGTGCGTGTTCAATTTTAGTGAGAGCAATGTTTTGTTATTTTTGTTTGTTACTTATGTTTACACGGAAATAAAGTGTTTGGTAGTAGTGTCAAATAGAACACATAGCTTTTAGAACATTCTACGCAGCTCTTTAGTATATTCTGTCAGATCTGTACATACTGATGTCACACAGTTTATTTGCCAATGAATAGACGCCAACCTAATAGGCCGCATGGTACACATACCCCCACACACACACACACACACGCTGTGCTAGTATATGCAATTGTATACATATGACTATTGTTGTTATTTTATTCATCACTACAGTAAGTGCACATGTGCCAAAATTATAAGAAATAAAAAACTAATAAAATATTTTAAATTAATACATTAATTTGCTGCTTTTGTCATTATTACTACAAAAAAATATTTAAAATAGTAATATGCATATGCTTGGACATTCATATGTACATCACTAGCTCTATTTGTTAACTTATTTTATTAATATCTTAATAAATATGTATGTACCTACATACATTCAAATTGTTACTCTTTTTTTGAATTTGGATATGCAAATTCTAGTTGCTAACTTTTAAAGTTACTAAGTACAATTGTTGTTGAGACGCATGGTTTCTTTTGTTTGTTATAGAACTCTGTTTAGAAGTTCGGACCGTTTAGCTTTGATTTCATTTACATTTTATTCATTTTATTTGGCTGTTTAAAATAAATTTATTTAATTCATTTCATTAGACTGTTGCTTTTAAGAAACAGTGTTGTTTTTATGAGTATGTTTTTAGGTTTATATTGTAATTATTTTCGTTTTTGGTTTAGTTTTGTGTTTTTTATAAAAAAATTAAAAAAAAAATTGTATAAAAAAGACGTCGATGATGATTTTGAATCAGATTATTTTGTACATTGAGACTAGATTTTTGTTGTGATTTTTTTTTTTTCGTTTACAACACACGTTTTTTTTTTTTATATTTACAAACTATTTAAGAGATTAATGACAGATTTTTTTTATTATTTTTAAAATATTCTAGACGTTACTAAATCAAATGACCGATCTTTACCGATTTTGTGATAGTGAGATATTATATTATTGGATTTATTTTTTTTTTAACTAGAAAGAGAGGAGATACGTAACGTAACGATCGTTAGCTCACATATCTATCGACTGTGACTGGCAACGAAATAATCGTTGTCGTCTACCACTACTTTTGCTAGCTACTACTGCTCTTCATATTATTATTGTTAATGCTGTTGTTGTTGTCGTTGTTGTTTGTGCTAACAAAAAGAATGTATATTTCGAAAACAAAAATTAACTACAGCAATAAACACAAGAAGAAGAACAACAGCCACAGCGAAAAAAAGTGTATCCCAAAAATAACCCCCTGCACATTAAAAATTTTCTTCATCTGTTCAAATGTGCCCCTCCGCCTGCCAGTCCATCTATCCACAACCAGCCTACCAAGCAAGCAAACAAACTTACGATCTACCCATCTGTCCGTCTGTTGTTGCTCTGTTTAGTTTAGTTTGGTTCAGTTTTGTATTGTGTTTTCCTTCTGAAACATTTTTCTTTCGAATTCAGTTTGTTTCAATACTTTTTTTTTGTTTCGAATTTGTGTTCTTTTTTATTTATATTTTCCTTCTGTTTTCAGTATTAATGAACGTACATCGGTTTACGAACGTTGAGTGTTGTGTTTTAAAAATAGTATTACAAACTTTTAGTTATTTAAGAACCATACTGTGTGTGTGTGTGTGTGCGAGTGTGTATGTTATAAGAGTATACTATACTTATACCAACCATAACATTCTATACTAAAATACACATCCATACATACATATTTACTTTTTGTTAATAAATACATATAATACACACAGAATCAAACCAAACCAAACTAAACCATACGATGATCGTGGATCGTTAAAATATAACAACAGCGCCAGAAAAAAAAAATTATAAAAACACATTAAGAAGAAGCAAACGTTCACATACTTGCACTCACTCATACATGCCGTAACAACAATGCTCACTCTCATTATAAATCCGCATTGCTGCCAGATAAGGGGGTTGCAATTGGGATTTGGATCTAAAAGGGGTACAACTATCTGAAATGCATGACATTCAAATTAAATTTTTCTCTTTTCGAGATTTTTTGCTTAAAAATCCTCGGAATTACATTAAAGTGTGATTTTTTATTTCCTCACGCCGCGTATTAACTTTAAATCGATTAAACTTTGAATTTGATTTGGGTGTTGTTTGGATCTTGTATGTTTGTTTGATAGAGGGTTTTTTTTAACATAAACACTAATACCCTGTTCAGACAGATATTTTTAATTGTTTCAATTTAATGTTGATTGCGCAATTAAAATAAGTGTTTACACATACTCAATTTATCTTACGCTATTAGCATTTGACAGCTGTAAAAATGCATTGTTTTTATATCAAATCAAATAATGCAGCTTCACTGGCCTCAGTCCATGTCGGCCTCATTCTCTTTCGCTTTTTTCTGTTCATAAAATACATTTACAATCTATCTATATAAAGTGAAACTCTGTGTGAAAAAAGTAGGCGGGGCCACGCCCATAAAAAATTAGTTATCAGTTTTAGCGACTTTCACTTGACCGATTTTTCTGAAACTTTGCACACATATTGAGCTGTCATGACTTTCTAATTTCGTGATAAGAAAAGTGGGCAGTGCCACGCCCATACAAAAAAGTTATAATTTTCAGCTACTTAAACTTCACCGATTTTTCTGAAACTTTGCACACACATATTGAGCTTTCATGATTATACAATTTCGTGATTCGAAAAGTGGGCAGTGCCACGCCCATAAGAAATAAGTTATCATTTTTAGATACTTGCACTAGATCGATTTTTCTGAAACTTTGCACACTCATATTGAGCTGTCATGACTAAATAACTTCGTGATTTAAAAAGTAGGCATTGCCACGCCCATTAAAAAAGTTATAATTTTTAGCTTTTTGCACTTGATATTCAATTAAAATGCATTTTTATTCATTAAGGGGCGAAGCAAAGCGCGCCGTGCTTCTCTAGTATAATTATAACATTAAGAAAATAAGAAAAAATATATAAAAAAATTTAAATTATTTAAAAATTTTATTATTTAAACCTACTTTTCGTTTTGTACATTTATTTGTTTGACTTTAGGAATGAATGCCACCTGTAAGATTTTCTACTCACTGAACATACTTCTCAAAAGTCACATTTCGAGTTTTGAGGAATAAGTGAAACATTATTGCTCAATTTATAAGTAATTTCTAGTATGGTAAAATGAGCTTAATAAAGGCCTTTAATAGCGAGAATATCATAAATTGAGAAATTAAGGTGCGTGTGTGAACATAGTATAAAGCGAGATTTAAATTGACAGCCAATAAATTTCGACCACATTTATGAGACAATGGGTTCGTTCGTTTACTAAAAGTTTTTACTGGATTGTTTACGTTTTATATGAAAATTTTTGTAAACGAACGCAATCCAGGAAAGTTCAGTAAAAAATAGTCAATACTTTTGAGTAAATTGAATAAGCCTTTTAAGATGGCAAATATTTTGTGTAGCAGGCAAATATTCTTTGCGAGAATAAAACACTTTAAAACAAGTCATTGGAGAGTATCACATTCTAAATAAAGTTTCATCATATCTAAACGAACTTTCGTATGGCCGTCAAAATGAAAGTTAGTTTATTGTAATTTTGGCTTCCACACTTACATATGTATGTTATTACATCTATCATAACCTATGTGAGTATAAAACAGCTGATGTCACTTAAGTTATCAGATCATAACCTCAAATTAATTAACGATTCTATTGGGCAATAACTAAAAGTAAACTGCAACAAATAGGAAAATTTTAATGTTAAATAATTTTATTTATCCACTTTTAATTTAAAGAAAAAATATCACACTCGTATCTGACTCGTTCTAGAGTTATGGCGTTAGCAACGTACTTATATTTTTAGAAGCTCTAAAGGGGTATAAGCACTATGTTGCACTTAGATAAGTAGGAAGCTAAAAGACACTTTCAACGCCCACACTTGGAAACCCATGTGATCCATTGTGTTCCCCTTTGGTGAAATAAGGAGCATAACGAATAAAAAAGAAAAGCAAGCATTAGAATAAGAGTAAATTAAATAAAGAAATAAAATAGAAGAGCTGAAAGGAAAACCTGCAACTATACATTCCTAAACCCTCATTAGTTTTTCACTAGCCATTCGATCCCAGCAGTACCGTTGAGTTCGCTGAGGCCATAAAGGCCTTTACCCTGCAATCTCTTCCGTTCCTGCATGCCATATCCTTCTATCTGATATCCACGCCCTAATTCACCTATTATGTTGCACTTTCTGCCACATCATTCTGAGAATCAGCAAAGTAAACAAAATCATTGAAATTATTTCTGTTTAAATTAAGAGAAAATAATAAAAGAAATCACTCTTATCTCTTACAGAGAACTAGTGAAAATTCTGAACTCACCAATAACAATCATCAAAGAGCCGCTAACAGAATGTAGTTCGATTAATGTTAGCACTTGCACCGAGTACAATAATTTGACCGTGGCTTAATCATGGGGTTGAGTTCTTGACGTCCAAACCCCTTTCATGCAACTTCGCCATTGCAATTTTTCAGTACAATAATCTTACTCTTTGCTGAAGAGCTCAGGCTTTCTAAACGAGGCATGAGGCTAATCATCTACAGAATTGGATCTAGTAAGTTGCGAGATACAAGGTAGGCTCCAGCCTACAATTCGAAAGATGCCGAAAAATCAAGCATATAACTGATCGGAGGCAACAGCACCCAAAAGTGTTAATGGTTGACCAGAGTCCTTCGCTAGTGCGAGCATTAGTCTTTAAACCACCGGTCTCTAAAACGCATAAAGTGTATTTTGTTGCCATTTTTATGTGTCGTCTCTTTCTTTCATATTCAAAATGCCTTTTAATATCAGACATTGTTGTTCGAACAAATGTTCTGACAACGCTGTTTGAACAAAACATCGACAACAGCGGTCCACACCAGGCAAATTCTAACGTTTGTTCTAGTCTGAACAAGTCGATGGCTCGTCTAGACGTAAAGTAACGTATTTAACAAAACAAACGCCATTTCCAGTGTCGGAAATACGTTTTAGTGCTTTTAAAAATTATTGTCGCGGAAAATTTTCGAGTCAGGGTTCGGTGCGTATTTTTTCATAATTTTTGTTTCTTTTCTTTTTCTTCGGTGTCTTTGACAATTTGGAGTTAAGCATGCCCCTTTAGGTTTTCCACCCTAAATATTATTAGGTTAGGTTATGTTTAAAAAGGAGGGGCACTAAAAGCCCAAACCCATAACAGGTATACACTTATGCCCAGTTGGCATGTTGTACGCTCCATGTGGGAACCGGAATTCGCAATTTAAAACCATAATCATAATTTCCCATAAATAAATATCGGACTAGTTCAAGAACTCAGTTCCCTCAATGTAATTCCTTATGGATTTCCAGTTTAAGTTCCCCAGGTACTCCAAATTCGGCATAGTATCCACTGTAAAATCTCGCGTCTAATATGCCCAAACGCAGGACAATGACAGAGATAGTGTATCAAAGTCTCATCCTCTTCCTCGCATGCTCTGCATGTTGTCTCTTCAGATAGTTTCATGCGAGCTAGATGAGTTCTCAACTCCGTATGACCTGTAATCACACTGGTAAGTCTCATAAGTGTTGGTCTATTCAGTCTCAGAATTTCCTTTGATTTCTCAAGATTTGGGTCACCCCATTGTATTCTGTTCACCTTACCGACATCAGTGCTTTGCCATTTTCTGACATGTTCCTCCATCGCCCAACGTTTAAGTTCATCCTTAAATTGTTTAAGGGGTTTGGCGTTCTCCAAAGTTATAGTACTCAGAAGAGCTCCCATTTTGGATAATTTGTCGGCTTTCTCGTTTCCGATCAGCCAGTGATGGCTTGGTATCCATATTATCTCCAGATGTTCACAATTTGCATATGAGTTTATCTCGCTCTTGCATTGCAAAACGTTCCGGGATTCAACTTTCTCCTTTCTCAATGTCTTAATCACTGATTGGCTATCCGTAAAGATACGCTATTCGTTTCCTTTATCCATTTAATTCCTTCCGTAATCGCCATGATCTCAACCTGGAAAATAGTGTTGTGATCTGGTAGATGGAAGTATTTGCTTCTGTTTCGGCTTATGTCGTATAAGCCCACTCCAGTTTGGTCACCAATCTTTGAACCGTCTGTATAAAGATCGATTCCATGGGTGTTTCCTATCCTGGTTATATAAATATTATTAAGATCTGCAATCCGATTTCGGCTACCTGGTCTAGATGCTAATATAAATCTTATTCATTTTGCTCTACATCTCTCAGATACGCTCTGTAAGTCATTTAATGGCGTAAAAAGCTAAATTTCAGTACAAAATCTTAAACTTGGTTACTGCTCGATATTTTGCTTTACATGCAATTAATATACAGTGGTTTACCGATTTAACGAACGATTGATTGTCAGCCCTATTTATTAAATTGGAAAATTCATTAAATCCAGTACTAAGCAAAAAGTTTCTAAATAAAATAGTCAAGCTTTGGAAGTTTACGATAAAAGGGTCAATTAAAATATAACATCTCTAACAAAAAATATTTCTTCATTTAACAACAAATTGCACAATTAAAAAATTAATTATTTAAAGCACAAAATAGGAAACGAAAGAAAATAATTAAACGTTTGTCTTTGCGACCTTTTTGAGCTTCTTTCGTAGCTTTCTCTTGAAGTTGTCGCAAAATTAATGTCTTGGAGATATCGATATCATGTTTCTGTCCCCACTGAATCCATACATTAAAGCTTTTGATTACATCGCTGTGCTTAATTTAATCCCTTCATCTGCAGGTACATCGTTCTCTAGTACTGCATTATTTTCTTTGGCCCCATTCAAAAAACATCACATTTATCGTCCTGAAACCATTGCCTTTGATTGGTTCTACCAATTTGTCAAAAATTATTTACGTACAAGTGTGATCACGAATAGTGTGATCAATTAAAGCAGCTGTTACACGGCATGTTTTTTACATCTGACTTGGTAAATTTGTATACATACATATCATCGGTCTCATGGAGAAGGTAAAAACGCAAGAGAAACTGTATTATCGTGACGTAATTTCTTTTATAAAATCGCTTGTAAAACTGTTATTTTTGATACTATTGCGTTAAATTTTTGTGTCGAGGTGTATTTGTGTGAAATGTATTGAAATCACTGAAAAACACAATTTCGCAAAAAAGTACGAGTTAGGGCCTTTTTACATGAGACCGACGATATGTAATTATATACATATGTCTTTTAAATTGTTATTTACACTCAACCGGTCATGACTGTTTTTCAGCAGCAGATATTTCTGTCAACAGCTAATGTCAGGTGGCTTGTCAGAACAAAATAGAGCATGTTCTAATTCACGACATGAACGTATTAAACAGTGGGGGATTTTTACAAGTCAGATATAAAAAATATGCCGTGTATAAGCTGCTTAATTTACTGCTAGAAAAATTAAAATTAACAATCCTGCACTATTTCTAACTGTAAGGAGGGAGGTCTTTATCTTTTCTTAAAGGTCTTGTCAATGCCTTATCATCCTCTTTATCAAAGTTTCTATAAAAAATTGTATCCCAGCATTTTGATGATGATGTTTCTGAAACACATTTCATTGCCAATGTAAGCATTAAAGGAGAATCCTATATGTATCTTAAATTATTTAAGTAATATCGACCCCTCTTCAGATGTTACAGTGTTAGACAAGAGGATGCCTTACAAGATGAATTGAATTGTGGTAACACTTGGCAGCATATAAAGTACCCAAATCTTTCCATTCCTCGTTTGTTTAACTAATTGATCTTATGGTGGATGGCAACGAGCGTTATCCAAAATTAAAAAACTCTTTTGGGAAAACTTATGTTCTTTTAGTAATAATTCAACATATAAAAGATAGAAACTAGTTTATCAAAATTAAAATGAATAAAAAATTACCTCTGGTTCACACTTCTTGGGGAACCAATTTTTAAAAAGTAAACTGGTCGGCCTTCATACAAAAAAAAAACTGTGCCAGTCATCCCCTAGAATCAAAGATTTGTCAATGAAGTTTCTAAAACAAAAAAAAATTTTTTTGCCACGCCTCAAAATACACCACTTTTTGTTTAAAGCCATTTAAAGTCCGATCTCATCATATCGCATATCGTTCATGGCTGGACTATGGCTTCATTTTTGCACTGGATGAATTTTTAATCTAACTTCAAATAAAAGATGCACAAAATTTTACATTATGGGGGAAGGATCCGAGATATCATAAATGATTTTTGTGCTTTTTCGATAAGAAGAGGAATGATAGTTTTGAAACCGCTTGCGTTAGCACACTGCAGCAAAGATATTCTTTCTTCTGCCATTTTTCCACCAGGTTCACTGTTTTCCTCTGCTTTTACATTTGTCCTATCAAAACTATTCCTCACGAAATAACCCGGTCTTATCTCATTTACGCAGGGTACACTTATACAAGGTGGCGGTGCAAGCCCAGCTGAATATTTTTTTGTGTTCTAGAGAATGTCAAAATACATACTTAAAAAAATTATTTCAACTTCGGAAATTGTCAAACTCCATACATAAAAAAAGAGAGACAAAAATTGCTCTCCTTTACGCTATCACCTTATGTAATTACACCATGCATTTACGTATATTTTTATATTATTTTTATTTGTTCGTTACATCGAGTAATGAATTGTGCTTGAATTCGTCATACACAGTACGTAATGGTAAAAGTTTGTCTGTTCGTTAAGTCCCGAATTCGCTAAATCGAGAGTACATGAAATTGGGAAATCACTGTAGTTAAATGCTTATATTTTTCAATACATATACTTTTCTCTTATAAAGAATTATTAAGAGATCTTCCATCTTTTGTGTAATACTCTCTCTTTCTCTCTCTTACAACCAAAACTAATTAGGTGCGTGAAGCATTAGGCTGTAGAGTAACTTACTTTTCACTGTAAATGTATTTTAATTTTTTTGTTCGTTGTTATAAACTCTGCGCACTACACTTAACACAACGCCTGACACTCTTATTAAGTTTTAGCTGTTAGTTCTTTAGAAGTCCACTGACAAGGTTGTCTAAAGAAGCATTAAACAGATTTTTTTTAAATTTATTAATTTTAACGAAAGTGAAATAGCAACAATGCCTGCATCATTAAGAAACAATTAGAGGGTATAAAGCACAAAGTTTTTTTCTATAAGACGTGGCGCAATATAGGACTCCGTAAGGGTTAAGGGCGTCGCATAAAAATAAATAAGCCTCATCAAGGTGATGTACACCAATTCCTCATCACAAGTTCATCACAATGTGATGACAAAAGTTAATCCTTCAGCACAAATGCAGGGTAGAAGCAGAGCTGTCCTCTTTCTCCATTGCTATTCGCCATACCATGGCATGAGATAATGTTGAAACTATGCGTGGGGTTTTAGCAAACATCTGAAATATCTGGATTTCACAAGTTCAACGACATGCAAAACAAAGTGAGCGATATAGTCAAGTTAGAAAGGTCCGCTGGTTTAGAAATAAACATTGAAAAAACTCATGCAATGTGGGTTAATAATGCAACTAAATGAAATTAACATTGTAGAACACTTTTGCTAACTGGGATCCTTAATGTCAATTGATGGTGGTGTGAAGGATGATGTGTCTAGTAGACTAAAAAAGGCAAGGTTAAATATCACAAAATAGAAAAAAGATCCGCATAATTCAATGCTTGCGTAAAATCTAAACTGCTGTATGGAAGCGAATCTTAGCTGATGAAAAAGACTATAGCACAGAGAATCCAAATATTTAGAAATAAGATTTCGTATATTTCGGTCAAAAAAAATCACAAACACAGAGCGCTGGAGACTAGCAAAGAAGGAACCAATAGTTCGTCAAATAACGAAAAGAAAATGGCGATGAATAGGACATACTCTCTAATTGGTAGTGTTACTAGAGCCGCCTTTTTTTCAGACTATAATATATACAAAATTAAAACTATTTTTGCACTAAGTAAGACAAATAATGACCCCCCTTTCAGCTTCATAAACATGGACTCGTTCTAGAGCATTTTCCATAACATCTTGTAACGTGATAATAAAAATTTGACGTTCATATTTAACTATTAACATAGTGTAACGGCCACATTCAAATTACACTATCGTGTAAGGTACGCTTTACAACATACATATGTACGTTAATTACCGTTTTAGTTGATCAAAGTAAGTATGTAAATTAACATAAGTAAGTTATAATTCTCATTTGTTTTGTATCCAGTTTAGGATAAGTACACTAAGTTTACATACAATCGGGGCGATTAAAACCAGACGATACTACGCCCAATAAAATTTGAACTAACGTAAAACCGGTTGCTGAATACTTACGTTTTCCACCAACAAACTGCATGTAGAATTTTGTTGTTGCAGAACTGAGGCTGCCTGAAGATTGTAAATATCAAGGGCTGACTGTTCCCCAAAGCGACTTCGGCTGACTGATCCGTATTGTAGTCTAAGTAGATTAAGAACTGTAGCTTAAAGAAACAAAATCCTATAAAAAATAAGACATTTTATAGGATCGTATTGAATTCAATTTAACTAATTTTAAGTGAAACAAACAAATCGTTGTAAATTATTGAAAATATTATTAAATTATTCTGCAGTAAAATACTTGTAGGAAATTATATAACTGCATAACCTGGACGCGTCTAAGCTCCCGCAGCCGACGACAAAACCACGATACAATCTTTTAAAATTTGTGACTGTAGCTCTCGAATTTCTACAACAATGTTGGCCTTCTGTTCAGGGATTGCCTCGGGCTTATTCACATATATAAAATCGGTCTTTCAAATAACCCTAAAGGAAATAGTCGACTGCTGACAAATGTGGCAAACGCGCTGTCCAATTAATTTTCGAATTTCTAGAATCTTTTCGCTATTCAAAAATTTGACTTAAAAGTGCTATTGTGCCCCTTGCAGAGAAGAAAATGGCTGCATCTTGCTTAAACCACATATCAGGTTTGTTTTCAAGATCTGGAAAAAGTTTTATCCTAAACCAATACCGCTCTTAATTTACGGTTGCAACACTTCCATCATCATTTTCGAAAAAGTATTTTCAGATGTAAGGCCACAAGGATGCCCCGGTGGACTAGTCAGTAGTGTGCTGGTCTGCTAGTTTGGGGGTTGCGGGTTCGATTACCGCCAGTGACTCTGGACTGATATGCTTCTCTTTCTCTTCTATTCTCTTTATATTCTAACTATTCTATTCACATGGAGCGCACAACATGTCAATTGGGCATTAGTATATACCTGCCGTGGGTTTGGGCCTTTAGTGCCCCTCCTTTTCAACCTTACCTAACCTAAGACCACACCATACTGTTCACCTAACAGGGTGAAATTAGCGTTGATGAATGGCTCTTGGATTTTCAGAACCTCAGAATCTACAGTTCTGAATATTAATGATGATCTGCGGGTTTTTAATTTCTTGCACCAATTACATCTATATAAAAATAACAAGAAATATTTTTATTTAAAAACACCGTAGTGATGTAAGAACAGAACGCCTTCTGGTAGATGTTTCTGGTGTCTCGTTAACACTTTACTCTACACGTTCAATATTTCCGCAGTGCGAATTGAATGAAGTCTACCGCTTCGAGGGAAATCTCTTACGCTGGCATGTTGGTGGTCGTTGGATGAAGGTAGCGAAATTCTGACGTTAAAATATCGATGATATGCTCTTTGCGTTAAAATAATTGATCGATGATTTAAGTAATAAAATTATTTTATTATATTTATCTGTTCAGTTGTGAATCTCTCCGTAATTTATTCTCCAGGCGTTTTTTAAATCTGAAAAATAAATAAAGATAAATGAAAAAGTTTTTAAATTTGTAAACCTAATGGTGAATTTTGACCCACCCTGTATGTACACATCTACTTATGTTTGTATATTATCAATAAAAATTATTTTTATAATAATAATATTTCTAGGTGTGATCTAATGCTTTGTTAATGCTATTTTACTCATGGAAATACGTTTTATGCCAGTTGCACAATTGGAACGAACGACGAACTTTTCTTCGCGAATATTCGTCATCAAAAATAAAACACATTTGTGTGTATGATAATGCATACAATTGTGGCGTCTGTCGAAATTCGCTATACGCGGCGAACTCTGCAATAGATTTATTTATATTTCTTACGCGGGCGAATGACGAACAAATTGGTGCTATAATTGAAATTTTGTCAGATGTCTCAACACATATTTTTTACAGAAGTAAAGTTTTAAAGGTAACACATGACATTGTCGTATTTAGCAGTGTGGAATATGACAAGTCAGATGTAAAAATCATGGCGTGTATTAGCTCCTTAAGTGATATATTTTTTCGTATGGTCACACTATTAGCTGTTATACAAAAACAAAATTTTTGTTATTGTTTACTGCACGTACCCAGAACATTCTTTGCAAACATTAATTTTTATGTAAAAAACTTTTTACTATGACTTGAATTATATATTATTTTGTTGAGTTTTACAAAAATTTAAATTCTTTAATTATTACTTTTTTCTTTGCTTGCACAAGCAATAAACAATTTTATCAACTATAAAACATGTTACTTTTTCGTCGTTATTGTGCTGCACACGACGAATTTACGCAGGGAATTTTTACCGACGAATTCGTCGTGTTGGGCGGAATTCGTCGTTCGTTCCAATTGTGAGCCGAGCATTACGTGGCGTTTAGAGCAAACAGGATTTCCATTACCATTGTAGCTGCGATCGGAAGATAAAAATGTTTCCTCAGAATCATCTTTTTAAAACAAATACATATATGGTATGAAAATCGAATAAAAATTATGTTAAACTTTAACATCTATTTACACAAAATGAATTTTTAGCACGTAGAGCTCTTAAACCCTGGGACGGCGGTATCTATAGACTTCAAGGTCAACTAAGTTTAATTGCCAGCTGTTAAATAAGGTATGCCAAAGCACAACTAACAACTATAAGTTGTAAATTAAAAATCAAAATTAAACAATTTAAGGTCAGTGCCTTTTTTTAAATTACGCTTTTTTCTCGGTTTTGGTGATTTTTTAAATTTTAAAGTTGATAACGTTGGATATTTCTTTAAGCAAAGAGCTTAACTAGTCCTTAAAGCTGTTTGTGAATGTTTACATATGTATGCAAAGGAATGTCCCGAAAACAACGCAAAATTTTAGTGTATTGCCATTTGTGCAGTATAGTGTTGGCAACCCTAAAAAAACAATTTTACAGCTGTCCTTTTAGGGTTTGTAGAAATGTAGCGTTACAAGATAGAACAACGTGTCTTTATTATTAAACAAGAATTCAAAAATAATAGCCCATGAAACAATTCATTTCCAGGTCATGCACTCTCTCGTTTCTGCGATCAGAATCCGCCCTTAGATCGTGTGATTAAACAGCATTAGATTTTTTTAGTGGAGTTATTTGAAATTTGAGGTCTATGCATGGTGTAATTACATAAGGTGATAGCGTCAAGGAGAGCATTTTTGTGTCTCATTTTATACCCTTCACACAGTGAAAAAGGGTATATAGGTTTGCCATTCCGTGTGAAATTTCTACAATTTTGATTTCCGACCCCATAAAGTACATAAATTCTGAAAGCTTATGAATAGGGGAGTCGATTAAGCCCTGTCAGTCTGTCCGTGTGTATGTTGAAATCAACTTTTTGAAGCCCCCCGACATCGCTTGGACTCGGGTGAGGTATTAAAAATCAGAAATATTCGGGAGTAGATCGGTGTTGAAAATCAGAAACATCGGTACATAAACAACTGAGATATGAGCAAAAACCCACGACCACCTCGATTTTTTTTTCACAAAAACAACATTACAACAACAACATACATACATACAAACGTGTATACTGGTTAGAGAAAACGTGGTATCGAATCCCAGCTGAGCCAAAAAAATTTTTTTTTTCATTGTGTTTATATATTTTTTTTTATTTTTTTTTTTTATTTTTTATTTAATATATTATTTATATTTTAATTATTTTTTTTTTAATTTTTTTTAAATATTTTTTTTTTGTTTAATATTTATTATATATATTTTAATTATTTAAAAAAAATTTTTTTTTTAATTTTTTTTTTAAATATTTTTTTAAATTTTTTTTTTTTAATTTTTTTTTTTATTGTTTTTTTTAACATACATACGTAAATTTATAATTTTACAATGGGATGTTTTTATATATGTATGTTTTTTATATGTATGTACGTATATCATATGGAATGGTGATACAAACTACTGTGATTGCATGACTACACGATGTGAAGGGTATATAAGATTCGGCACGGCCGAATATAGCGCTCTTACCTGTTTTATATATGGATTTCGACAATTCTTGGCACTGGAATCTGTTTTTTATATGTGGAGTTTGACACACATTGGGACACAAAAAAATAATCAGCTGGGCTGGCACTGCCACCTGTATAAGTGTACCCTGGGTCTATGTCAACAAGTCTACAACCACCCATGTATTAAATTGGAGATACTACTCTGCATCAACGAAATCGAGACTCATTTATGCAAAATGTACATGGAAATTTTTGTCAAACGAGTGCGTATGTGCATGCAAAGTCGTGGAGACAGGCAATATACCCGATGTGTTATTCCATTAAGAACCCTATTCTATGTACTTTATGATTTAATAAAAATAACAATCTTTTTATTATATTTTATATTAGGCTATAAGTTCAATGTGATAATGATCAAAAGAGTGCTGATGATGAAACCGTAGCTGGTTTCGAAAATGCATTCCACTCAGCTAGAATCGGGTAACTAACTTTTCCTAGATATTCTGTCATTATCACATTGAACTTATAGCCTAATATAAAATATAATAAAAATTAAAATAAGAGTTCAAATGTAATACTTTAAATATAACAATCTTTTCTATCTAATTCAAATCTTTCACCTTTATTAGGTGAAAGTCGCTTACACTACTATTTTTAGCAACCCTTAAATTGTTTGCATTTAGCAACTATATTAATCAAATATACTTCGAAATTCTGATGATTTTATAATGAAGTTTTAAAAAAATGCCAAAAACAAGTGAAAAAGCATAAATTTAGGAGTTAATTTAAGATGTAAGAGGCATTCAACAGAATAAACGAATACGCATGTTATAAGTTTAATCTTAAATTTTTTAAGTTAATCCGTCGTGCGCACATGTTGTTGTTGTTGCAATTTCTGTCACATTTGTTTACTTTTAAGAAACGTAAATAACCATTAAAACTTTTTAAAACTATATTTTATTCTCTTTGAATCAAACATCAATTAAATAATTTGGTATAATGGGGATTTGCATCAATAAAATGTGAAGTGCAGTGATAAAAAGCTAAGTGGCAACTCAACGGTGAAACAACGTTGCCTGTAGATCGCAATGATAGATGCTCTTATTTCCCGTTATACTCTTGACGTTATTTTCAGTTTAGTTTCATTTAGTTTAAATGTCATCGCTTATACTCTACTCTACATAAAGAAACATGCAAACGTCTACTAAAAACTAAACCGTATACACATATTAATACATTAACTACGAGATACATTTTTAAACATACTACTACTACTCGTATCGTATAATTATTAGGGCGGTCGATTCAATGCAAATTATTCATTCGATCGATAGAAAAAGGAATTGTAATTTAAAAAATAAAGTTTAATTAAAATAATTTTTTTATTTTAAATAAACAAACAAATAATAAATTATTACTGCCGTAGAAATAAAAAAATATTTAATTATTTGACAGATGTTGTACAGAAATTTGTCAAATAAGCCTCCAATAAACCTAAAATGAAGGAAATAATGAAAACGACAGTTAGAATATAAAAGTCGTTGTGAGAAAGCGATCGTGAGATATCGGAATCTTGCAAACATTACGAACATATTAAAAAAAAACAAAAGATTTACGAGAAATAACTAAACAAAAAGGCTTTAAAACTATTAGCATTGCTATTTAATTGTTGGTTAGTGGAAGAATGTTCCGAAGGCGAGTGGCATATATCTGTGGCTTGGAGCTAAAAGAGCCAATGTCAAAATATTTACTTTTGAGAAAATTGGATAGTGACATTGGCCAGCATTTTATTTATGAAGCTGTTCTGGGTTAAGTATGACTATAGCTGTTTTACCATAATGAAAAAAAAAAACAATAAAACAAATTTAATGAAATGATTAACTCAAAAGAGCAAAAAATTGATGCCGTGGAATTATTATATTTCTTCTCCGATTTGATTGAAAAAATCGCAATCTATCAAATAAATGTTTAGGTGTTTGAGTGTTTATTATTTTCCGTAAAAAAAAACAAGAGTACGTATTTTTAGAAGATTGTCAAAAGAAACGCCGTAAAGATTTTTCGAAACAGATGAAATACGATCAAACTTTTTCAACCCATATACTTATCTAGCAATATTATTGAATAAAATATTTAATTTTCTTTTGCTAACTGAGTCACAGTTTCCAAATAATTCACACCCGTAAGTTAAGCTGGGAATCAGGTAAGTTTTGGCAAGTAAAACCTTTATTTTTAAAGGTGTGAAATATTGTGCAGACCAGATAGCTCGAAGTTCGATATACATACGTTTGGCCAACTAATGAATGTACATGATTGTTCCATGTCAAATTGTTATTAAATATTGTTCCATAATTTTTCGCTGCTTTCACAATTTTCTTTTTGTGTATTAGATTTATGCGGATTTAAATAAAGACCATTTGCAGTGGTCCAAAGGTAAATTTTGTTTAACTCTTTATTAAGAGTAGTTTCACTGGAATCAATATTTTGAACTACACTACTTAAATAAAGTTGCACATCATCTGCATAAAAGTGAATCAAGCAATTTGAAAGTTGATTCGGCAAGTCATTAGTATGTAACGAAAATAGAAGCGGCCCTAAGGTAGATCCCTGAGGCACGCCTCCAGTAATAGAAAGAGAGTCTGACCAATGACTATTTACAAATACTGATTGTGTCTCGTTTTCTCTTTAGCAATATGTCCAATGAATTACGTTTTCTCCGTAAAAATCTACTTTCTGTAGATTTCTACTCTACTGATAGTTACGATACATTTTTAATAAACAGTAAAACATATTGTTTATGCGACAGATTTTGTCTGCTGATTTGTAACATAACGGTACAAATTTACTAACTGAACCTTAAATGTATGTGGTGATACTAATAAATACTTACTGTACTGTTTATAACTTTGTTATGTTATAATCTCGTTACCTGTGAATATATAAATTTGTAATTGTATTGATTTTTATATTTTCATGATTCGTTTTTTGAATGTGCTTAACTTCAGTTGTCTTAGTTTTTACATATTTTGAATTTGTGTCTTTTCCTAAATATACATTATTTGTTAATAAATTTGTCAATTTTTTAAAATTGGCTTCGGTGTTTCAATATCAAATCCTACATTTGGGGGCTCAACCTAAGCACAAGCAGAATATTTCAGACAAAGATGGAGTGGTCCAGCGCATCAGATCAGGACTTGAATGATGCATGTCATGAATACAAATTGTCCAACGATGGTGACAGAAGCACATTGATAAGGCGAATAAAGCTTTTTGAGAAAAGCCGAGCAGAAAGACGAAAGTTTGAAGAAGAAGAGAAAATGAAGACTGAAGCTGTAATAAGGGAAAAAGAAGACGAAAGACTGGAAGAGAACAGAGAGAAGGAAGAAGAATACAATGAGGTAGCAAAAAAAGAATCGGTAGTTCAAGATAGACGAACAAGTAAAAAATGAACAACAAACAGAAAAAAAAAATAGAGAATGTGATTAAGAAACAATTTTAAATTTCAAAGTTGAAATCGATAGTAGACAATGTTGTGAAAAACTGTGTGCCATGTATCCTTACTAAAAAGGAAGGCAGGTAAGCAAGAAGGTTTTCTTCACCCAATACCTAAAGAAAGTGTACCACTAGATACTTGGCATATGGATCACGTAGGACCGATGCCATCAACAAACAAAACTACAAACACATATTGACGATTGTAGATTCATTTACAAAATTTGTGTGGATTTTTCCTGTTAGGTCTACTGCTGCTGTTGAAACTTTAAGTAAATTAAAGATACTTACAAATATTTTTGGAAGTCCAAGATGTATAATAACGGATAAGGGCACAGCATTTACGGCAGAAATATTTCAAGGGCACTGCAGAACTGAAAATATTGATTTAATTTTTACTACAACGGGCATTCCAAGGGGACATGGTCAAGTCGAGAGAGTTCACAGAACAGTTATTGCTGTCCTTTCTAAAATGTCTACAGATGACCCTGAAAAATGGTACCAAAACGTAAACGCGGTTCAGCAGTATCTTAATAAAACAACTCATCGTTCAATAAAAACATCACCGTTCGAGTTAATGGTTGGAGTTCCCATGAATACAAAAGAAGATATGAATATTGCTGAAATCATTGAAGCTGAAGTTGCAAACGAATTTAACCAAGAGCGTAATGAACTACGGAAAATGGCGAAGCAACAAATATTAGTTGTCCAACAAGGAAATAGAACAATTTACGATACGAAACGAAAAGCTATTTCACGCAGTTTGGTCGAAGTCGGGTTACTTTTCCAAGCTGAGCGTAAAAAGCACCTTCTATGAAGGATTTAAAGAAAAAGTCGTGTAGACTATGCCAAGTCTCATTAAACTTGTACAGCAAATCTGTGTAATCTGGAAGTCCTTTGCAACAAAACAAAGACAAATCGCCTTGGTCCTGGTGGTCGAAGATTTGCTACAGATCCTGTTGATTATTCAAAGAATTCAATTAATTTTTAAAATCTTTTTTCAAATTGAATAATTTCTTTTTTGGGCGCGATTTGGCTTGAAGTTGCAGTCGTGTTCCGGTTGATCGTTAATAATAAGAAGAGATTAGATTGTGAAATATCAAAATGTTTAATCATTTTTTATAAGATTTTAATTAATATGTATGTTTTTACAATTAGAAGTTTTTTTTTAAAAAACAAACAAATATAAAATTTTTCAACTCGAATATTAGACTCCCTAATAAGTGTATGTATGTACGTGCATATGTATGTACATCGTAAACGAAAGTAAAGGAATAAATACACAAAGCAAAAATAAATAAAAAACAACGTAGAATATTCAAAATAGAGTAATATTTAACGTTTTGAGTTGTTTACATATGAAAATCGTATTGATCGAGAGTGAATTGTGCAACATGTGAGAATTTATTTCGTACGATTTTTTATTTTTGTTTTTATTTTTTGTATTTTAGTAGAAATGTGGTTGGTATATACCGAGAATGGTTGGTACTCGAACAAACTGATATGCCGTAAACATACAACAAACATACATACGTACATACGTGCATACATACATACATATGTATGTTCAGGCAAATGAATAGAAATTTTCTACTAGAATTTTGAAATATTCTGGTATTGAAAATTCAAAAATAGTTTATAAATACATGACGACATACCGACATAGATTTATACTGCCATAAATGCCTAATACACATACATACATACGTACATACATAAATATGTTGTACATGCATACATTTGTGTGTGTACATCATTTTATACGTATTGGTAATAATGTATGACTGTTGAAGATTCCTACTCACTCACTGACTGTCAATTGTTTTTACAATACTGTGTATAAAAATCGTAAATATAGCTTTTCAATTTCGTTAAGTCAGTAGAGAAAAATGTTTGTTTTATTTTCAATATTTAAAAATACTGTTGATTCTCTTTTGGTTGAAATCTTTTCGATTTTGAATTTGAGGTGGTGAATAGTAGCAGATTTCTTCGTTCGTTCGCTTGTTACTCGTATGTTGTTGGTAGTAGTGAAAACAACACAATTATCGTAAAAGCAAAAACAACTGTTTGGGGCCGTTGCTGCCCTGGCTGTTGCTTCTAGGAGTTCACTAAAGTTCACTGAGCTAAAATAAGAAGTCTGTAGTTGGTACCAGTATAGAGAAAAATTGTTTTACTCCAATAATATTTTATTTATAGCCACATGACTATAAAGTTATTTTGTAACGATTCCAAGGAAAACACCGCAATCATTGTTGAAACGTTAAACATTCAGCTGGATTTTCATAAATCAATTAGCAAATTAAAGGATACCAATTGGTGTTAGGGGTAGACTTATATTATGTGAAATTACGATCTTTCTACAATATCAGATATTAAAAAAAAGGTTTAAAATAATTTTAACAATTTTAAGTGTTTCACATGAGTTTTTTTTATTTTTGAAATTTTCATTGTGTTTGGCAACTTAACGATTGTTCATACATTCTAATGAGGGGCGTACGCATAAGTGGCTTAAGTGCCTTTTTTCTAAAAATTAATTTTTTATATGGAATTAGAAGCTGAGGTTAAGGAAAATTTGAGCACAAGAGGTAAATGTGGGATTCTCATCCTGTAACAAGATATAGTGACCAATTCTAGCACTTGTCACTTAAATACCTGTTTCACTTGGAGAACCAGCGGTATATGGGTACTTAAAACCCTTGAGCTCAAACAAATATTTAAAAACCTTTTACATATGCTTTGAGTGGGTGGAACTCATAGAAGTTCTAAGCTTAAATCTAGCGACTCCTAGCATTTGTTATCAAAGCACCTGTTTTAAAATACCATAGTGCCTATGGACAATATTAGTGCAATGAAAGCCAAGCTTTACGTGGCTTATTATAAATCAGTTCTGGTCTGTCGAAATTTATTTACATTTTGCCTGTAGTGGTCAGAATAAGACATAATTCATTGATCAGTTTTTATTTAGCCACTAGACTAGCCAAGCCCGGCGCACGTTGCTACGCCCCTTAATGAATAAAAATGCATCCTGAATTTTAATTGAATATATTAAACCAAACATTTTATTGCTTTTTATTGTAATGCAAGTGGTATACAATATTTTTGGTTTTTCCATTTGCTGTAAAAATGAACAAATTTTTTGGTGTTCCCACTCTGGAGCATGCGATGTACAGCTGGTTATGTGAAAAGCATGGAAGGCAAGGCGAACTGGAAACTGTAGTCGCTTGAAGTTGAAAGGAAAATCGGTGGGAAGCATTGGAATGCGTGGAAATAGCTAAAAATTATAACTTATTTTTAATAGGCGTGGTACTGCCCACTTTTCTAATCACGAAACTGTATAGTCATAACAGCTCAAAATGTGTGCAAAGTTTCAGAAAAATCTGTTCAGTGCAAGTAACTCAAAATTAAAATTTTTTTTACGGGCGTAGCCACGCCCACTTTTTACCACACATAGACACTCCTTGGAATGTGTACAACAACTTGCCAAAGTTTGAGACTGATCGGCTTTACGGCTTCGGAGTATATAGCTAACACACACACACAGAGTTTCACTTTTATTTATATAGATAACTAGAAAAGCCCGGCGCGCGTTGCTACGCCCCTTAATTAATAAAAAGGCATTCTGAATTTAAATTAAATATCAAGTTGGCGTGGCACTGCCCACTTTTCTAATTACGAAACTGTATAGTGATCACCATAATCGGTCCAGAGCAAGTACTCAAAATTATAACTTTTTTCTATGGGCATGGCCTTGCCCACTTTTCTAATTACGAAACTATATAGTAATGACAGCTCAAAATGTGTGCAAAGTTTCAGAAAAATCGGTCAAATGCAAGAAGCTTAATATTATAACTTTTTTTATGGGCGTGGCACTGCCCACTTTTCTATTCACGAAACTGTATAGTCATGACAGCTCAATATGTTTGCAAAGTTTCAGAAAAATTGGTCTAGTGCAAGTACCTCAAAATTATAACTTTTTTTATGGGCGTAGCCCGCCCACTTTTTACCACCTATAAACACTTCCTGGAATGTGTACAACAACTTGCCAAAGTTTGAGTCCGATCGGTTTTACAGTTTCGGAGTCTATAGCTAACACACACACAGAGTTTCACTTTTATATATATAGATATGTAGATAGATATATAGATGTAAATCGCAAATTTTTACTCCCTCGGTACTCATTAATGGAGTCTGATGAAAATTTTGAAATTATAGAAATTTAACAACAACAAAAATTTTTTTATGTCAAATTTATGTGCCTGAAGATTTGAAAAAGCTTGCGGCAAATTCAGGTTAACATTTTTCTGTAACATCAATGCAAAATGAGGACTTTATAACTCTAGAGACGAGTCAAATACCATTCAGAAATAGTGTATCGGTCTTCCGAAAAATGCAATGGTTAAGCTTTCAAAAGGATTGCCCTTGATACCTCTTATATAACGATGATCTTATGAATGAGCAAGAAAACTTTAACAGAGTAAAAATCAAAGCTCGAAATGTTGGCCGAGATTTTCCGTTAAGGCACGTCATATAAAACTTGTTCGCTTTGCGTGAAGTTTCTAACTTTGACAAAAAAGCGTGAAGCAAGAGGTTTATGACACAGTGACAACACTTAAACATTGTTTGTTTACCTATAAAAACGGTTATAAATTTTTACAAAAAAATATTTGTTGTTTTTATTTTAATAAAAATTTACTATCTCATACGAATTTAATGAAAATTACACCAACTGAGATGAGAGTTGTGAACTTTTCGCTTCGCGCTGCGTTAAAAGTACTTTATGTGACATGTTCCGTAGAAGTATGCATGTATGTATGTACACTTCATCTTTGATAATGAAACGAATATGTAATGCAAGGCAAAGCAAAAGTTTTATCTGACATGGCCTTTACTCCCACAACTTCAAACCAATAAAGTTCGAGAACTTCAAGAGCTTCCAGGATCTTTTTTGCTGTATACCACCAAATTTCCATGGTTCAAAGCACTTCCCCACAATGTAATAAACAAAGTTTCGGAAAGAATCCAAAGCTAAGGCGAGGATGAAGACGAGCCCGATGATGACTAACAGATTTAACAAAGAACAATAAAACCATTTCTTAATAAAATGTTATTAAAAAAGCTTAGTTTAAGTGTTTTTCTTATAAGCTTTTGCCTATAAAATTTGTCTGCTTAGTTATCGGGATAAAAGGTAGCTTAAGTATTTATTTAGGCTGCCATCTGTTTGTGTGCCAAATCTCATTTAGTTCCGCATATAAGTTTTTGCGTGATTGAGCAACAAAAATCTAAACATTTAATTTACATACATTTATAAGTTGAATTGTATAAGTAGGATAACTAACATTCTTTTGAAGTACAAACTGAGTAATTTAGAAATTAAAAAAAAAATGTAAAAGCACAAGGTAGTACATCTTTTCCGCCAGATGGGTGATTGTCTTCCTTTTGTACGGCATCCTTGTGGTTTCCGTTCGAAAGCTTATCTTGTGACATCGTCAACGGGTTTTCATAGGGTATGTCATAGCCAGCGCCATTATATTTTCTGGATCTCTACATGTACGGGGATTTGAGAGGTTTGAATCCATACCCTTTTATTTGATATCACAACTGGCCAGATTATTTTTTAAATTCTAGAGCTGTTAAAGTTTTTTGTGCGAATCTGAATTTTCACATCCATAGAGGAGATATGATTTTATATCGAAGTTAAATATGTTTAGTTTGGGTTTTTTCGAGCTGATTGCTATATAAGGTTTAGAATGCCAAATTAGTGTTTAACAGCATTTCTATTTCGATTCACCACGTCGTTTAGAAATACCTGTTATAGTCAAAAGACTTCCGAGATAGCAGAACGTTAATATTTCTTCAAGATTCTTCTCGTTTATTGCGATGCAATAATTCTCATTGCTTAAGTTTGGGCAATATTATTTTTAGAACAGCCTTAGCTGCTTCGTTTAGTACTGCATTTATCTCAGCCTGCATGTCATCAAAGTTGTGCGATGGCAGACGTATGTCGTCTTCTGTTTAAAGTCCAAGTAATCACCTATTTTCACATGAGGCTCTTCCCATTATGTTGTCCAGAATAGTATTAAGAAGTAGGGGCGATAGAACACAACCTTGTCTTAATTTAATTGTGAATGAGTCACTAATACAGCCATCATGAAGAATTCGACAGTCTGTGTTATGAAATAGGACTTTAACAATATCAATTATTTTTTTTCTTTTTGAGTTACCTTTGCATGCAAGCTTACTTCATATGGCTGAATGGAAGTGAAAGATTTCTCAAAATTGATAAATATCAAATAGAGTGACATTTTTCACTTAACAGATTGCTCAATTATGATCCGTAAACCGTTGACATGATCAATGCCTGATTTGCTAGTATGGAAGTCAGCCTGTTTATTGCGGATAAGCGGATCGAATGCAACTAATAGCTTTTTATTGAAAACATGAGCGATTATCTGGTTTGTGATATTGATAAGGGTTACGCCGCGCCAATTTTTGCATTGCTACAAGTCTTCTGCTTTAACTCGTTACACAGTTTTGTTATCCAAAACTGATTTTAGATGATGCTTTTAATAGTTCAGGGCATAAATTATCTGGCACAGGAGCTTTATTATTTTTCAGGCACACTATGGCATTCATAATTTCGGGAGATTCTGAACACTGTGTTGAATGCAATCTCATAGGTTGTGACCGATGTTTGATGGTTCGCTAACACCGAGGACTAGTGTTCTACCCATACATCCACTCTCTCTCTCTCTTTTGAATTTGACTTAATCTCCATTATTTGTTTTAAATGCTTTGTTAGTAACAAGGATTTTGGGATTAGTTTATTAGCAATTCTTTATAAATTTTTGGTTCTATAGGTTGCGTCTGCTGTTTCGGCTTCTTCAGCCAGATCGTCAAACCAGTTTCGTTTATATTGGCGGGCACTTTTTTGATAATTAATTCAAAAGTAAGTTTTGCGTATTTGAATCGGGAGTTTTTATAAAGGTATAGACTTCTAAGTAGAAGACATTAAACGGTAATTTTGTCAGTTGTCTAGTGAATTATGTTTAGTTTGGATTGGCAAACTTCAACATAAATAGACTAAAGCCTGAAAAACGCATCCAAATTGTGCCAATTTATTTTGAAAATCATGGCTCTGTTTGAAAAACGTATCGCGCACTACGTCCATTTTTATAAGCGAACTTCGTCTAGCGATGAGGCTTGGAATGGATACGTCAATAAACAAAACTGTCGTATTTGGTATGATATGTAGAGTGTCCAAGCTTGTAGTAACAATAGTCAATGAAAATCGCTACAGTGACATAATCCGAAACTTTTTGTGGCAGAAAATTTATGATTTAGACGTAGAGAATATGTTGATTCAACAGGATCGTGTCACTTGCTACACATTAAGAGAAACAATGGATCTTTTAAAAGATAAGTTTAAAAAAACACATTGCTTATCGTTGACAAGTGAATTTGCTACTAACATCATGCGATTTGACACTTTTAGGGCCATTATTACAACGTGCCGTTAATTAGAGGCAGAATTTTTTTCAGACCAGTAAATGGCTTTGTATTATAATTAATTTTTTTTTTATCCATTATATGTTATTATTATCTAATATATAAAATTATCGTGCCGTGGTGTTTGTGATTAAACTTCTCCGAAATGACACGACCGATTTTCATGAATCATGTGTGAATATCGGGTAGGTCTGAGAATCGGTCAACATCTATTTTTCATACCCCTCAACGCCACGCCTTTTTCACGCCTCCTCAGGTAGGCCAGACTGCTGGACCGATCTTCTTGAAATTTTTATATAATATAACTGAGACTCTGATATGATTAATAATATACTTTTTTACCACGCCAACTTTAACGACCACTTTTTTTATTTATGTTCTTGCATCGATACAGTTTTTAGTATTTTTATTTATATTGTACACAACTTATAGTCCAGCTAATGCAGAAATAAAGGTTTGAGAATCGGTCAACATTTATTTTTCATACTCCTAAATATTTAGGGTACTCACCCTGAAGGACAATTTATGCCTCTCCTAAATAACGTAACGACTGCGTACCGTAGATAGAACACATATGATTTACGTTTTTTTTAATGTAAAAAATATTTTCTAAAAAAAATTTATATGGCAAAACAACGTTTGCCGGGTTAGCTGATTATTAATAATAATAATAATAACAAAAAATGGAAGTTGTAATTGTGCAAAGCTTTTTATTGGGCTCAAAAAATCCTACCTTGAACTAACGAAAAGTTATAATAAGGGCCCTTACATTATTTTTGTGTCTTTTTTTAATCGAAAGTGTAGAACAATAATTCCACAACAGTTCATGAGCTAAAAAACAACATTAACAAATAGAGCAGATCAACTTTTGTCAACAGTTTATTAAAAACGTTATTGAGAATTTCAGTAAAAGATTGGAAGCTTGCTAAGACAGTAGGGGGTGCCTCTTGGCCGACATTATTTTTTATCGGATTCTTTTTAAAATAAACTGAAATAAAAATATTTTTAATATCTAAAAAAATAAGTTTTTTGTATTATTATAACTTATACCTAAAATGTACACACCCTTATGTGATCATTTTATAGATATTACTTAGTAAGACAAGATGTAACGAAGAGCGCCGGGCAGTGCTAGTTGTTACAAATTAAATACAGAAATAGATGTTAAAAAGACCTTAAAGTAGTAATATTTACCACTCCCTAAACCATATACTTAAGAAGTTTAAAAAACGCAACTAAATAAAAGTAATTAAATTACATACTCATTCATCCATATAAACTAGAATCAAATTTAAACATATTAATAGTACCTACATGTATACTTCTAACAGTAAAGACAACAACATCTATTAAAATAACAGAAAACAACTCCCATACATAGCTGCCAGATAAACTAGGGGTAAAATCGTCTAATTTGGAGGAAAAAATCGTCAAAATCGTCAAATGGGGTACTCAAATCGGCATAAAAACGTCAAAATAAAAAAACGCATTTTTCAAAACAATACATTTTTATTTAATGGATAACATAGCAAACTTTTTAAATCTAGAGAGACCAGTGGTTTTATTAGACCCTTTAAAGTTAAGAACATGGCAATAAATATAATACAATTTAGAATTCATTTCGAAAAATAAATACAAAAAATAATAAATTGGCTGCATCTTTTTGGACTATTTGACAAATAATTATATAATCATTTAGGGTAGCTTTAGACAAGCGGAAGACGAGCACAACGCCAAAATAAACCACATCGTTTCTCTTTTCAGCCCATACATTTATTTCTGGATCTGCAAACCAGTCTTCCTTAATTTTCTTCTTCTTGTTGGTTACCTGTGAAAAACAGCATTAAAATTTCATTTATATATAATTTCCTTTAGCTCTATGTGGAGCGTAGGGCCATTACGAAAGTACGGTAATCATTCCTATTTTTAGATAGTTGTTTTAGTTCGTTCCATGATGTATTCATTTGGTGGATTTCGTTATTTGTGTTTCGTCGCCATGTTGTTTTTGGTCTACCTTGGATTCTGGTTCCTTGAGGGTTCCACCATAGGGCAGATCTGCATGTTTCCTTGACATCCTTTCTTAATGAATGACCAATCCAACTCCACTTTCTCCTTTGAATCTCTATATCGATTGGGATTTCGTTTGTAGATTCGTAGAGTCCTGGTTAGAGAACACTCTGGGCCACCATATTCGGAGAATATTTCTTAGACAGCGGTTAGAAAAAGTTTGTAGTTTCTTACTAAGGTTTGCTGTCAGTGTCCAGGATTCGCAACCGTATAGGAGTACTGATTTGACATTTGAGTTATATATTCTGAGCTTGGTATTAGTTAAGATTTGTCCTGATGCCCATATATTACGTAGTAGGGAGAAGCTGTTCCTAGCTTTGTTTATCCGGGAAGTGATGTCTTCGGCGGTACCACCAGAAGGAGTTAATATGCTTCCTAGGTAGCAAAATTTTTCAGTTTGACTGATTGGTTCATCGTTTATTTTGAATGTTGGCGGATTTTGGGACGTAGACATGAATTCTGTCTTCTTCACGTTGATGCGTAAGCCGCAATTTTTAGCTTGTTGGCTAAGACGATGAAGCTTAATCTCCATATCCGACCTTTTCGTTGATAGGAGCGCAATATCGTCGGCGTAGGATAATTCCTCGAGGGTACCAAACATATCCCAGTGGATACCTCTATTTCATTCTAATTTCATTTAAGCTACTACAAAGTTTTTTATAAAAAAATTGTTGAAATTTCTACTTACCGAGGAAAAGCTGCTACAATTTTCATCATCTTGGTTCTCTATAGAAAATATAATGTTTGATTTTTAAGGTTTTAATGTATAATTAAAAAGAACTTACCATTTTTTCTAAGTCTTAAAGCTATTAATTTGCCACTTGTTTTTAAATAAATTTACTTAAAAAACTAAAATTGTTTTAAACGCGTTTCCAAATTTATATTTGTTCGTGTTGTAGGTATCTGTTGATAAAATGTGGCATATACTATGATAAAAATGTACAAAGTGGAAAAATTACCCACACAAACACATTAAATAATGATCGATGTATCTCTTTCACTCTGTTCTATTATTAATAACATAAAAAACCGTTACAAATAATTTTTATTTAGTTTAAGGTTGATATAAAAGTAATGAAAAATGTTGCAAACTTGAATTCTTGAAAATCGTCAAAAACATAGCATAAATCGTCAAATCGTCAACACTTAATTTTAGCACGTAAAATCGTCAAAATGGTGATAAATCGTCAAATCTGGCAGCTATGCTCCCATAGCCTTGAATGATGAAACATGTTGTAATTGTACTCACAGGGAATTGCTACAATTAAATTCAGAGGTGCATGATACATACACACTTACAAACATACATACATTACTTATGTATGTGAAAACAAATAACAAATTGTACCAACAAAATGTACTTTGTTAACTTAACTGTACCCATGTTCTGTAACTTTAGTGAGAACTTCTCGCATCGAAAAGTCATGAAACAAAATATCCCACCGTTTCTCGATGTGTGAGAAAAAAGTGTATCTGTAACTCATGGCGAAAAATACCATTTATGATTACGTTATTACGTTAGAGCTATCAAAAATTATACTTAATTATAAGAAGAAGAAGAAAAAAAAAATAAGTTTTGGAAGTGCGGAAATAATAATACATATAAAATTTAGAAAATAAAAGTGTTTAAAAAAATAAGTGCAGAAGAAAGAAATAAAATGTACAATGCAGCTTTAGTTAGAGCGGTTGGGGATGATGAAAGGAATATGTTGCGGATTCATCGCAAAAGGTTGTGCGATTCAACAGACCCTTTTGAAATGCCGGAGAATTGATTTAAGGAACTATATCGCTTAAGCATATCATCAGCAATGGTTCTGCTTGAAGACACCTTTTTTGAGCCAAGGTGTAAGGAATACAATTTTGCCTTCACTTTCCAAGACATTGGTAACATTGTTTCCTTTTGATGATAAACATAATGATGATGGTGGTGTATTTAGGATTTTTGTTTAGGACACACGACATACAAATTAAACAATTTGGTTCAACAATAAACACTTTTTGTAAATATTTAAGGTCTAAATAAAAAAGGAATAAAAAAATTATAAAAATTATTTCGAAATTGAAATAAAAAAAATAAATGAAAAGAATTTAGCAATTTTATTTAGTTAGTTAGTTTTTTTAAACTTTAAATGACTTTGATGATTGTAAAAATATAATCAATATAAAATAAAATCTATCTTTTTTAGAAATATAAAAACTTTTGTAAATTAAACAAAGATAGTTACCATAAATTATTTCCCGTAGTAAGAAAATTTATAACCTCAAATTTAAAGTAATTAATTTTTCATTTCCTAATTTCTTTCTTTTACATACATAAAAGTTTAAAGCACAAAAAAAACATTATTTCAATTACAAAATATTTTATAGAAGGTTTGATAGTTTAAACTCGATATCTAATTTTCCTTTTTGTTGCTTTGAAACCCGCATATTTTTTTTAACGATAACAAATTTATAATATTAATACATACATATGTATGCATTAATAATAAAAAAAAACATTTAAATTTTACATTTTCCATGTTTTTGTCACTAATTTTTGACTTTTTATATTTTTTGGCTCAAAGTTTTTGCAATCTCGCGGTCTTTTTGTTTGTGACTTATTTTGACAGTTCAAAGTGAGAAGTTCTCGCCTGAAAACTTTACAGAAACACTTTTTTTATGGCTTACGAGTATTTTTCTTACGTGACAGGTATTTCTCGCATGAATAGTTACAGAAACAGTACAGTGAGAAAAAACAGCTGTTTGTTTCGATTTGTTGTATTTCTGTACCAATTTACATGTTTCAAGTGAAAAGTTTCTCGTAGCGAGAGTTACAGAACATGGGCACTGCTTTAGGAAAAAAAAACAACAAAACATCTTTGAAACGGAAGTTTTGTATTTGTTTTTTATACCCAACACAAAAAACACTCTGCGAAAACAATTTTTATCAACAATGTTTATTCAACATGAATTATTTTGTCTCGAAACCCTTCACAGAGTGTGTAAGGGTATACAAACATTTGTATAAAGGTTTGTCATTTTCTGTGAAAATTCTACAATATTAATTTCCGACTTCATAAGGTATGTATATTCATATGTATACGAATAGGGCAGTCGATTGACCATTGACCGTCTGTGCGTGTGTATGTTGAAAGTTTTTTGAGTGGTATCAAAATTTTCAGGAGCACAATCGCCCTAAACTTCCTATAATATGAGGAAATAAACACGACTGCCTCTTTTTTTTTCCTTATTTTAACAATTATAATTTGAACTATTTCTGAGAAAAACTAACAAATCGGTTTTACACTAACTGAGATAAAAGCAACTAAATACTACTGCTTCGGTGTTTTTCCTAAAATTAGCAAACGAAAATCGATTTTTGTCAGTTTCTATACAACAGAAAAACCTTGACCAGTAAACTACAGTTAGCTATAAAAAGGTTAAAATCCAATATATCGACCCCTGTGCGCGAAATGATCGTATGTTAGGTTTTGGCGTAGAATACGTCTTACCTTACGGTATAGGGAGTCATGTTATTGTTGTAATCTTTTTTCATTGATTATGAGAAAACGGCGAGATAACTTTTTTTAAAAATTTTTTTGTAGGTAAATGAAAATGTTATCTTTCGTTTGATATACATTTCATATTGGTTGATATCTTCCTAATATTTAAATTTGTCAAATGAAAATTGTTTAAACACATACACTTAAACATATGTGTGGTGTTTGGTTGAGTGTTTAAGTTTGTAGCGTGAACACAAACTATGCTGCTGTTTCAGTGTGGACACAAACCTTCGGCTGTTGTTTTGATTGATGATCTTATATATATATAAGTAAAACTCTGTGTGTGTGTGTGTTAGCTATAGACTCTGAAACTGTAAAACCGATCGGGCTCAAACTTTGGTAAGTTGTTGTACACATACTAGGGAGTGTTTATGGGTGGAAAAAGTGGGCGGGGCCACGCCCATAAAAAATTAGTTATCATTTTAAGCTACTTTCACATGACCGATTTTTCTGAAACTTTGCACACATATCGAGCTCTCATGACTAAATAATTTAGTGATTAGAAAAGTGGGCGGGGCCACGCCCATAAAAAATTTTTAATTTTGAGGTACTTGCGCTGGACGGATTTTTCTGAAACTTTGCACACATATTGGGCTGTCATGACTTTATAATTTTGTGATTAGAAAAGTGGGCAGGGCCACGCCCATAAAAAAAGTTATAATTTTTAGCTTTTTGCACTTGATATTCAATTTAAGTTCAGAATGCTTTTTTATTCATTAAGGGGCGTAGCAACGCGCGCCGTGCTTTTCAAGTTCAATATAAAAGTGTGTTGGTGCAATGGTTAGAGCGTAAGCATACAAAATCGAAGGAGCATGGTTGAACTCCCAACTTGAGACAAGAAAATTTTTTTGCGTTTGATACTTGAATTGCTGTGTAAAGTCAATAATAATTTGTTTAAGTATGTGTGACGTGGGTACATTCAACAATAACTAGTATAAAACTATATACAAATAAACTAGTTGGAGTCAACTCAACCCCGATGACAACCTTAGGTTAAAATCGATAGTAAGATATACCTACATACATATATGAAAGAAGAACATATGTATACATATGTAACTATTCTGAAGTTAGAAAGATTTACATATTATGTTTCTAAGCACTTTCTAGTTTCTTTATCTTTAGGGTTATAACTCCTAAAATAATATACCAATTTTAATAGGATTGAGATTGTGTACATCTGCAGAATATTTTTATTAAAGTCGGTTATAATTATAATGTCAACGTAAACTGCGCCAAAAAAAAAATGCCTATTAATATATAATATTTGTGCTTATAATTTGCTGTTGTAATTTGTATTGTATTATGCTTGTGAAATTCGTTCTAAATAAAAACTTATTCAAATTGGTATTTTTTAGTGGCTGCATTTTTTATTTTATGTTAATGATAAACTACGAACAGCACTTAATTTTGAATATTTTAAATGTAATTTTGTCATAAAGTCATAAAAAAGTACCGTTTGTAGGTAGGTAGCACCCTCAAATATTTCATCACTGATTTACACATACATACGGCTGAGATGTTATTACTTTCTGTTTTAAATGATTTTTTTGTTGTTGTTCAAGTAGTCAAATGAGAATTTCTGTTAAAACCGAAACAAAAACACTAAATACTAAAACATTTGTTCTAAAAATAACTCTTGATCTACACATTTCAAATAATAAAACACCAAAATACTTGTAGATGTTGCACAACACAACGACGATTTCTACGATGAGAGTATCGTGGATAATGTTATTGAACAACGATGATGATGATGATTTTTATACCCTTCACCTGTGGTGCACAAGGGTATATATATGTTTATCATTCCGTTTGTAATTTCTACAATTTTCATTTCCGACCACCCCATAAAGTATAAATTTTCTGAAAGCTTATGAATAGAGGAGTCGATTAAGCCCTGACCGTCTGTCCGTGTGTTGGTTGGAATCAACTTTTAGAAGCAACCATATGTTCCTCAGATCTGTGTATGGTATCAATCTTTTGAAAATATCCGGGAATGAATCGCTATTGAAATTCATCACAATCGCCCGGTAACTTTCTGAGATATGAGCAAATAAACACGACTGCCTCTGTTTTTTTCTATATTTTTACCACCAAAATTAAAATTGTTCAGCCATAGAATAATTTATAGGTACCTTTGCTACTATTCGTAGATATAGCATGCCTCTAGAGATATTTGTTTAAAATTTTGGATAAATCGGGCACTTATCGGTAAAGTTATAGGCAAAAAAAAGTTTTTTTTAAATATATATTCTAAAAATTTACAAACGAAAATCAATTTTGTTCAGCTTCTAGACAACCGAGAGAGTCAATATTGGTATCATCTGAAAGGACTTGACTAGAACAATAAAAGCACCCTAAAAACTTTAAATTTATGTTGGCCGCAACTACAAAATGGCGGACAATATATATATATGGGTCAAATCTTGTATTTTAAAATGTAACTCCTAGAACACCCTCAATATTGGTATGAAATTATGCGTATTGAAAATGAAAGGCCTTGACCAGTAGAATACATAAATTATTCTAAGCTGTAAAATCCAAGATGGCGTCTAAAGCAAAATGACGGATAAAATTTTTTTAACCCCATCAATATGGGTATCAAACTAAAGGGCTTGACTAGTTGAATACACTTAACTACCTAAAAATTCAAAATCGAGGATGGCGTCGTAAATAACATGAAATATAGGTTAAGCTACGATGTGAGGTTATACCTATGTACATGATGGTGAAGGGTATTATCAGATTCGGCACGGCCTTATATAACGCTCTTACTTGTTTTTATCTACATTTATGTATGTATGTGTTGACATATAGTTTGCCCTACCAGCAATTAGATGTTTAATTTTGAATAGTAGTGAGTTAATAGTCACTACTTTGACTCTGCTAACATTCGATGCTATATTTTTTAAAAACAAAACAAATAACATTCATTTCGAATATTTATCTTTCTATACCCTTCACACAGTGAAGTGACCCCATAAAGTATATATTTTTTGAAAGCTTATGAATAGGGGAGTCGATTAAGCTCTGTCAGTCTTCCTGGACCCGGGTGAAGTATTAAAATATTCGGGAGTAGATGCGTATTGAAAATCAGAAACATCGGTACATAAACAACCTCGTTTTTTTAACACAAAAACAACATACATACATACAAACTTGGTATACTAGTTAGCGTAAACGTGGCATCGAACCCGAGCTGAGCCCAAAAAAAAATTATTTTATATTTTATATATTACTAGCCAATCCCGGCGCGCGTTGCTACGCCCCTTCATGAATTTTAATCGCATTCTAAATTTTAATCGAATATCAAGTGCAAGGCTAAAAACTATAACTTTTTCTTTATGAGCGTGGCACTGCCCACTTTTCTAATTACGAAACTGTATAGTCATGACAGCTCAATAAGTGTGCAAAGTTTCAGAAAAATCGGTCTAGTGTAAGTACCTCAAAACGATACCTTTTTTTATGGGCGTGGCACTGCCCACTTTTCTAAATACGAAACTGTATAGTCATGACAACTCAATATGTGTGCAAATTTTCAGAAAAATCGGGCCAGTGCAAGTACTTCAAAATGATACCTTTTTTTAATGGGCGTGGCACTGCCCACTTTTCTAATGACGAAAGTGTAAAGTCATGACAGCTCAGTATGTTTGCAAAGTTTCAGAAAATTCGGTCCAGTGCAAGTAGCTAAAACTGATAACTAATTTTTTATGGGCATGGCCCCGCCCACTTTTTCAATCACGAAATTATAAAGCCATGACAGCTCAATATGTGTGCAAAGTTTCAGAAAAATCGGTCCAGTGCAAGTACCTCAAAATTAAAACTTTTTTAGGGGCGTGGCCCCGCCCACTTTTCTTATCACGAAATTATTTAGTCATGACAGCTCGATATGTGTGCAAAGTTTCAGAAAAATCGGTCAAGTGCAAGTAGCTAAAACTGATAACTAATTTTTTATGGGCGTGGCTCCGCCCAATTTTTTTCACCCATAAACACTCCCTGGTATGTGTACAACAACTTACCAAAGTTTGAGCCCGATCGGTTTTACAGTTTCGGAGTCTATAGCTAACACACACACACACACACACACAGAGTTTCACTTTTATATATATAGAAGACTAGCATTTAACCCGCTTCTTCAATAACGCAGTTCTTACTATTTATTGAACACTCAAGTTTTATTTTTAGTTAATAAATATTTTTGGTTCAATATATGAAAATTTGTATCTCTGATTTAATTTACTTAGAATAAGTAAGAGTGCTATATTCGGCCGTGCCGAATCTTATATACCCTTCACAACGTGTAGTCATGCTATAACAATTGTTTGTATCACCATTCATCCCATATAAAATACGTGCATACGTACACGTTAGAATATATGTGGCATCGAATCCCAGCTGAGCCAAAAAAAAATTTATTTTATTTTATTTAATATATTATTTATATTTTATTATTTTTTTTTATATTTTTTTTAAATTTTTTTTAAAAATTTTTTTAGAAAAATTTTTAAAAAATTTTTTTAAATTTTTTTTTAATTTTTTTTTTTTAGTTTTTTTTTTATTATTTTTTTCTTATTTTTAATATTTTTTTTTTTGTAATTTTTTTTGTTTGGTATGTTTTTTACATGTATCTATGTATGTATGTTGTTGTTGTAATTGTGAAAAAAAACGAGGTGGTCGTGGTTTTTTGCTAATATCTCAGAAAGTTATGAGGCGATTGTGCTGAATTTCAATAGCGATTCATTCCTGGATATTTTCAAGAGATTGATACAATGTACAGATCTGAGGAACATATAGTTGCTTCTAAAAGTTGATTTCAACCAACACACGGACAGACGGGCAGACGGACAGACGGTCAGGGCTTAATCGACTCCTCTATTCATAAGCTTTCGGAAAATATATACTTTATGGGGTCGGAAATTTCACACGGAATGACAAACTAATATATACCCTTTTTCACTGTGTGAAGGGTATAAAAATGCGAAAAGGCTTTTTTAGCTTTATAAACGTAGAAAATACAAAAAGTCCCATTAAAATTCAGAAAAATTCAAAAGTTGCACTTACATACATATAATTTAATATAAAAAATATTTAAATTCCAAAATATAAAACATGAACAATTAAGTATTTTTTGGTAGTAAATGTTAATAATTATCAACTAGATAAATAATTTAGTTTATAAACATAAGAAGTTTCTTTTTCAAAGAATTACAACATTCTCCTACACTTTATATGGACCAAACCAGCTGGCTTCTTACTGTTTCACTGTAAACAACGTAAGTTTTAGGATAGAGAATGGGCATTCTTGTTGATTTGAAGTCTTTTTCGTGTTTCCAAGTCGCGATTAAGTTGTCGGAGTTGAAACTCTCTTATTTTCGAGCTCGATTGATGATCTTAATCAATCGCTGTATTAGTATTTTCCATTGCTTTATAATTGGGTATGCTCGTAGACATTTAAACTTTTAATTTTATTAACCAATTCACTTTTTTGAATTTTTTTTGTGTACACCAAAAAGCCTTCCACAAAAGCGATAATACCTTTTATCCATTTTGTCCTTCCATTTAAACTTCTAACGTAAGCGAGGTGAGGTCATGAATAATATTTTGTTTGATTTTAAAAATTTTACTACAACTTTCTGCCTCGAGAGAAACAGGGCTGATAATATTTTTTATGGTTGACGTCAGTGGAAGAGTTCTAGTGGTTTAAAAATTTTCTGTGGTATTGGCCTCATTCTCAAAGAAGTACGAGGAAAGTTCAATTTCTGAGAACTGAGCATCTTTTTACCTAAATAACTAACACTGTTATATCATGAGGTAATTTAATTGTATATATAATTGTTAATGCTTGAATGCGGAAACGAGAAAGCCGACAAATAATCCAAAATGGGAGATCTTCTGAGTACTATAACTTTAAAAAATGCTCTGTCATTGTCCTGCGTTTGGGAATATTAGACGCGAAAATTTTACAGTGGATACCTGGGAAACTCGAACTGGAGATCCATGAGGAATTACATTGAGAGGACCAAGTTTTTGGATTAGTCCGTTACTTATGGGAAATTATGATTATGGTTTTTGTTTGGAAATTCCATTTTTCATATGGAGCGCACAACATACCAACTGGGCATAAGTGTATACCTGTCATGAGTTTAAGTTTTTAGTGCCCCTCCTTTTCAACCTAACCTAACTAATGCTTGAATTATTTATCTGCATATAAGGATTTTAATTCATAGACATAGCACAATTAAATAAATAAAAAAAAGGTACCAAATAGTTCAATGTAATGTTATGAAAACTTAATGATATGACTGAATTATATGGTTAAAAATGAACAAATTGAAGCTAAATGAAAATAAGACAAAACTAATGGATATTACAATGAAAAGTTGTAGGATTTTAAAATCGATGACAAAATAATTGGAAAAGTATTGCAAATAAAGCAATGTAACGATTACTTTTCTACGAAGGCCCTAAATTGTATAATATGTTTGCAAACAATGTAGAAAATGCAATGGGCTTAATACTATTAAAAGAGTATTTGTAAAATTTATTAAGGGCCATTATTACAACATGCCGTTAGTTAAAGGCAGGATTTAGTCGGACCGATAAATGGCTTTGCATTATAAAGCCTTCAATTATTGTTTATTATTCATTATAAAGGGTCCGCCAAATAACTTCTTTTTTTTTTTGTAAATGCTGTAAAAAAAAAAAGTATAGCTTCGGCTGTGTGGCACTTAGCACCGTCCTGTTGAAATTAAATGTTGCCAATATCCTCCTCTTCAATTTTTGTGAACGAAAATTCGTTTAACATGGCCCGATAACGATCGCCATTGATTACGGCCACTCCTTGCTCATTTTCGAAGAAAAATGGCCCAATTATGCCTCTGGACCAAAATCCGCATCAAACAGTGACTCGTTTTGGGTGTATCGGCTTTTCAATGTATGCGTGCGGGTTTTCTGTGCCCCAAATGCGACAATTTTGCTTGTTTACATACCCGCCAAGATCAAAATGAGCTTCATCTGAATTGTTTATTTTTTTTGGCAAAATCGGCCATTTACGAAATAAGCACTAGTTGAAAAAAACCTTAGATGGCGGACCCTTTACATTATTATTATTTTAATTGTAATAATGCAAAGCTTTTTATCGGGCAAAAAAAAATCGACCTTTAACTAACGGCAAGTTGTAATAATGGCCCTAAATGTAATAATGATCTAATTAAAATACTTGTATAGTAAAGTCATTATTTACGATTTTATTTACAAATAAATAATTAATTTATTAAGATTTGTCCAACTAAATATTTTATAGATTAAATTAAAAAAATTTATATAATTTAATCTATAAATAATTAATATGTTATTAGATAATAAGTGTTACAAAGATGACACTATTTGGATTAAAAAAACTATGAGTTGCACTTCACTTCGTTATTAGGTATTCGAATATAAATTGTTTGAAGGGCGGTTGGCTGTTAACATGTGGAATATAAATAAAATGTGCACATCCGACAAAAGCACCACCAAACAACACCAAAAAATAAACAAAAATAATAAATAAAGCCAACGTTATGTGATATCTGATGTATAGTTGTGTGAGTATAAATATGTTTTACGCTCTCACATCATCTCAGTTGTGGCCTTTTTAACCCAGATTTACAGTTACGATGCGATATATGTATGTATGTTTATACATACATACGTTGTTCATATCCATACATCTTCTATAAGTAAAAAATGCATACACATTCCGACATACTAAAACAAATTTTTATAGCCGTATGTTTGATACAGTTTTTAACTGCTTGCACTCGTATCAGCGATCAAGAAAGAACATTTATGTATATCGGCAATAGTGTATCCCTGCAAACAATTCTTAGCAAAAACGTAACTTATGCAAGATAAGAGTGAAGCATATCAAATTATACATGTACCTACCATTTAAGGTTCATAATCTTGAAACATATTTTGTGGGATGCTGAACTCGAACCTAATCACCGTTTTCTTTAAAATCAGCTCTAGTTTTTGGTAAATACCGTTATGCACGACTTGCATAACTTGAGAATGGTTAACCGTATTCAGGTAACAAACAAAATTCCCAACCAATGTGGAAAATGTGAAAAACACAGTATTTTTTTATTATTTTAGAATTCATACAAACAAAGATACGATTTATATATCAAACGAAAATAAAAATTTTTTTTATTGAAATTCTTGCACATCTTTTGATTTTATTCAAAATTAAGTAAATTTATATCAGTTGATAAAAATCGCATCAATTAAGCAAGAAAATACGATTTTAAATAAAATCTAAATTTTTAAATTCTCTCAATTTAACTTGTTTATCTTTGTCTGCCATCAAATTAACATTCCAATTTACCTTGTTGTTCACTCAAATCACTCAGATGGAAAAGATTGCAACATTTAGACCTAAAAATATTTCAAAATAACAAAGTTTTTAATAAAAATTTAATAACTTATAATAGTACGAAACTATAACTTAAATAGTGGGCTAATGAAAAAGAATTGGAAACAGCAGCTTTAAAGTCCGAATATGCAAACTGATCGTCTACATTGTCTAATATTATAAGTGCTTTTGTAATTCAATACTTAGAAACTACAATTCAAGACTTAAAAGCCAACATTAGATCGGGCTGAAAAAATGAGCATTAAAATCCCCAACCCATGACAGGTATACAAATAAGCCAAATTGGCATGTAGTGCACTGTAAAGGATTAAAAAATTACTCTACAGAACGGCATAGAGTCCACGTTAAACTTCTTCTGTCTAATACGCCCAAACACAGCCCATTGACTAAGTTAGTGTTCCAAATTCTTTTCCTTTTGTTCGCCTGCTCTACATGTTGTTTCATTCTACAGTCCCATGCGATCTAGGCGATTTTTCATCTTCGTTTGATCTGTTATTTCACTATTAAATCCCCAAAGTGTTGGCCTACTCAGTTTCAAAATCTACTTCGATTTTGCAAGATTTCGATCATCCCATAGAAGCCAACACTACTCGCGTCATTTATGAGATACTGATAGCAATATTGGAAAAAGTTATCGAAAATTGGAGCCTGCAGCGTAGTCGACATTCAATTATATTTTAAGTGTTTTATTTAAATGTATTATTTGAAAGAATATTACAACACTGAAATGAGCTAAATTTTCTTGGCAATAGCAAAAGTATGGATATTATCGGCTAGTTAATTAATAATAGCCTGAAGGTGATCTAAATATAAGCTCAAGGGTAGCCCACAGTACCTTTAATCATAAATGTAAGGTTTGTTAGTGTAACTATGACAACTAAATGAAAAATAAAAAATTTATATCACCTCTCCCAGAATTAGATAAAGTTTTAAAAACATTAAAGGGTTGTAAAGCCCTAGGAAATAATAATTTATAATCAGAACCGTTACAACATCATCCAATACCAGATTGCAGTAATTTTTCCTATTATCTGGAACTCGGAACACCTCTCCGCTGACCGTAAGGAAGGTGTTATTGTCAAAGTACAAAAAAATGTCTTGACACCAAATGCTTAAACACAAGATCATTGTCGATATAATTATCGCGAGGCTTCACACATCAATCTGCGTTATGCTACGAAGAGCACAAGCAGAATTAAGCACCCAAAAATTCTGCCGTAACAATGGAAATATCCTCTTTCTAATCTTCAAAGAATTTGCCGAATGGTGCTCTTGTATCTGTATTATATTAATTGACTTTGAGAATGCCTTTAGCACCCTTTTACATGAACTATCGTCACGCTAATGCCTATTGTCGCGTTAGACGTTGTCAGAAAAGGCGTTAGACCTTTATGTATCTGGGCTACACAATTATAACAACAATCCTAAGACATGAAATGTATGTATGTATCAAGACAAGACTAGTATTTCCCCGAAAGAATAAGAGGAACATTGATCTCTGACACACCATCCAAAAAATTTTCATTCGCACAGAGATTCTTAAGTGGGATGGAGTTGGAATAAGTTCCCACTCAGGAAATCGCCAGACTATAATACCAAAATGGCCATCGATTGGAAGACAAAAGGGCAAGATATGTATTGGTGGAACTGTCCATACATGGATCTTCAGGGCGCAGTTGATATAAAATAAGACTTTGAGTAAATGGAAGAGACGATTAAAACAACTTTCAGCTTTAAGAACTAATTTCATATATTGTTAAATTTACAAAAGAGCTGTATTAACGAAAAATAATTATAGATAATTTTATTGATCACATCAGCCAAAGTTACATTTTACTAACACTAACAGCTAAACCTACATATGTATATATAAATATGTATGTATATGTATGCATAAATCAAAAAATCTCATTCCGATACGAATTGTATAAACCAACTCCTAAATGGGCAGCGACAACACTTTGCAATTGAAAATTTTGACTGAGCGTTAGATAATGAAGTTGACTGCAAAACAACTGTTATTGTTTGTTTTACTTTTTGTGATTGTTAAAACGTTATGTCATGTTTGCTATTTTTAGGTCAATCTAGCGATTTTATTTCATATTTGTTTCGATATTATGTTTCTTACAATATATAGGGTGGGCCATTTGAAATTTGTAGTTTTAACTACAGTTTACTTTAACTTTGAAAGGTAGAACAGCATTCATTTTTATTTTAATTTTTATGTTTGATATTTGCAAAATAGAACGCTATACTCTCAAACAAGATTGAGAAATATTAAAAACTTAATTCCAAATTAGTAAGTCTTTAGCAAACTATACAGAACGGCTTTCAGTTCAGTCTAGGGCTCAATTGGAGAACGAGTTCATTAAAATGGATCGTTATTGGACAAAGCAGCCCGTGTACGTTCTCGTCCAGTGAGTTTAATCATTGCTGTTGTAGTTGAGTATGTGCAAGAACATCAATCAACATCAACTCGTCATGTTCTCAGGAACTGAAAATTTCTCCCACTTCTTTAAGAATGATTTAGCAAAACGTTAAAGGTTGATCGGATGTGGTTCTGCCAAGCCAGTCGCGGTAGTCATATGAATGATATAGTATTCGATTCTTAAATGACAAAGTTTAACCTTTCCAATAAAAACAGAAAAACAATCATTAATTTTTTTTAGCCGATTCAGAGCTTAATTGCCCCACCCTGATACAGGGAATTGTACAAAAGTTTTGTATATAAAATATGAAAGCATTACTGTTTATTACAAACGTTGTCACTTCAGTTTAAGTTAATAATTTCAGAGCAAATGTTAGCAGTTGCATAACGAAACTTTTTTGGATTAAAACACAATAATAACGAATTAATTTTGTGAAACTTAAAAAAAAGAAATTGTTACTTCTAAGTAACCACTACAAAAATATTAAACTTACATTTGTTGGCAGGGATTATATAAGCAACAAACATAAGTGTGCACAATACATATAGATATCCATACGTATCGGGTGCTTTTTTAAAGGTTTTAATATTGATATGTCTGAATTATGTGGCAACCTTTTTGGCAGTATGTTCTTGACTATTCTGGAGTTAGTACCCTTCTACATTTGCGAAACTGAAGGACAGACAGATGAAATTTGTATGAGTGGGAAAGAGAAGGAAGACTCAAAGAATTTCTGCCCTTTACTTTCACAAATGTAACAAGAGCGCTATATTCGGCCGTGCCGAATCTTATATACCCTTCACAACGTGTAGTCATGCAATAACAGTAGTTTGTGTCACCATTCATTCCATATGAAATACGTACATACATATATAAAAACATCCCATTGTAAAATTATAAATTCACGTATGTATGTTAAAAAAAAAAAAATAAAATAAAAAAAAAATTTAAAAAAAAATTTAAAAAAAAAAATTATTATATATACATATAATATATATAAAAAAAAATAAAAAAAAATTAATAATAAAAATATAAATAATATATTAAATAAAAAATAAAAAAAAATTACAAAAAAAATTTAAAAAAAATTGAAAAAAAATTTTTTTGGCTCAGCTGGGATTCGATGCTACGTTTTCTCTAACCAGTATACATGTTTGTATGTATGTATGTTGTTTTTGTAATGTTGTTTTTGTGAAAAAAAAATCGAGGTGGTCGTGGGTTTTTGCTCATATCTCAGTTGTTTCAGATGTTTCTGATTTTCAATACCGATCTACTCCCGAATATTTCTGATATTTTATTACCTTACCCGGGTCCAAGCGATGTCGGGGGGCTTCAAAAAGTTGATTTCAACATACACACGGACAGACTGACAGAGCTTAATCGACTCCCCTATTCATAAGCTTTCAGAAAATATATACTTTATGGGGTCGGAAGTCAAAATTGTAGAAATTTCACACGGAATGACAAACCTATATATACCCTTTTTCACTGTGTGAAGGGTATAAAAAGGCGAGTTATGTAGTTTGAATTGGCAATCTATCACAAATATTTAAAATTAGTTTTAATTTTGAGAAACTTATCGGGCGTACACTTTATCGTGCTCATTATCATCCATCAGAGCGATTAATTTGAGAAATTATGTGCACCGGCGTAATGCGTTTGACTTGTTCAATGTTTTTAATAAAATCTTGTTCATTCCTAAAGTAAATTCGTAAAAACGGTTAAAATCGGTAACCTTATATCTGCTAAACTAATATTGATACAAATCAACTTGAAAAGACATTGTACTTAATTTACACAAAAAGTAAGCTGACAGTATTTGTATTTTCAACCCGGATAAGAATTTTTATATTAAACGGTTTAAGTTTTATTTAATACAACTTTAGCCTTTCCGACTAGCTCTATGGCAACGTTGCCAGATTGATGATTTTATCACTTTTTTATTTTTCGATTATTTTATTTATGGAAATGAATATTTTTTCTCTAGCTTTTCTTTCGAATACAAAGAATGTAAGATGAAATGCAATGTGTCCAAAATACTTTTAAGATTGTATTAAAATATGAATACAAGTGGTACTAAGCCAAAACCTATTACACTGTTTTGGCACTTTGTCTGAATCCACTAAGTTTCTAAATGTTTGATATTTAAAGATATTATTATATTGTATAAAAATATTAATCTTTTATGTAAAAAGAACCTTTCCAGACTCATAACTTACTCAACAAAAATCTCTAAAATTGTTAAACAATCCAACCAGAAGACCGAATTACGTTCAAATTAAAAATACTTACCAATATTTGTCCGATCAGACCAAAGTGACATTCCAGTTTTATCTCTATGTTAAAACATTTACAGGTTACATTGATATACATACTTACACATGTTAACATGTTCTGTTAACAATTAACTTATTTCTTTACTTGGTTAATTATTCAACGATTAACAGATTTTTAAATGTAAGTTACGTTATTTTTGCAGGCACAGAAAGAAGGTGGCTGTCGTTTGCGTTTAAATTTAATGGATTGTATTACTGTTACTATTATTACTTTCAATTAAATATTTTAACAGACGAGTTATCGAAAGCTGTAGAACAATTCTTCAACAAAAAGTCAATTTCGACAAATATGTTAGTTACGTTACTTTCGCTGTTAGTGCACGATAAATGTACATATTTGTAACTATTTAAACAAAAAATTAATTAATGCATATCGAATCAACATTGTTTAATGAACCTTCTGCCCTCTGTAATGAGTTTGAATTTTTCTCACTTCGTACCTCCTAGATTATTTAAATCCAGTTGGTCATAGAAACCCCTTCCAACGTGAAATTTCAGAAATTAGTAAAATGCTAATTGCTCAGAGAAACAAATATAGACGTAAATTCAAAAGATGTAGGGATTTTAATTTTAAAGTGCATTTATATTGTAGCTTGAAACAGCTAAATAGGCTTATTGACTTTCACCTAAATAAAGACAGAAATGATTCTTGGTCGAAATTCATATCAAATCTGCCTACCGGCTCTAAAAAGTTTTGGAAATTAACTTTTAAAGGAAAAAACTCCACATTGTCTAAACTTCATTTAAATGGAACAATTTTAAATTCTGACATCGAAAAGGCAAATGCAATAGCTGACGTATTTGCCAGTTCACATACTATTACTTTTAACAATCCATCCCCCATGGAATCGGTTGTATCAAGATACATTAATGACCTTAATCAAACTCTTACCGATGATACAAGTATTGAACTTACGAATTTGTCTGAAGTCAAATCGTTTGTCCATTTGCTGAAAAATAATAAATCCCCTGGTTTAGATGGGATTAACAGTACAATACTTAAAAATATGCCCGATTACTTTTTTTAAATCTTAAGTAAATTATTTAACTTCTGCCTGAGCAATGGGTACTTCCCACTCGTTTTTAAAATGGCTAAGGTAATTCCAATCCACAAACCTGGAAAGGATCCTAAATTGCCCTCCAGCTATAGGACAATTAGTATTTTAAGCCTATTAGATAAGGTGTTCGAGAAAATTATTCACGCCGGAATTTTAGATTTTTCAAATTGCAATAATATCATAAATAAAGAACAATTTGGTTTTCGAAAAGAGCACTCCACTGTACATTAACTTAAGAGAGTTGTTAACTTTCTTGAATGTAATAAAAGTAATCGAAAAAGCACTGGAGTCGTTTTTCTTGATATCGAAAAAGCTTTTGACTCAATCTGGCATGATGGACTAGTGTATAAATTAAATACGTTGAATTTTTAAATTATCTACAAAAACTTATCAAAAGCTTTTTAGATAAACGTACGTTTGTTGTATCTGTCAATAACAAATTTTCTAGTGAACGGCAAATACCTGCGGGCTTGCCGCAAGGATCAGTATTATCCCCTACACTATACTCGATATATACATCCGATGTTATGCAGCTTTTTACGCGGATGACAGCGCCTTTATTTGTTACGGTAAAGTCTCGAATGCGATAATTAGAAGAATGGAAAATAATCTTAAATTAATTCGTAAATACTATGACAAATGGAAAATAAAAGTCAATGACGATAAAACTCAAGCAATTATATTTCCATTCAACAACTCGCGAAAACGCTTTCCTACTAGATATTTATCGTCTAGGGGAACAATAATTCCATTGAGGGACGAAATTAAATATTTAGGAGTTATCCTTGACAAAAAACTTTTATTTAAACAGCATGTTAATTACATTTGTGAGAAGGCAATTAAGTGTAGCCGTGCCTTATACCCCTTAATTGGCCGAAAATCTAAACTTAATATAAAGAACAAGGAACTAATTTACAAAATGTGTATTCGACCGATTATGACCTATGGTTGTCAAATCTGGTCACAAAAGGCTGCTAAAACGCATACAAAAAAATTGCAAATCATTCAAAATAAAAACTTGAAAATAATACACAATCTACCTTTTAAATATCCAACTTATCTTCTACATAGAAACTTTAACTTTCAAATGTTTAATTCATTGACAAGGGAGCTGACGCTGTCATTTAATGAAAAATGCAGGAGGTCAAATTTTTAAATAATAAGAAATTTGCTGAACAACCACTGAGGGTCTTTTGTTTAAAAGACACATTTCAGTGACTGTTCTAAAATCTCTTATGACTTCTAAGTTGATAGAATGTTTTTGATGAACAACTTTTCCTTTAAACTGTGATATTAGTAGTTTCTTTATTTCATTAATCAGATGTTTATTGTTGTAATACTGTATGTAAATTCTCATAACTCTGTTAACGATATTGATAAAATTAATAAGTTTTAATAAATAAATATAAAAAAAAAAGATTATTAAAATCCTCTTTTCATAGATCTTTTGTGGTTTTACGGTTACTAAATGTTGTAATTTTTTACCATTAGAATGGCGTTTATTTACACATTCTAATAATGTTTTTGAATTGAAACTATTTAATTATTTGTTTTCTCTTAATCTTAATTTATTTTACATGTGATCTTGGTATCCATTTCATATACATTTTTTGGACTTTCTAACGTTAACTGGTCCCTTGATATCATCTTAATTTTTACCATTTTTTTTGTTCTACGTTTAAATGAATGGCTGGAGAGCAAATGTGATGATAACTACTTTCATTATGAATATTTAACTAAATTTAATTTTTTTATTTTTGTTATTTAATACTTAGTTTTTTATTAATACTTTTATTTGGCCTAATTGGGTTAACATAAAAGTAAATTTTGTAACACTGTTAAAAATATTCAACTGTATTTAATATAAAAACAAATTTCCTCTTCATAAAAAAAAACACCCGATACATCCATACATGACTACGTTTGTTCGTTCATAGGCAGGAGATATTTTTAATGCTGATGCAAAAGATCTATGCGCAACACATGTTTGTAACGTACACAAACACACATAGATACACACACATTCAGCATTGCCCACCACACTCATGATAATCTTCGACTTTATGATTTACTCGAACTGTTGTAATGTTGTTTTTTAATTGCTCTGTAACAAATGTCGTTGACTTTTCTTCTGTATTTATTTTAACTGACACGGGAGACATTAAAGAATCACATACATATTTTTAAAAGAGAACACATGTTCATTTTCATAGATTTCGAAAAATGAGAAAAAAATCACTTTTACAGGATAAACAATTTAACAAGAAGGTTGAATCTGTTTATTAATCGTAAGATGTGTGGAAACATGCGTGTACAGTCCTGATTGGGTTGTTAACATACGTACAGTGCTGTGCAAAATAATTGACATTAATAAAGAGATATTCTTCTTGATACATTAACATACTTACCTTAATGAAGCATTAAAGAGTAAAGGACAGGATATCAATTCTCGTTCTATGAAATAAAAAATTTTTGTGTGCCATATCATATGGTGCCAACATACCACAATTTCAAAGAACTAGAATTAAGCTCCATTATGCAGTTTTGCATAAATATCAGGCTGCAATAAGAAGTACATACTGTGAGCATCAAATGAAAGTAAACGCCGTATTTTGTTTAAAAAACAATTTGTTATGTTTAAATGATTAAAAAAATTTGTTTTGTAATAAAAGTAAAATTAATCTATTAAAACAAGAAACTAAAATAACGGCACAAAAGAGAGAAATAATTTGTTTTATTTATATTATACTAATTTAGGGCGTTGGAAAAAGTTTGTTTTTAATATTTTGTTTAATGAAGAATTAGGGACAACACTGGAAAATATTGACATGTCATCGTCTCGCTACGACGCACAGTGGCGCCTTTTCCTAAGACTCGTGGCAAAAATACAAAATTTCATGACCAAATTTTGTGAAATGAATGAAAACATCTTATAAGGAACTACTTACTGATCACAACTCAAAAACGTTTTCCTTAATTGCATAAAAATTATAGTTTGTGGAGCTGTTCAAAGTCGACAATTTTTTAAAAAGCAAAAAAAAGGATGATCTTGAAAAAATAAATGCACTTTAGAATTAAAGTGTCAGAAACATTGCAGTTTGATTATTACTTTTTTGGTATTTTTTATACCCTTCACACAGTGAAAAAGGGTATATATAGGTTTGTCATTCCGTGTGAAATTTCTACAATTTTCATTTCCGACCCCATAAAGTATATATTTTCTGAAAGCTTATGAATAGGGAAGTCGATTAAGCCCTGTCCGTCTGTCCGTGTGTATGTTGAAATCAACTTTTTTAAGCCCCCCGACATCGCCTGGACCCGGGTGAGGTGTTAAAAAATCAGAAATATTCGGGAGTAGATCGGTATTGCACCTCGTTTTTTTAACACAAAAACAACATACAACAACAACATACATACATACAAACGTGGTATACTGGTTAGAGTAAACGTGGCATCGAACCCCAGCTAAGACCACAACAAATTTTTTTTTATTTTTTTATTTCTTATTTTATATATTATGTATATATATTTTTTATACTCTTCGCACAGTGAAAAAGGGTTTATATAGGTTTGTCATTCCGTGTGAAATTTCTACAATTTTGATTTCCGACCCCATAAAGTATATATTTTCTGAAAGCTTATGAATAGGGGAGTCGATTTAGCCCTGTCAGTCTGTCCGTCTGTCCGTGTGTATGTTGAAATCAACTTTTTTAAGCCCCCCGACATAGGTTGGACCCGGGTAAGGTATTAAAATATCAGAAATATTCGGGAGTAGATCGGTATTGAAAATCAGAAACATCGGTACATAAACAACTGAGATATGAGCAAAAACCCACGTCCACCTCGATTTTTTTTCACAAAAACAACATTACAACAACAACATGCATACATACAAACATGCATACTGGTTAGAGTAACCATGGCATCGAATCCCAGCTGAGCCAAAAAATTTTTTTTTAATTTTTTTTTTATTTTTTATTTAATAATATTATTTATATTTTTATTATTTTTATACCCGCCACCAAAAAAATGGTGGGGGTATATTCATTTTGTCATTCCGTTTGTAACACATCGAAATATCCATTTTAGACCCCATAAAGTATATATATTCTGAATCAGTTTTTGATTTGATGACGATCTAGCTATGTCCGTCCGTCTGTCCGTCTGTTGAAAGCACGATAGAGGTCGCACCGAAAAAGCTCGGGGGCTCAAATTTTGCCAGAATCTTTCTTATAGACAAGGTTTGCTTGGTATTGAAAATGGGCTAAATCGGAATATTAGGAAGAGAGTTATAGCTCGAAAAGCAAGAGTAGGTCGAAAAAACCGTGTCCTTCGAACATCGAATAAAATGGAATTGTGTCCAAACGCATTAACGTAGACTCATGAAACTCCGAATATATATTTCCTGAGTAAAAAAAAATATTTTTCCCCGAAAATTATCTAAATCTATGCATTAGGAGAGGAGTTATCGATCAAAATGTACGAAAATTTATACCGCACAGTGTATTTTTCGGTATATTTAAAAACAAAAACGTCATAAAAGCAACAAAATTGGATGTACGACTCTGACGCTTTTTTGACACGGAAAATCAATGTGCCACGCCCACTTTTACGCCCACCTCCCATATAACGTTTTACTTAAAATTCATATAATTTCTCAATTAATAAAGATTTTGGAATAACAAAGGGCTATATTTAAACACCTAAGTTGTACTCATTCACAAAAATAACTTTGACACGCCTACTATAACGCCCACTTTCACGTTATCTACCGTTAATGAAATTTAAAAGCTCATAAAAGCGACAAAATTAGCGGTATGATGATCAAATTTGCTAGGTATATCCTTCAAATCAATGCAATTGCTGTGCCAAAAAGTTTGGGTGACACTCCCACTTTAACGGCTACCTCAAATATAACGGTTTATCTTAAATTCATGTAATTTCTCTATTGACAAAGTTTTTGGGAAAATAAAGGACTATATTGAAATATCTAAGTTGTATTTATTAGCAGAGACTTTATTGACACGCCTACTTTAACGCCCACTTTCCTTGAAAGACTACATTTACAAAAGCATTTTAGTAGCATATCGAAGTTATTAGGGGGGGTTGCATATTAAGGACCGATGTTGTATTTAAATAAAATACAAATTATTTAGGAAATTATTATTATTTCTTTTTGTAATTATAATATTTGTATGGTTCAACTATGTATTAAACAAAATATCTGCCAAATGGCCCCCATCCTTGGCGCCACTCCTCTATCTGATGGTCCAAATTTTCAATGACAATGTTGATGCTCAATTGTTGGGCACGATGATGAGTCGAGGTTGACTGCTCTTTTGCCACACTATCGAAAAAAACAACCATGCTTCCCATTCAACGAAATAAGAAGGCATTCACAGATTTTCTAACATTTTATACAGACCTGTTTTGCAGAAATTTAAATATTTTTTACAATTCTCCCGATTGTGGGCGAATTTGAACGATTATGTTGATCAAAAGAATTACGAAGTGCACAAAATGCATTTTGATTTGAATGCCCATTTTTATAAAAAACCTGAATAACTTTAAATCGTTGCTCATTTGCGTATCATTCCACGGATCAAATTGAGTAAGTTTGAGACTGAGAAATGTCAAGTAAAGTGCAGAAAACAAATTTAAAGACTAGGTGTAGTTCACCTTCAACATGGGGCCTTAAAATTTAAACACCCTCTACAAAGAAAGTAATACGTATTTTAGTACAAAGAGATTATTCCATAGCGATTAACAAAATAATAAATATTGTGCTTTAAATGTACACAAAATTGGTCGTGGGTATAAAAGATTCGGCACAGCCGAATATAGTGCTCTTACTTGTTTTACTACAAGTTTCGGAAAAAGTGATTGCAAAAACTAAAGTTCTTTACTAACCAAATTTTATATTTAGTTGTGGCAGAAGTATTTGTTCTGTTGGGACTAGTGGTGGTTGATTGATGTTGTCTTCGCCTTGCTTACCGAGAGCTCTTGACTCCCAACTCTTCTTGCCATTTTGGTTGCCACGCCATCTACTATTTCATTTACACAAAAAGCATGGATGCGTTACATATCCAGACTGCATTCCAGAAAGAAAGGCATCTACTTTTGAATCGCTACAAGCACGCAATTTATGCTTCTCGTAATTTACTATGTATTTTATAGAATCATCAGACTCTTACATGTTGACACCATGTGCAATTGGAATTGGCTTTTTTGAGCTGTCGCAAAATAGAAGTACAACTTTAAGAATTTTATGAGAAGGTCAAAAAAATAAATACGCCAAACGGCTCGGTTGTACTTTATGATCATTTCATTCATTACGCCTAAAATGTCGTTACAATAAACAAATGTTTTCGTTTCTTTTACTGTAAATAATCGATGAACTGTATGCTGGTGTATTTTGAAACTAGAAACTTTCACTCCAAGCTCTAGCAAATGCAGGCTTTTTAAGTCGGCTGCTTATATTTAAAGGGTGGTGCAGTTTTAAGGACCGACGTTGATTTTGAATAAAAAACACAAATTATTTAGGAAATTATTGTCATTTCTTTTTATTATAATAATATTGTTTTGGTTCAATTATTCGGCAACACACCTCCATCCGATGGTCCAAATATTTGATGACGTTCTATGCCGATAATGTGTCGAATCATCTCATCCATTAGCTCTTGAATTGTTGCTGGCTTATCGACGTACGCTTTTTCTTTCAAATAACCCCGAAGAAAAAAGTCCAACGGTGTCAAATCACATGATCTTGGCGGCCAATTGACATCGCCATCACGTAAGATAACACGGCCATTGAATTTTTCATGCAAAAGAGCCATTGTTTCGTTAGCTGTGTAGCAAGTGGCACCCCCCTGTTGTAACCACATATCGTCCACATCCATATCTTCCAATTCGGGCCATAAAAAGTTCACATTCAGAGTAACTGCCTGACCAGCCTCAATGATGCCGCCAGCCCATAAACCGCACCAAACCATCACTCTTTGTGGGTGCATTAGTTTTTCGACAATCACTCTTAGATTCGCCAAATGTGGTAATTCTGCTTATTGACGAAGCCACTGAGGTGAAAATGTACCTCATCACTGAAGATGATTTTCTTCGAAAATTTATCGCCCACGGTTGCCATTACTTGCCACCATTCTGGCACTGGTGTTTTCACATCTCCTACAGACCCGGTTTGCTCAAATTTTTGCACGATGTTTCCGATTGTACGCACATTTGAACGACTAAATTGACCAAAAGAATCACGAAGTTTTCATAAAAAGCCTGAATAACTTTAACTCGTTGCTCGATTGTGTATCTACCCATTATTCAAATTGAGAAATGTCAAATGAAATGCAGAAAAAAAACTTGACGTTTAGGTGTGGTTCACATTCAACATCGGCTCCTCTAATTTAACCACCCTTTATATTTAAATGCTGTTGTAACATAAATTTTGGTCAAGATGTTACTTTAAATTGTACAAAATTAGAGACGATGGTTTCAGTGTCGGCTTCTGTTCCAAGTTCCCAAAGAAGATTTGAACTGCGAACAGGTAGTGCAGGTGCCGAAATCACATCGAAATGTGGCACTGGAAGCATAGCTGATGGCACGGCTTTATGCATAAGGTTCTTTCGATTAAGCCTATTTAATTTCATTATGCCACTGTTTTGGCAAATATAGCATGTAGTCTCGTTGTGCTTACCTGGGTCTAGTCATCGCATCGGAATGCTAAAGTTCATTGAGTTTCGTTCACCTAATTCAATATTTCACAAAATAACTGTCAAGCTAAGAATATCGATAAAAACTTGTTACCTTTAGATCACAGCATCAAGCAAATACAGTCGATATATTTTGGCACCCATGGCTCATCCGGAAAAACTTTCAGTTAAAAATAATGTTTATATCCTCCACTTAACTATTGAAAAATGAAACCTTGTATTCCTTAAGGGTATACTTAGCGCAGACATAGCAAAAGCTGTCAAGTTTTTCCAAACTGTCAAGCATTTTAATTCTTACAAATTCCCTTGTGGAACAATGAAAATTTAAAAAATATCAAGTTCTCTTACTTCAATTTTGAGTGGGAAGTAGATACAAAAGTATTCGGTATTTGGGTATCAAACCTTCCCATCAGAGATGGGATGAATTACATATCAACATCGGCCCTTAAAATCTAATGTTTATTTTGTATGCGCATGGACTACCCACTTATCTAGTCATAAAATTGTATTGTCAAGAAAGCTCAATATCTGCGCACATTCATAATCAACAGAGCAGGGAGCGAGTACAGTCTCTCTTCCTTTCTCACGTACATACATACAAACTCAGAAGTTTTGCAAACTTTATTTTAAACGTCTAAGAGCTGTGTAATAGAACACTGCGAAAGTGTTTTTTTTTATCAAACAGAAGTAGTTATTTATGTCTAGAATTATAAAACTCAAGCAATAAAGTATAATAAATTTAGCGGACAGTTTGTCTGAAAACATTTTTAAGTAGATTTAAAATTCATATTTAAATTGAACTATTCAAGTTTCAAACATGTGACAATTTGCGTAACGTTTTTACGTAACGTAGAAAAGAAAATTTAATAAACTTTGTACTTAAATAATAAAAACATTCTTAAACATTCGCCCCTGTTTTGCATTCCCAGTGAAATGTAATTGTAACAGTCTGTTGACACAATACAATTTCGAACAAAAATAATTTCACTCAGAATACAAAACGTTCCCTCTGTTAATTACAATAAATAAATATTAATTATCATTAAATTACAATAAATATAAATTCTTTAGATTAAAATTAAAAAAATCCGGTTGTATCGAGCACCCAAATAAAGAGCGTTGATTAGCTGAATTTACACCAGAAGTATTTAGTTGTGAGCTTTTCTTTACAATTTTTTTTTTGTATCGTTGGTGCACAATAATATTTTTATTAGCAACTGTAAATTTAAGTGAATGTGCGTGCCTAACAAAATGGAAAGGGGGACAAAGTAAATTGAAAAATGTCCTTTAAAAATATGAAATAAGTTCAAGCAGACATGTGATAACAGGTGTTTACGAAATAAATATTCAAAGAGGACTGTAAAAAACGAGACTCAACACTAACACATTAACAAAAAAACCAAAATGAAAATCATAACAAAGATAAAGAAAACGCATTCCAATCAGTAATAGAGTAAGAGAGAGAGGGAGAGGGAGAAAATTAAATAAGTGTGCTTTGAAGCAACAAATTAGAGTTACCAAATAGAGATTAACACAAGGCAATATTATAAAATGTTGCCAGATTTTTTTTTGTGAATAGAAAATTTATTTTAAATCTTTTTAGCAAACAAAAATTGTATCAGGCATTTTATGTGAAATCATTATTTTGGCCATTTTTGTGGTGAAGTCATCCACAGAAACAGAAAGTGCTCATTGTATTCTTTCTTAAAATAATTGAATTAATTCATATCAAAATTTGTTTTGAATTTTGTAAAAAGTGATGACTTTATTCCTTTGCTGTACTGTATTCATGGAAATACTTAAATTGTTTGTATCGAAAGCATAACAAAATATGTTTTCTGTACTGCTTTCTTATTTCTCCCTTGCTTTCAGTAGCGCGTTAGAAGGATCTGTAAAAATCAATCAATATAAAAATCATGTCTTCTATAAGTGCTCTTGGAAGCCGATGATCTCTAAGTAAGCGATTCAAGAAGCACTTTTTGGTAAAAAAGTTTTTTGGTGGCGTAGGTCACCTTGATGTGTAGAATGCGAAAAGTAGGTTCACTTTCTAGCGTCATAAGCGACGAGAGAATAATTCAACTGATTTAGATAAATTTTATATTATTTTTAATGATATCGACAGTTGTGTTTGTATGTGTATTAATTAATATTTTTATAGAAAAAAAGGTTCAAAAAGATGGACACTAAAATCATTGAAAGTAAAAAATCTTAATTATTTAAAAAATTAATTTTATAAATAAATTTTTTATTATTGTTATAAATGTCATTTGCTTATTAAGTGTCATCTCTCATTTTGTGTTATTTGATTCGCAAAAAGATTCGCATATCATTGTTGCGGTCGGAATTGGGGAATCTCACCTAAGGCTGCACACTGGATTTACACAGTGGTGGTGAGACCGACGATCACTTACGCATCTGTTGTCTGGTGGCCGAAGGCCTCTCAGGCGACGATTAGTAGGAAGTTGGACAGGGTTCAAAGGATTGCTTGCATTGGTATATGTGGCGCGATACGTACCACACCAACGCAAGCGAGGGAGGCAATGCTGGAATTGCTGATGTTGGACTTAAATATTTGTCAGGGAGGCGGCGGCAAGATCTGCGATTCGGATGCGAAACGATGGCATGTGGTATCGCTTTGGATCGGTTTTGGGGCATAGGAGAATCCTGGACCTCGTGGTTAAAGAGGTTAGGGAGGCTCAAATGCCGATGGAGCGCATAAGTGGGGTGAAAGTGGTCGAAAGGATACATCACACGCTCATGGCGGATGGATCCATTCACGATGAGTTCAGGGAGAATGAGTTATTTTATAGAGTTTTGTTTGATACTCCACCACCAATATTTAAATTATTTTCTTATATATAGTTTCGCATGTGGTCAATTGAAAGTCCAGTTAACTGTAACTTGGTATACAAAGGTGAAACGCAATACTCTCGAAGCCAGATGAAAAGGACTGCCTGATTGTCCTTATCCGACAACGATACCACCGTTTTTGTTTTTTTTTTCTTGGTTTACGATTTCAATCTCATTTCGTTAACACGAAAAAAAGAGATGGAGGTTATAGTGTACTAGCACTATAAAAGCACTGTCAAAAGAGAAAACAGCAATCACCAATTATTTTCGATTACATTAAGTCTCAGATGTTAATGTTAGGTAATATGTAGGGAACATAATTCTGCCTTAAAGTATGCTGCACATAATAAAACATTTAGGCTGGATATAACTTTACATTTTTGTCGAGCAACCAGCCAACCAAAAATAATGTTAAATGTACATAAACTACTGTAAATAAAACTTATAAAACTAACATGTAAATCAAACAATGTAAATGCAAATCTGTTACAGTATGTATAAATCAATTAAAAATCATAAAAATATGCCGTTTCTCTAGGATAATTTTACAATCATTTTTATAACAGGTTTTAGTTCTATTGACACAACAAAAATTGTTTGTTATATACCAAATTCCAAAGTAGAATTTGTTTCTCATCAAATCCCTAACTCATAACTTACCAACTTATTGTGAGGTTTTTGTGATTTTTCATAACTCGAAATATATATCAGAGGTCTGGCAACTCATACATTAATTGTATTACATAAATAAAGCAGCTACAACAACGGTGACAAAATACTCGAAGTGTGTTGAATGTAAAAGTAACCAGAGCATGTACTGACAAGAAGTGAGAGTTAAATCAAATGAGAGTGTAGTAAAGAGTATTTAATTAGTAGAGCTTTTGCGCATAAACGAAGTTGCCATTGAATAAGGAAGAGGAGACAATAAACGTGTGTCCTTAACAATACAACATTAAGCAGAAAATAAACGAACAAAAAGGCCAACGAACGAACGAACAAACGAAGTAAGGCACTCACACACTCTAAAAACACATCACAAAAACGCTCATTTACCACACTGTTTTAACCTTTCGCCTTTAGCAAAAAAAAACACCAACGCAACAAATAGTACCGTACGTAGTTACTTACTTACTTCCAATAAAACAACAAAATATCTAAAGCAAACATGAGTTGGGGATTTTTTGTACTCACTTACGTGAGTGCTAGCGCACTAACGCAGCAACGTATAAAGAAAACGAACGTAAGTATTTGATAACAATGAATGGGGAAAAGGACATAATGAAAGGAGAGTAACTGTTTTTTATACAAATAACAAAAAAAGAAAGAAATATAAGAACAAAATTCTTTTTGAAGTTATACACACGGAAAATTGCAACCATTCAGTATTTTCACTTGTAAAAAGACAAACGTGGATTTACCATTAAGTTAAGATAAAACGGAATTTTGTGAAAAATATATTAAATATTCTAAGAGAAAATTTAAAGAAAAATCAAAATTAAAAAAAAAAAATTAAATAAATTTTAAGGTTAAATTTAATAATTTGTTGAAAAAAATTTTAATGATAAAACCACATAATATATGAGTAATGAAAATTTTAATCTTTGCAAATAAGTGTGTGTGTATGTGTGTGTACATAAATAATATTTAAAGTTAAATTAAAACATTTTAAAGAAATATCCAAAAAAAAAAGTTAAACATTCAAATTGTTAGAGGAAAATCTTGTGTCACCAAAGTATAAAAATTCATGAAAAAAATATAATATTTAGAAAAGTGTCTAAACTGTTGAATACTAATATCTATTTTTTGTATATATGTATGAATGTATGTATGTATGTTTTGTGTATAATATATTAAAAATTTTTTTCGTCTGACTTTACAGTGCAAAATCAATTTTATTATAAATAGAAAACTTCCAAAAAATAAAAAAAAGAATCGTAAAAATCCAACAAATACCTACAAGTTTTAGCAAGTTTATTAAAAGTGGTAAAAATATCGAAAATAAAAAAGAAATAAAAAGAAAGCTGAAAATTAATCAACCTACTGCAAAAAAAAAACAAAATTGTGAATAAAAAATACATAAAAATACTGCAAAATGAAACCTTCGGAATTGCTGTTACTTTTTGAAAGGGTAATTAATAAAATACTTACATTTATTTAAATATGTACATGTAGAGCAAAAAATTAAATAAAAAAAATAGATTAAGAAGACAAAGAAATGGTGGTTATACCATGTAGCTTTTTATATGTATTTTTAAATATTTAACATTTAGTACGAGCAAAACACAAAAAAAAAGAACAAAATGTTCTCTTTGAAACTCCGTTAAACATGTTCCGTTTAAAATACACAGTCTTTCATAACATTCTCTATAAGTCAGAGTGTTCGTGTGAATGTGTGCGTTTCCCTTTCCGTTATCCCTGGCCTTTCTCATTGTCACTCGCTCTTTTCATGTTGCCATTATAATTTTTGTTTCTTTGTTTGTTTGTGTGTTTTCATGTTTATTTTGTTTTTTTTTTATACCCTTCACACAGTGAAAAAGTGTATATATAGGTTTGTCATTCCGTGTGAAATTTCTACAATTTTGATTTCCGACCCCATAAAGTATATATTTTTTGAAAGCTTATGAATAGGGGAGTCGATTAAGCCCTGTCAGTCTGTCCGTCTGACCGTCTGTCCGTGTGTATGTTGAAATCAACTTTTTGAAGCCCCCCGACATAGGTTGGACCCGGGTAAGGTATTAAAATACAACTGAGATATGAGCAAAAACCCACGACCACCTCGATTTTTTTTTCACAAAAACAACATTACAACAACGACATACATACATACAAACGTGTATACTGGTTAGAGAAAACGTGGCATCGAATCCCAGCTGAGCCAAAAAAAATTTTTTAATTTTCTTAAAAATTTTTTTTTAATTTTTTTTTTTATTTTTTTTTTTATTTTTTATTTAATATATTATTTATATTTTTATTATTATTTTTTTTTTTAATTTTTTTTTATTTTTTTTTTTTGTTTTATATATGTATGTATATTATATATATAATAATTTTTTTTTTTAATTTTTTTTTTTTTTTTTAATTTATTAAAAAAAATTTTTTTTTTCGTTTTTTTAACATACATACGTGTACGTATTGCATATGGGATGAATGGTGATACAAGCAACTGTTATTGCATGACTACACGTTGTGAAGGGTATATAAGATTCGGCATGGCCGAATATAGCATTCTTACTTGTTTTAGTTTAAAAATACTTCAAACAAATAGAAAGACAGACATGTGTATACTGCAAAAAACAAAAAAAAAATAGAAAAAACTCAAACAAGTATGTGTGTGTTTTGTGGGCCATACTTGTAGACCTCCACAAGTATGCGAGGTGATAATGTGATAAATAAACTTTCCTTTATTAACATGGCCACAATAGATCTTTTGTTTTCGTTGTTGTTGTTGTTGTTATTGTTATAGTTGTCTGGCCTGATTGTGTGGCAGTTTTGTCATTTAACTCCTATTTAAATGATTTGAAGGTCCTTTTAGTATTCAAGGTTAAAAGAAGGAGGAGGTGGAGTAGCAGATATAGAAAATATAACTGAAGGTTTAAAAATGCTTTGGATAATATAACATTAAAGCTGCCTAATTTTTTTCTTTCTCTTTATAATACACATCCATACATACATTTTGTATGTAAAAATAATAACCGACTGACAACTAAACAAATTAACAACTTGCCTTAAGGCCATAGTGAAACTTAAATTAAAAAAGGAAACTGAATAATAATTAACAATTAGTAGGAGTAAACCTTCAAAACTTATTAAGCACATGAAATAATATACAATACGAATTTTTTTTGGCATTGACCAACTAAAATTTTTATATAATAAATAAGAATTCGGCAAAAGAATTTGAAACAGTGTCTTTACAAGGATATTGCTAAATATTTTCTTTAAAAGCTTAAAAAATAAAAAACAACTTAGGCCTATTAACATAATATTCAGTTAAATAAATTTAACGTAAAAGTTTAATAACTTTCAGTATGCTTAAACTGAAGTTTTAACTATAAATGAAAAAAGGTTCGTTAACAATAGGCAATGGTTAGTTAACTTGTAGTTATCAATTATTATGAATGTATTTCAAAAAGAAGAAGAAATGTATAGATAAATATAAATTCTTAATGTGCACCCATCTGCTCATAAATTTACTAAAAATTGAATGTATTTTGAAATATTTTTTGCTATAAATTTAACAATTCTCTTAGATAAACGATATCTCATGAAAAACTCTGCATCAGGTAAATTAAAATGATCCATTCGACTTCTGTGGTTATATTTTCTTTTCATACCACCATAAGAAATATTTGCTTTATATAAATTATACAAATGTGTAAATCTTTTTAATCGTAGAGGCATCTTTCAATTGTTTAAAAATAGCAAAAATATAATATATTTAAATTCAAACATCAAATATTTTCTTCCAGTTAAGAACTTAAACGCCAAATAGTACTCGGTTAAATTTAACTGAAATTTGGCAAAATAATCTAAAAGATAACTGAACTTTGTGTTAATGGGCTTTGGCTAACCAAGGTTTAAATTTTGAGTTTAGTGTTAACTGTAGGTTAATTTTTTTTATTGTTAACGGCCCTTAGTCAACTAAGCAAACATAAGATATTTTTATTTTAAACAGTTTTGAATGTACACAATCAACTAGAAGAGTCTATTGGTCGTATACAAATCACCTGTACCGTTTGAAATACCAGTACTGGCAGTGCTTTTCAACGTTAACACGTGCATTGTGAGAACTTAATTTGGGGCAAATTAAGGACACAAATTACATCTGCTTAGTTTAGTCTTGTCGTTATAGAGAATTTAGAAGATGATGAGACACGGGAGGTCTGAGTATGCAAGGCAAGGTACGCAATGGGTTAATACTAATTGAGAAAAGTCAGCAGAGCAGCAAAAGTGACAACATAGTCCCCGTTTAGACAGGGAAACATTTTGTTTGGAAGAGAAGGACGGGTGGGGAAGAGAATATGAAATTTGTTTCCCGTTCCCGTTTGGAGGCTTTGTGCTTTCATTCTTATTGTTTACATTTGTTATGCTTTTTAAAATTTGCTTTTTTTTCTTTGCTTTGTTCTCTTTGTTTTATATTTGACTTTGTTTAAATAAAAATAAAAAAATAAATAATGTACTAAATAAAATTAAAATATAAACTGGAATGTTTCCGACAACAATGTTTCCCTGTATGACCGCGAAGGAAAATACAAAAGAGAATTCCACATGTTTTCCGTCCAAATGTTTCCCTGTGTAAACGGGAACATAGAAAACAAAAAAAAAAAGGTAGCAGAGAAGAAGAAATCGACAGAAAATATTACAGAAGCAATTAAATAACAAAATACAGCGGATCATTAAAAAAAATAAAAAAATACTCGGATAATTTTCTCCTTGAGTACAAAACATCACACACACACACAAACAGATGAACACGAGAAACCACATCGAACAATTGAGTGCATCGTAGTTACAACGTCCGCTATCGGTTCAAACATAGCGGAGAGTAGCAGCTACAAAGCAACATTTATCTCGCTCAGCCATAGTATATAAGCGAGGCTTTTAAAAAAGAACGATGTGCGTGAGAAAGTAACAAGACGTGATACAGGCCGGTTAGAAAAAAATAGTGAAGTGAAAACAAAGCAGTGCATAGGGAAATTGAATGTGGATTGCTAACACCAATCCTAGTATGTTATAGAGAACAGGGTACTGGTTTGCAATCACTGAGCAAGGCGGATTACATCCTAGCTTTTCTCATAAGGATTACATCCTGTTGAGCTAAGAGATTAGGGCACTGACTTAGGGCAAAAATAATTTTAGATAATAATTTTTTTGGAAGTTTACACTCGGAAAATTTTAGGGCAAGCATAGATTCGGATTGCATCCAAATAGTACAGAGAATAGTAGAAAAGCTTAGGAGGCGCAGGCAACTGGTCGGAAAACACGTCAAGGAGTCTTCAGCAGCGGTGGAGATAGGCGGCTAATTTAAATAAAAATTAAAATAATAAAATTTAAAAGAAAGAGAAAGCAAAGTGTGTATATTTTTTTTCCACAAAAATTGTTTATGTAACATAATCTTGAACTAGACTGTGTTTTACTCCAGCTTACACCCGCAGTAACCGGAGGTTTTTACAGCATTAGCAAAAAGATTCAATTTTTATTAAATGCTGGAGAATTTTCTTTGTACTAAAAGTTTATACAAAGTTCTTTATACAAGCTAGAGATGAGATCGTTTCAATCGAGCGAAATCTGAACAAGGCTATTGTTAAGACCCCTACTGTGAATGATACACTTAATCGAGAATCGGATTGATTTTAACACGAGTAAGACACAGTGCTATTTAAGCTCATGACTGGCTATCAGATTTCGTCGTGCGATATGCTAGAAATTTTATGTGTGTTCAGAATGTGTGATAGTGTGGATAAACAGTGCACACGTGTGACAGATTTTCTGACAAGTTTGGACGATTTGATAATCTTTTGGAAATTTTTATAAAACAATGTTTCTGAGCGATCAGAGTTGCTTTTTGTAAGCGAGTACGACAGTGTGGCATCCAATCACACAGTTTGTTGCGATTTTCTCATGTAGGACAGAAACGTAACAAATATTTATTTGACATAATCGCACGACTTTGTAGGAAAGTCTGTCGTAGCCTTTACTAACACTCAAACTTATGTCTGATAAAGTTGGCTTTTCTTTATTCGTAAATGATTAATAAATAAAAAATATAATATACTTCACTGCTACATTTTTTTAAGCCCGATCGAACTTCGGAAATTGTTAACTGTCAAACAAACTGTTATACTGCGCTTACTTTTGACATTTGTGATCAATATGTATGTATGTGTGTAGAAAAGTGCTCCAAATGCACCGCTACTAAACATAGATTTTTGTGCAGCAGGATTGATTTATGAATTGCTTCTTTTATGACTGCCAAAACTATTGCTTTTCAAAGGAAAAATTTTCATTTGGCGTAGAGGAGTGTTAAAGTATTCTTTCCCTTCTGAATCTGCGTTTTTCTTTAGGTCAAGGCTTTTCGTAAAGGCCAATATCCTACGCGGTAATGAATTCCAAAGATCCACTCGTACTGTAAATACATACGCTAGAAAACCTTACCTCCTAGTGCAGAGTTACGGACAATTGCATGGGACATTCTCGGCCATCTCATCCTTTATATCGAAAATCCTACATATCACTAGATCCGAACTACCAATTTTGGTTAAATGGTATGAGAATATAGTTTTCAGTTAAAAAACTAGAAAAAAAATCTTAGGTTCTTGATATACAGGTAAAAGAGTCGCTATGATTTCACTTTATACAAGCACAGAAACTTTTTAGAGTGACGTTGTCCCTGAGAAGCAAGCTCAGCGTCTAGAAGGGCGGACAATTTACTTTGAAAATATTCCAGAGATTAACCAATATGTAGACCATCCACCCCACAGCTTGCGAGGCACCTGACATATTCACTACCGGCATATGCCTCATGACCCGGAATCCAAAACACTGTAAGCCTGTTGTGTGTGCCATTGTCAGTATACTCTAGCGAAACCTATTAAATTATCAAAATTTAATTTGAAAATGAGTTATCGAATCGCTCAACGTCTAGACGCAACATTGTGTTTAGCGCATTCAATCCACAACTGATCATAAATACTCTATTACGTACAGGGCAAGTAAGAGCGCTGTATTCGGCTGTGCCAAGTCTAAATATACCCTTCACAAAAGTGTAGATACGCAACTTTAATCACATAATAATAAGTTGTTTGTGAAAAAGATTAGCATTTGCTTAATCTTTGCCGTTGTTGAATCATGGCATGTCATCATGTAGGTACATAGTAACTTCTTGTAGTGTGTGACGAGGCACACGAAACAAAAGCTCTTTTGCGCGAGAAATTCAATGGCCGTGTTACTCACATCGTGACGATATTGAAAGGCCGCCACGATCATTTGATTTGAAACCGTTGGATTTCTTTCTTTAAGGATATTTAAAAGAAAAAGTGTACGTTAATAAGCCAAGAACATTTCAAAAGCTAAAGGATGAGGTAATTCCACACCTTAACGACACGGAACCTCAATTATGTCACAATGTCATTGAAAATATGGAACATCGTATAAAAGTATACCACCGAAGCCATGACAAGCAATTAGCCGATATTTTCTTTTACACATAATTGTCATAGATCCTTTTATCATTATAAAAAATATTAAGTCTATTCTCCGAGCATTGTGCGTTTTGGTTCGTCTTTTATAAGCGATTTCTTTTAATTTTACTTTTTTGAATTTGTGCGAAAATTTTTTTAATATCATCCTCATGCTGGTCCACAAATTAACGATCTATTTAGTGTGTCATTAATAATAAAATAAAAACTAACAATTGTTATTGTCTACACTTGCCAACGTCTGTGTACATGTCTTTAATGACTGACACGACACCATTATTGCGTTTTTTTAAAACGATTTAAAAAAATATGTTTGTAAATAAAATGTCCTGTTTTTATTGTTGTTTATAGTCATAATAAATTGAGTATAAAAAACACGCCAACTACAACAACAACAAGGAAAAGGTAAACTTTTTCTTGTTGGCTTAAATTGATTTGTGAAAACGAAAAAAAAATCACCATTAATTTTGCTATTTAAAGCTTACAGAACAAAAGCAAAAAAGTAAATAAATAAATAATGACACACTTAAATTGATAATTTGGCCACACTATTATTGTCCAAATGTACAAACAAATTTCATGATTAAGAGAAATAGATGCATTAAACCAATGCTGTCCAAATCTTCATTTTCTGTGCACAATTGTGCTACAAAAACAATAAAAAAAACTCACACCGACACTTGTTCTCTTCTGTTTCAGTTTGATTTCAGTCGTTAATTGAGTGTTAACGAGTGCACATGTGCGGATGCTTACGCTTTTTTTCAGCTTTTTTTGTTTTTTCAGCATTGATTTAATTTCAAAATAAACCAGCAAACAAAATAGTATAATGGAAGACAAAAATTTTTGTTTTGTCATTTTTTCCTTCTACATATTGCTGCGAACAAATTTTTTCCGACTTAAAATTTATTTGTTCCAAGCAGAGAAATAAATTAAGTTCTTCAAATTTAAAACATATTTTGTTAATAAGAAATTGTTACGAAACCTTAAATTTGGAAAATTTAATTTATAATATATAAATATTAATATAATATAAATATACTTTTTTAAGTTTTAATTGTCAATTTAAAATTGTATTTAATTTTATTAACTTTTTTTAAACATCATTTCTATTTTGCTTTTAAAAGTAAAATTCATTACATTTGTAATGCTTAGTTTTGTGTTTGCTGGGCAATATTATCATATCCAATACAGACGCATTTCATTTATTGAGAGTTTTGGACAGCATTGCATTAAACGAAAACGTGTGCTACGAGAGAAACAGTTCTTTTTTTTAACGATACCAAAACTATGTAAGTATGTATGTATGTATGTATGTATGTACATACATATGTATGTATGTAAGTACTTATATTATTTTGACAGTTACTTTTATTATTGTTAGGCGGTGCTTTTTTGATGTTTTTGGTGTTTTATGGGGAAGTAAGTATACATACATATGTATATTTAGACGAATTTTGTTTGATATTATTTTCTTATTTTATTTAACGTTTAAAATTAAAAGGTTGTAATTGTTTTATTTTTAAAAATTAAATTAATGATTTAGATTTTTTGTCCAAATTCCTCTCATTCTTTTTTTAGGATGTATACAAGGCATATTCATACGTACATACATATGTACTTATGTATGTATGTATATGAAACGGCAAATTGATATAAGTAACAAAGCAACTTTTGAGGGGATGTTGAAGTTAACTGAGAAATACCCTGCATTAATAAATAAAATCAAGGCAAATTCAACCAAATTTAAAAAAAAATCATTATCATCTTGGAAGTAAACAAATGTATGTAGATGAAGTTAGACCCCTTCAGATTAGGCAAGTCTCTTGCGCAAGAGATTTGCGAAATCTTGTGTTTCTAGATAAAAGGGGTAAGGTCGGGTTAAGAGACAGAAACTTGATTATATTTGAATACACACTTGTCTGTACTCGGCAAGTAGGTACAAGCAAGTTTTTTTTTTTGAGAAATCAAAAACAAATTTTTTACAAATGTCAAAATATTAAAAAAAAATAAGTAAAAGAAAACGAAACTTGGGCAAGTTTATTGCTGTGTCTGAACGTGAAAGTAAGTTCAAAGGAAAATAAAAACTAACTTGCGCAAGAGACTCGACTAATCAGAAAGGGGACTTAGATTCGAATAAAAGAAGGTGGATAAGTAAGGTAGTCGTATCCAATCAGGTGATTGGCATCACAGCCGACTTCTTTTTAATAATTTGCCTGCAGCTATCAAACTTTAGTCTTTATTTTTAATAAAATAATAAGCAGCTGAAGTTGATTTAAACTGTTTTAACAAATACAAAACCGAAAAAAAACAAAGTTTTTACTTTAAAGTTTTTAAAGAATTAAAAAAAAAAATTATTCGACATTTAAAAAATTCCTGTTGTTTTTGCCTTGTTGCACTTGTTGCCGCAATACATATTAAACCCTATGGATCTACCTTGGTTTAAGACTTAAAAGTATTTTATTTTTATCATTATTATTAAATAACGTCCACAGCAGCCATCGATTTGTTCGAACAACGAAAAACGATGTTTTTTTTTCGTTCAAACAGTGTTGTCAGAACATTTCTTCGAATTTAAAGGCATTTTAAAATATGAAATTAAGCGACGACACGTAAAAATAGCAACAAAATACACTTTATACGTTTTCTCCATATCAAAGAACAAGAAGCAATTTTTGAACAGTTGCTCTGCCGACGTTTTTTTCTAGTCTGAACAAATCGATGGCTCGTCTAGACGTAAAGTAATGATGATATAGTTAATTTTAACATCTAACTCAAATGTCAATGACATCGTCAATACCACCCTAGCAAAAACCTTAATTGCCAAATGAGTGAGCATAACTAACACATTGAGATTTTACCATGACATTGTCATCAGAGAAAAATATTTACCATGACTGGCTTACATGTCGTAAATTGTAAAGTTTTTATTTCTATCTCAATAATTAATTAATTGAAATCGTGTTATCAGACTGTGCGGGGGCGAAAATTTGGTTTTTGCTTTGACAAATCTGACATCTTATAGTCAGTTAAATCGTAAAGTACCCCACCGCCTTTGTAGAAAGCATTATTATTTTACATATATTTTGTTGCAGTTACACATCTGAGTAGCGATAAGTCATCGCCTTTTCTCACACAGCATTTAAAATAACCGATCATGTCTTAAAGTAAGATTGTAGATTTAAGTGCTGTTAAACAAAATTTAACAGCAATAAAGGACGCATCTAGTCAAATACTGGGGGCAAATTACGGCATTCCAAAGTGATTGACATTTGAAAATTCTTATTAGAATCTCTATACCTAAAGCACAGCGAACTCGATCGTTCGAGTAAAATTTCGATCGATATTGAATACCGTAATTTGGCCCCTGTTTTTAAAATGCTGAACTTTATTCGGTAACTATATGTTCATTCACTTACTCATGTAGATCATTTCACTTATTCATCGTTATAATCAACTTTTCACAAAGCAATATTGAATGACTAGTCACACAAACCGCTGCGTACAGTTCGTATTGGTATGAAATATTTTATGATTAATATTGTTCACGTTACCAACAACTTTGATCCTTTTGACTACTATGCAGCTCTTGAAGTACATTAGGGCGAAATTGCAATGACATTGGTATATTATGGAGCGAGCATTGTACTTGGTGGTCACCCCCTCCAATTGATAATTTAGAATGTCAACTAGTTTGTAAAACAAGAGTCATCTAAGCCCAGCTTTGTTAAGAGAAAATTCGATACTGAATATCTAAGCAACTCTGATACAACATCTTTTAAACTGTTCTGTTATTCCAATAGTTCTCACGTCAGTTGACCTTTGGGCCGAATCAATGATGTTTTCCATTTTCTTGGCCTTCCTCTAGAGTAGACCAACAACCAAATTTTATAAAATTAAAACTAACAACTATTTTCGTTCTCAGATAGAAGACTTTATGTAATAATTTTAATGACGTTTCCCAAGCATTAATTTTTTTAGTTCTAATAGTAACCTGCCAAATAATAAAAATAGGCCTGACACAGAAAGAAATTATACCGTTTCGTATTTTTAGCACGATTCGTATGTCACCTTGTATTTTTTTAGTCAGCATCTTTAACCCTTAAATGCATATCATACCATATATGGTACATCTCTTTTATCGTACAATAATCCAGCCATGTGAATATAAATGCAATTTAGTACAGTTTAAAGCAATGCTGACAATATTACTCTTCATAAAAATACCGTTATAACTCTCTCACCATTTAATTTACTTAATAATAACATTCTATAGTGGTCACATGTTTTTTTTGTACATAATTTTAAAATCAAATTTCAGTAGTGAATAACGAAATATAAAATTTATTTATTCGTCTGTAGATAAGTGTTTGTATATAAATTATAATAAATCTTGCCCACATTTTGTACTTTAGAATAGTTTTTTTCTCAATTTTTCTAGGTACCTTATATGGTACACCATGCATCAGCTCATGAATTTTTATTGTGTTAGATGTCAGTTATTTTTTACTATTATTTTTTATAGTTATTATTTTTTATAGTTATTATTTATTAAGATATGGATGGCCTTATTATTGATGGAAAGAAGTACAATGCAAATGAGGTTGCTGATATGCTTCATGATGGTGATGATGAAGTGTTGTGTGTACTTAACAATGGCAAGAATGCATGATGTACCATATATCGTACGGATAAAAAATTTATATTTTTCCGATTTTCCAAAAAAAGGGTACATTTCTCAAAAAAAAATAATGATGAATTCGTGATTAGCGACCGGTTTTACATTAAAGTAGGTTACTATCCATGCAAGGAGCTGACCTCATGCATTTAAGGGTTAAGGATAATGCATATCTTCGGAAAAATTTTATTTATAACAACAGGCTGTATTGTGGTATGAAGCGAAAATCAATACGAAAGACATAGTCATCGACTAGCCGTATAAAAGAAACAACGACTTAAGCTGAAAGTCATTACCACATGTTCTCGCGTCAACGCATTCTATGCATTTTATACCTCATACACTTTGAGAGATGGCAATTATTATGTGAATTTAATCGATAACCAAAACGCTTAATTTGTTAATGAAAAACTTTTTTAAATAATTAAATTTTATTGTTGCAAAAAATTTTAAACTTAATTACAAAAGTATTTCATTCTTTTTAAAACTATTTTTCTATCAAAAAAACAGCAAATACATACCAAATTATCGATAAAATTAAAAATAGAATATAATTATACAAGGTGGCGGTGCCAGCCCAGCTGACTATTTTTTTGTGTTCTGGAGAATGTCAAACTACATATTTAAAAAAATTATTTCAACTTCGGAAATTGTCAAACTCCATACATAAAAAAAGAGAGACAAAAATTGCTCTCCTTTACGCTATCACCTTATGTAATTACACCATGGTAGAAAGTAACCTACTTTTTGCGTTGTATGCGTGAGAGCGTCACAACGCTTTATGCTCTGTAACTTACAACATATAACTACATTGATTCAACTTTGTTAAGCGAGGCGTATGACGCGAAAAAGCGTAGAAAGCGTTGTGTGGATCTTTAGCTTTACAAGTAGAAGCGACAAGTAAATGTCCGGATACTTAACTGCCATAAAAAGTGAATGTTCAAATTCCTCTCGCAGAATACATTACGTTGTAACTCAATGCTGTCTATAGGAACGATCGGAATATAAATATCACAGCACGAAGCTTTAACATAGAAAATTCCTTCTTGAAGCGCTTACTCAGTGCTTACCTACTTCCAAATGCGCTTGTATAAAGAAGGCCGCTTAGGTTAGGTTAGGTAGAACAGGCAGCTGTTGTGCAGCTCACTTGGCTCCATTAGAATGATTCCATTGTGATACCTGAATAGAAAAGTAAGAATAAAATAGAAAAGAGAGAAGAGAAGCAGACTAGTCCAGAGTCTCTGGCGGGAAACGAACCCGCAACCCCCAAACTAGCAGACCAGCACACTACTGACTAGTCCACCGGGGCCTCTTACGAACTGTTAGTAGCCTTTTTACACATGCTCACATCTTAGCGGAATGCGTGGAAGATGATGAAAATGAAAAAAAAACTTTGACATTTACGACATCTTTCATCTGTTTTTTAGTTTTATGTGTTCGGACGAATAAAAATTAAATAAAATTGAATTTAAAAATTCTTAAGTAATTGAAATAATTATTTCCCATGCAGAGCAGAGGCAATTATTATTTAATATGCAGATATGCTATAAAATAATTCCTTTTTCAAATAATTTAAGTCTAAATTCACTTAAATTTCTCAGTCATACTCATTGTATATTTTTTTGACACTTGTATATTTTTTTTAGTGATGGTATATATTTTTTTGACAGCTAGGTACATATATTTATTTTCTCTAGTGAAGACACAACATTAATCGAAAGATATTGAGGGGAACAAAATGAGTTAGGAACATCGTTAAAAGATGTTGACACACAAACCTGTAGAGTTCATATGGAAAAATGTTAACATCTTTTTGATTTGATGAAAGATGTGAGCAAGTGTTAAAACGCTATAAAGAAGGTAGCAGCAAGTAAGGAAAAATTACAAACAAATATGGTTTAAATAAATGTTTCTTCATTCTTTAACTGTAAAATCATAAGCAGTACAGAAGACTAACTTTGTTGCGCTTTCATATGCAAACAGTTGTAGTATTTAATGCATGGAATACGGCAAGTGAATCAAGTCTGCACTGCTTACAAAATTTAGCACACCCTTCCCCTGGATTAACGCTTAATATTAAATATGTATTATTGTACATAAGGACTAACGGCCATCTCGAATGTTTCACACAGTACCTACAACCGCAATTCAATTCATAAAAAAAAACACATTCTTTATTTGCAGAATGAGAGAAATTTTTTTCAGAACAGAAAACAGCATTAATCTTCCATTTGCTGGCCTAGTATGAAGACGACATGTTAAACAATGTTTGCACATGGAACAATACATCGTAGACCTTGTCGTCATTATCGTCTTTTTCACTTTCTTTGTGTATTGGTTTTTCGGTTTTCATTCTTTTATTCTGGTTAGTGTAAATAATTGTTATTTATCTCTGTTTTTGTTACACATTTTCCCAATTTGTACGTGTTTTAATTTGTTTTCAAAATTTTGTTGTTGTTGTTGTTGCTACATGTACATACATTTTGCGAAACAAAAGAAGAGCATAAAAAATAATCAGGCTTTTTATTGTTTTGTAAATGAACACTTACACACAACCACCCACTTAATTCTTATACACTGTTATACTTGTGCCAGTGTTTACAAGTATGTACTCTCACTTATTCACAACCCATTGATTCATCGCTGAGGTTAAATTTTTTTAATTAAAAAAAAATGTGTACGTAATTGTGCGTTTGTTAAACGAATAGTCACCTAAAATGAATATTTTTAAAATATTTCTAAATGTTTTTTCTAGCCAATTTTATTTAATTATATTTATTATGTATGATGTTTGACATTTGAAATAAATGGGAGAAGAGAAGAGGAAGAATTGTTTTTTTTATCTATGTTGAAGTTTCAAATAAGTGAGGAAAAAATAATCTGCTGGCGAATCAAGACCACCTGATGAATAAATTTTCCTTGCTTCTAGCCAGACGTGAATAAGCTACCGTCTTAGATTTTTTATAATTAATGGTGACAGAAAAAGTACATATGTGGTCTTTTTCAAACTCCCATCGACTAACCGCTCAGATTAAATGCACTTAAAATAGTTACACTCAGTAAGTGTGTCTCTATAATGATCACCATTGACTGTAACGTTCTGATCAAATTAAGATATAGTGTCACTTGAAAGAAGTTTTCAAAGTAAATAGGAGCGGCAAGCGTTTTTTATCTGTCGAAAATTGTTCTGCCCATAAAATTTGTATGAAGCAAGTAGAAATACCGCGGTGGCATTGCTTAGCCATTGGAAAATCCAATTTTGACAAGGCGTTAGATATTGAAGTTAGCTGCAGTACAACTGTTGTTGCTTTTATCTTTTGTTGTACATTTTATCTTTTGAACTTTAAATTTGCAACACTGTTTTCAGAGACAGCTGATTATACAGTTCCCGTACACGAAATGTAAAAAGCCTCAACATACACATGTGGTTTTGACGTCACTAAAATGTTCAGCATTTTTGTTACAATTTTTAAAAAAAATCGTAGTGACTGCATGTGGTTAGATTTTAATATTACACGAAATATATTTTAGTCCAAAAATGCAAATGACACACATATTGCAGAGGCGAATGCATTTATGTTTTATGATGACGTCAAAATTACGTAACAGACACATGCGAATGTTGCTTTTTAGATTTCTTGTACTAAAGGCTTAAGGCTAGGTTGGTTTGGAAATTTATCATGAAAAGACTCTAGTCTAGATCAATGTATGCAAACTGTTCAAATTTATTTTGAAAATCATAGTTTAATTCGACAAACTTACAGGACATTGGATGAAACATGCTCTTGATTCATCAGCTATGTCAACACGCAGAGTTTCCGTAGCGATGACACTTCTGAAGACTTGGCCAAAAGACCACTATATTCGGAAAAATTCACTTTTGGTGGGCTTAAAATTTAAATTAAATGGTTTACGGTATAGAGACATGTTTGCCAACTTTTTAGTGACTCAATTGAAGCCACATGTTTTCAGTAGTATTGACCACATGTCACATAGTACGCAACACACTAGATACCAAATATTTGACTCGTTATTGCCTCAATGAAGCCTGATATACGAACACGATTGTAGTTTTAAAATTCTTATCAAAATCTCTATAAGCACAGCAAACTTGATTGTTTGAGTATTATTATGAACGCGTTCATATGTCGGCATTTGGCCGCGGATTTACTTCGACGAGTGTAAGCACATTAAACCACCAGGTTACGACGTGTATGTGTCGCGGCGTCAAAATGCCAGAATCATATAAAACGTCTAATTATCAAAGCCAACTGGATCGATATTAAAAATATTTCTCTCTGTTTTATTTCAATTTATAGTTTTATTATTATTTTTATTTATAGTTTATAGTACATGTTTACAAAAATACAGACCTACCCCAGCATTTAAGTAAAGCCATTTCATTATCAATTTTATTGAAGAAATTTACACTGAAAACAATAACATTTTTTAATTGAGAGTGTTAAAAGAACGCTTGCTTTCGCAGTTGTGTTTTAGGTGACGATACTTATGACTTTATACAGATTTAATGTACGAACAAAAGAAGCATTTTTATAAGTCATTAATTTGTAGTAAATTTTCATTTGTAGTTTAAATTAAAAGCATGTTAAATGTTTCACAATTATTACCTCCACGTATAGAGTGTAGCTATTCAAGGCAACCGCAAAAGCATTTTTAATATGGGATTAATCAATCTCCATATTCCTCACTCACGTTAAAACGATTTAGCTGTACCTTCTTCATAAAATATATGGTGTGTATGTATGTATGTAAATATAAATTTAATTTGTCTTGTAAGGAGAATAGGGCCCCAATGATTGTATTCCAATTTATTTTGTCTGTTGCAAATGGCTTCAGTTTATTTCCACGTTATACTATTTATTGTTGATGTTTTAATATCCAGCTGTTGGCGCCATGTATGCTGCCTTTGGATTCCATTCAATTGCTCTCTTGGTTATGTCGGTTTTAAGTCTGCGGAAAGCATGCCCGATCTACCTCCGTTTCAGGTTTAGTATTTCAATTTTATTTGGAATCTGTCTAGAGTTGAGCATTGCTCATGGTATCAGACCAGAAAATTACTAGGATTAATCCATGACGTCGAATGACAATAATCTGGATTGTTCTAAGATCACAGCGAGCTACATTCCATGATTCGTATCCGTACAAAGCAACTGACTTCCACAGCTGTTAAAGATATTAAGTTAAATGCAACGTGATATATGCTGTGAGTTCTACGCCATAGGCTTATCAGGCTTTGTTTATACGGTTCCCAACGTCTTCTTTTGATCCTTCGTTTTTGTGTTATTGAGCTACGCAGGTAGCAAAAACACTTAACGTTTGACGTTGAAACTAAAATTAATATATGCTGTGTTGATTCTAATGACCTTGAGCCCGAAAAGTGTTACTTCGGATTCCATTTCTCTTAGCATTTCTCTGCATGTCATCAAACTTGTGCGACAGCAAGCATATATCGTCAGAATTTCGAAACGACCGTTTACCGTCAAATTATACCTCTTGCTGTTGATGTTATTAATGGCCACATTAAAAAGGACGAACTCCAACTCTTGACGAACTCCAACATTGACCCTAATGCGGCCACTAATTGTGTCTGCAAGTGCAATGCAGCAGGTAGCATTCATATACAAGGAGCCAATGGGCTGCCTTTGCAGCGATGTGCCTTCCATATGGCGCAGTGTTTGAGGATGTCGAAATACTGCTCGAAATCAGATATAGTGAAGACTTCCATTCCAGTGTTTGTTTCGTGATTATGCGTAGACTGTTAACGTGGTCAATTATAGTTTTGTTAAATTATCAATCACCTTATTTATCATGCTTAGGAATGTGATGTCTCTCCAGTTCCTATACTTAGTGAGACCTCCTTTCTTTGGAATATTGATTATTAATCCTACATTTTATTCGTCGCTAAGAGTACCAGTGTCCCAAAATTCGACAATGATCGGGCTGAGTTGCACACTTATGGTAGGATCTGAAGCTTAGGCGATATCTTATCGATTATACTCATATTAGGTTGAATAAGACTTTACTTAAAACATATTCCAATATTGTACAAAATCGTTAAAAACACGGACCCATTAGCCACACTTGTAGACAGTTGGGTGGATTTGTCTTCTGTGATACAAAATTGCTTTTATAGACTCTTCGTGAGTGGGCCAAAAGAAATCACCCTAAAAAGATGCTCTTATTTTTGCAAATGCAAATCTGTTTTGACATTTGTGAACTAAACAGATGCAGAATACAAGTGAACAAGCCATGGAGAGACACACTCCCCAAGAACGCGAAAATTCGTGTCTATTTTTTTGCGTAACAACTCGTCTGTGGTGTTGGCGCAGCGCTGAGGCTCATTTCCACCTCAGCGGGTACGAGAACAAGCAAAACTATCACCGAAAAACAACTAGTAATTCGCGAGGAGCCATTACACCCACTCAATGTGACTGCATGGTGCGCTGTTCACGATCTATACTTTTTTGTAGGATTTTTTGAAGTTCCGTGTTTACGTGAACAAGCCCGAAACCCTCGAAGCGCTCAAGGACATCATTTGGCACCAGTACAAGAATCTGTCGCCCGAAGTTCTCGCCGAAGTGATGAAAAATGCCATAAAACGCACCCGTATAGTAATCAATTATGACGGCGCCCATTTGGCCGATATTATCTTCTCAACTTGACCAATAAAATTCTAAAGGTTCAAAAAACATAATCAAAAAACAGAATCGAAGCTTTTCATTTAGAAAAAAAAAAATGAGAGCCAAACAAGATCGGATAACTTCTTTTGGCCCAACTTGTATATTTCGGCTTCTTTTGTCACAACTGCTAATTGCTTGCCACACAAGAAACTTCTTGGAGAATTTTATTTTTTTTCGTTTTTTTGTTTTTGTCTGGCATTGTTCTTTACTTGGCCATCAGCCACATAAAAATCTTTACCTGGAAGTTGAAACAAGTCTGCCAGTTCATACAAAAGTTTCATCAACTGACTCAAATATTTTTGTTCGTTCTTATGCATTGACATCTGGAACTTTTTGAACTTAATACGACTTCAACCCAGTATCAGCGTTGGATCTGCTCACAAAAGAATCAGAGTGTCTAACATTACGTGCTGCTTTTTCGATAATAGTGCTTGATGCTCTTCCAAAGATTTTTTCGACGTCTTTTGCCTAACCAATATCTGTTGCAACCTTTTTTGTTCCTGATCCATGTCTTTTTTCAATCTTTAAGTCTTCGTCATAGTGTTTAATGGCTTTCGAAACAGTGTAATTATGAACCTTAAGATGTTTTGCTTTTTTTCTGAAAGTTCTTATTGAATTTTTTTTTTAATTTTTTTTTTATTTTTTTAAGTACTTTTTTTCGCTGTCCATTTTGAATGACATAACAGTTGAAAAGGAATGCATTTAAAAAGATAATATCTGACATATTTTTGACATTTGTTGGAACAAGAATAAGTTTTGGCTGGAATAGTGGGTATAACATTTTTTCTGACTCACTCCTTAGATACATTCTCTGTTAATCCACATTTTTTCGGTCTTTATTTAGTTAGGTTAGGTTGAAAAGGAGGGGTATAAAAGCCCAAACCCATGACTGGTATACACTTATGCCCAGTTGGAATGTTGTGCGCTCCATATGAAAAATGGAATTTCCAAACAAAAACCATAATCATAATTTCCCATAAGTGACGGACTAGTCCAAAAACTTGGTCCTCTCAATGTAATTCCTCATGGATCTCCAGTTCGAGTTTCCCAGGTATTCCTTGTTCGGCATAGTATCCACTGTAAAATTTTCGCGCCTAATATGCCCAAACGCAGGACAATGACAGAGGTAGTGTCTTTATTTAGTAGTCGTACGAATCTTGATAACACTTTTCAGTTTGCCCTCGTTAGGCCCATTAATTTGTTGTATAAATATGTATTTATATGTATAAATTGTTAATATGTGTGTATGTATGTGTATATGTACTTATGTAAATTGTAATCAGAATGCGTGTTGTTTATAAATATAATTTTTGTTTTTCTGGGAAAATGTTGAACACGTTGTTTTCTCATTATTATTATTTTATTATAATTATAATGATGATTTCGTATCTGATGTTGAATTTTCCTAATGAAAATTAATCATAATTTCCTTAATGACCTATGAGAAACTGCCAATTCCTTTCCTAATTCATTTGGGGAATAATGGCAAATTCTTTTTTAAATTTTTTGTATGTAAATTGAGTGGAAAAATAAACGCAAGTTAATTTAATAACAAAAAAGTGTTTGCTAAGGAAATAGAAAACATTTTTAACGTTTTTTTTTTCTTTTTGAAAACTACATAAATGTTAAGGTAGTCTTTCATTAGGCCAATATTTTCCGAAATGTATTTAATTTTGCTCTAATAAATAAATGTTTGACGAATTTTTTCTGAACTTAAACAAATTTCAATATCGACTTCTTTCTTTACGTTAACTTACGTAAATAAATACCACTAGTAAACAAAGCTTTAGACGCTTTATAAGTGACATATCGCTCGTTAATTTTAAAAGTGTCCTAATGTAAAAAAGCAAAAAACTTTTATAAGTAAAATGGAATTTATTCTAAAATAAAAAAAAAATAATACACTTTACTTCAAGATATTTAAGTCGATTTTTTAAATTTTAGAAAATTTTATATATTGGTTTTGTTCTAAATTATGTATTTTTTGTAGAACTATTACGGTATGTTGTGTGTGTGTGTATTGTATTTAATTCGTTGGAAATTCAATGTTGTCACTGCTGGTGTTTTAATGCCTACAGCAATGAGTTGGCGTATTATTTTATTGTTTAATAAACCATCAAATTCTCTTCTTATTTTCACTATTATTAAATTAAAGTTTGACAACTATGATTATGCAAGAAATATGTGCGCTTAAAAAGTTTAATTATGTCTAAAGAGGACTAGACACACATCAAGCCTACTAAGCAAATATAGTGGTAGGTTTTGTGAGAGTGTGTGTGTATGTGTTACACCAATGATGCTTGATGGAAAGAAAAAATAATTTTAATTTTGTATGTTTTAAGGCATTTTTTTTACATCTGACTTGTTAAATTTCCGTTTGCACGACAAACATGTTACCTTTAAAACAAAATTTCTGTAAAACTCATGTGCAAAGAAATCTGATCAAAATTTCATTTAAAGCTTTTTATACCCGCCACCAAAAAAATGGTGGGGGTATATTCATTTTGTCATTCCGTTTGTAACACATCGAAATATCCATTTTAGACCCAATAAAGTATATATATTCTGAATCAGGGTTTGATTTGATGACGATCTAGCTATGTCCGTCCGTCTGTTGAAAGCACGATAGAGGTCGCACCGAAAAAGCTAGGGGGCTCAAATTTTGCCAGAATCTTTCTTATAGACAAGGTATGTTTGGTATTGAAAATGGGCTATATCAGGAAGAGAGTTATAGCTCGAAAAGCAAGAGTAGGTCGAAAAAACCGTGTCCTTCGAACATCGAATAAAATGGAATTGTGTCCAAACGCATTAACGTAGTCTCATGAAACTTCGAATATATATTTATCGAGTCAAAACAATATCTCTTCCCAAAAATTGCTTACATCTATGCATTAGGAAAGGAGTTATCGATCAAAATGTACGAAAATTTATACCGCACAGTGTATTTTTCGGTATATTTAAAAACAAAAACGTCATAAAAGCAACAAAATTGGATGTACGACTCTGAAATTTTGCACACTTTGCTTTTTGGTGAGACGCTTTTTTGTAACGGAAAATCAGTGTGCCACGCCCACTTTTACGCCCACCTCCCATGCAACGTTTTACCTAAAATTCATATAATTTCTCTATTAATAAAGATTTTGGAATAATAAAGGGCTATATGGAAACACCTAATTTGTACGCATTCGCAAAAACAATTTTGACACGCCTACTATAACGCCCACTTTTCACGTTATCAACCGTTAATGAAATTTAAAAGCTCATAACACCGCCAAAATTAGAGGTATGATGATCAAATTTGCTACGTATATCCTTCTAATCAATGTAATTGTTGAACCAAAAAGTTTAAGTGACACGCCCACTTTAACGCCTACCTCCCATAAAACGGTTTATCTTAAATTCATGTAATTTATCTATTAAAAAAATTTTTGGGAAAATAAAGGACTATATTGAAATATCTAAGTTGTATTTATTAGCAGAAACTTTATTGACACGCCTACTTTAATGCCCACTTTCATTGAAAGACTACATTTACAAAAGCATTTTAGTAGCATATCGAAGTTATAAAGGGTGGTTTAATTTTAAGGACCGATGTTGAAGTTAAATAAAACACAAATTATTTAAGAAATTGTTATCATTTATTTTTATAATGATAATATTTGTATGGTTCAATTATGTATTTAACAAAATATCGGCCAAATGACACCCCCCCACAATCCTTGGTACCACTCCTCTATCTGATGGTGCAAATTTTCAATGACAATGTTGATGCTTAATTGTTGGGCATGATGATGAGTCGAGGTTGACTGCTCTTTTGCCACACTATCGCAAAAACCACCAGTGGTTCCCATTCAACGCACTAAGAAGGCATTCACAGATTTTCTAACATTTTTTACAGACCTGTTTTGCAGAAATTTAAATATTTCTTACAATTCACCCGATTGTGGACGAATTTGAATTATTATGTTGATCAAAAAAATTACGAAGTGCACAAAATGCATTTTGATTTGAATGCCAATTTTTATAAAAACCTGAATAACTTTAAAGCGTTGCTCATTTGCGTATCTTTCCACGGATCAAATTGAGTAAGTTTGAGATTGAGAAATGTCAAGTGAAATGCAGAAAACAAATTTAAAGACTAGGTGTAGTTCACTTTCAACATGGGCCCTTAAAATTTTGCCACCCTCTACAAAGAAAGTGATACATATTTTATTTTAAAGAGATTATTCCATAATGATTAACAAAATAATAAATATTGTGCTTTAAATGAACACAGAATTGGTGGTGGGTATAAAAGATTCGGCACAGCCGAATATAGTGCTCTTACTTGTTTAATAGTCATTCCTGTTCTGCATTTATTACAAAAACAACACTGAAATAGCAATTCCGAACAAATAAATTTTACTTAAAACACAGAACAGGGCCATTCGGCAGCTATCGGCCGAAGGCCATGATTTAGCTAAGCCATGAATTAGGAAAATTGCTGCGCTGCCCTCTGCCAGCCCCTCTGCTGAGCTAGTCGTCGTCGTCGTCGTCGGTACAATGTGTTATTATTTTTACTGCGCAAAAATTAAAGTATGGAAAATTCCATCACGAGTTGTTTGTATGATACCAAACAAGTTTGAAAATGATCTCATTTATGTATGATGTTATTAGCAACACACCCAGTAAAATTTTCATAACCAATTGATGATTGGGATCCAAAGGTGAATGGGTTAGGAAAGTTGAACGATAGTTCGCTTCCTTACACCATTCGGTCTTGGGTTTTTTCGATATCTTCGAAAAATCGTATACATCGAGTTTCACAACTTGGAAACCACGTTCTCCTGGCGATGTTAAAGTACAAATACCTCCTTGACTCCTTTTGGAGATAGATTGCAAGATTGATCCAGTGCTGGATCGAGAACTTCCAACTTGGAAAGACTCTTCTAGAATGTCTTCTATTGATTTCCCTTGGGAGGTACTGCATGAAGGCACATCGGCAAGAATTGTTGGAATATGTGCAGTCGAGGATAATATGGAAGTGGTTTCCATGGTGTGCGATGAACAAGATGGCCCCATAAAATTTTCGGCATATTTGTTCGCTATCCAATTTGAAGTTTCCAATGTCATCTCCTCCTCCAAATATGTCGTGCACCACTCGCTGTTTAAGAGGAAACTCACTAAAACATTTAATGGAGATTTCCCTAATTCTTTTTTCTGGTGTACTAGGAATTTCTGAGCTGCTTGTAGGGAGTCCATCAATAAATGTAAAATCTTCTTGGCCTAATGAACTGCGTTCTCTTCGTAAAAATCTATTTTCTACAGATTTTTACCTCATGCAAAGTTACGACACGTTTTTAATAAACAGAAACACGCAACGCTAATGCGAAAGATTTAGTCTGCTAATTTGTAACATTACGATACAAATCTACTAATTGAACCATAACAAACCGCAAATATGCGAATTTTCGATGAAAAAATATTTTAAAATATTAAGGTCCCATTATTACCGACATAGTCTCTTCTTTCGAATTAAACATTTGATGCTTTCTTTTAAAAATGTTCAGTTTTTTAAATATCTCGTATAATCTTATTAAAAAGACTCTTTACACCTTATTGAATTCGCCGAAAAAAATAATAATTTTTTCGAATTTATCATCCACAATAATGCATAACATTGATTGGCATTGATATCTATCGTAGGCACCAATACAGTCCCTATACAAGGCACCAATACAGTTGCCTATACAAGCAATTATCGACATGTTACCGCTACAGCCAAAAGAAAAGTTATTTTCAGGAAAACATTTCGAGGTGATTCCACTATATTGTAAGAATTTTTGTGTTCGAACTCAAAATACGATTCACGTTTAAGTTGTCATTATTTTAATGTGGTTGCGACAACAAACACAAAGAAGATTGATTTGATTCCTTCTGTCCTTGTGTACGTTGAAATCAACTTTTGAAAGCCCCACGTATACTTTAGACTCTTATATGGTTTCAGTATATTAGATGTGCCTTCGAAAATTTTGCTATTGAAACTCAGTTATGTGGATAAATCACGAACTGAGATTTAAGCGAAAGACCACGATTGCCTCTACTTTTTACCCAAAAAAAGCAGCTTCTATCAAACTTCTTGAAACGTTTTTTAAGTTTATGTATGAAAAATGTACCTTTGGCAACATTTGCAGAAAATCTTGGTTTTAATTAGTCGAAATAACGACAAAGATATCGGCAAAAAAAATGTTGGAAAAAATCTCAATCAGAAGTTCAAATGTACTTTTTGCTAAGACAGCTACAAAAGCTAGCGTTCGCTAATATATACTATTTTCTATTTCTAAATGATAGTATAAGCTGTGTGAAAGGTATAAAAGTTTCGGCACAGCCGAATATAGCGCTCTTAATTGTTTTAATTGTATTTTAATCAAAAGGCCTTCAATTTGGTACCAAATTTAACTTGGATAAATAATCACTACTTTTTAAACAAGCCTGGGCAAAACAATATGGAATAGTGTAAAAACGGCAATAGATAAAAAACAATGATGTTAACAACAAATTTTGTTTACGAAACTATAACGCCATTAAACATTTTTTTAATAAAATATTGGAATTGATATTGTTAATTATGTTAAGAATAAGAGTTGCTAACTAGAATGCCGAAAATGCAACCATTTTTTGTTATCATTCCTGATTTTGACATATTTTGTTTTTCCATTCATATTACAATTTTTAAAATTGAAAAAAAAAATTAAAAAAAAAGAACAATAAATTTTATATAAAAATGGAAAAGCAAGGCAAACGGTCTGTAAATTGGCAACAGGATGAATAAGTAGGTAAAAAAATATTGGTAATACAAAACAACAACACAGAACAGCTGTTTTTCACAAGTTGGCAAACGTTTGGCAGCTCGTTAAGGCCATGACTGACTATCAGATGTAGTCGTTCGATATGTCAAAAATTGTATGTGTGTTCAGATAGTGTGATAGTGTGGACGAAAAATTCATAAGTGCGACAGATTTTTTGACAAGTGTGTCCGATTTGATAATCTTTTGTAAATTTTCATAAAATAGTAGTTTCTGTGCGATCAGGGTTGCTTTTTTATTTTGCATCTTTTTTGTATGTCAGTGTGGCACCGAATCACACATTTTGTTGCGATTTTCTCATGTAGGACAGAACTCCATCAGATTTTTATTTGACATAATCGCGCGACTTTGTAGGACAGTCAGTCATGGCCTTTAACAAGAGTTTAGCAAATCGTTAGCCAGAGTTTGGCATGTGTGTTATGAATAAGCTTTATGCTAACTTTATGCCAACTTTTTGTTATGAATAAGGCCGTATATTATTAAAAATAATACGACAAAAACAAGGGGCTGGATGTTAAATAAAAGCACTGTTCAACAAACACTATCTTTTTAAAAACATGTGACATAATGCAACTGTGTATACTTGCAAATTGCTTTAGCGACATCTTAAGCCAAAGGCAAACATTAAACATGACGTGCAAAAATGATACAGGAAAAACAGATGTTGGTTAATTTCGTACTAGCCAGAAGAAGACCATGTAGAAACTTATAAAACTGATTTTAAATATATTTATTATACGTTTCTACACTACTTACCCTCCGTAAAAAATTTATTTCTAATAAATTTTAAGTAAAATGCAAGATGTCTTATTAGTATCAGTAACAGTGTTTAATGGTCTCTCTGTAATAGTCGGTTTTACACGATCAATAGGTACTGTAATAACTTCTCCATCTTTCTCAATCTTAAAACATTTCTTCTCTCTATCAACAACTTCGTATGGCCCTTCGTATGGCTGTTGTAGTGACCTTTTACTAACTAAACGCAGATATACAAATTTACAATTTTGTAAATTTTTTGGAACGTGGAACCCTGATTTAGAATCCGTATGATGAACAATATTTGATCTGACATTTCTAAGCTGTTCTTTTAACTTAAACAAAGTATCAGACGTATCAAATTGATTTTCTTGTGCAACAATTTCGCCCGGTAAATGCATACTTTGCCCATAGGTCATCTCCGCTAGAGTCGCATTTAAATCTTCCTTATATATGGAACGTAATCCCAATTAAGCTTATGTTTCAATTTTCAACATAATACCGTAGTTCTGATCAAAAGAGTGCTGATGATGATAAGAATTAAGTCTTATTTCTCTCGATTTAAAAACAAACTTATATTTTTGAGACATTTGCTTAGATAAACACACTCTATGAAAATTCAAGTATGTTTTTATAATTCCTATTCTGTTTATCATTCTTTAGCTATAGGTAATAATGTTTACGACAATAAAGCTGTAGCAGTTTCCGAATTAACTTACGTTTCATGCTTTGTCCGTTATTTTTCTTTTTTAGTTTAAATAAAAAGTATCGCTAAAAAATGTCAAAGGATAAATAGTGAAGATACTGTACTACTACCAAGTTACGAATTCTCGAATCTCGCATCTTTTGATTAATTCAATCTCATTTATACTTGAAAGTATGTTCTTTTAAGCTTTCTTCAAGTACGGTTTCGGGATTTACTCAAGCTAATAATTCTTAAAATCAATTTTTTTCGGCTTAAATAATTCTAAAATTAAGAAATTCGTACTTGACACATTCATTCTTAAATCAGGCATTTTGTACTTGATTTAAGAAAAATCCGTTTTTACCGTACACCGCTGCATATTGATTTAACGTCGGATTACTTGATTTGTTTTTTTAATGGAGAAAGAAATATTATTTTTATACCAAAGCAAGAAATTTCACTTTTTTGGCCGACATCAGCTTAAGTTAAGTAAGTAATTTCCCAAACAGGTAATTAGTCCAATCATATAGATTAAGCAAAAATAAAAAGCCAAATGTAGCAAATAATACTATGTTTCCACGATGTCTCGATTATGTCTTATTTATAATTCAAAGCCGAATTAAGAACCAAATCACATAATTTGCCCATGCAAAATTTTCAAAGCAAATTACTATTTTTGTGCGTAATTCATTTAGAATTACCATACGAATTATAATAAAATCAGTGTCTTCTCTAATTTTTATCGGTACTTTATCATATCCAGCTGGCAAAAAAAATCAAAGCGAAAAGCAAAAAGAAAAAAGTCCAATTTTTTAAAGTAAAAAAAATAAAAATGGAAGCAAAAAAGACAATTTTAAAGAAAGTTTTATGTCTAGAAGACTATTGGCCACATCAAAATTATTGGATGAGACTAAATTGTGTTTAGAGGGTTTGCTGGCTGCACTGGTCCTATTTGCTTGCACTTTTTCTATTTTCTGGTAATTAGAAAAATAATGATGTTATTTGCATACATTTCTCATGAATTTACAACAATATTACTATGGTTACTTACTTTTTGCCTTCATTGATAAAATAATTATAATTTTTTATATAAAATTTTTAAATTTCTTAATGTTCCCCGCCAAAAAAAACGATAATTTGAATTAAAAAAAGCACGAAGAAGAATTGTCAAATCAAATTAACATTGTGTCGTGGAAGCAAGGTAATTCACTTGAGTAATTTAAAGAGCGAATCAAGTAATTGAGTGTGTCTTGGAAACATTCTAAGGCAAAAAAAATATATAATTAAATATAATAAAACTGGCTAAATAGTATTTAAAACTGTTAAATTATCAGCTGTTTGCGAAAACCACTCAAATGCCTTTTGTACCAGTATAAACACTTTTATTTTGTTTGGAATTTCGGACTAAAAATCACCTTATTTGGCAATAGTTTGAATGCGCTATAAGCATTAAAAGCAGCAGCATTTCTGAATTTTATTAAATTGCCTTAAAGGATATTAAAAATTCATGATCCTTAATAACGTCTTTAGCATGAGTAAAAATGTACAGTGTGATTATAAAGCAGTATGACGTAAGAATAATTAAATGGAGACTGAGACTAGGTCAAATATTTTTGGTATTACAACATTAGCAAATTATAGCGTGGGTTAAGGATACAAATTAAAGCAGAGGGATTTTTTATAATTCATCTGCATATGTATGCCAATGCCACAACAATTTAGAAACAACAATACACAGCCAACGATTATAGCTAGAATGTACATATTTAAGATGGTGGCTTGTTGAATAAAATATTACACATTTCACCACAAGTACGTGAAGAAAATACATACACGTATGATACATACTCTTATTGCTCCAACCTTCAAACCTCCATGACTTGTGGGTATGTAGTATGGATAAGGGTTTTGTAAGCCTGTTTGCTTCTATCTATGTGCGCTTTTTATATACTGATGTATGTGTGTGTGTTTAAATTCCTGGCGATTCTCTGTTTTTAGTAGGAGTTTTTGCAACAATTATTAAGGATGTTAAAAATGACAGGCAAGACAGTCAGACAGACATGAGAATAAAACAATGAAGAAGAAAAGCATCTTAACGATAATAATGTGTACATTGTCCTAAGCAAGTTAAGTCTTTTTTTTTCAGTGTTGATGTTGCTTGCTGTCAGCTTCTTTCTTCCTAATGATATTATAGCCAAGGATGATTGGGTTAGTCAATGTGAGTAATAGTCTCCCATGGGCATTGAAAATGACTCATACACGTATACGAGTACAAGCATTAAACTACGAAATACATTCGCCCATAACCTCCTATCTTTAATCGTCCACGAATTAAAAAAAAAAAAAGTATGAAAAAGTATACACATAACGGTTGATCCTACGATTCATAATCGGGTACCCGTGTACCTTTTTTGATTTTAAAGTGCTGCTGTGCCTATAATTTTTGAGATATGGACATAAAACTCCGAATCATGAGAGATTTTGGATAAACTAAGATTTAAATACGAAAAAATTCAAAATATTTTCAATATTTTCTCTAAAAAATGATTTTAAATGTTTTACCCCCATAAACACACAACCAAGTCCCCGGGTACCCTAATGCAATTCATATGTAAATGCCTGACATGTAAATGAAAAAACGTTTTTTTGTGTTGTTTTTATTGGAAATAAATGTGTTTTTTATTTATTTTATCATATTTTATATATATTATATTATAATTCATCCGAATCACTATCGTTGTTATTGTGGCAATTGTAGCATTTAGTAATTGTTATGGCGTGCTCATCGCATATCGGCATGCTACATATGCTGCAATTTTTTCTAGTTTTTCTTCTGCGCTTATTTGGAAGAAGTTTGCACATGTAGCACACGCCCGTATGTACTTTTCTGCCCCTTTGTCGTGCTGACGGCGATGTTGACGGACCTGCAGCACAAAGCACACTCTCCAACGGCCTTCCGATGATGCTTTCAATTGCATTTTTTGTTGAAAATTGGCGCACGCTTCGCACATTTGAAATTCTATTTTCTATAACAGGAATGCACAGGTTTTCTGCCAGTTGACGCAGGAAATTCTTCCTGCGCGTCGTGGTGTATCGTGCAGTTGGATTATTTCCATAATATATGATGTGTGATGCAAATGCGCTCACATCAATGATGTTATAGAAAAATGTCATCGGCCATCTTCTTGTTTGTCGCTGGGTCGTGTATTCTTGGAGCGTTTGGTCCATTACGTCCACCCCACCTTTTGTTTGATTATAAGAATTTATAATTTCTGGTTTCCCATTCTCGTCAATTTGTGCATCATCATGCATACTAGAAAGAAGGATGACCGAGTTGGACTTCCGCTGCTTATATGAGACCAGTGTTACGTTGTCGTAGAAGCCAAATAAACTTGAACCAACTTCTTTTTTTTTGTCTTCTTTCATCTCCGCAGGGATGTAAGCTTTGTTGCGGCGGAGTGTACCCACAATGCAAAATAAGCAAAAAAACAACCCTTACATAAAACCAGTTTCTGCCTACTTGTGTCGCTTTAGGTACTTATATACGAACAGAAACCAGTTTTTTTTCCAAATATCAAATTTGTACAGTTGAGAACGCAAAATATAATCAACAACAAAAATATTTACAGGAAAATATTATTTTATTTCAATAAACGCAAAACAACCTACTTCGGGTACCCGGGTACCTGGTTATGAAATTAAAGGAGTTTTGCTGGTTATGAATCGTACGGTTAAATATGAAATTTTTGTTTAAGGTGCTAGAAAATTTCAAATTTCGGGACATACAAGAAAAAAAAAATTATTGTCCGAAAATCAATTAGGTTTTCGCTCTAACCATAGCTGTGTATCTGCCTTATTGGATGTTTCTGAAAATATACGACGTGAACTGGATGAAGGAAAATTAAATTTCTTAATTCTTCTTGACCACTCAAAAGCCTTCGACACTGTTTACCATGGCACACTTTGCAAAAAGCTTCGGCACTTCTTTAAGTTCTCTAACAATTCAACACGTCTTTTGTCTTAATATCTTTCGAATCGTTTGCAATTTGTATCTTCTAATAATTTTCAATCATCTTTAAAACCTTTAACAAGAGGTGTGCCACAAGGGTCCATTCTGGGACCACTACTTTTTGCAGATGATGTACAGTTATATTTGAGCAGTCCAGTACGATCTATTGATGAAAATATTGTTAGAGTTAATGATGATTTGTGTTGTAATTAAGACCCGTTAGGTTTGATGGTTTAATAAAGACTGTGTATTTATTTCATATTGTCTATTTCTATACATATTATTACATTGTCATATAATTACAATATTGGTGTTACCATATATAGCGATTTATATAACAATTTGGATAGAATTTTTCGTTAGGCAACAGCGAATGGATTTTGTTTAAACCCCCATAAATCAAAGTGCCTAATAATTCGATAGAGAACGCTCGATCCTGTTATCGATGTTAACATTCTAATAAATGGGGAAAGGATCAACATCGTTAATGTTGCAAAAAACATTGGAATAGTGTTTAATAATACACTTACTTGGACAAACCATGTTAATACACTCGTAGGCCAAATTTACATTAAGCTGAGGTGCCTTTGGTCGACACAATATTTTACTCCCTTAGGGATAAGGAAACTTCTTGCAAAATCCTATCTTCTTCCAGGTTTAATTTATGGCTGTGAGCTTTTTGCAAGCTGCTACTCAATTAGTAAAAGGAAATTAAACGTTTTATATATGAAATAACATAATTAGAGATGTATGTGTATGGTTTGAGAAGATATGACAATGCTTCTAATTTTTCCGCTAAACTTTACGGTGTTTTCTTTGATAATCTTCTTAACATACGCGTTCTATTATTTTTTGCATAAGATTATTTATTCAGAAGCTCCTCAATATCTTATAGACAAGTTTAGGCTTTGCCAGATCACTTAGAGGAAGAAAGATTATAATTCCTTTACACCGTCTTCTTGTATCCGAATGGCACTTCTTTATACACGCGGTGCGTCTTTGGAATATTCTTTCCCAAACTCAACAACTCAATAGCAACGCAAATAGCTTTAAACATTTTTTATTTGATTTTTTTTTTGCACAACAGTAAATTGTTATTAATTGTAATGTATTTGTTATAGTATAATTTTTTTATAGTAAATATAGCTAAGTGCAAGGTCTATTAAATAAGGTCTGTTCAACTAATCAGCTGATCGTTTTTTGCTCCCCTATGTTTACTACTCGAAGTTGTCAAAATTTGTTTACCTTTTTAGGGCGACATTTATGTTTTTCAATTTTATGATTGATAATTTTTTAACTTATGATTTATATTCAAAAATGCAGTGCAGTGAGCCGGACATGCTGGTAAAAGGCGTTTCTGTACCCAAGGACTGAGCCACACCAACAGCTATAGCAGCCTTGCCATTACTTGGCTCACAGGCCAAGAAAATACAACGATTAGCTATTTTGCCTTCACGCACCATTTGTACAACACCAGCAGCGAAACGAGCATCTTTCTGGCCCAACATACCTTGTGAAACAGCACGCTTCTTCAAGACATCGTCTAGACTTCTATTTTATCTTTATCAGCCATATTTTTAGCAAATATTTACTATTAACACAATTTATTTTTGTTGTCTTGAAAATATTGTTAAACAAAATGAAAACACTAAATTTAATAGGCGTTGGGCATATTCATACAGGTATATGTAACGGCGAATTTGCTGTGCTGCTCTCTGTCAAATACCTCATAAAAAATAATTTTTTATACATAGAGTTTGACAGTAACGTTTCCCATCAGATGGACTGATAATTTCACCTAGATGAATTTTTTGGTATTTTAGTCAGCTGTTTTTGACTACCTTAGAGTAATTTTACACTAACAAAATGCCCGTATATTTTTTTTGCTTTTTGTTTTTGTAGAGTTGCACAGACCTTATTTAATAGACCTTGGCTAAGTGTGTATGTAATTGTATTAATGTGTAATCCCTTGATTTAATTTATAAAACTACTTTCCTATACTTTAAATACTAGATTAAATCTTGTTGTATAGGAATTGACAAATAAAATAAAAAAATAAATACTTATCACATTTATAACTTTTTATTCCCCGTCACCTGTGGCGCAATGTGCTATATAGCTATCATTCGGCTTGTAGTTTTTACAATAGTCATTTTCTGAAACCTTATGAATAGATGAGTCTATTGAGCAAAGTCTGTCTGTTCGTGTATTGGTTGAGATATGAGTAAACTGCTTTGTTTTTTTTGTCTCATATTTTGAACACAAACATTAATATTTTTAGCAGCAGAATAATTCATAGGCACGCTTATTACTATTTTTAGATATGATATGCCTTTAGGGTCATTCGTGATAAATCAGTCACTAATCGGCAAAGTTATAGGCAAAAACTTATCAAGCTCCTAAATACTTTTTAAACATGCTAGTGACATCGAATTGCAAGCCGAAGTCTCGAATATTACTCCTGAGAAAAATTAAAAAAATCGGCTTGAAACGAATTGAGATATAAGCACCAAAATACAACTGTTTCGACGTTTTTTCTTCTAAAATTTACAAGCAAAAATTAATTTTTTATAACTTAGAGTGTCAAATTAGGTATTGAATAAAAGGACTTGACTAGCATAATACCACACACCATTAAAAATTTTAAATCCATGATGGCCGTTACTACAGAATGGCGTAAAGTTAATTAATTCATGGGTTAAATCTAGTACTTGAAAACTTACCCCCTTCAACCGCCTCAAATGAATGGCCTTGGCCAATAGAATACAGTTCACTATGAGCAAGAGTAAAATCCAAGATGGCGAAAATGGTAGAGATTTTTTTGCCTTAACCCCATCAATAAGGTTATCAAATGAAAGGGCTCGACTAGTAGAATACAATATATGGTTTGATTAATGTCAGCACCGACACCATGTGCCATAATTTGACGATGGTCTTACCACTGAGTTGAGTTCGTAATAAAGTTGCGCCACTCAATATCTCACAGATGGCAATTTAATGGTCATTAATACTTGGTTAATGTAAATGCACCTAGTTAAGGAGCTCGGCCTATCTATCAGCGTGAGAATTGAACATGCTGTCTGAAAAAGTCAAAAAATTCACCAACTAACTACTTCTGTTGAAAGCCAATAGCACCCAGAGACAAATATGGTTACCCGAAGTTCTTCAGTCCACCACGTCTGAAAGCATCAGTATTTAAGTCATTATTCTCTGTTTCTGTTGAGGTGGTACAGCATTACAGAAACATTAGTGATTAAACGAAGTATGATCAAGGTAGAACAACAGCCATTAAACCACCTTCGAGTCTGTTTTCTCGCTTGGGAAGTAACCACAACTACCACGTGCTCTCCGAAGAGATCTCACCTATAACCAGTCTATAATGAGTTTTAGGGGATTACTAACTCTGATGGTAGCGGATAGTCTCTGGTCAACCTTGATCATATGCTCTAGCCAGAGTCTTAGCTCTTCCAAATTATGACGCCAACAAATCAATCCTAACCAACAATTCACGTTGGCCTGACACTAGCTAAAGGGACTTGCCCCCGTGGGGAACTAGTAGAGTACAGTTAAACTATTGTTAAGATGTTCGGATTAATCGTTATACACTACTAGTTTCCTTTTCACAATGATCTCTTTTATTCCTTACACATATTCCCGTAAGTTCTACCAGCACATTCTAGTGTTGCCAGATTACTAAATATGGAAATATATAAGGCGTGATTTTTAAGAGTATTTTTTTTAATCTTATAAAACACTCAAATTTGCATCATAATTGATAAATTTGTCTTTGACATTTACTTTTTAAAAGTAACTTCATGTAAATGTTGCCCGCGGCTCCGGTGCAAATGGTAAGATCCAATTTTGCACCACCTTTTCGAGCATTTTTATACTCAAAGGCTTTAATCGTGTTTGGCTGGACCAACGACTTCACATAACTCCACAAGATATAGTCAAGAGTTGTCAAATCACATGATCTTGGCGGCCAACTCACAGTGCCATTTCGAGAGATAAACTGCTCACCAAATACATCCTTCAATATGTCCATTGTTTCACGAGCTGTGTGGCATGTGGCACCATCTTGTTGAAACCACATATCAACCAAGTCCAACTTAGCCAATTGGGGCAAAAGAAAAGGCGCGTATTATGGCTCGATATGGTTCGCCGTTGACGGTAACATTTCTTCCACGGTCGTCTTTGAAGAAAAATGGACCGTTGATGCCACCAGCCCATAAACCACATCAAACTGGCTTTTTTTCGGAACGCATCAGTAACTCTTGTACGTCATATGGCTGTTCTTCACCCCAGATGCGACAGTTTTGCATGTTAATTATCCATTTAATCAGAAATGAGCCTTTTTCGATAAAACAATGGATTTCACAGAGCACGAATTTCGATAATAAATTTTAACGATTTGCAGTTTTGCTCGTTTCTGAGTTTCTCCATGATGAAATGGCAGAGTATACTGAACGCTTTTCACTTTCACAGATATAGTTTGGACACAATTACAAACCAGTGCTGCCAGCCAGAAAATCTTAATTCATAAAAAGTCACCCTTGACAATGCGGAACATTAAAAGAATTTGTTTTTATTAAAATATTAATGTTTTCTTACACATAAATCAACAAAAATATGAAAAGCCGTAACAAAAATATAAATTATAAATTTCAAAATTCTTTACGTACAAAAAGAGAACACGTACATAAATATGTACGTAAATAAAATCCATTTAAAGTTTTATTTATGTGTGTAATTTAATTTTTATTTCTTTCTTTCTTTACAAGGCATATTTATTCATCAGGTACTCTTGATTCGCCAGCTGATTATTTTTTTCAACACTTATTTTAAATTTCAGCTGTCAAAATGCTTAAATAAAAAACAAATTTCTCTCTTTTCTAATTTATTTCAAATGTCAAACTTCATATATAAAAAATATAAACAAAAAATTCTCTCCTAACTGCAATTACCTGATGAATAAATATGCCTTGCTTTCTTTATTAGTATTTTAAAATATTTTAAAAATTTTTACGTTTACATTGATAAATACAATATTTATCAAAAAAAAATTAATACATTTCCCATGTTTTTTACAAAATTTACACATTCTATTTCAAAAATTCTATTTCGCTCATAGAATAATGATTTTTGCATAGTTGTTGTAGTTGTTCTCCCTATCCTGAAATCATCAGCATTTCTTAATCCATATGGTTGTATTTCCCTCACATTAATTTCCAAGTTAGTGCGTGTTCAAATGCTGTTAATTCTTTTATTGTTGTTAGATCATTAAATTACAATATTGTGAATTTGCTTAATTCTATTTATACATCATCATTCAGTCACTGATGATTTTTAATTTGTTCGAATTTAATTTAATTTTTTAAAGTTAAGTTGACGTTTTCAGCATACATTTTATGTGAAGCATTTTCGGTTAATTCAATTTGAGTGTTTTAAGAATGAAATCGCTGTAAATGATGAATGGTGTCGAAGGAAAACCACAATTTATAAATAGAAATTCCTTTAAGGCCAAACACACACGACACCAGCTTATTTGCGCAATCCTTTAAATATCAAATGAAATTTTGTATTACAGTGCACTCGCGCTAACGTGGACTAATTAAAACCAAAGCAGTTCATATTAGCGAAATTGTTCACGCTAGCGATTGTCGAGCTTCATGAGAGAAGTATAAATGTTTACAATATTAACCTGTGTTTTACATGCTGAAACTTGAAATTGTTTTATTATTTGTATTATAAGTATAAAACTAAAATTCATATTTATAATTCACTAGCTAATACCCGGTGTGCTTCGCCACCCCCATCGTAATGAAATAAAAATTTTATAGTTCAAAAATATATTTATTTTGCAAGTGCCACGCCTACTATTACTAAATCAACCTTTTATTATTCAAAAAATCATATAGACGTCAAAGTATCTCTTGCAAAATTTGGGTACTCTAACTATTATCGCTTCCCAGATAAACGAATTTTTGTATTTAATTCATATGACAGGTGCCACGCCCACTATTACTAAAGCATCCATTTCTTATCAAAATAGTGATATAGATGTCAAAGCTTCTCGTGCAAAGTTCTCTAACTGTTATCGCTTCCCGAATATACGAATTTTAGTATTCAATTGCTATGAGAGCTGCTGTGGGCGTATTTCCAATGTACCCATTTTTTCCAGAAATGTTTATTTGGGTGTCAAAGTTGCTCTTGCAAAATTTTAGTACTCTAATCGATATCGTTTTCCAAATATACGAACTTTAGTATTTAATTCGTGTGGCCACGCCTACTATTGAAAGTCCGCCCATTTTTTACCCAAATATTCGTGTAGATGTCAAAGTTTACCGTACTTACCGTACAATTTCAAACCAAAGTATAGCCTATAGTTCCTTCCAGACATACAGAAAGATTCTGTGGAAATTTCAAGGAAATCGGTCCAGCCGTTTAACCGTCTATAAAGCACAAACAAACACACATTGATTTTTATATATATAGATTACAAGATCACGAGATTTCTATCTATCTATAAAGACTGCCTTTTTTTTAACTCCAAACATTAAGATTTTTTAACACTTATAATGACTGATTCACCGCTTCGCATAAGAAAAAGATTTCAAATTTCGTTGCCATACATTCAAAAAAAGTTTAGAGGATACACACAGGGGATTTTCTAAATGTTAAAAATCAAAACTAACATATTTCAATAATGTCTACATGATTAAAAAACATTTGCAGTAAAAAAAATGTTCAAGTTATAAAGCTTTCTCAGTTTGTTTATATTACACATAAGTCAACTTAAACAAAAGCTTGTTCACGTTAGGCGGTGTTCACGTTAGACGGTGTTCACGTTACCACGAGTGCACTGTAACACCATCACCAGACTCTCTCTTACTAGTCAATCAAATACAAAGCCATACATACTCAAAACAAACATCTGAACATGTTTTTCAGAAACTACTATTTTGTGTGCGGCAGAAAGAGATAGAAATAGAAACCGGTACAGCTTTGCAAGCAGTGAAACAAGTCGACCGGCTCAGAGCCGACGGCGCGCCGCCGCCGGGTTTTTTTTCAATGTCCACGCCGCCGCCGTTCTTGTCGGCTTAAAACGGCTCAAGAAAGCCGCCGTTTTGGTCAACTTCAGTCGACTCAAGAAGAAATTTTCTTCGAAAAAGTGATGAAAAATTTAGTAATATTTCACCGTTAGAATTTAAAAAAAAAATTTAGTGACGTCACTTTGAAATTTTGAGCCGCCGATTTTAATTTGTTATAGCCGCCGCCGCTTAAAAACTGCTCAGCCGCCGCCGCCGAAAATTTTGCCTCGGCTTGTTTCACTGTTTGCAAGCACTTAAAACTGCTTATATAAATAAAAATGATAATACCTTTCACCAGCATGTACATATGTATAGTGACTACATCGCAGCTTAGCCTAGATAATTTTGAATTTGTATAGAGTAAGCTGTATTTTACTAGTTCAGTCCTTTCGTTTGATCCGCATATTGGTGCGTTTGAGAAAAAAAACTATCAGCCAATTTGTTCAGGATCCCCCTTTTCATATTTTACTGTATTAAATATAATGTAATTGATCTTTCGTCTGATCCCAACATTGCGGGGGTTGAAGTGGGTACATTTTTTATTACTAGATTTGACCCACATAAATTAATTGAATGCCATTTTGTAGTGCCGGCCATCGTGAATTCTAAATTATTTTAAAATGTGTTTTATATTTTTCTAATCAAGCCCTTTCTTTTGATACCCATTCACTCCCCTCTCTTGACCATTAGTTGAAAAAAAAAAAACGATTTTCATTTATTAATTTTAGGAAAAACACCGAAGTATTAGTATTTTTGTGCTTATATCTCAGTTTCATATCAATTTTTCATTTTCTCTCAGCTATAATTTTCGAGATCACGTGTTGTGTTATGCTGAATTTCGCTTGTCCAAAAATTATTTAGGAACTTGAAAAACTTGATAAATAAAAAATATATATTTTTAAGTTTTTTTTGCCTATAACTTTGCCGATTAGTAACGAGTTTTTCAAAATTTTCTTACGAATAGCTCTAGAAGCATATTTTATATACAACAGTGGTGCGATTCACTAACTTTCAACGATCCGACAATCGTTAAATTTGTCGACACTTGTTATTGTTTGCACTATCGATTTTACAATTCAGTAAATACTGTTTAACGATACTCGACAACTGTTACATTAAAGTGGCATCTTTGTCATAAAAAGTATCTAAATAAATTCACCACTAAGGCCCCTTTCGCATTAGGCAACTCAAATTGCGCAATTCTTGTGTTTGTTGGTGTGAGAGGAAAGGTCGGTGTGAAGGGGACAGAATTGCCGAGATTTGAGTACAGACTTGCTTGTACTTGGCAATTCTGCTTCTGCTGTCATTCTTGTCTTGGAATATTTATTTGTTTTTGACATGGTCTTTTATTTCTTTTTCGGTGTGTTGTGTAATTTTGTGTGTGTGAAAATTTTATTTGTTTATAAGTGAATCAAATATTTAAAAATGATGAGAAATTGGAAGAAACTGGAAGAAATTGAGCAACCAAGTTGCTCAATGTGAACATAAAAGCAAGTTCAAAAGAAAATAAATAAAAATTAAAATTATACTTGCGCAATTATAGTTGCCTAATGCGAAAGGGGCCTAACCTCCCTCATACATGTAGTCACGCCATAGCCGAGACTTAAACAAGTGGTTTTGAGTCGGGTATAAAGTTCAACTTTTTATAAAAAATAAACAACAAAATAAACAACCAAAAAATTATTGTCGTTTAGATAACAATAACAACTGTCGTTAAAATATTGTTACTGAATACCAAAATCGATATAATTGTTGTTTACTTTTTTAACGATACGATTATCGTTGAAATAACTTAGTAAATCGCACTACAGGTAGGTAGCAAATTTATGTATAAATTATTCTAGGGATGAAAAACGTTGTATTGAAGTGTTGAACGTTAAAATATAGCCCTATCCCTACATTTGCCCTGATCTCAGTCTCCTGTCAGGCAGCTAGTTCAGTCCCATTACACACACAGCCCACAGCCTGAGATATCCCCCAATTCGCCCAGGAATCTACTATCAGTCATATTTATTTCCTCATATGTCAGAAAGTTAGCTGGGATTATGCTGGATTGCAATGGTGATTAATTCAAAATATTGATACCACAAGCAGATCAAAATTAATATTCGAAAATAAATATTGTAAAAACTACAAACGCAATTAGAGACCTCTTTATATCCTTGGTACTGCTGGTAGTGGGGTTTAAAGAATTTAAAAAAAGTTAATAATATTTTCATGGAAAATTTTTTAGTGCATGAACTTCCTGTTCGACAGCAATTTCAATTTGATTAAATAAAAAAATTTGATTCAAAATTCAACTACGAATGACTGTCTACTCAGTTAATGACATCAAATTAAATAAATGACAGTTTGTCCAAACAGTCCTTCAAATATATAATTATTTACTTGTATTCGTAATAAAATGTCCTACAATTTGAATTTCAAATCAATATTTGTTATTGCCAAGTCAAAAATTTGGACTTTAAAAGGTCAGTTGTAATATCATTTATAAGAAAAAACAAAAAAACAACACAAGCAACAACTAGACCAAGGCATAATTATTCATCAGGTAATCGCAGTTCGGAGAGAACTTTTTTGTTTATATTTTTTATATATAAAGTTTGGCATTTGAAATAACTGAGAGAGGAGAGAAAATTGTTTTTTATCTATAGACTTTGACAGCTGAAATTTAAAATAAGTGAAGAAAAAAATAATCAGCTGACAAAACAAGACTACCTGATGAATATGTAAATGTGCCTTGAACCAGACTATTTAATGTTGTTCAAGTTAACATTGATTGTGTGTGCAACATATAAGCTGCAAGTAAATAAACATCTGTATGCGTGTTTGTGTTTGATAATTTTAAAAATTTCTTTAATTAAAAAAGAAATTCCATTAGATTGATTTAAATTTTATATAATGTCAACCCAGTAAGACATTTTTTGCTGTCTTTTTGTGTTCTTTAGACAAAGGATTTGTTTGATTGAAATGTCTCTGGTGAAATTAAAACGAGCAACAGCGAAAGAATAAATAAATAAGTTCAACTTGTAAACCCTAATCGACTTAGATATGAATACTTAGAAATAGGATATTAATTTGATTTTTATAAAAGTGCCATGATGTTTATGTTCTCTATGTCATATCAACCTTTAAACTGTTAAGGGCGCTGTACAAAGAGTCAATTTTCGATCTCATTAAGGTTTTAAAAAACTGAGAAATTATTTATTTATGAAGGCTTATTTGACAAATTTCTCTACAATATCTGTCAAATAAGCCTATAATAAACCTAAATTATTTTTTATGAATACGGCCCTTAAAAGATAGTCGAAAAGTAACCCGAATATAGAAGCAGACCACTACTATTACCCCTAAACATATCGATGGCTTAATATAGAAAGGCGTATCTCGATTTTTTTTATTACTTTACAGGAGCAGGAATAAACTGAATAAAACTTAAAGGAATATAATAAATTAAGAGATTTTTTATTTGGCTATAAATCCGCTATCCGCTAACAATGTGTCACTAAATTTTTTAGAGGTGATTTGCCTGTATACGGACTACAAGAAAACATTAAAAACCCGATTTCGTTAGAAATCGAGATACGACCTTTTTATGTTAAGCCATCGAAGAGTAAATTTAAATTGAAAGTACCACAAATTGTTTTTAAAATAAATAATCAAACAGAAATACGTCTGCAAATGCCAGCCGAAAAACTACCGCCCACAATTAAATCGATGACAGTTACGTCAAACATTCCATTTTATTATTATTTACTATTTTGTTCTTATTTTTCGCTGCATCATAACAACTGAAAATGAAATGAAATTTAATTGAAAATATGTTGACATTATTGAGCAATTTATGATGTTTTTTTCTACTAAAAAAATGTTTTTATAAATATGTATGTACACATGTATAATATTTTTATCAGTTTTTTTTTATGGAACAGAAAAATTTCTTGATTTTACACTGGACATTAATGTATAAGTATGTAAGTATGTACTCTTCCGTTCTTCTATTACGAAAGCAGCATTTATGCGGAAGCAAAAATTTGAAATTATTCATTCCGTTGCTGCGGTATCCTTCTGTTGTTGCGGTATCAACTCTACCGTGATGGCGTTGCCATATTATTGATTCGGCAATATAGATATTTTCCTTCATTTTGCTTACGTTCAAATTTTATAACGAAGGCCAACGGAAAGAACAAAAATGTAAGAAAAATTTGTTATATTTTTTTCGGTTTATTCATGAAAAATATTTTTATAGAAATAAAAAAGAGTATACACTTACAAAATTACAAATAGAACAGAAATATGACATTCTTGGAAGAATTGGCATTGACACTAAATGGATCCGGGTTTATCTTTTGCAGAGTGTGCTTCTTGACGACCACTTCTTGAACTTGCAGACTCTAGCTCAGACAAACATATTTAAATGCCGCCTTATATAAGCGAACATTTTTCTGAAAGCTGTAAAATTAAAATTTCATTAAATTGTATTTAAATTTCTTTGTTTCAACTTAACTCTCCATCGTTCATCTGCAACACATCTTTAGATATATAGCGCAAAACTATTCTTTGTACCCGAATGTCTTATCAATCATCGTCACTACTATCCTCAAAAAATGCTATTGAATCCATATTAATGGTTTATCTTTCCGCGTTTAGATATTTTACTTTTTATTTTATTTCACGTAGTGTTTTTACATTCAAAAATTTAAATTTTTTTTGTTTGTTTACCAACAACTGACACAATAGCAACTCAGAGTTAATTAAAATAGGGATGTTAAATCGATTTCACGGAAAACTTCTACCGCAGGAATGAATAATTGAAGCAAAGCCGCGAATAACGTTGTAAAAGACAAATTTTGCAAAACCCGTTCTTTTGCAGATTACCGTTAAAATTACTCTCTTACATTTGTTCAAACACCAAAACATCAAAATTATGCATTTTATTACCGTCAAAACGCAATTACAATGAGTCAGTCAGTGGAAGAACGTTGTAAGTTATAGGAAAAATGTTACGATCGGAATTGTCGAAAGTGATTAATAAGTGTAACAGAGGTACAAAATGAAAAGTATTATTTCTTTCCGTTGAATTGTCCGCTCCGTGCGAAATCAATAATGCCACCCATTATTTTGTTTTTATAAAAACTACATTCTGCGTTAAAATCTCGTTTGCATAAAAAAGTATTTATTTACATAACATAGTTGTAAAAAAGGGTACTTTGTTACACTTATTATGAAATATAATTGGGGATAAGATTTGTAAACACTTTTGCTAGTTATTTGTGCAACATGTTCTACTCATTGCATGTATTTTTAGAACAGAACATAAAACCTCTCAAATGGTAGCATTTTTGTAAGAAATGAAAACACCATAGTCTCTTCAAAAAAGAGCATAAGAAAACGCTCCTTGTATCTTATTGCAGTTTTTTTTAATATTTAATTTTCCGATAGGAATAACACAACCATAGTGGTATTTCTATCTAACGCAGGATAACCCATGCAAATTTTCTTCAAACATCTTGTTGCAGTTCAATAATGTTCTGTTCAATGATGAGAATCATTTTTTCCTCAATGACCATGCATGTCAGCAAATAAGGAAAGTTCACAATAGATTCTCCATCAGTGTTTGGTACGCTATATGGTCCAGGAAATCATAATACTTACTTCTTCAAAAAAGAATGAGACCGGCGAAAAAGTTGTCATAAATTTTAAGCTCTGACTACTACTTATTTTGGGACCCAATTGGATCAAATGTTTACCAAAATTATGAACATGGCATACGGATTGAAAGTATTTAGATTATTTTCTCTGAATTGAAATGAAGTCCTTAATTTATGCAAACAAGCCAGCAACTTTGAATGACTTGAAAGACACAATTTTGCGAATGATTGCTTGAAGAAGATGTAAAAAATTAACTTTTAGAATGCGTTACAGCCGATGAATCCAAATGAAAAACAAGCAAGAATGGGTATTATCTGATAATACCCTTCACCATCATGTACAAAGTTATAATAGCCACATCGTTGCTTAGCCTAGATTTCAGATTTTATCTTATACGTCGTGTTGACTTACTATTGCGGATGCTATCTTTGATTTTGAATTTTAACACTGATCAAGCCCTTTTATTTGATACCAATACTGTGAGCGTTCAAGGATGGAAAGCCATGATTACTATAATTGATCCAAAATGGGCGGTATAATTTTATTACGGTTGCCATCTTGGATTTTAGTTCACTGTTTTCTACTCGACAAGCCCTTACAATTAATACCAATATTGAGGAGGTTGAAGTGGATACATTTTTAATTACTAGATTTGATCCACATTATAAATTTATTGTACGCCATTTTGAAGTCGCCCATCATGTTTTTTGGAAGCTGAAAAAATCGATTTTGTTTTGTAAAATTTAGGAAAAACAGCGAAGTAGTTGTATTTTTAGTCTTACATCTCAGTTAGTTGCAATCAATTTGTCCATTTTTCCCAGAAATAATTTTTGAGACCACGGCTTCCACTTGGGCGTTTTAAGCGTGTTCAAAAATAAATAAGAATCTTTAGTTTAGTAACTTAATTTAAAAAATTTAACATATTTTTCCAAATTTTTTTTGCCTATAACTTTGCCCATTAGTGATCGATTTGTTCAATATTATTTACGAATTTCCCTAGCGGTATATCACAACTACAATTAGTAGCAAATAAAAATAATTATTATTACTTTATAGTAATTATTTCAATAAAAATTCTAACCCTAGATTTTATCATCTTAGGCAACATATTTTTATGTTTGCTGGGTATTCCTAACTTTGTTTTTTACTGTAATATCTAACCAATTACAGTTACAAACTAATAACTATTTGAAATTTAATATAATTAGTAATTACTATTTATAAGAAGGGGTGTGTTATTATACATACAAATTGTATTCGTGTTTACAGAACAAGTTATTAAAGAAGACTTATAATTCTCTCCCAAGCAACAACAAAATCATATTAGTTAAACAAAAAACAGTTATTATTTAATTTAAAACAACATGTTCTAACTAACATATACATACATATACACATAAACTGAAATGTAAATATGTATGTATGAACTTATCATGACATTTCTTCCAGTTTAACTTGAATCTTAAATAATCTACGGAATATACATATGTACGACACTTAAGGCTTTAATAAATTTGCAGATTTAATTAAAAAAACAATTTTATGAGAGATTCGCAATTTATGTCGATGTCCAAGTCTAGTTTATTTTTTAAATTAAAATATTTGTTTTCTTACATAAATTCCAACTTGTTGATGTTTATGCAACGAAGCATTAAGAAATTTAATAAAATAAAATGGAAATGAAAAAAACAGAAATGCAATTTTACAAACATTGAGATTAGATACGGCAACTACTCTTTACGTACGGTTCATACCAGCCGTCAATTTGTTCGAACAACCAACAATTTTTTGTGCGCACTTGAAATTGTCTGGTGTGAACCGCTGTTGTCGATGTTTTGTTCTTGTTCAAACAGCATTTGTTCGATCAACGATGTCTGATATTAAAAGGCATTTTGAATATGAAAGAAAGAGACGACACATAAAAATAGCAACTAAATACACTTTATACGTTTTCTCCATATCCAAGAACATGAACAATTTTTGACAGTTGCATTGCCGAAGTTTTGTTCTAGTCTAAACAAATCGATGGCACGTCTATACCTAAAGTAAGATCATGTCAGATAAAACCCTTGCTTCGCGTTGCGTTAAAAACTCGCTTCGACATTTGAGATAAAATAGCCGTACTTATATGAAATATGTCACATAAAGTACTTTTTTTCGAGGCTTAGGATTACTCCAATGGAGACAACTATTTCGCTGTCGAAAGACAAAACTGCCATCACCAATTATTTTTTATTTAATTTTTAAATGTTTTCCACAGCTTCCTCCAGTAACTACCAATCGACCTATACCTTCGTATAGGAATTAGTAATTAGTATTAAAAATTCCGCATGAATAAGGGGTAAAAATTGTGCCTATTTTTTGAACTTTTTTTAAAAGAAATTTTTCTAATATTATTTAATCGGACAAAATTTGATAATTATTATTGCCTAATAGAATATGGATGAAATTTGTGGTAACTTTTAGAGGGACGAAAAAGGTACCAAAAAGGGGAAAATACCAGAAAATGTGTACAATTCCTAATTAGAGGGCCAATTTTCATAAAATTTGCAGTTGGGATTTCACTAAACATACAAAATAATTAATAACAGGGTAGAAAGGGGAAAATTTGGGAAAACAGTTTGGTACTTTTTAGAACATAATTGCTTATATGCAAAAAAGAGTAGATTTACTCACTTTTATTCATGTCTATGAAAATATATTTTTTTTGTTGCATAAATATTTATTTAAACATTTAAAACTTGGAAATTATACATTGATATGGAAAACCAAAAAAAGGTACTTTTCCGTGTTTTGGGTACTTTTTGTATGTTCTTCGCTTATGAAGCTAGAAACTAGTACTATTGATTCCAGGGGTGACTAACAACGTTATGGGCGACCAAAAAGGTAATTTTTTTGAATTTTTATGGTACTTTTTGTATTTTCAACGTTTGAGAAGTTAGAATTTCGAAATTAGTGACTATTGATACAAGGCCAGCCTGAAAATGTTATGGGCAACCCAAATGGTACTTTTTTGAATTTTTATGGTACTTTTTGTATTTTTTACTTTTATGAAGATAGGATTGTACAATCAAGGACTATTGATTCCAGGGGAGACTAAAAACGTTATGGGCGACCAAAAAAGTACTTTTTTAATTTTTATGGTACTTTTTGTATTTTCTACGTTTGCGAAGTTAGAATTTCAAAATTAGCGACTATTGATACAAGGTGAGAGTGAACCGAAAAAGTCTACCAAAAAAGTACTTTTTTAATTTGTATGGTACTTTTTGTATTTTCTAAGTTTATGAAGCTAAAATTGTGAAATATAGGATTATTGATTCTTTATAATGAAAATAATATTGGCGGCACAAAAACAGCCTTTCCTTATTATTTTTATTGAACTCTTTGTATTTTTACGTTTATGAACATAGATTCTTAAAATTAGTGTTTATTGATCCGAAGTCTAATATTATGGACGACCAAAAAATTACTTTTTCTCTTTTTTTTTCTATTTTGTATACAAAGAATTCTGAATGTAGGTAATAATAAACCAAGTGGAAGTTTTATTAAAGGCAAAAATGTTACTTTTATTATTTTTAGGGTAATTTTTGCAAATTCGGAATTTATGAATCTTAATTTTTGCAACTCAGTAGCATTGATCTTGCTTTTAGTTAGGAAATATATACCCGATATATTCTTACTCTACTTTTTATTTTTCTAATTAAATTGAATCAGAGATACAAGTTTTCACCAAGTTTCATAAAATTACAACTTGAGTATTCTATAAATAGTAAGAACTGTGCTATCGAAGTAGCGGGTTATATGCTAGTGGATTTATAAAATAATAAAATCAGAAACATTTTCAATGTAATGTTTGTTGTTATTTATAAGAACTGCACTGTTATACTGTTAGAAAGAATTAAACTTTTTGAAACTGAACTCTAACAATGACGTGTACCAACTGTAACTGTTACTGTTTTTTTTTTTTCTTTTTTATTTGTTTATGACCTAATTTTCAATGCTAGTTCTCACAAAGCTGTTAGCATAAAAACTTTGCGTAAATAAATTTAACATAATCCCTAGTGTCAAACTTGTAATATACAAAATTATTTCATACTTTGCGGCTGATTTCACGAATTTAAACCAAACAAAACGGTAGAAGTTACAGTCTATGTGTTTTTTATGTACTTTGTTTCTTTAAATGCGATTATCGTTTCACGCTACAGTTGTATTATGTTGCACCATTAATAATTTAAGCGTTTCGGTAAAAATATCTCTTAATGGAATCACTAATTAAACAGCAATTAATGCCCCACTGTCGTTAACGGCTCAACCAATTTTATTTTTGTAGTCTTGTGACAGAAAACCACTCAAGTTGAAATTATTATACCGTTATCAACTTCAAATATTAAGTTTTATATTAAAGCTAAAAGAAGTAGAAAAAAATTGTTGAAAACAAGGACCAAAAATTCCAATTCAGTTGAGAATTGCAATGCAAATTAATCAACGTCTTTCAAATTGATATACAAATTGTTTAAATTTAAAATGTAGGTGTGCATGGCTATATAATGTTTACTATCCATACGTGACGTCTACTTATTGTATAGTGTATGCATGGAAGTTGCGTATACGTACAGCATGTTCATATAAATTTAATAATTCTCTAAAATATGTATAAAGTTCAAAATTCTTCATAAACTCCTTGGGGATTTAATAAATAATTGTAAATACTAAAGACCTTTATAACACACACACACACACACACACGCATGTCTCTTGGTAAATTTCTTTTCAACAGAGACCATTTATCAACAAAGCTTAACGCTGATATTATTAATAATTAACTGAATAGGTATGTAAACACATACGTACGTACTATGTGTTTGTGTGTGTTTTGCATGTGTTTCTCAAAATAAAAGTCAATAATATTTTCACGTAATCACGATGTTTATTTATGTACTTTTAAACAAAGGAAAGTAAAAGTTAAAAAGTGTAGACTATAAATAAATGTGTTCTTTTTATACCCTTCACACAGTGAAAAGGTGTATATTTATATGTATATGTAGGTTTGTCATTCCGTTTGTAATTTCTGCAATTTTCATGAATAGAGGAGTCGTTTATGCCTTAATCGTCTGTCCGTGTGTTGGTTGAAATCAACTTTAAGAAGCAATCGGATGTTCCTCAGATCTGTGTATGGTATCATTCTTTTGGAAATATCCGGGAATGAATCGCTATTGAAATTCAGCACAATCGCTCCTTGACTTTCTGAGATATGAGGAAATTAACACGACTGCCTCTGTTTTTTCCCTTATTTTTATACCCTTCACCTGTGGTGCACAAGGGTATTTATAGCTTTGTCATTCCGTTTGTAATTTCTACAATTTTCATTTCCGACCCCATAAAGTATATATTTTCTGAAAGCTTATGAATAGAGGAGTCGATTAAGCCCTGACCGTCTGCCCATCTGTCCGTGTGTTGGTTGAAATCAACTTTTAGAAGCAACCATATGTTTCTCAGATCTGTGTATGGTACCAATCTTTTTGAAATATTTGGAAATGAATCGCTATTGAAACTCAGCATAATCGCCCTATAACTTTCTGAGATATGAGCAAATAAACACGACTGCCTCTGTTTTTTCTATATTTTTACCACCAAAATTAAAATTGTTCAGCCATAGAATAATTTATAGGTACCTTTGCTACTATTTGTAGATATAATATGCCTCTAGAGATATTCATGAACAATTTCTGATAAAACGTGCTGTAATCAGTAAAGTTATAGGCAAAGAATTTTTTTTTAAATATATATTCCAAAAATTTGCAAACGAAAATCAATTTTTTCAGCTTCTAGATAACCGAGATAGTCAATATTGCTATCATCTAAAAAGACTTGACTAGCGCAATATAAGTACTATAAAAAATTAAAATTCATGTTGGCCGCCACTACAAAATGTCGGACAATAAATTTATATGTATATGGGTCAAATCTGGTATTTTAAAATGTAACTTCTTCAACATCCTCAATACTGGTATCAAATGAAAGGGCTTGACCTGTAAAATACAGTAAATTATTGAAAAAAAAATTTAAAATCCAAGATGGCGGATCAAATTTTTTAACCCCATCAATATGGGTATCAAATTAAATGGCTTAACTAGAAGAATACAGTTAACTACGTAAAAATTCAAAATCAAGAATGGTGTCGGAAATAATAAGGATAAATGGCGTATAACATGGAATATGGGTTAAACTACGATGTGGGATTATACATGATGGTGAAGGGTATTATCAGATTCGACACGGCCTAATATAGCACTCTTACTTTTTTTTATTTATCTGTTACTCTCTTTTTTATTATTATTATTTTTTTAATTCACCACAAAGCTATGTTGCTTGCAAAATTACTTATTCAATTTGTAGCAAATCGAACAAATATTTAAAATATAAAAAAATATAAAGGAATATGTGCAAGGCATATCCATAAGGTATATGCATCGCGGCAACAAACACAACAATAAAAAACACATGTATGTATATTGTTTTTGTATATATGCCGGCATATGTCACACAATTTTTTTCTTCTTCTTCTTTAAATTTAACAATTTTAAAAAAACTTTTAAGCGAAAACTTTTTATTCCTGGTTTTTTTATTTTTTTAAATGCTTTAAACCAACTGAAATTGCAAATTATTTATTGTATAATAAAATTAAACAAATTAAGTTTGACAACTGCAAGCAAGACTTTTAAAAAAGTTGGTAACGCTCAAGGCGAATTCATACAGGTAAAATTATCAGCACATGATGATGGGGAAACACAATGCCTAAATTTGTTGAATTCTCCTTGATTCCATTTATTAATGCAGGAATGGAAAATTACATTTTGAATTCCGAATTAAACATTTAATTTAATTGTGCGTTTTTGATGATATATTTACCACCTTTATGTATATTTGTTGTTCTTGCACCATTTGTAATGTGCTTCACAAGCACATATCCTTTTTTTAATAAAATTTTATTGAATTAAACATATAAAAACAAATTGGCTTTGACAGAAAAAACCCCCTAAAAAGTTGCTTTGTTGTATCAACTTGCCGTTGCATATACCTGCATGAACATGCCTTGGTAATGCTTAAAACATTTATATAAAAAAAAAACAGTCAGCTGATTGGATACAAGTACCTTATGGATATGCCTTGTAATATGTGTGAAATAATACTTGCATCATTATTAAAGACAAGAATTACCCGTCTCTGATATTCGTTTCTTTTTTCTTACATATCAATTCAGTTTGGATAGCATAATGTATGCACTAGCACAAGGTATACTAAACTCGATGGCCTCAATTCAATAGCTGATCGTCAGCTGCTACTTTTCATATGTCACAATTTCATACATTCTCTCTGTCTTCTCGTGAATTTACAATTGTCAAACTTCATAATCAAAAAGTTCAATCGCAAAATCCTCTCCGAACAACTATCATTTATATAATTACACCATTCACTAGCACTTGGTACAAGAAAACCACGTAGACTTATAACTGATTATCATCTGCTAGGGCCAAAATGACAGAATTTGTTTTTGTTGGTTTATATTTTTCGGCAGACGCCATTTGATATAAAGTAAAAAACATTGAGCACGCCACCAAAACAAAACGACGGTCACAAACTATAATAACCATCTAGCCGTCATTGTTAAATAATACTCTTAACGTTTATACGACCGCCATTGTCAAGTACGTAAAAACAATTTTCGAATTTTTAACTCACTCAAGTCAAGATATAGTGACAAGATAAAAAGTCTTAACCATTATTTGATCAATTTTGCTTATCGTTTGTTAAGTTATTTAATTTTTTTTTTTAAGTTTTTTAAAAAATTTTATTAAAGATTAGCGGACCCGGCGAACTTCGCCTCGCCCCAATTTTAAGCCTTTTGGCTGACAGAAATCATCCCAGCCGTTTTCATTTTATTAATTACTTCACATTTTTTACATCATTTTTATATACATACATACATATATAGTTATAGATATAGATTCCTCCGCAACTTCCTTATTATTAAAAAAAAAAACAATTGATTTTTCCATAAACATCCATATTACATTAAATCAATTGTATTTTTTTTAACAAATACCATAAAGATAATTGAATTTAGCCTTCAATTTATTTCATTTTTTACATTTTTTAGTTGTAATTTTCATTTCTTTTATGTTCGTGATTGACAAAGTACATAAATATTTATACACACACACATCCATACATAAATAGAAATTTCATTTAATTGAGTTTTAATGTTTTGTATTAAAAAGCCGTTTTTATTTTAATCATAAAATTTATAATAATAAAAAGGAATTGCATTTATAAAAAGGAGCGCATTATTAATTTATTCTCAATGGCAATTCACATCAGTCGCAGCAAATTCTATAACAATTTATTTAGACATTTCTCTCGATGAATAATCAAAACAACACTTGTTATTGTATTTTCTATGTGCCTTACAAATCCCAGTCATTCGTACATACATACACAACTACAACAAACTACATGTGTGTGGATTTGTGTACTAATCTATGCCGTTCCACACGATCAAACTTTAATGCTCCGCTTTTATAAAGCTTATTTACACAAACATACACTTGTACCCTGTAGCTAAATGTTAAACTAGTTACGTTTTAGGATAAACTTATCACCAGTTGTAACGAGACTGTAACAAAAATGATAGATTCGCACTAGTCAAAATGCAATTGTAATAAGAAAGATGATGAAATAAAAGACGCTCTTTCTAAATTGCAAGTCATTCTCTCTCTTCGAAAATAAAAACAAGTAAGAGTGCTATATTAGGCCGTGCCGAATCTGATAATACCCTTCACCATCATGTATAATTCCACATCGTAGCTTAACCTATATTTTATGTTATACGCCATTTTTCCTCATTATTTCCGACGCCATTCTTGATTTTGAATTTTTACGTGCGATTCACTAACTTATTTTAACGATAATCGTATCGGTAAAAGCAGTTAACAACAATTTTATCGATTTCCGTATTTAGTAACATATTTTACCGACAGTTGGTTGTTTATTTTATCGACAAAAAGTTTAACTTTATACCCGACTCAAAAACCATATGTTTAAGTCTCGACTATGCCGCGACTACCTGTATAGGTAATGTTAGTGGTGAATTTGTTTAGACACATTTGTGACAAAGACGCCACTTTAATGTTACAGTTGTCGCGATTATGTTTATGTTTAGCCTAACCAGTATATATGAATGTTGTTGTTGTAATTGTGAAAAAAAATGAGGTGGTCGTAGTTTTTCGCTCATATCTCAGAAAGTTATGGGGCGATTGTGCTGAATTTCAATAGCGATTCATTCCCGGTTATTTCCAAAAGATTGATACCATACACAGATCTGAGAAACATATGGTTGCTTCTAAAAGTTGATTTCAACCAACACACGGACAGACGGGCAGACGGTCAGGGCTTAATCGATTCTATTCACTATTCATAAGCTTTCAGAAAATATATACTTTATGGGGTCGGAAATGAAAATTGTAGAAATTACAAACGGAATGACAAAGCTAGAGCTATATTCGGTTGTGTGGCGAATCTGAAAATACCCTTCACCATCATGTACATAGTTATATTGGCCACATTGTAGCTTATCCTAGATTTCTGATTTCAATTTATACACCATTTTCTTTTTATTGTGGACATCGTCTTTCATTCTACTAGTCAATACTTTTATTTGATACCCTTATTGATGGGATTAAAAAGAAAAATATTGCGCCATTTTTCCTGGACCGCCATCTTGGATTTTACACCTTTTTATAGCTCACTTTATTTTAACGGTCAAGCCCTTTAATTTTTCACTTTAAGTAGACAATGTATTAATGATTGCATTTGACATTATATCAGCCATTTTTTAAAGAGGCCATTTTGGATTTTAGTGTTCTAATATTTGCTGTACTCTACTAGTTGAGCTCTTTCATTCGATTCTACCATTGAGGGGATTGAACGGTTAACCCGTATATAAATTTTTAAGGCCATTTTAGTGGAGGTCATAACGGATTTTTAATTTTTGTTTAGTGTATTATATTGTGCCAGTTAAGCCCTTTCAATTGATATCCATGTTTACCCTCAAGGTTGCGTAGAATCTGAAGAAAATAGATTTTCGTTTGTAAATTTTAGAAAAAATACCCAAACAGTTGAATTTTGGTGCCTGTATCAAGGTTAGTTTTGATCCGATGTGTTAGTTTTCCTTAAAAATAATTTTCGAGACTACGGTTTGTATTTTGGTGTCACTAGCGTTTTCAAAAAAAAACTATTCAGGAGCTTAAGGAGCTTTAAAAATAATCCAAATAATTTTTGCCTATAACTTTGCCGGTTAGTGACCGATTTAAACACAGTAACAAACATGTCTATAAATTATCCTAGAGATGTAAAATTTTAATTTTTTGGGTAAAATATGCTCATATCTTATAAAGTTATGAGGCGATTTCCGTGGATTTTAATTTTATTCCAGAATATTTCCAAAAGATAGTTCCCACTTACAGATTAGTAAGTTGGGGCTTCTAAAAGTTGATTTAGACTAACACACGGATAAACATCATTTGCTCAATCGACTCCCCTATTCATAGGCTCTCAGAAAATATATACTTTATCAGACATAAATATTGCAAATTACAAACTTAAGGATGCTGAGACAGCAGCACATGTAGTATGCGAAACACTAGCAAACGGAAGATTGAGCATCACAGTATATTTGGAAGCTATAGGGGTCATCATTCTAAAAGAAATGCTGGCGATTGCAAAAGGGCTATGCGATGAGCATCGCCCACAATCACTAATCGGTAGTGTGAAATCTAAAAACAGCAAAAGCTGGTTGTGGCGCGAGACTTAGTGAGAGAAGGGATACCGATCGGTAACCACAAAATCTATGAGGAGTGAATCAGGTCGAAAAGGGATAAGGGATAGTAGTGGTCAATAATTGGCAATATCTGTAAATGACACTAGCATAAAACTGAAGCTTAAAATAACCACATACACGTTCTTTTTTCTACAGGGTTAGTGTGTATTTAAACAAGTAATACAAACTAATACAAATGCACTCACTCGCTTTCCTTTAAATTGACTGAAACCACAACAGCGGATACAGCAAATAGGCTGGCAACCAGTTAGTTAGTCAGCAATTCAACAAACATTTTTTGAGAGAGAGTTTTTTTTAGCTTTTTCCCCCTTCTCTTATATTAATACAAACGTTTTTTGTTAACATTTTTGTTGTTACCTTTGTTTTCTACACTCACATTCATTCAACTTAATTCAACAGCATACAAACAAAAGGTTCTTTTGTTAGACAATGAGGGCAACTGGTAATGACACATTTAAGGCCACAGCAACAACTTGTGGCATACTAGATTGTGTACATGTGTATGTATGTACGTGTGTATGTATAGAATATGTTTAACACATACATACATATTAAACTATTTTGTAAAAAAGGAAAGAAATAAAAACTTGTCAGAGGAGTACCGACATGTGGCTTATAGCCTTTTTACACTGGCTCACATCTTTCATCAAATCAACATCTTCCCATATGAATTGTACGTGTTTGTGTGTCAAAATTTTTCAACATCTTTTAAAGATGTTCCTAAATCATTTTTTTCCACTGAACATCTTTCGATTATTTTATAGCATGTTCACACGGACAGCAAGATTCGAGGTTCGCTCTCTCATTCAAGGTTCGCGATAGAATCTTGATTAAATCTACAAGATTCGCCATACAAAATTTTGAGAGCGAATCTTCATGGTTCATTTTGAATCTTGTTGCGAATCTCGAAGAATTTACTATCATCTCCAATTTTGATAAGAAAAAATCGCTAATTTATCTGCACTGGCTGTCAAAAACAAAACATTAACAAAGAAAAACAAAAAAAAACAAATTGTGTGTAAAATATTTGAAAAATCATTGTGGAAATAAAAAATATATGTTTAAACATATATATTTAAATTAAAATGGAAAAAAGAGAAATAGTGAAGCATATTTCAAAGTGTAGAAGAATGACTTCAATAAACCTCAGAAAAAAACAAAAAGCCGCATTAAAAATTTAAACAAAAAATACAAATGTCAAAGTGAAACGAGAACGCCAAGGTTCGCATTTGAGATTCAGAGAGCGAACCACGAAATTCATATTGCCGTGTGAACATGGCATTAGTGTCTTCACTAGAATCTGCTGTAAAAAAATACATGCCATCACTAAAAAAATATACAATCGCAAAAAAAAACATACAACGAGTGGACTTGAATTGTGTCGTATTAAATAAGATATTTTAATTATTTTCATCCTCTAAAAAAATTTAACGAAATCTGCATATTGTAATAATAATTGATTTCTGAGGGCAATAATTAATACGGAATTTTTAAATGACATTTTTTTAATTTATTATTTGCGCAAACATGTAAAATAAATATTGTGACAGATGAAAGATGTTGCAAATGTAAACAAGTTTTTTCAATTTTCAACATCTTCCACGCATTCCACTAAGATGCGAGCAAGTGTAAAAAGGCTATTACAGCGAATATTTTGTATCTTTAGCAGAAACATTTACCACATACGACATCAAATACAATTTCCATTTAAACTCCATAACATTTTGTTAATACTTTTTTAAAAATAACAAAATATTAATATAATTCCTTAAGGATTAGAACTAAATATTATTCACATACAATAAATTATTCGCAGAAGCACTGAAATAAATGCCTGATTTATAGCTAGAATAATTCCCGTGATTTAGATTAGAGGTTCGAACTCAAGTATTCATTCACTACACAATAAAAAAATCTCTTAAAGTACTATAAAGAAAGGGAAACTAACTTTTGGTACCCAAACAAAAAATTCTTTCTTAACGTGAATCAACAGTTTCAAAGAAAAGAATTAACATGTTTTCGCTATATATTTCGCTATATCGCTATATCTTTAATTAAATGTTTCTAGATTTAGAAATGTCAAAAAGTATCGTACAAGTTTTAAAAAGTTTTAGTTCCCCTACACTATTATTCACCTCAACTTGAATAATAGTTGGGCCATCTATCGGTTTAAATTTTAACCACCGGTTATTTCGTTATTTCGGATTCGGATTCTATTCTGTCACAAAATTCAATATATTATCTTCGCTAAACGAAATTAATCGATTTACGCCAAAATAAAAACAATTGGTTGGAAATTTAAATTAGAGAAAATAATTTTTTTCGGATGAAGCTCATTTTCATCTTAGTGGGTACGTTAGTTAGCAAAATTGCCGTATTTGGGGCTCTGAAAACCCAAACGTGATCTTATATCGGGTGTCCAAACTAGAACGCAATTTTTAAATTCGAAGTGTCATTGTTTGACATTTGAACAATTGTTATTGTTTGCTAGTAGAAGGTACGAGGTTAGTAAAAATGGAGCGCTACACGAATGAACAACGCATTCTCATTGTGAAATTGTTTTACCAAAATGGTGAAAGTTTTGCGGCTACAGTTCGCAAATTGCGATCAATTTGGGGTCACAATAATCAACTGTAAAGAGATTAATGGATAAATTTGCCGAAACTGGGTCTGTTAGTGATGTAAAGACAACAACGCGCCTTCGACCAGGTCGATCGACCGAAAATGTCGCAGCTGTACGTGATGATGTCGCTCAAACTCCATCCACCTCAATTCGACTCCGAGCTCAGCAAATTGGTGTCTCCAAATCCACTATGCAGCGAATTTTGACGAAAGATTTGCATCTTCATGCATACAAACTTCAATTGACTCAGGAACTGAAGCCAGCATGTCATACAGCCAGAGAAACAATTCAATTGCTGCATCAGTCATTTCCCGGTCGTGTTATTTCGCGTTTTGGAGACCAGAATTGGCCGCCTAGATCGTATGATTTAACACCTTTAGATTTTTTTCTTTGGGGTTTTTTGAAGTCGATGGTTTACGCGAATAAGCCGACGACGACTCAAGCCTTAAAAGAGGAAATTAGACGCTGCAATAATGAAATACCGCAGCATTTATGCAAAAAGGCCATTGAAAATTTTATTAAAAGATCGCGTGTGTGCCAGCAAAGCCGCGGCGGCCATCTGCACGATATATTGTTCCATACATAACCTCATTCTGTCTACTTTACGATATAATAAAGTTTCACGAATCTAACGGTAATATTTTACTAAATTTTTCATCTCTGTTTTGAAGAAAATTTCTTCTTGAGTCGACTGAAGGTGATCAAAACGGCGGTTTTCTTAAGCCGTTTTAAGCCGACAAAAATGGCGGCGGCGTGGACATTGAAAAAAATTTTGGCGGCGGCGCGCCGTCGGCTCTGAGCTGGTCGACTTGTTTCACTGCCCCAAACATGTTCTTACAGAAGCCAATGCACCCATTACAAGTGACTTTGGTGGGACTTTGGAGCGGAGATATCACTGGCCATATTTCTTTGAAAATGAGAATGGCACAATTATTACAGTCATTTAGGACAGCTAACGCACCATGATAACCGATGGATGGTGCAACTTGCCACATAAGTCATGCTACAATCGATTTATTGCGTACAACATTCGATGGCCGTTTAATTTACCGAAATGGTGATGTCAGTTGGCCGCCAAGAAGTTGCGATTTGTCACAGTTGGACTATTTTCTGTGGGGCGGCGTTAAATTTAAGTATTATGCCGACAAACCAGAGACAATTGAGCATTTGAAGAGTAACATTTTTGATGCCATTGCCGAGATACAATCGAAAAGGTGCTTGAAAATTGGTCCGATTGAATCGGATTCTGTGAGGCTAGCCACAACAGCCATATGATTAAAATAATATTTCATTTCTAACCGGAATAATTGTACTTCACAGCAAAAAAATTAATTTTACAAAATTTCAAACCGTTTTTGTTTAATTGCATTTTTGAAATTTAAACTTTTAAATGGTCCACCTGTTTATAATTCCGGTCCATCCGTTTATAATTTTTACCTTTAGACCCCATTATGTATATAAGCATATCACATAAAATACTTTTAACGCAGCGCGAAGCTTAAAGTTAGGCAACTCTCATCTTTTTGCGCGCTTTGACAATCATATGGCAAATTTTCTTATATTTTTTTCTTTTTTAATTCGAACGCAAAATTAATTATTTTTAAAAACTATTATAAAATAACATTTTTAACTTTTATTTAAAAAATATATTATTTAATAATGAAATAGTAGTGATAAAATTGGAAAAGTACTTGCCAACTTTAAAGGTAAATAAACAATGCGTAAGTGTTGTCAAAGTTTTCATTGTGACATACACCTTTTCCCTGGCGCTTTTCTATTAAAGTTAGAAACATGGTAAAATTATCAGGTAGCCTCACTAAAACAGCTGATTATTTTTTTCTCTACCTTAAAGTTTAACTTAGATGTCAAATTTTGTGTAAGTATGTGTATATTTTGTGTACGTATATATTCTACCGCCAAAAAAACACGCACACACATTTGCTTTTTGACATTTAAGTCGTCGTTTTCCAGCAACAAAATACATTTAGGATTTTGTTGTTGCAGAACTGCGGCTACCTGATGATTGTACCATGGTTAGAAATATCACTCAAAGCGACAAAGTTTTATCTGACATGGCCTTTCCCATTTACTGTGGTACCTTTTAACAAAAAATAAAATGATTTGAGTGTTTTCGATCCCATCAACAATTTCGGCCTATTTAAATAGTGCATTTGTCATTATTGTGATTGTGTTGATTGCAATAATAATTAATTTTACTTTCGTCCTTCATTCCTGTATTTAAACTTCACCATCTTAAAATTCTAAATTTTCTCGCATATTTTTTTCTTCCAACTTTCCTAGTATTGGTAGTTTTGTATACAAATGTCATTGTTTGAATTCGATTATTTTCTAAAGAAATATTGTTTTGTTCCTTTTTTGTTATATTCCATGTTGTATTAAGTTGTGTTGCTTCTGGCATTCTAAGGCGTCATTAGCATTATGTACTTGTTGCATGCAAATATTGGTTCACCACACAGAGTCTTTCTTTTAGTAAATATTTCTATTGTTTGGAAATCGTATTTTACATCGACACTCTCAATCACTCACTCACTCACTTAAGTTACTCAAGGATGCTAATAATAAGTTTTTTTTTACAAAACGTTCCATAAATAGAATAGTACTTATTTAAAGAAAATATTTAAAAGGTAATCCAATCAGGATGATGGATCCTTAACACAGTCAATATTAAATGTCACTTAATAAATAAATTAATATTTGTTTCAGCAACTTTAAAGAATTTATAATTAAGGTGACCAACTATTTTTTGTTCAAAAACAGTACACTTTGCAAGTATTTCATAGGTGAAAAAAAATTAAACACACATTTAAAGCAGCATATCAATAAAAAAGTGCCATACAATTTGGAAAGGTACTTTTGTTTATTTATTTTTTGACACTTTGGTGATAAATTCCAAGTAATTTGTCTACAAATTTTTTTTTTATATGACATCTTTCACCAAAATGGGAATGAGATGCAAAACTATAGAAGACAGTGATTCGAGAGCCTTTAATCCAACCATAACCATACCAGGGCTGCCAATTTTTTAATTTCAATATCCATCTCTTTTCACAAATGTAATTTGACGTTGTTAGAAATAGAAAAAATTTTGACATTGTTAGAGTTAGTATCTATCTAGGTACATAATACGGCCTCTCAATTGTGCCGTAAATGGCAAGAAATATCTGCACGTGAAATTCAAATCACTGTCAAAATAATTTTAAATGTTAAATTAACAAAATTGAAATAAAATAATCCAAAAAAATTTTTAAGAAATACAAATGAGTATAAAATTTTACAAATGACAAATAAATACTTTCAGATTACAGGATTTGAAAAGAGTACGGATTGCGAAAAGAGTACAAAACTCAGTAAATGATTACAGTTGGTCACCTTATTATAATAAAAACATTTGGGGCAGTGTAATACGTCTTGTACCAAATTTATTGGGTCTGTCATGTACATTGAAACAAATTCTTCTATGATGATTGTTTTTATGTGATTTTACTTTACTTAAACATTTGCTTTGTTGTAAATCGACAACTTAAATTATCATAAAAGTATACAAACATATCGTTTGTCACAAGGAGAAAGGCCCTAACTCAAATAATAGTAACTTTACAGGAGATCGTATATAATAGAAACTGTATTGTCATAATAATGGGTGATACAAGTAGAAATACTTTTTTCAATAGCCTTTTTTTGACAGATCACGTGTGAGTCGTGTCATGCTGACATATTATTTTTGTTTAGTATTGTTTGGCGTTTTACAATATAAGACTTACGCCTGAACAACGTTTACAAATCATTCAACTTTATTACGAAAATTCACGTTCTGTGAGAATTGTGTTTCGTGCACTTTGCTCAACTTATGGTCAACATAATCGGCCTACTGAGCGTACTATTCGCAACACCATCACCCATTTTGAGACCCAACATTCATTATTCGATAATAGTCGACCAAATAGACCACGCCCAGCATGCTGTGAAGAAAATACAGTGGCCGTAGCTAAGAGTGTACACGTAGACCGTGGAGAGTCGCAGCAACTCGGACTGACGTATGAAACGGCTTGACGCATTTTACATTAAGATCTTACATTGATTTTTTGATTTCAGCAAGATGGCGCCACTTCACACACATCGCATTAATCAATGGATTTAATCAATTTATTTATTGAGAGCGGTGAGCGCATAATTTAACATTTTGGGACGGTCGATTGGCCACCAAGATCGTGTGATATCACACCATTAGACTTTTTCCTGTGGGGATATGTAAAGTCTAAAGTTCATGCGGACAAACCCGCTTCGATTCAGGCCTTGGAGGAAAACATCAAGCGTGTCATTCGCCATTCGCGAAAATTGGACTCATCGGATAGACCATCTGCGACGTAGCAACTGCCAACATTTGATAGACATAATCTTCAAAAAATAAATGCCAAAGAATGTTCTTTCAAATGATAATAAACATTCCCCATTAAATTTGAATTTTCTGTTTTTTCTTTAAAAAAGTAGGGAACCTCAAAATGGATCACTCTTTATAAAAAAAAACTGTTATTTTTAATACTACTACTTTATCTTTTTGTATCGAGATGTATTTGTGTGAAATGTACTTATTGGAATCAATGAAAAACTCAAGTTCGTAAAACATACCAGTTAGGGCCTTTCTACTTGTGACCATACACTAACGTCTGTAAACGTAAACAATTTATTGATGTTTGCGGGTCCTACCCGATTTTGATATTGATTTTTTTGCAGCATAGCTAATTACTAGGACGTGAGGTACATTTTTTAAGAATTGTTTTCGTAAAAAAATATCAAAAATTAATATACTATATTTCGACGTATTCATAAAATATTATTGGACAGAAATTGTATAGAAATTTGTCAAATAAACCTTAAATATTTATTTTATGAATGCGACAATTGGGCTTTTAAATCTTATTTTATGCTCGAAGAGTTCGATAATCTTATAAAATATAGACTACTAATATTTTAAGCAGAGTAACAAACATGCCGTATTTCCAATGCATTCCAACGAGGCAGAAAAAAATAATCAGTACGACGCTGTAAGGACGTCAATAGAGGTGTGCCAGTATCAATACCAAAACCAGTACACAGCTATTTTTTAAATTTACAATGTTGTCACAATATTAAAATGGTAACGCCAAATGATCATTTTCCTTCTTTTGTTTTCATTATTGTCACAATATTTGGTGTATTCACATAAAGAAGAAAAAGTCGGGAGAGAAGTTAAAGCTTCTTAATTAAAATTGTTTGCTTCTGCTGGGATTCGAACATAGAAAATTTTGATTTTGAAGTTTAGTAAAAAGTTTGTGCAAGGCGAAGTTTGTGTAATTAATGAAAAAAAAAATATTTTTAAAATGAATACTAAATTTTTTTGTAGTATTTATGTGTAAGGTGGGTACCAGAGATCTGCAACGAATACTAATGAAGTAATACCATAGACAGACGACAGCGTTAATTTGCATTAAAAGTCTTAATTCAAATTAACAATTGAATTATCCCCATTTCAATGTGTATTAGATATCACGTAAATGCACTAAATCATATTGAATTTAAACTGCATTTAGCAATTTCAATATGGCAACACGGTCGACAATCAATCAAAAAATTAAAAAACCAAAAATGTAAAATGTAAAATAAAAATAGATTCGATATGTTGAAATTTTTACATATTTTTTGGAATGCCTTTCGGTTTAGCCGAAAGATTTCCTTAATACTGGTATCGTCCATCGTAAGCACGTCACTCTCCCAAAAAGTGCTGTTATAGCCTTTTTACACTTGCTCACATCTTTCATCAAATCAACAAGATGTTAACATCTTCCCATATGAATTGTACGTGTTTGTGTGTCAACATATCTCAACATCTTTTAAAGATGTTCCTAAATCATTTTGTTCCACTCAACATCTTTCGATTATTTTAGTGTCTTCACTAGAAAAAACAAATATTGTTGCGAAAATTTACATGGCATCACTAGAAAAAAATTATAAATGCCAAAAACAAAAAAAATACATACAACGAGTGGACTTGAAATATGTCGTATAAAATAAAATATCGTAATATCTTCATTCTCTAACAAAATCTGCATATTGTAATAATAATTGCTCTCCAAGGGCAATAATTAATACAAGTAATACAGAATTTTTAAATTCATTTTTTAAATTTTTATTTGCGCAAACATTTACAATAAATATTATGACAGATGAAAGATGAAGGATGAAGATGTTGCAAATGTAAACAAGTTTTTTTCATTTTCAACATCTTCCACGCATTCCGCTAAGATGTGAGTAAGTGTAAAAAGGCTATTACGGTCCTTTAAAAAAATACCACATACCTACATATGTACATACATATGTATGTATGAATTATAACCTCCATGAAAAGATACCATTAAACCTACGAATTTCCACAATTCCCTTTCTCTTATTTCTTATTTCTCATGTTCAGATTTGTGATTGCTAGTGCATTTACAATTTTTACTAAATGAGTGAGATTTTAATGCAAATTAACTCTGTCGTCTGTCTATGGTATAAATCAACTTGAATCATTATTATACCCTTCACCTGTGGTGCGCAAGGGTATATATAGCTTTGTCATTCCGTTTGTAATTTCTACAATTTTCATTTCCGACCCCATAAAGTATATATTTTCTGAAAGCTTATGAATAGAGGAGTCGATTAAGCACTGACCGTCTGTCCGTCTGTCCGTCTATCCGTCTGTCCGTCTGTCCGTGTGTTGGTTGAAATCAACTTTTAGAAGCAACTATATGTTCCTCAGATCTGTATATGGTATCAATCTCTTGGAAATATCCAGGAATGAATCGCTATTGAAATTCAGCACAATCGCCCCATAACTTTCTGAGATATGAGCAAAAAACCACGACCACCTCGTTTTTTTTCACAATTACAACAACAACATACATACATACATACATGTAAAAAACATACCAAACAAAAAAAATTAAAAAAAAAAAAATATTTAAAATAAGAAAAAAATAATAAAAAAAACTACAAAAAAAATTTTAAAAAAATTTAAAAAAAAATTTTAAAAAATTTTTTAAAAAAATTTAAAAAAAATATAAAAAAAAAATAATAAAATATAAATAATATATTAAATAAAATAAAATTAAATTTTTTTGGCTCAGCTGGGATTGGATGACACATTTATTCTAACGTGTACGTATGCACGTATTTTATATGGGATGAATGGTGATACAAACAATTGTTATTGCATGACTACACGTTGTGAAGGGTATATAAGATTCGGCACTGCCGAATATAGCACTGTTACTTGTTCATTATTTCGTTGATTTATGTGCATTCAAACGTATTGAAAAGTCTTCACTACTTATATGCACTTTTAAATGAAAAGTACTTACAGTACTCATCATCAACACGTATGACTCAGTTGATTGCTATTGTCGTTCATGCAAAATAAAAAGACGACCAAAAGCACAAATGACTCGCGTAGTCATTATGAAGTTGTGTGTTTTAACTAGGCTTGCCAGATAACAATTTGGCATTCACCATTATAATTATGGATTGTTAAAAAAAATAGACAATTTAAATTTAACAAAATAATACAAAAACAACAAGGAAAAATAAAGTTCTTGCTTTGATGTCTGTTTAAAAGATTTTGTTTTTGTGTATTATCTTTCAAATTTAATGGAACACCTAAGAACGCAGTTTTTTAATTTGCTGCAAAAAATTTGAACGTGAAAATAAAAAACACAAAATAACTGTAATTGTTTACCTCTTATAATAGAAGCCAACCAAAACTTAGCCTAAAGGCCATAATCAGTTGCAATTATTTAAAAATTAAATAGTGATTTTTGTATATTAAACATTGTAACATTGCAAATTTTCTGGCGGCCAAAAAATATCTTGCACTCTCCGACCTGGCCACATTGTTTATTCTTCATACAAATGAGAGCTGTTTATGTTTTTGTTGTTGAGTCAACTTGTTGAGTCAACTTGCTTCATGCTATGAAGATAAGTAGTTTCTTAAAAATATGAATCAACGAGAGTAGTCTTGCAAATCATATAAATATGGGACGCTATAAATATAAGTACGACGTAGTACTTATGTTCATTGTGTGCTGTACTTATAAATCAGTTAAATTTCAATGATTTATACGCACTTATACTCAAGTTGTATGGCTCACTATGAATGTCGAAAAAACGACTCAAAGCTGATCACTGGTGGGTACACTCACTCACCACTCTATAACAATAACTGACTTTAAGACTAGTATGGACTCCTACGACTACCTAATATTAAAATTGATAGTTTGATAGATGGAAAAAGAACAGAAGTTAAAAACAAGTAAAAGCGCTATATTCGGCCGTGCCGTATCTTATATACCCTTCACAACGTGTAATTATGCAATAACAGTAGTTTGAATCACCATTCCATATGATATACGTACATACATATAAAAAACATACATATATAAAAACATCCCATTGTAAAATTATAAATTTACGTATGTATGTTAAAAAAAAATGAAAAAAAAATGCAAAAAAAATTTTAAAAAAAATTTAAAAAAAAATTTTTTTTAAATAATTAAAATATATGTATATAATAAATATAAAACAAACAAAAATATTTAAAAAAAAAATTTAAAAAAATAATAAAAATATTTTTTTAAATAATTAAAATATATACAATAAATATAAAACAAAAAAAAAATTAAAAAAAAAATTTTTAAAAATATAAATAATATATTAAATAAAAAATAAATAAAAAAAAAATTAAAAAAAAAAATATAAAAAAAATTTTTTTTTGGCTCAGCTGGGATTTGATTCCACGTTTTCTCTAACCAGTATACACGTTTGTATGTATGTATGTTGTTGTTGTAATGTTGTTTTTGTGAATAAAAAATAGAGGTGGTCGTGGATTTTTGCTCATATCTCAGTTGTTTATATACCGATGTTTCTGATTTTCAATACCGTTCTACTCCCGAATATTTCTGATATTTTAATACCTCACCCGGGTCCAAGCGATATCGGGGGGCTTCAAAAAGTTGATTTCAACATACACACGGACAGACGGACAGACTGACAGAGCTTAATCGACTCCCCTATTCATAAGCTTTCAGAAAATATATACTTTATGGGGTCGGAAATGAAAATTTTAGAAATTTCACACGGAATGACAAACCTATATATACCCTTTTTCACTGTGTGAAGGGTATAATAACTGCTATAATTTTAACCACTAGTTACTTTATCTGCATGTGAACTAAGGTAAACAACTTATCTTTTTTTGTATCTACATGTATTACTGCAGTACTGTTACTACTGTCGTGGTTATGATATTTAGAAAAGTACTTATTTTTGCCTAGACAGAAAGCAAATTTTTTTTTAGTTTCTTTGAATGCTTTTCTTTTATTTAAGGAAATTAAAATTTATGAAAATAAACACAAGCCATTTCTTGTATGAAAAAACCGGTTTTCGGCTTTGGTTAAAAACGTACATGTGTATGTACATCAAACCCTAGTATTTTTTATGAAAACAGGCACGATAAAACGGAAGTTAGTTTTTTCTTAATAAAACAAATCCGAACACACACTAATACATTCAATTAACTGTTGTACATGCAATTCACGTTGCTCCTAAACTTAAAATAAAAGGCCTTGATTGCATTCTTTTATTTTATTTTATCCTTATTCGTTTTTTCTTTTCCTCTACTCATGCATATTTAGTTTGAACATGAACACACACACTCATGAGCACATTCAGGCGATTAAATAATTTTACAAGTATCCTGTTTAATGTTAATGCACATGCAAACAAACACACGTATATGCCAACATACAGTGTAATCTATAGAAATGAGCACAGCATCGCCACTAATGACACATAAACAAAATAGGCTATTAAAAAGTTATTGTTATCGTGAATACTGTTTGCTATTGCGAGATGATAATGAACTTTTTGTGACCAGAAATTGAGAATATGAACTTGTAAAATATGTGGTTTCAACAGGTTGGTGCCACTTACCATAGAAGATGATATTCAAAATCCGTGTTATCTCACATCGCGACGATGTTAATTGGCCGCCAAAATCATGTGATTTGACACCGTTGGACTATTTTCTTTAAGGCCATGACTGACTATCAGATTTAGTCGTTCGATATGTCAAAAATTGTATGTGTGTTCAGAAAGTGTAATAGTGTGGACACAAAATGAACATGTGTGACAGATTTTTTGACAAGTGTGTCCGATTTGATAATCTTTTGGAAATTTTCATAAAATAATCGTTTCTGTGCGATCAGAGTTGCTTTTTCCAAGCAAGTATGACAGTGTAGCATCCAATAACACATTTTGTTGCGATTTTTTCATGTAGGACAGAAAACTATCATATTTTTATTTGACTTTGTAGGATAGTCAGTCATGGCCTTTAGGAATATTTAAAACAAAAATTGTACGTCAAAAAACCAAGAACAATTCAAGAGCTAAAGGATGAGATAGTTCGACATCTTACGACTTTGAACCTTAATTATGTCACAATGTCACTGAAAATATGGACCATCGAATTGAAGTATGCCACCGAAGCTGTGGCGAGTATTTGGCCGATATTTTTTTTACACATAATTGTCACAGATCCTTATTTCATAACAAGAAATATTAAGATAATTCTATGAAAACTTTTTGTTTTATTTTCAATTAATATCATGCGTTTTGGTTGGACCACTCTTAAAACAATGTCTGGCTTGTTATTCAACTTTATATTCTGAGACCGAATTACGGCATTCGAACGTGATCAAAATTTTAAAATTCTTATTAGATTCTCTATACCTAAAGCACAACATGCTCGATCGTTCGAGTAAAATTTCGACCGATATCGAATGCCGTAATTCGGCCCCTGGTGTTTAGTATATCATAATCACTTTAAATGTTCCGATAAAATCTAAAAAAACTGTCTTTGTTATTCTTATTTCACCAGTATTGTGCCTAATAAATTTTAAACTTAAGCAAGGCAGCATCATAGTGAAATATTTTTATATTCTACGCTCTGTAAACTATTTTATAATTTTAAATTCTTTCATTATTTTCAGTTTAAATTCAAAGTTCCCTTACCGCCTGGTGTAAATACTGCCACATTGTTACCAAAGTTAATACGAACAAAGGATGTTAAACAGTTACAGGATGGAAATTCACAACCTTCAAAGCCAAAACTAACGGTAAGTTCACTGTATGAATAACAGAATTATAATAATTAGCATGTAGATAACAATTTAAATTAAAGTTTTCAATTTATACAATTAAATATTTATAGCAAAAACCAAACATTTCCTTTTAGTTCGCGAATGTATTAATGCCAACAGTTACCCGCATATTCACAATTACTTTTTTTTATGTATGAAAGCTTTTTTTAAAAAAAATGTATAATAGTTTGTTCTGCGAGCTCTAGTTCAAACTTTAAAGTTTTTTTGTTGGTTTTTTTTTTTTTAATTACGAAGGTAAACATATTTAGTACAACAACACGTTAATAACTTCCTTTTAGTATGTATCAAGGCGAATTCATACAGGTATATGCAACGGCGAATTAATAAAACAAAGCAACTTTTTAGGGGATATTTTCTGTCATAGCCAATTCGTATGACAGGGTTGGAAAACTTATTGTGATATGTTCAATTTAATAAAATTTTACTACAAAAAAGGAATTATATTTGTGAAACACATTATAAATGGTGGAAAAACAACAAATATACATAAATTTGGCACATTTATTATCGAAAAAGTACATTTAATGGTGTTTCTTTTTCTGACGTAAATGTTGCATTAATTCTGCCCTATGCCCTTTTTTTGCATTCTTTTCTTAAAAATATGCATTATTATAAACGGGTGACAAGTTCTTTTGTAATAATGTTGCCATAAAAATTAGAAAAAATATTATATATCGTACCCTGAGTTAAATCAAAGGGTTAGAATACTGCACTCTTTAACAGCTGATATTAAAAAGGAGAATTAAGCTTTTCTAGTTGTTAAAAATAGTTTTTTGTTCCCAAATTATTAAAAAAAAAACAAGCAGCAATGCAGTTTTACATAAAAATATAGCTATCAAGTAAAAAAGCTGAAAATTTCTGTTATATTCTGCTGATTATAAAGGTAGCATTTTGTTAGGGTGCAGGTGACAATAAGCTGCAACATTGTTTGTTATAAAAGAAAACACCATAAGTTAATTTCTGAATACTGAAACCAAAATCTCATTTTCCATCTCTGCTGTAATAAATGAAATCAGGGCGAATTCAACAAATTTTGATAAAATGCCCCACAAGGCGAATTCATACAGATGAAATTATCAGCCCAGCTGATGGGGAAACTTTTTGCCAAAATTGGTTAAATTTGCCTTGACTTTATTTTTTAATGCAGTGAAGGAAAATGTTATTTTTGATTCGGTATTAAACAATTAACTTGCGTGTACTTTTTTGATCATAAATGTGCTAAATTTATGTATGTTTGTTGCTTTTGCGTCATCAATAATGTGTTTCAAACATTTATATCCTTTTGTTAATAAAATTTTATTTTATTTAATATGTCAAAACAACTTTTCCATTTCTGATGTACGAATTGGCCTTAACATAAAACATTCCCTCAAAAGTTGCTTTGTTGTATCAATTCGCCGTTGCATATACCTTAAGGATATGCCTTGGCTGATAATTTTATCTGTATGAATTCACCTTGATACTATTGGAGTATGCACAGAGTATGCTGTCATGTTGTATTTTCATATTGTCATCATTAAAAAAATTAAATGATTTTACAATAAACAACAATAACAACAATGTATTGAAACATTTTAAAATTGTCGAAAATCTTACATTAGGACAATACGATATAATATTGGGTGTATAACTTAAAAATGCGGCATTCACAACTAAATTTTTCTCTTTAATAACTTAAGTATTTATATGTCATTTTAAAGGTTACATGTCTGTCATATATATTCACTTAAGGAGCTTATACACGGAATGTTTTTTACATCTGACTTGTCAAATTCTCCACTGCTAATACAAACATGTCGTGTGGTACCTTTAAATCATTACTTCTGTAAAAACAAGTAAGAGCACTATATTCGGCTGTGCCGAATCTTTTATACCCACCACCAATTTTGTGTACATTTAAAGCACAATATTTATTATTTTGTTAATCGCTATGGAATAATCTCTTTATAATAAAATATGTATCACTTTCTTTGTAGAGGGTGATTAAATTTTAAGGGCCTATGTTGAAGGTGAACTACACCTAGTCTTTAAATTAGTTTTCTGCATTTCATTTGACATTTCTCAATCTCAAACTTACTCAATTTGATCCGTGGAAAGATACGCAAATGAGCAACGCTTTAAAGTTATTCAGGTTTTTTATAAAAATGGGTGTTCAAATCAAAATGCATTTTGTGCATTTCGTAATTCTTTTCATCAATATAATCGTTTAAATTCGTCCACAATCGAGAGAATTGTAAAAAATATTTAAATTTCTGCAAAACAGTTCTGTATAAAATGTTAGAAAATCTGTGAATGCCTTCTTAGTTCGTTGAATGGGAACCACTGCTGGTTTTTGCAATAGTGTGGCAAAAGAGCAGTCAACCTCGCCTCATCATCATGCCCAACATGCATCAACATTGTCATTGAAAATTTGGACCATCAGATAGAGGAGTGGCGCCAAGAATGGGGGGGGGCCATTTGGCCGATATTTTGTTAAATACATAATTAAACCATACAAATATTATCATTATAAAAAGAAATAATAATAATATCCTAAATAATTTGTGTTTTATTTAAATACAACATCGGTCCTTAAAATTTAACCACCCTTTATAACTTCGATATGCTACTAAAATGCTTTTGTAAATGTAGTCTTTCAATGAAAGTGGGCGTTAAAGAAGGCGTGTCAATAAAGTTTCTAATATTAAAAACAACTTAGATATTTCAATATAGTCCTTTATTTTCCCAAAAACTTTGTCAATAGAGAAATTACATGAATTTAAGATAAACCGTTATATGGGAGGTAGGCGTTAAAGTGGGCGTGTCACCTAAACTTTTTGGCAAAACAATTACATTGATTAGATGGATATACGTAGCAAATTTGATCATCATACCTCTAATTTTGGCGGTTTATGACTTTTAAATTTCATTAACGGTAGATAACGTGAAAAGTGGGCATTATAGTAGGCGTGTCAAAGTTGCTTTCCGAATGAGTACAACTTAGGTGTTTCAATATAGCCCTTTGTTATTCCAAAATCTTTATTAATAGAGAAATTATATGAATTTAAGGTAAAACGTTATATGGGAGGTGGGCGTAAAAATGGGCGTGGCACCTTAATTTTCTGGCACAGTAATGACATGGCCTAGGGGGATATACTTAGCAAATTTGATCATCATACCTCTAATTTTAGCGGTTTTATGAGCTTTTAAATTTCATTAACGGTAGATAACGTGAAAAGTGGGCGTTATAGTAGGCGTGTCAAATTTCTTTTTGTGAATGAGTACAACTTAGGTGTTTCAATATAGCCCTTTGTTATTCCAAAATCTTTATTAATAGAGAAATTATATGAATTTTAGGTAAAACGTTATATGGGAGGTGGGCGTAAAAGTGGGCGTGGCACATTGATTTTCCGTAACAAAAAAGCATTTCACCAAAAAGCAAAGTGTGCAAAATTTCAGAGTCGTACATCCAATTTTGTTGCTTTTATAACGTTTTTGTTTTTAAATATACCGAAAAATACACTGTGCGGTATAAATTTTCGTACATTTTGAGCGATAAGTCCTTTCCTAATGCATAGATTTAGATAATTTTCGGGGAAAAATATTGTTTTTACTCAGGAAATATATATTCGAAGTTTGATGAGTCTACGTTAATGCGTTTGGACACAATTCCATTTTATTCGATGTTCGATGGACACGGTTTTTTCGACCTACTCTTGCTTTACGAGCTATAACTCTCTTCCTAATATTCCGATTTAGCCCATTTTCAATACCAAACAAACCTTGTCTATAAGAAAGATTCTGGAAAAATTTGAGCACCCTAGCTTTTTCGGTGCGACCTCTATCGTGCTTTCAACAGACGGACAGACGGACGGACATAGCTAGATCGTCATCAAATCAAACCCTGATTCAGAATATATATACTTTATGGGGTCTAAAATGGATATTTCGATGTGTTACAAACGGAATGACAAAATGAATATACCCCCACCATTTTTTTGGTGGCGGGTATAAAAACATGCGTTGAGACAAAATTTAATTAGAGCGCGCTCTATTTTCTTCTGTCAAAACATGTGACATCAGCCGTTGGCAGAAATCTCTGCTGCTGCAAAGCAGTCAGCGTAAAAGTAAAATTTTGACAGACATGTAGATTTACATATATCTCACAAATTTTAAAGTCAGATGTAAAAAACATGCCGTGTTGTGTAACCTTTAGTAAGTGAACTTTTTTTGCTTTGAAAATGTTTAATTTTATGATAACAAAACATGATATGCGGGGATCGGCTTTCTGAAGCAAACTTAATACTCACCGAAGCTTATGGTGAATGTTTTTCATCGGTTTCAGTGTGCGAGAAATAGATTGTATCGTATAGAAGTGGTAATTTTTATACGGAAGACTAAAACCAACCAGGCCAGACAAAAAGGCCGAGAATTGGAGTCATTAAGCCATTAATATTATTGTCAAACTCAACAAGCAGCAGGATTCATCAAAAAGTAAGAAAATAAGGTGCCATACGAATTGAAACCCAAAGGTATTGAAAGGTGATTTCATATCTCCGAAATGCTGCTTGAATGCAATAAAATAATTTTTGCACCGAATTATTTTTTGCGATGATAAATGGGTACATTTAAATAACCTGAAGCGTAAGAGTAAGTAACACCCAGCGAACCAGCTAAATTTACATCAAAGTCAAATATCAATGACACTAAGTTAATGATCTGTATTTTTTGGTGGCAAAAATAATGCTGAAATCTGACCATACCACCACAGGAAACCTGTGCCGATCATCATAACTTATTCGTTTACGGCAAGCATTGACTGAAAAACGCCCAGCAAATGAGGCCAGATCTGAAATAAAAATATAACAACGCTCGGCTACATATTGCAATACCTGTTAAAAACTATTTGGTAAAGAAGTTCTGCCTCACCTGCCTTGTAGTCCAAATCTTACCGCGTCCGACTACAATTTGTCTCGATTGATGCAGAACGGTTCCTCTGAAATATGCTTCACTTCAGAACTGAATATCCCAACTGATACCCCAAGTTGTCTTGATTCATTCTTGGCCTCAGAAGATGTTCAGTTCTTTTGGCGCGGTATCCTCCCGAAGAAATGGGAGAAGGTCATAGCTAATAATGTTTTAAAATAAAAGCTAAAACTTTTTAAGTTATACATCTAATAGTACACCTTTTAAGTCCACCAAATACTAATATGCTAAAGATCCTAACTTTATTAATATCAAGGCGAATTCACATCAGGTGGCAACATCCATACAACAAACACTACAAGGCAAAAATAATAGGCAATTTGTTATTGCAAAAAGAATGGAAGATAAATGTCAAACACACAAAAAAAAAATTGTTTGTTAATGAATAATAAAATGTTATTATTATATATTTTGCCATAATTATATTACAAACATTTTTATTTTCACTTTATTGCAGACATTCCTGTAGTTTATTCACACACTTAATGCACAAATTAAAATCATTGTTTTTTTCCATATTCCATATATAAGCAAGGCATATTTATTTATCAGGTACTCTTGATTCGCCAGCTGATTATTTTTTTCAACACTTATTTTAAATTTCAGCTGTCAAAATGCATAAATAAAAAAAATTTTTCTCTATTTTCTAATTTATTTTAAATGTCGAACTTCATATATAAAAAATATAAACAGAAAAATTCTCTCCGAACTGCAATTACCTGATGAATAAAAATGCCTTGATTCTTAAGTAAGAACATAAAAAATTTTCTTAATTTTTATTAGAACTTGAATTTTACTTATTTACCATTCAAAAATTGCACAAATATCAGTACTCTCATGCATTTTTCACAAATTTTAACATTTTTCTTAGATTTTCAACAGTGTTTCCAGCCAATCAACGTAAAAATTAATTAAAATGTAAACAAACTTTAACATTGTGCCGTTAAAAATGAAACGAGCAAAAAACAATCAGCTGTTGTCGTAACATCACCTGATGTGAATTCGCCTTAATTAATATTAATATTATTTATTGCTTAATATTTGTATATTTTATTAATTTTTGTTATTTTTCTTGTTATAGAAATGCCTGAATACATTAGATCTAACATCGCTGGGCATTGGTTCGTGTTGTGGTACTGGCATGTATTTAGTTGCCGGTATGGTGGCCAAAAATATTGCCGGCCCTGGTGTGATAATTAGTTTTATTATTGCTGCAATAGCTAGTATTTTTTCAGGTAATTATTATTTCGCCAAATAACAATAAAATAAAAATAACAACAACAAAATAAAAGAAGTTGAAGTGCAAAAGCTGATTATACCCTTCACCATCATGTGCATAGATTTAATGAACTCATCATAGTGAAGCCTAGATTTTAGATTTATTGTAATACGCCATTTTTCTTTATTATTATTTTCGACGCCATCTTTGGTTTTGAATTTTCAATAGTTGACTGTCAAGCTCTTTCATTTGATACTTATATTCGGGTTGAATTGATTTGACTCATACTTATATATAAATGCTGCCTTAATTCAAAATAATAAAAATGAATTATAGAGATACTATACTACAACAACAAATTACAAAGATGAATAAGAAGATTAAACAACTTTGCATCCCAAGCCACATCGGTATTATAGGCTGATTTATACCTAAATGCAGACAATTTTTAAACAGATGTTCTACCTCAAAACTTAATACGTCCGCAAATGGATGAAATAAAATCATCCATACAGAATCCTTAATCCTACAAAACAGACCACATTTCTACCAACATCTACCAACTGCTTACAAAATAAATGTTTCACAAGGCTACGCCTTACACACTCAAAGCTCCTCACCTCTAACAGTCATTCACATCTTAGCAGACTGCCCAGTCCTAGCCAACATACGGCTATCTATTTGCAAATCTTCCAACATTATCGACTTGTTGAAATTTCCATCCAATAACAACACTAACAAAGTCTTTGAATTTTTAAAGAAAAAAACTATCCCTGCATAATCAAATTTAATATTATAGTTCCCATTATCTTATCTTATTGTTTATATTGATTTAAAATATACATTCGTATAGTTCAATAAATGTTGTTATATACTTTTAGGCGCCTGTTATGCAGAGTTTGGTGTGCGTGTGCCACATACTTCCGGTTCCGCGTATATGTACTCATATGTTGCCGTTGGCGAATTTGTTGCATTTATTATTGGTTGGAATATGATATTGGAATATTTAATAGGTATGTACATACGTATAGTATAGTATAGTATATTGTATTTATGTTTTTTGTTTGTTTTATAAATAGTTTTTGAGTTCAACAAATTATTAAAAACTTTTATTATTAATAGGTTTTTGCTCGTAATTATTTTATATTCTTATTAAAAACACTGTTGGACAAAATACAGTGCAAAGGTATTTTATTTATTTAAGTCATTAGCGGATTCCACTGTTAGCCTCGAAGACAAAACATCAGGAACATTGTACGTTGGATCCTAAATTATTGAACCATATTCTAGAATGGGCCCGACCGGGAAAGTATACAATTGTTTTGTTATATAAGAGTCAGTAAACTTCTTTGCCCAGCGTTCTATAAACTCAAGTACTTTGTTAACAGTAACAGATATGTATTTGTTGAATAAAATTAAGTTTAGAAACGAAAAAAATTCCACCGTCGAAGAAGGTTTTTAGTCTGTCTAGAGTATGACCGTTAAAGACATAATTCACCCTAATATGACATGTATGAAAGAAACATATGTATTTGCATATGTTTCCGGATTCGGATTCATTAGATTCAGATTAAACCAAAAACTAAATGCGTCCTTTTGTAAAAGGATTCGAACTGTAGAATATTTCTACGTTGTCAGCAAACATTAATTAGGACATCCGAGAATTTTATCGTATTTGGCAGATCATTAATAATCAAGATGACTTCCCTGTGAGACACCATTTATCATTGTTATGTATAACTGATGTTAAATTTGAAATGTGTTTACACTTGTTGGTTTAATATTAGATGTTTGAGTTTCAACTCTCTCAACTTCGGTATTGATCACACTGTATGTTCCCTTCTGACAACAAATTTAATTGGGCTGCAAAAGCGAGTTGAAGAAGGTCGAGGATTTTTCCAAATTATCTTGGATCCGAATAGAACTTTAACAATGGCACAAGGCAAACCGTCATCGATCATATTTTTTTTAGGATCATTATATGTTTTCCGGTAAGTGGAACACCCACTACCGCCATCACATCCCCATTTACAACTTGCAACTACTTTTTCAAAATTTCCATTAATATAGACATTTTGAAATAATTTAGGGTGTGCTGCAATGATCCTAGCAACAGTGTGGTCCACCAAGCTCTAAAAGAGCACTTTAACCGACAAATCTGTCACGATGACAGTCGCAAAAAGTGGTGACCATTTTACATTTCCAAGAAATAGTAGAAATAAAATAAATAAGTCTTAAACCGCACACTTTTGGACAGCAAAAGATCTGCTTTACAAAAGTCCACTAAAGGACATTCAACGGAGCACACATCGAAGGCTATTTTCTAATGATATTTAAAATAACAAAATATAAAACACAAACCATAAACACTTTTTAAATACATACTACAAACTTAAAAAAATAATCACTAAACTTGGCAAATTAGAAATACTTTTGTTGTTCACAAAGCTTGCACTGCAGTATGTAAAAGGGCGGGAAAATTTATTGCTGCACCTATTGACATGTATATTATGTTTAAAGGCTTACAGCTGTTCGAGTTTATTAGTTATGAGAAAACAAAAGTTATCGATAAACTTAGTAGGATATTGTTTATCGTAAATACCAAAACAAAAAAATCTCAATTCCACTTTATAAATTTGAATTAAACGTCGCTAGATTGGCCGTTCCACCCACTGTGTGACGTGAGATAGCAAGGCCATTGAATTTTTCGCGCAAAATAGCCATTGTTTCGTTGATTGTGTGGCAAGTGGCATCATCCTGCTTGAACCACATATCGTCCAGCTATATGCCCAATTGATGGCCACAAAAAATCTCACGATAGCAAATATCATTCACGATAAATGTTTTGCGCACCTCATTTTCGAAAATGACGCTGCCAGACTCTAAACTGAATCAAAGAGTCACTGTTTGTACATGCTTCGGTGTTTCTAAAATCACTCGTAAATTCTCGTTTTCCCAAATTCGGCAATTTTGCTTGATAACAAATCCATTGAGGTGAGAAAGTCTGCCTCGTCTCTGAAGATGATTTTCTTTGTAAAATCAGCATTCACTTCTGTCTGTTTAACCAACCATTCATAGACTCTAGCTCTTGAGTCAATTCAACCTTGTAAGCGTATAAATTCAAATCTTAATTCAAAATTCGCAACAGTGATTCACAACACAATTCTGCGGATTGTAAACATATTTGGCCAAAAAATCACGAAGTTCACGAAATCCATTTTTATTTAAACGCCCATTTTCGTAAAAGGCTTCAACAATCTCAACGCGCTTTTCAACTGTGTACCTCTCAATGCTTGAATTTGTCGAACAATGAAACAAAGATATGTTAAAATGAAAAAATAAACTTGAAATTAAGGTGTGATTCACAATTAACATCATGTATTAAACGTTTAAAAGAATTGTGTGAGAGAAAGCTGAAGACAACAAAGGGTGATGATAGTCGTATAATAATCCAGAGAAAAAACTTTTGCTTATTGTAGGGAGATAAAGGAGAATTTATCACGTACTATACAAAGAAAGCTTAACCAGATCGGTTTAACATGTTTTTGTGCTAAGAAAAATCTATTACTTCAATCTGCAAATATAGGAAAGCTAAAAAAAATGAAAATATTCCAGAATCATTTTGGAAACGAGTGATTTAGTCAGATGAATCGAAAAATGAGCTTAAATGTATGGTGTGAGCCTTCACAAAAATTTAAATTGAAACATATTACATAAACATGGTGAAAGGTTTCCTTTCTTCATCAGGGATAGGTCGACTAATTGAAATCGACACAAAAATTATTGGTGAGCATTGTGCAAGGAAATGTTGATAGCAGTGCTATTTAAATGGGTTTGCGTGACTTTATTTTCAAACAAGATAATGACCCTAAGCATACGAGCAATATTGCAGAGAATTATTTCAAAGAAAACGGTATAGAATATTAGAATGACCCGCTTAAACCCCTGTCCTGAACCTAATAGAGCACCAGTGAACTATACAAGATAAAAAAATTGCAATGGATTTTCGAATTTACCTTCAAGCATTATGGGTAAAAATGCAAACCGAATAGAGAGAGATATCAAATTTTGAAAAATTGGCATCAACTATACTATACAAGCGCCTTAACTGTCAATTTATAATAGTCTCGCAATTAAAGGCCTTAATTGAGCTCAATTTACCATACTAAAAATTACTTATAAATTGATCAATATATACTTTATCGTTTCACTTAGTATCCAAAACTCGAAATACAACTCTTGAGAAGTATGTTCAGTGAGAAGAAAATTCTATCAAATCCTAATGAAGTAAGATAAATTGAGTATGTGTGAACACTTATTTTAATTGCTCAATCAACACTAAATTTAAACAACTAAAAATATCTGTCTGAACAGGGTATTAGACTTCAAAAGGTTATTGCTAATGAAGAAGGAGCTTCTAAGTATTGATTTTTTGAATATTTCTTCATATATCTCTGATTATCATTAAATATTTTTCATTTTATTTTGTCCAACAGATTGCAAGAGCCTTTTTGATTTTTGTTATTTTTTTGTAAAAACTTTAATTTTAATATTTTAGTTTTATTATTGTTTACATAACAGTGTTAACCAAATAAATGAATTCAATTCATTTTTCACGATTTAAATTGAGTTTGATTATATTTTCTCTGTTCATGTGCTTAACAAAGGTGTTTTTGCACTTCATTTTGTCCAACAGTGTATATTACAATTGTATACATACTTAAGTATGTTTGTACTACATATACTTAACTCATACAATCGGTTGTTTGATTAAAAACAATGTGTACTACAACATCTCACATTGTAAAGTCATTGTGTTGATTAAGGTCCTTTTGATCTAGGAATAAAGTCATTAATCAAAACACAGAAAATTCGTTAAGGGTAATCAACTTAAACAACTTTTTTAATACGGATTTTTTATACAAAATATACATTTTTCTTATAAAGGTTTTAAAACAATATTTTAAAATAGTTTCGAATTTAGGAAGGAAAACCAAAAAAGACTTTTTTTGTTCAAAAGATATACTTGTAGCATTGTTGAGTTCATATTATAAGGCATAAATATATTGAATCAGAATGTTTCTCTTTTAATCTATTTTACAAACATTTGTACAGCAACTCATGCATTTTAATTTAAAAAAGACTTATTTTACTTACGTAATACTGTTTTTGTTTACTGTTTATGCAGGAACAAGTGCCTGTGCTTGCGCGTTAAGTTCAAGTTTTGATTCTCTAACCGGTGGTGCCATATCAACAACCATAGGCGATGCCATTGGTACTATATTTGGTAAGATAAACACTTTTAATACACTCTCTCACCCACACACAAATGTACATTCAAATGTACATACATACATGTGTACGTACATAAATAAGAATACAATGATTTCTATTTCATTGATAACAGAATAAAACAAAATATAATTGTTAATGTTATTTGTTGTTGTTGTTTACAGGTAAACCACCTGATTTTATAGCCTTCGGCATTACACTTATAATGACAAGTGTACTGGCAATGGGTGCCAGCAAATCAGTGATATTTAATCATACTTTAAATGCCATAAATCTTGCAACCTGGGTATTTGTTATGACTGCCGGCTTGTTTTACGTAGACACAAGTACATGGACTGAACATCAAGGATTCTTGCCATATGGTTGGAGTGGGGTAAGTGTACAATAAAATTTTGTATTCGCTTATTATGCAGTGCACATACATACAAATACATCATTTATGTATTTGTATCACATATTAAGGATTCATTTTTTTTCATTATTGTTTTGCTCTTTGTCTTTATTTTTCTTTTTACAACAGGTGTTTTCCGGTGCTGCCACATGTTTTTATGCATTTATTGGCTTCGATATTATAGCCACAACGGGTGAAGAAGCCCATAATCCTCAAAAAAGTATTCCGAAAGCAATAGTCGGTTCACTGTGTGTTGTTCTTTTGGCTTATGTTACAGTTAGTTTAGTTTTAACATTGGTCGTTCCCTACGATCACATAAATTCGGGCGCTGCTCTGGTGCAAATGTGGTCATATGTCAACGCACCCAAATGCAGAGCCATTGTGGCGATTGGTGCTACGGCTGGTCTGTCGGTAGCCATGTTTGGTTCTATGTTCCCCATGCCAAGAGTTATTTATGCCATGGCTCAGGATGGTTTAATATTTAAGTGAGTATGGATTTTAAATTTATAATTTAATAAGAAGTTATTTGAGGCAACATTAAATGTTTAATTTAGTTTAAACCTAATTCCCACGAATGGTTATTTGGCTAAATGGTATAGCAGGACTTAAACAAAATTTAAGATCATACCATATGGATGTTTTTCCCACAATTTACCTGTTTAAAATACAATAACAATCGAAGTAGTAACTTAAGTAACATACATCAGTTTGTCCTTATCACTTCAGAGTTGCATTTTGGTCACACGAACCTCACATTTAAAAACTTATTTAATACCTGGACTAAATTGCAGACCTTTTAACAGTCAAACATATAGCCAAAACAATATTTTCTATTTTGATTTTCGTTATGGTCCTTCCGTCTGTCTGTCTGTATGTCTCTTTGTTATTTAAAAATATAAGATTGAATTTTAAAAGATCTGAGAATGATCCTTTACATGACTGCCAATATGGCTTTAGGGCTCAACCCTCTGCTACCCATCAAAACAAACGAATGTTTAACATGATTAACCACAACAAGAGTCAGAGACTATCGACGTGTGTTATTCTTTTTAGATATAGAAGAAGCGTTTGAATTGATCTGGCATGCAGGACTTGTCTATAAACTTAGGAAATTTGGAACACCTTTATACTTGCTTAAGCTAATAAGGAGCTTTCTTAGTAGTAGACTCTTTTTTGTAGATATTAACGGCAACCGCAGAAGTGCCCCAGAGATCTGTTCTATCCCCACTGTTATATTCTCTTTATACATCAGACTTTAAGTCTCTCTATGATAGTGTTGTAGCCTTTTACGCTGACAATAGTGTTTTTGTTACCCATGGCAAGGTTTCAAACGCAGTTGTGAAACGTTTGGAAAGATCATTCGTATTAGCACAAAACATTTTTTAAGAAATCGAAAATAAAGATCAATAAAGAAAAAGCGCAGGCCATAGTTTTCCCATTTAACAAATCTCCCAAAAGAATTCCATCTCGTCCTATCATAATCCAAGGTAAAGTTATGCCGTTTACGGATTCTGTTAGGTACCTCGGTGTAACTTTCGATCGTAAACTTCTATTTAAAGAACATATAAATATTATATGCTCAAAAGCAGTGACATGTAGCAGATCTCTCTTTCCTCTCCTAAACAGAAAAAGTAAATTGAATACAAAAAATAAGCTTCTTCTGTAAACAATGAGCATAAGACCAATCTTATCATATGCGTGCCCAATATGAAATAATTGTGCAAAACGGCATAAGAAAAGTCTGCAAATTATCCAAAATAAGAACCTCAAGATTGTATAGAAAATTTTCCACCAAACAATTGCACACTACGGCAGGCCAAAGAACAAATGTAGAGATTCAAATTACGAACACCCAGGTTAGTTAGGTTAGGTTGAAAAGGATGGGCACTAAAAGCTCAAACCCATGACAGGTATATACTTATGTTCAGTCTCAATGTAACTCCTTATGGATCTCCAGTTCGAGTTCTTCAGGCATTCCAAGTTTGGCATAGTATCCCAAACGCAGGACAATGACAGAGGTAGTGTACTACATGTTGTTTCCTCAGATAATTTCATGCTAGATGGGTCCTCAACTCCGTATGACCTGTAATTACACTAGTTAGCTTCCTAAGTGTTAGTCTACTTAGTCTCAGAATCTCCTTTGATTTCCCAAGATTTGGGTCACCCCATAGTATTCTTGTCACCAACAACTTTGCCATTTTCTGACATGTTCCTCCATCGCCCAACATTTATGTTTATTCCTAAAACGTTTAAAGGGTTTAGCATTCTCCAAAGTTATAGTGCTCAGAAGAGCTCCCATTTTGGATAATTTGTCGGCTTTCTCGTTACCGAACAGCCCGTGATGACTTGATATCCATATTATCTCCAGATATTCACAATTTGCATATGAGTTTATCTCTCTCTTGTATTGCAGGACGTTCCGGGATTCAACTTTATCCTTTCTCAATGTCTTAATCACTGATTGGCTATTCGTAAAGATACAAAACGGGGCTTCGCTATTCCTTTCCTTTATCCATTTAATTCCTTCCGTAATCGCCATGATCTCAGCCTGGAATATGGTATTGTGATCTGGTTGACAGGAGTATTTGCGAACACCTAAGGTGATTGGCTGTCAGAGGCTAACACATCTATTTAGATATACATAACGCTAGCCTCTGATTTTTGAAATCTCTTTATAACCTTTCTTTGTGATATAGAGTAAAGGTTATTTATCATCTTTTCCTATAAACCCTTGTATATATTCTTTAGGCCCCTTTCGCATTAGGCAACTTTAATTGCGCAATTCTTGTGTTTGTCGGTGTGAGAGGAAAGGTCGGTGTGAAGGGGAAAGAATTGCTGAGATTTGAGTACAGACTTGCTTGTACTTGGCAATTCTGCTTCTGCTTCATTCTTGTCTTGGAATATTTATTTGTTTTTGACATTTTATCTTTTATTTCTTCTTCGGTGTGTTGTGTAATTTTGTTTTTTATTTGTTTATAAGTGAATCAAATATTTAAGAATGATGAGAAATTGGAAGCAAGATGAAACAGAACAACTAATTTAATTAAACTAGCTCAACCAAGTTGCTCAATGTGAACATAAAATCAAGTTCAAAAGAAAATAAATAAAAATTAATATTATACTTGCGCAATTAAAGTTGCCTAATGCGAAAGGGGCCTTAAATTATAGTAAAATATATTTATAAATTATGTTAATTTTTGCTGTTATATCTCTAGATAAAACCTCAAAATATGTACAATTACTTTGTAAATATTGATAATAAATAAAATAATAATAATTCGCTTGTGTATGTTTTTTATTTCAAACAACTTAAATTACATTTAATTTTAATTACAACAATTTCAGACAACTTTCCCAACTGTGGCAACGCACAAATGTACCTGGTTTAGCCACAATTGGAAGTGGTATTGCAGCCGCCTTAGTAGCGTTATCAGTACGTCTTGAGATTCTGGTGGAAATGATGTCTATTGGCACCCTGCTAGCCTATACACTGGTGTCTACATGTGTCCTAGTGTTGCGCTATCAACCGCACAGTACATCCCTCATCGAACTTCTACCAGCTCAACTGCGCACACCAATAACGGCGGGTGCCGCAAACAATCCCCACCAAACTACAGCTGAAGTATTGGAATCAAATAAATTGACCATAAAACGTGTGACACGTGGCATGTCCGATTCAGACGATTCATTTATCGATGAAAGTCCAGAAGGTTATTTGGGTCGTGATGATCAATTTTTAGTATCAGATCGTTCAGAAAATAAATTCTATGGTGCTGTACATGGTGCACCGACTGGTCCGACGGGACAAGCTACGGCCTTCGATACAATGGGCCTAAATTTCATATCGCGAAAAATACATGAATATTCATACCTTTGTCCCGGATTCTTCCCCTGGATAAATCCTGGTCAGGCCACCTCGGAAAGTGGTAAGATTTTCTTTAACTCAAACTAGTATAATACAATTTAAAACAACCAATGATTATGTTTTAATGATTTTTTAACCTGAAATTTTTTAAATATATGTTTAACAAAAACAAAACTCGTTCAAAATTCTAAATTTTCGCACCTGCAGGCATGTATGTGACCAAACTTGTTGGCATCATGTTCGGTCTCATTTTCTTCTTGGATCTATTTGCGGCCATTGGCTGGTCCGGTGGTTTCGCAGCATTCATTTATTTCATTTTATTTATCGGCATATTTGTGATATTATTAATTATCTCAAGACAACCACAAAATAGGTAAAGTTCATTTAATTAAATTTCTTATTACTTAAATATCAATTACGAGTGATTGTTATGTCAATTGGGGAGTGAAAGACTAATTATGAAATTTATTTAAAATTCCAATTTCGTTGCTCTTAGATATGCGCTCGCATTCCTTACCCCTGGACTTCCATTTATTCCAGCGATTGCTATTGCAGTCAATATCTATTTAATTTTTAAGTTAAGCATATTAACCCTAGTTAGATTTACCATTTGGATGTCACTGGGCTTCGTAATGTACTTCTATTATGGCATCACGCACAGTACACTCGAACAGTCAACCGATGACATGGAATTAAGAGTCGACAAAGACTATGTAAGTAACAAATGTTATTTAACATTAAGTAACTGAGTTATTATATGCATGTGTGTATGTAAATCGTATTTTCTCGTTTTTTTTCAGAGCAAAACTGTCGAAGAAAAGGCTGTTTGGGATCAGCCTTCCTACATGAACCAAAATCATGAACCCGTATGGACCAGTAAAGATAATACAAAACAAAATACGACACGTTAGTACAATTAAAATGATTATCTCTTTAAATGTTTTAGAACTCATATTTATGTACATGTTATTTTGATTTAATCATTTTTAGAACATCGCTCCAATCGCTCCCCCAATATACAAGATAACAGCTCCACAAAGACGCATAACACAACAAGTGCAAGAAATCCAACAATTGGTCAAACTAGTGGCAATACGGGAACATTTAGTATGTTTGTCGATGAAACAGAATTTCCAACGTGGGACGATTAAAAAGGATGACAAAATTAAAAAATTAAAAATAGTTTGTAAGATTTTAGTTCTACACAATTGAGATGAAAATCCCAAGCCAACTAAAAAATCGCAAATGTGAGAGTTAAGCATTGGCACAAACATATCGCTTACTGGCTCAAATAACAAGGTGAAGTGGTTTTGATAAATATTTAAAGAAGTGTTTATATTTTGTATGTTAAATATAATTTAAATCGTATTCAAAACAATTGTTGATGTATTCGCGAGAACTCCTAAGTGTCGTTTTGATATTATAGTTATTATATCTAGTTAATTTATGTTTCAGCCGCGTATGCCAAATTTTCCCTGTTTTAAGCTTTTTTATTTATTCCTGTACATATATCGCGGTCCTTTCAGTTACTAAACTTGCTGACCGAAGGCTCTGTAACCAGGGCTATATCTGCTATTATGCCTTCACAGTCGGGTCTTCGAAAGGTAGGTGTACTTTCGACGTACAGCCCTGTCATGGCCGCCATTTTCAAAATTCTTCTGCTCTTTGTTTTTGTGATACGGAACCTCTATTCTATAGCTCGTGAATTTAAGTATCGTCCACCAGTATGTCTCATTTCGTCCTGAAACGAATAGCGTTTACACTAAAATTCCATTATGTTGTCGCTTGACATAAGGTAACAGCTTTATTCATACAATACCATTTCCTCTTCCATATGGGATTAATATTTGGTATCCATTTGGCAACGTTCCTCATATTTCCTCTTGGAGTATAAGTGCATAAATCACTCTTTCCATCTTGAGGGTTTTCAAAACCTTTAAAGTGTATTAATATAATTAAACGATTTTTGATTAAAATATAACCACATATTTTCGATTTTTTAGTAGACATTTACCATATAAATCCAAAAATGAAATAAGTATTTAGAAACTCAGAAAAATCTAAAATTTTTAATTCAAAATTACATCTTCAGAAAGATTCTGTTTTTCATTTTAAAACCAAAAGCCAATATGTAAATAAATTTATTCTTTATTTAGACATTATTAATTATATTTATATATACATACATAAGTACATACATATTTACAAACTACATAGATTATATACTTACATACATACATACATATATACACACTCAAACATATAATATTATTTAAATATTATCTACATACACACATATAAATAAATGAACTATAATTATTACTACAGTTATGTACTACATGATATTTATGTATATTAAAAAAATGCGTACATACTTACAAACATAACAAGAATTACAAGAAATTCACAAATACATATGGGCATTTCCATGAATATGTCAACTACGACTGTAAAAATAAAAACTCTTGAAAGTTTTTCAATATAATTTTATTGATAAAAAAAACACTCAAATTTTACAATGCGCAGGTATTAAGAGCTTATTAAATTATTTTAAGAGCAATAATAAGAGTTTAATATGATTATCTATTTGACTTATTCTAAAGAATTGCAATCAACTATTTTTTTTAGCGACTAAATTGTGAAAGTAAATTGTAATAGTAAATATGCTTTAAAATTAAGGTAACAACAACAATTAACAAGATCCATAAAAAAAAAACAAAATATAGAGTCCAATTAGCGGTATTTTTTTTCACGTACGTAGTGCAAAAACATTATTTATCTCCGTCATTGGTATTTGAACAGTCGCAAGTGCACCTAATTTAGAATTTAACTTTTTTTCTTAACATAATATAAATTTTATTACCTCAGTATACTATTAGAGAAAAATCTGTCACGTACGATATGTCATGAACGATATTAAATTGAATTTATTATAAAATCATTTAAAGATTTTTGGTTAAGTGTCAGAAATTAAAAAAAAGAAAAAATATCTCCCAAGATTCGCAGATTTTTTCATTTTTGCATATATACCTCAAAATCACGTCTGTTTTATGTCACGTACAATATATTCCTATTTTTCCGGATATTTTAGACAAACCTGATTCAATTATAATTAATTTTTTTTAATACAGTACCCTTTAAATGGAACACAAAGATCTAATTTTGTTTTAGATTACTCCACTTTATAGGAGTACAAATGTCACGTACGATGACATGGAAATGCCCATATGTAATTTTTCAATTGACTCAAAATTATACAAACTAAAGCAAAAAAATAAAATGAAAAACTATTTTAATTTAATAGTTATATATTATATAACAATTGTAATACACATACATATGTACATATATAACAATTATAACTTGAAATTATGTCTATAGTCCTCTGGGTGTCAATTCTTCTTCTTCTGTGAAACTGTGAAATGAAAAATTCCTGTACAGCCATTTGACAGTTTAAAAGAACATAAATTGATACCCTGTTTACAAAGTGTTATTAAATTTTGTTATTACAGTGGTTAGATGACCAAACAAAAAAATATCTTCCCCTTTGATACTAACAAAAAAAATTTATTGAATGTTATTTATTGTCAATTTGGCGGCAAGGGATATTTAACAAGATCATTTAATCATCAGGTTAAAATCTGTTAAGCCAAAATAGCACCAATAGAGATTACTTATTGAGGCCCTATATTACTTGTTGGAATACTATAGGATTATAGAATACTATTCAATCGGCTGTTAATATCGAAATGTCTCTTCTGCCTTATTTTTAAATATCAAACTTTATTTATATAAAGAAATTTTCCCCAATGTGTAGTTACACCATGATTAGAATTTAATTTTAAAATAATTTAAAAAAGTCTTTGATTAGGTATATTCTCTAATTATGCAGAAGAATCATTTTTTTTTTTTTTTTAATTATTGCATATTGTGAAATTTTGTTATAAAATCCAAATAATTTTTAAGAAAGTGTTAAAGCATTTCATTGCAATATATAGACGTTATGGCAGACCTACATAATCAAAAGCCATACAATACTGCAATATTGTTACTCATTAAAAATTAAATATTGCAATTTGTATAAGCTTTATCTATTATGACAACTTCGGGTAGATTTAAAAAAGTTTTAAGCTTCTTAGCGGAATTTAGTAAAAATAAATAATACTAAAACCGCCAATTATAATTCTTGATTTTTCTATAACAAGCAGTTTTATTGTTATCATCAAAATAATGACTAAAATCGATGGCGACGACTGCAACCCTTTTTAATTCAAATTGTGGTCTGCTTAAAGTTAACCGGACTATCGAGTTATCACTGTATGTTGGAAAAAGTTTATAAACATTTCTTGTTTCTTACAATATTCTATACAAAAATCTTGTATAAAATTTTCAGAAATACTTATTTGTGTTTGTGTAGCTGATATTTGCCACCAAGGCGTATTTACATAAAAGTTGTTATTATTTAAATACTAGTTAAACCCGGTCTGCATTGCTGGCCGCAACAATATTTTTGCAAGTGCAAATTTAAAGTTAACTCCTTCTGTCGTGTAAATGCAGTTATATCTTGCCAACATTCTAGTACCAATTTATTTGCTATTTGTCTATTTTCTATAAGAAATTATATATTAATTCGCATTAAAAAGTACGCTACATATTAAACCAGGTATCAAGGTGCCTCAGTACTAATTTTTATCGAAATTCATCCAGCCGTTTTTAAGCCGGGGAGGCAGGCGAAAATTCTTTAAAAATTGAATTTTCTATTTTAGATCGTTGACTATCAAAATTAAAAAATAAATAAAATTTAAATACATGAACAGTTTTTGTTTAATCTAATTATATATGTATGTATATAGATTTCTCTCTTCAAAAGTGTTTTGATTCCAATAATGACATATTGATGACCTTATATTAAAAAATAATAAAAAAAAACAAATAATAATTAACATGTATTATAATTAAATTATAATGGGGTCTGTAGGATACAAAGTTAAAATAACAAATTCTTAAAAAAAAATATTGAAAAAAAAATCTAAATATTATGTATAATAGAAAAAATATTAAAAAGAAAACCCAAATTAAAATAAAAATATATACATATGTATAAATAAAATAAAGCGATTAAATTTTATTCTTCTAAATTTTTATTAAATTATACAAAAAACAAAATCAAACATCTCACAATTTGTTAAATTATTATTGTTATACATAATTATTAAACGTTTTAACATTTAACAAAATACGTAGTGTATTTAAATACTTAAAAATAATTGAAATTAATCATTAACATATAAAACAATTGTAAAATAATATATTAAAAAATATTTATTACAAATACCTGGGGGACTCACAGTTTAAGTTTTCTTCTTAAAATGTTATTCACTTGAAATTGATATATTAAAAATGAATAACACAGCAAACATAAAGTCAAACGTTGTAATGTTATTAAAATTAAGTATAAAACGTGTTTCCTTGGTTAGATCCGCACACATATTTCAGTTTCAATTTTACGTTCACTTTGATTGACTTGTAACGCTTGTTCAAATATTGTTTTCCTATCATCCTAAAATCTAAAGTGAAATTTTAAAAATTTGTAAAATATTTCATAATCCCTACTTATATATTTTCCATACTTTTGTATTAGCAGCTATTACTTATATTAATTTTATTTAATATAACTATTAACTTCATACATATTTAACTTTAATTATGTACTCAAAATTTAACAATTTTAGATTACGAGTATAATTTTATTAAAATAAATACATAAAAATAAATTAAGAAATATTTTAATTATGAATAAACTCTTCTTGTTGTTGTGTTACATATAACATTCCTAAATTATTTTCAAATATTTTAAAGGTTTAATTCCTTATCATCCTACAAATTAAGACATTCCAAACATTTATTTTCAACAAATAAATAGATAAATCTGTGTACAGTTTTCTTTTTATTTTAAAAACTTTAAATAAAACAAATTCTAATACATATAGAATTGTTGAACAAAATTGTTATAAATAAAATATATATATTTTTCTAAATTAAAGAAAGAAAATATAATATATGTACATCATTAAGTGTGTAGCGTATTACATTCTACAAAATAGTTTAAGTGATCTTTGACGATAGTCATAAAATAATCGCTAACATTATCATCACCAAAAAAACAATTTTAAGCGCCGTGGCTACACATCAAATTGTTTAATCAAATTGTATGTACGTGTTGTAATATTTTGTTTTGTTTAGCCCAGCTATACATCAAATTCATTCGATCAAACATCATTTACATATTTTTGTTAATTTTCCTACTTTTTGAAAATTTCCTCAGACATCACATCGCTTTTCTTAATTTTCCAAAGAGAAATCAAAAGATTTTTTTAATTTGAACGAATTTTACGTAAACCTAACATTTGAAGAACAAGCCAAAAGAATTTTTATTTTTAAACATAATTTATTTAGTTATTAAAAAAAAAATACCAAAAGAAATAGAACTGATTTGATTGAAAAAAATATGTTAATTATATGTTTCATGTTATCCCCGAACTTTACAGGTATCCTGAAAATTCCGTTCCATAAAGATTACAACTGAGCTTTAGTAAGGTGGGTCAGCAAAAATAGTTAGAATTTCCGCTTATACCTACAACAAATTTTTGCCCGCTAAATTAATTTTTTTAATCGCTAGATTTGACTAGAAAATAGCTAAATTCCCATCACTGTTTACAATGGGAAGCACCTCTATAATCATAAGCTTGGTTCAAACAGCTGTTTTATTCGGCCTTATTGTCATTGGCGTTGTCGTGTCGTTTTTGTGTCGAAAACGACAGAAATACGACAAGGTCTCATTCATTTTACATTGTCGTAAATATTACACGGTACCAAAAAATACGACAACGCCACTGACAATAAGGCTGATTATTGTTATGGCACGTACATGAGTCGTATTACAGCTCTGGTCGGGTCAAGAGCTCGCGCGTCATTGCCATTATCTCTTAAGGGCAATCAGGCCGTCCTTTTCATCCGTCTTCGAGAGTTTTACTTTTCACTCTCGCGTGGTTAATTGTGCGGCGTCGCGTAACTGTGCCTTGGATACAGTTTCCAGACTATTCTACAATTAACCGCGTGCATATATTTTGATTGGATTAACTGGAGGAGTACCAACTAAACTCATTTTTTTAACTGTAGGAGCAGTGTTGTTAACCGTACAGTAATTACCGTATTGTACGGTAATTAAGAGTCTCAAACGGTAGGTAGGTAATTTTGATATTTGTACGGTAATTTTAAAAAGTTGTTATTTGTTAGTGTTAGACCCCAAAATATTTTTTCCAATGATCTATACATGACATACATATTTCTCATAAAAACATTCCATAAAAGTACGGCTTCATTACAACTATGCAAATTATTGAAGTTAAATTATTTACGTTTTTGCCATAAATGCAAGGCGAATTCATTAACGATGTTGATAAAACTGATATTCTTCAGGTGACGATTCCATAATGTTTCCTGTTTTACAAAAATTTTTGGTTTATTTATTTTCATTTCCACATAGTTCGGCTACTGTGGAACGAATTTTTTCAATAATATATCTAAACAAAACCAAAATAAGAAACAGGTTAAATACTGATACACTTAAAGGGATTCTACACGGAAAAACATTTCTTAATTCTAGCGACGGTTTAAATATTAAATCCAATATCAAACGTTTTCTATATTTTGATCAAAATGCATATGATCACAAACAATTAATGCAATCAAATTAAGCTTTAAATTAGACAATCGCAAGCAAAAAAACCCAATCCAAATGCATAACACTAAGCTTTAAATATTACAAAAATGTAAACAGTGATTTTACTGAAAGTACGAATTTCAATTTATTTTATTATTACTAATTAATTATACCCTTCACACAGTGAAAAAGGGTATATATAGGTTTGTCATTCCGTGTGAAATTTCTACAATTTTCATTTCCGACCCCATAAAGTATATATTTTCTGAAAGCTTATGAATAGGGGAGTCGATTAAGCTCTGTCAGTCTGTCCGTCTGTCCGTGTGTATATTGAAATCAACTTTTTGAAGCCCCCTGACATAGGTTGGACCCGGGTAAGGTATTAAAATATCAGAAATATTCGGGAGTAGATCGGTATTGAAAATCAGAAACATCGGTACATAAACAACTGTGATATGAGCAAAAACCCACGACCACCTCGATTTTTTTTTCACAAAAACAACATTACAACAACAACATACATACATACAAACGTGTATACTGGTTAGAGAAAACGTGGCATCGAATCGCAGCTGAGCCAAAAAAAATTTTTTTTTAATTTTTTTAAAATATTTTTTTTATTTTTTTTTTTTATTTAATATATTATTTATATTATTATTTTTTCTTAAATTTTTTTTTAATTTTTTTTTTTTATTTTTTTTTTATTTAATATATTATTTATATTATTATTTTTTTTTTTAAATTTTTTTTTTTATTTTTTTTTTGTTTTATATATATTATACACATAATAATTTTTTTTTTAATTGTTTTTTAAATTTTTTTTTTAATTTTTTTTTTTTTTTTTTGTTTTTTAACATACATACGTGAATTTATAATTTTACAATGGGACTTTTTTATATATGTATGTTTTTATATGTATGTACGTATTTCATATGGGATGAATGGTGACACAAACCACTGTTATTGCATGACTACACGTTGTGAAGGGTATATAAGATTCGGCACGGCCGAATATAGCGCTCTTACTTGTTTTTTATTTGGTTTTGTTGTTTTTTAAATAAATATATTGAATTACGAATATAAACTCGTTTAACAATATTATTTTTGTACAAGGCTTTGTGTACGGTAATTTTACCTTAAAAATGGTATTTTTTTAGGGCAGTACGGAAATCGAAATAAAAAAGTTAACAACACTGTGTAGGAGTAACAATTAAACTCAATTAATTCTTACCTCCTCCAGTAATAAAACTCATTCTAATTATTTGTTCAGATGTCTCCGACTTCCTATACAAATATATAGGTCGACTTGCGGTGCCTGAACCAACGTTTTTTTTTTTAACTGGAGGAGAACCATAAAACTCAGCTTTAATTATTGTTTAAGTGCCTCCGACTTCCTATACAGAGGTATAGGTCGATTTACGGAACCGGAACAAACAATTTTTTGTGCGCACATGAATTTGCCTGGTTTGGACCACTGTGTCGATGTTCGTTCGTTCAAACAGTGTTGCCAGAACATTTGTTTAAACAACGATTTCTGATACTTATTAAAAAGCATTTTGAATACGAAAGAAAGGACGACACATAAAAATAAAAACAAAATACAACATAAACAATACAGGTGATTTAAAAAAAAATTATGAAAAATGTATAAGTATGTGTGATAATTTAAAAGTTTATTTAAAGTCAAGTAAAGGCCAAGAGATAAATGTTCAACCTTTGCCGTATCGTTGTTTATCATAAGAAATATATATTTTCTAAATTTAACAAGGCATATTCACTTAGGCATAAATTTAGGTATATGTAACGGCAAATTACATAAATATATGCCTTGAAACAAAAATTTAAAAAGAAAATTTCAAACTGTGAAGCTTCCAAATATTATTATTTACAAATAAGAATAATTACTTTTTAATTTTTCTTTAATCTTAACAATCTGTAAATAATTTTAAATTTATAAATTGTGAATAAACTAATGTTATAGAACATGTATTAAAGTTTTTTTTCCCCCTTCTAATTACTTTATTAAACTCCGTATATTTTTCTAAGTATTTAACCGACATAAAAAAAAGACAAATAAAACTTTATCCATTTGTTGTTATTTATTATACAAATTTAATAAAAAAGTTTAACATAAATAACTTTATATATCAACAAATTATAATAAAAATATTGGATGCTATTTCAACTCAATGGCAGATAAATTAAGAAGAAAAATTAACAAACAAACTATTTGCAACATATACCAAAGAAACCTAACTTAAACAAAAATTATAAATAAAAAAAATTATAGATATATTTTTATTATAATATTATTAATGTCATACCAAGTATTATAAAATTAAAAATAACTGTTAAAATGTAAAATATTCAAACCATTTTATTTTATAAACAATGTGATAACTATCATATACTTACATATAATTTAGTATTATATTATTATTATTAAAAATGTATCTAATTTAAAACACATCATTATGCTTAATCCGTAGATGAGACATTCCTTTTTTTTATTCTTCAAAGGAGAATTCAAATAGAATTCTATAGTTTAAATATCTTAAAAGATATTTAAAGTACAAAGGAATACTGTTTATAAGTTCGAAAATATTATCTGCAGACTTTAATTGTCGTTGTTAAAGCTTAACTATAATTTTTTGCTATATTTTTCACACTTAACGCCTTCTATATATTATATATGTATATAAGTTGAATTATTTTAAATATTTTAAAGTTTTGTACCCCAAAATATATCGATGGTCACTTTAATTTTTTACGAAATTAAGTTTTTCATTGATTCCAATACATTTCACGCTACAACACCTGGATACAAACATTGAACGAAAGAGTATAAAAAAATTTTTACAAACAATTTTACGAAAGAAGTTACGTTATGCTTTTGCTTTCCCCTGTAAAGTAGCAATTATTTGAGTTAGGGTCATTCTACTTTTGGCCAAGGATATGCATATATATGCAGTGTGGCCAATTCTTGGTGACCAAAACATCTAAATATCATACAAAAAAGGGCTAAGAACTTCAAGGAATTGTATTTTAAACCCAATAGTTTTTAGTTAATAGTTTTTAACATACACAAACAAGAATTTAAAATATGATTATGAGTTTTATTTCCTGAGCTATTTTTATACACTTCACACAGTGAAAAAGGATATATAGGTTTGTCATTCCGTGTGAAATTTCTACAATTTTCATTTCCGACCCCATAAAGTATATATTTTCTGAAAGCTTATGCATAGGGGAGTCGATTAAGCTCTGTCAGTCTGTCCGTCTGACCGTCTGTCCGTGTGTATGTTGAAATCAACTTTTTGAAGCCCCCCGACATAGGTTGGACCCGGGTAAGGTATTAAAATATCAGAAATATTCGGGAGTAGATCGGTATTGAAAATCAGAAACATCGGTACATAAACAACTGAGATATGAGCAAAAACCCACGACCACCTCGATTTTTTTTCACAAAAACAACATTACAACAATAACATGCATACATACAAACGTGTATACTGGTTAGAGAAAACGTGGCATCGAATCCCAGCTGAGCCAAAAAAAATTTTTTTTAATTTTTTTTTTATTTTTTATTTAATATATTATTAATATTTTTATTATTTTTTGAATCATTTTTTTTAATTTTTTTTTAATTTTTTTTTTTGTTTTATATATATTATATATATAATAATTTTTTTTTAAATTTTTTTTTACAATTTTTTTTTTTAATTTTTTTTAAATTTTTTTTTTTTTGTTTGTTTGTTTTTTGTAACATACATACGTGAATTTATAATTTTACAATGGGATGTTTTATATATGTATGTTTTTATATGTATGTACGTATTTCATATGGGATGAATGGTGACACAAACTACTGTTATTGCATGACTACACGTTGTGAAGGGTATAAAAGATTCGGCACGCTCTTACTTGTTTAGAGCTAAGGTAGTATTTAGAGCATGTGGTATTGTGCAGTTTTAACCAAAGTTAATCAAATCGATTTTTGCAGACTTTTCCAAAAAAGGTATATTTTTTTAAAAGCACAACATATTTTTGTAGATTTCGAAAAACTTTTTATTTGTTATTGTTTGCACAGCTGATTGTTTGGCAATTTTCCCAATCTGCGTGAAGACGCTACATATATACTTTTCTCTCAAAACCACTCTCATTTACACAATCTCCACAATACGGAAACGCTTTTTAGTAAGATTAGAAAACCTCGGTATCCCAATGTGGAGTACGAAAACAGACTTTGTTGCACTTTTTGGTAAACACAAAATGGCAAAATTATACGTTTTTCCTTGAAACATTTATGTTTGCGATTTTTTACGTACTTGCTTATACACATACATACGAGCATTTTAATTTAAAAATTTTAAGTAAGAAGGGTTAAATTGGCAGCTCTGATATATTGATTCGATAAAAGCTACATTCACAATTGCCCAGTATTTGTCCAAATATGAGTAACCACTATTTATGCTGAATATTTATTTAATGGGTTAAGATTTTTTCTCAACAAACATAGTCAAAACATATAACAATGAATTAATATTGAAATTTGTTTACATTAACCACAATTTTTAAATAAATAAACATTTTTTGTTAAGGGAAAAACAAAAATTTAAATGGTTGCATTAAATTAGTTAAATATCAGTCGAATGTTTAATAAATACTTTAAACTGTTTGAGCTAATAAATTACTCTTATTTTTTTATTGGACAGGCCCTAGAATAAGTTCTAAACTGGTTCTAGTAACAGATTTAAGTCAACAATTGACGTCTCGGGGAGCTATTGCCTTTCGACATGATTACTTAGTTGTTTGTTTAGCGTCTTTCGGATTGTAGCTTGAAGTTTACTTTGTATATATCAGCATACTAGATCTGATTCTGATGCTGATTAACTTTACATATATTTCTTGTAACAAAACAAGGGTTTATATGGCCTGAGCTCTTCAGCAAGGTGAATATTCATAAATCGTGAAATATGTAATTGTACGCTGTTTAGATAGGTGTTACTAATTCCTCAAAGTGCATGGGATCTAAAATAAAAGGGGCTTAACTTACGCAGGACCAGAATACAATCTAGTATGACGGAAACCTGTAGACGCTGGAACTTGTCCTGCACTAGTCATCGGTGGGACCTTTTCAGAAATCACGTAGAGGCTGTAGTTTAAGCGTATGCAAATCAAAAAAAATTGGTTAAATGGCTAATATTCTCTTTGTAGTTGCATTAAGTTAAATAAGACTCAAATCGTTCAATAAATAATTTTTCTTTTTATCACGTTAGCTTTTTTATATATGTGTATGTCAGATACTATTATTTTAAAACTCATTAATTTTCAATTGTTATTACGATCAGAATGGACTGCGAAAAAAAAATTACGTGAATATATAATTAAAACTTTTCAAGAAAATCCTTCATGGACTTTTAAAAAAATAGCGGAAAATTTTAAAGTTGACCCTCGAACTGTTTCAAATGTCATTAAACGGTATAAGGAAGACCTGAGCATTGAAAGAAAACCTGGATCAGGAAATAAAAAAGGTCCAAGGCATATTGGTAAGGTAAAAGAAGTCGAGCAACTGTTTCGAAGAGAACCTAACATTTCCATCAGAAAAGCAGCGCGTACGGTGAAATGCTCTAATAGTTTTGTCCAAAAGGCCAAAGCTTATGCTGGGCTGAAGACATACAAATTTCCGAAAGTTCCAGATCGCGATTCGGTAAAGAACTTAGAAGCAAAAAAACTAGCGAAAAAATTTAAGGCAGATTTTATAAAAAAAAATACACCTGTTGTATGATGGATGACGAAACATACGTACTGGCAGACTTTTCTCAACTTCCCGGCCAAAATTTTTTATGTTGCTGATGAAAGAGGTAATGTTCAGCAAAAGTTCCGGACAAAGAAAAACAAATAAAATTCCCTAAGAAATTTCTCGTGTGGCAAGCTATTTTCAGTTGTGACAAACGAAGCCAAGCATTTGTGGCATCAGGCACGATAAACACAGAAATTTATATCACGGAGTGCCTACAAAAACGACTTTTACCTTTTTTGAGACAGCACCGAGTGCCTACATATTTTTGGCCTGATTTGGCATCATGTCACTATGAAAATAAAGGCACGTGAGTGCTATTCAAAGAAAAATTTCAATTTTGTATCACGAGAGGCAAATCCACCTAACTGTCTAGAACTTAGGCCTGTGGAAAGGTACTGGGCTCTTGTAAAAAAGAAATTGAAGAACACAGGAAAGAACATATCCGATCTTAAGTGTAGATGGACCGCCTCCTCCAAAAAAATAACAGAAGCAACTGTAAAATCTTTAATAAAAGGACTTCCAAAAAAAACGATAATTTTATAAATACGAAATGATAAATTTAGATTTCAATGTTAAATAAATTTGTACAATCTGCCATTAAATTTACGCATTTTAAAGAGTTTCTGTATTGCACGATTTGAGTTTTATTTAACTTAATGCAACTAAAAAATTTTTTAGATACACTCCTTATATGTACTAACTTAACCTACTCCAGAAGCTTACCGTTATATTTTATTTTCTGTGTACGCGTTTACGTAAACACAGAAACTTATTGAAAAGCACAATATAGTTAAGTCTTTAGGTGGAACATCGCTCTCATACGTAAAGCAAATAAAGAAATTTAAGATTATACCTATTCGTTTGCTTATTCAAAAGTTGAAACGATTTTTTTATTGATCGAGTGTGGATCCAGTAATTAAAAGCAAAAAATTGTAAAGGCTTTTAGTTAACGAACAAACGAACAAAAATATATTTGTAACATACAGATAATATCCTTAGTAAATCCTGACATTCTTTTTTGTTAATAAAATTAACAATTATAATATTTATGGGGTTTTCTTAATAAAACACTGTAAGAACAAGCAATAAACATATCTCTCGAAAAAATCGAATGAAATTGGTTATACTTTAAATACCTACAATGCGTAAATATAATGCATAAATAAATATAATTAAACAACTTCCACCTAAATTCAAACCCGTCAAAATATACATTTACATATACTTACATTAATGAAAAGATTTAATAAAATTAAAGCACGTTACGAAACCACCTTAAATAAAAAATAAATAAAAGAAAGTAAATATATGACAAAACTACATACATAGGAAAAAGGCTACCAAGCAAACAATATAACATTTCTTTTAAGAAATACAACTCTGTATATTTGAAAAATAATTAAAAACAAAAATACAAAGATATACGGACAAAAGAAATAAAAAATTAATATTGCTGAATTTGTAAAATAAATTTAAGAATAACTAAAATACTTACATTTAAACTCAACAATATGATATAATGTATTTTGAAATAGGAATTAAATTCAATATCCAAAACAACTAAAACATCAAAAACTTAAATACTGAAGGAATATAAAGCAAAAACCAAACAGATGTTATCTATCTACAATACAAACTACCTAAATTTTAAAATTATTTTCAAAAGACTGAATTTCTATTTTTTTAATTTTATTATTATTTTTTTACTTTAATTTAAAATTATAATATGCATTAATTAAAAGAATAAATAACTTTACTTTTTCAATAAGAGAATTTTGTCAGGATTTCAATTTGTAATATTTAATGCATATAATTTGTGTTTTTTATATTTGGTGAATTAACAAGCTGTGCTTGCTATCACGTTGTATTGTCATAATTTTTTTTAAATTCTAAAAATGGTTTAACACGTTACAATACAAACAATGTTTTTGAACTACTTTTGAGCAAGGCGAATTCATTATAAGGTGATGTTAAGAAGCCAGCTGATTGTTTTTTGCTCGTTTTATTTTTACGGCACAATGTCAAAGTTTGTTTACATTTAAATTAATTTTTGTGTGCGTTGATTGAAAATTTTTATAAAAGTGGTAAAATTTGTGGGAAAAAATTTAAAAAATACTAATATTTGTGCAATAACTTATTGGAAAATTTGTAATGTTTTTAATTCAGAAAATGCAAAATTTCCGTTGTGTTTGTCCTAGTAATTAAAACTTGTGAAAATTGTGAAAAATTTGATATAAAACACAAATATGTGATATAAACTGGCACAAATTTATGTTATAAATTAAAAATACTTATTTTTTTCGAAAATTTTCGGGTAAATTTATAAAAATAAAATTTTAATTAAAAGTAAACAAAAAATTTGTTTTTTTGTGTTTTGACATTCTCTTGGCCTTTTTGTGTTTGTTGCAGGGATGATATCACCTGATATTGAATTCGCCTTGCTTTTGAGTTTAAGAAAAATAATGGCAATAGCACACCTGGTTTATAATTTTCATGTATAAACATTAAATTTTGCTTTAAAAATAAAGAAAATATTTTTGAATTGAATTAAAACAAAAAAATCTTAAACTGCATATCGACGCCTTACTTCCTCAACCTCGTATCTTAAAAAATAAAACTTTTTAGGAGAGAAAAAAAACGGTTCATTTTTTTATACTTCGGTGTTTGGTTAAAAGTTTAAATGCAATTATTAAGGAATTTATTACATTTATGTATATTATAGTAATAATATAAGTTGTTGCAGTAATGGAACACAAAAATAGAAATCGTTTGATATGAAAAAGTCAAAACCATATTTTTTTAAGATACGAGGTTAAGGAAGTAAGGCATCGATATGTGTACCTACTAGAATATTACATACATTCATAGTTAATATAAATTTATTTATTGTAAACAAAATAATTAATAAACCTTTAAAAATCTACTTAATTGTTATTTAAATATTTTACTATGTATTATAAATATTTTTTCATTGATTTTTATAAAAAAATAAAATAAAATGAATTACTTTAACATGATATTAACAAATAAAAAATAAAAATTGATTGATAAACATTCGTTTGTTAAAATGCGATTAAATATGTATGTGTTTTCATTGGGTTTTTACATTTTTCTCTTTATAATACCCTTTACAAAGTGTTAAGAGTTTATACAGCTTTGTTATATTCCCTTTGTTATTTCTAAAATATTCATTTACAACCCCATAAAGTATATGTTTTCTTAAGGCCATTTCATATTAAACTTGTTCGCTTTGCGTGAAGTTTCTAACTTTGATAAAAAAGCGTTAAGCAAGCGGTTTGTAACACATAAAATACTTTGACAACACTTAAACATTGTTTGTTTATCTATAAAAACGGTTATAAATTTGTACAAGAAAATATTTTTATTTTAATTAATATTTACTAAAAGTTTAATAAGATTTTATTATCACATACGAATTTAACACAAAATTAATGAAAATTACACCAACTGATAGTCAAAGTGCACAAAAAGATGAAAGTTGACTAACTTTTCGCTTCGCGCTGCGTTAAAAGTACTTTATGTGACATGTTTCGTAAAAGTATTATCATTTTATTTTTGATGTTAAAGCGAATATGTAACGCAAAGCAAAAGTTTTATCTAACATGGCCTTTAAAGATTATGTTTGGGGAGTCGATTATAAATAAACACGACTACCTATGTTATTTTTCCCTTGCAACAAAAACGGTTGTTATCTAATATTTGTAGATTTGGTATGCATCTACAGATATTTATGAAAATTTTGGTCAAATTCGTACTAATTGTTTAAAGACACCAAATTATAGGCCATGTTCTCAAAAATTATTTCCAAGAGAAACTAACAAATCAGTTGAAACTAACTGAGAAATAAGCACAGAACTGCTACGGGTTTTTCCTAAATATTACAAACGAAAATCGATTTTCGTATCAAATGAAAGGAAAATTAAACTACAAAATGGCGGTCAATAAATTTATATATGGGACACATCTGGTATTTCAAAATGTACAATATTAATCTCTCACAATATTGGTATCAAATGTAAGGGATTGACCAGTTAAATACAGTAAACTATTGAAAAAAAGTGTAAAATCCAAGATGGCGTCTAAACAAAACGGCGGAAACTTTTTAACCCCATCAATATGGGTATCAAATGAAGGTGTTTGAGAAGCAGGGGCTAATTCGCGTTCTGTGAAACTGTGAAATAAAAGGTTTTTTAATTCCACAGTTTTAAAGAAGGTAAATTGAGTCTTAGAATACAGTTAACTGTGTAAAAATTCAAAATCAAAGATGGCGTTGTAAATAATAAAAAAAATCGTATTAAATAAAATCTAAAATCTGGACTAAGCTACGATGTGGTCATTGTATCTATTAACATGATAGATATGAAGGCTATTATCAGATTCAGTACTGCAAAATATTTATTTTTATATATGTGTTTATTTATTCAATTAATCGAGCTCTTAGGGCCGTATATGAATAATACAAAATACAAAAGGCGATGAAAAATAAAAGCTTAAAACTTAATAATAGTATATAATAATAATTTTGTGGGTTGGAGCTAAAAGGGCCAATGTCACTTTTTTGCTCTTTTGAGTTAATCATTACATTAGATTTGTTTTCTTGCTCTATTTCATTATGGTAAAACAGCTAAAGTCATACTTAACCCAGAACAGTTTCATAAATAAAATGCTGGCCAATATCACTATAAAAGCATCTATAAAAGTAAAAGTTCAATTCAAAATTACTCAAAAGTAAATATTTTGACATTGGCCCTTTTAGCTCCAAGCCACAGAATTACAACATATGAATAATGAATACAATCCTTTGAAAATAACTTTATGTGTTGAAAAAAAGTATATAACAATAATTAATTATAAAGCTTGAGTAACTTATGCTTTTAACTTGGAATAGAAAATTCAAATCTTCTTAGAGCATTATAGTCCATTATATAGTCTATACACTCTAACTAAAAATAATCTGTCGAAGGTAGAAAAGTTAATTTTAGGTACAATTAACTGGGGATTTCTGGTTCATCCTGAAAAATTAAATAGATCTAATAAATTTTATAGAATTATATTTAATATTTTTTAACAAAATAATAGAAGCAACGTTCTGGTACAATTAGATACATGATTAGAAATTCCTGGGAAAAACATAAATCTTACAATACGATTAAGTATTAATCCCAAATGATTCAAAGAAAGCCAGTATAAATTTCAAGACAATAATTTATGTGTCATAAATTAGGAATGACCCAAACTAAATTTAATTTTTATTAGTAAATAACAAATAAAGTTGTATATAATCTTAATATTTTATTAACTTTAGCTGCAATGTTAGAAATGTGATAATCAAAAGTCAAATTGTTGTAAAGCGTTAACCCTAGACAACTCTAACTCTATTAACAAAAGGTAAGCCTTTTGTTTAGCGTAATTAAAGTTAATTTTGTTTCGTGTTGCCCAGTTTTAAACCAACGTTAAAATATAGTTAATAGTAGCTTCATGACAATCAAGAAAAGAAAATCTGCAAAAAGAACAGTTTTGCATTAGGAGGAACCAATGAAGCTAACGAAATAATTCATGTAAATTAGGAACAAAAGAATTAAACCCTGTCGCACACCACAAGTACTTAAAGACATAGAGGAAATATTACATCTAGCACCTGTGTCGAAGGCCTTGCTAAGGTCAAGTGATACCAAAGTTTTATATATTAAAGTTGAAATTTTATTATTATTAGAATTTTGTCGAATGCTTTCAGTTAAACTTAACAATAAAGAAGATATTTATGCTACTATTAGTTCAAAACCAATACTGAGTAAATTCATACGGTCTAATTAACAAATTTTTATTTAGGTTTATTAAAGCCTTATTTGACAGATGTTGTACACAAATATGTCAAATAAGCCTTTTATAAACCTAAAATATGTTTTATGAATATAAGACTTAGAGTTTAAGCGATCCAATATCTGATCTTGTATAATACTAATAAATCGATAGTTATCAACTAGCTTATTCTTTCTTTTCTTCTCAATAAAAACTATTCTTGAAGTTTTTCAACTGCCAGGGCAATTTAATGTCAAAATAATTGAATTAACGATATGTAAAAGTTATTTCATAATTGTAAGATCCTAGCGCATTAGACTTAATTTTACTAAGTGCAAGAAGAAGTTTGTTTTCATTAATGCATCTAAAATTAAATCCATTTTGAGAAATTTTATTAAATTTAGAAAGAAGACTGCTGCTTCAGATGATAAAGGGTGGTTAAATTTTAAAGGCCGATGTTGATTTTGAATAAAACACAAATTATTTAGGAAATTATTTTCATTTTATTACGATAATATTGGTATGGTTCAATTAGGGATGGGCAAATTGGAAAAATCTATCGATATTTATTATATCGATATTTTATTTTACCATCGATATTTATTATATTTAAAATATCGATATATCGACTGAAACATATTTACCTAGTTATTGTTGAAATGATTTATATTTGAAAATTAAATACACCCACTTATGTACATACAAACAAAAATAGATGTATATTAGGCTTCGTAGTAACTTTTTATTCCAATTTTTATAATAAATCAACTAGATATTAGAATATATATTAATAGTATAAATGCTTGGCTCTTATGCGTGAGCTTATAAAAACGAAAATTAGAAAAAATATTTACTATTAAGGATAAGATCAGTTATATGACTAGATCAAACATAAAAACAACAAGTAACAGTGCTATATTCGGCCGTGCCGAATCTTATATACCCTTCACAACGTGTAGTCATGCTATAACAATTGTTTGTATCACCATTCATCCCATATAAAATACGTGCATATGTATATACTGGTTAGAATATATGTGGCATCGAATCCCAGCTGAGCCAAAAAAAAATTTATTTTATTTTATTTAATATATTATTTATATTTTATTACTTTTTTTATATTTTTTTTAAATTTTTTTAAAAAATTTTTTAAAAAAAATTTTTAAAAAATTTTTTTAAATTTTTTTTTTAATTTTTTTTAATTTTTTTTTTAAAAAATTTTTTTAAATTTTTTTTTTATATTTTTTTTAAATTTTTTTTTTAATTTTTTTTAAATTTTTTTTTGTAGTTTTTTTATTATTTTTTTCTTATTTTTAATATTTTTTTTTGTAATTTTTTTTTGTTTGGTATGTTTTTTACATGTATGTATGTATGTATGTTGTTGTTGTAATTGTGAAAAAAAACGAGGTGGTCGTGGTTTTTTGCTCATATCTCAGAAAGTTATGGGGCGATTGTGCTGAATTTCAATAGCGATTCATTCCTGGATATTTCCAAGAGATTGATACTATGTACAGATCTGAGGAACATATAGTTGCTTCTAAAAGTTGATTTCAACCAACACACGGACAGACGGACATACGGACAGACGGGCAGACGGACAGACGGTCAGGGCTTAATCGACTCCTCTATTCATAAGCTTTCAGAAAATATATACTTTATGGGGTCGGAAATGAAAATTGTAGAAATTACAAACGGAATGACAAAGCTATATATACCCTTGTGCACCACAGGTGAAGGGTATAAAAAATAAACCAAAAATTCATTAGACAATCTTAAGTTTTAAATTCAACAATTGATGTATTGTTTGCACCAAATCTATAAAATAAATTCTAAAAAAATATTTACGATTAAGGATGAGATCAGTTATATGACTAGATCAAACAAAAAAAACAGAAAATAAACCAAAACTTCAACAGAAAATCTTATGTTTAAAACTAACAATTGAGGTATTGTTATTGTATAAGTATACTAGTATAATTAAAACTAAATTCGTCTTTGCTGCTGTACCTTCTTTTGGAAAACTTTTATAAATATCGGCTCCGATATTAGTAAATAAATATCGATGTATCGATATTGAGGCATTTAAAATATCGGCGATTTATATCGAAATTTTTTAAACTAAATATAGATATTTTGATATATCGATATATTTTGCCCAACCCTAATTCGCTACTTTGCTTAGATAAAAACCGTCTTGCGAAAATAGTTTTTGTTCTTAAAAATGCATACAAAATAAATAAATGATTTTATTAGTAATGTTATAATTTCAAAAACATAACACTGTGTATCAGCGTTGCCATAATCATGATTTTATCATAATTTTTATTATTATTATTTTTTTTTTTCTAAAATATGATTTATGATTTTTTTCCCCAAAATGATGATTTTTATTTTAAGAAATTTTTATTTTTTGAATTAATTTTTCTACAATTCTTATCAACAATCAATTTTTAAAAAAATAAAGTTTTGTATCAGCTTGTCGCAGAGTCTATTAAAAATAGGTTGAATGACATTAACGAACGGTAACATAGTTTTTCATGCCACATCCTCTCTAATACAAAGAATTTATGATAAAATGTAATGTATTTATTTTAAAATTTTAGATAATTTTATAAAACCAAATTACGTTAACATCAATTTCATTACTAAAGTTGACTTGGAAAATAAATTATTTCGTTTACAGAACGAAGATATTTATATACATAAATCACCAAAAAGATCATTAAGACATTGGAGGTGCATAAATAACGCCTATCAAAACTTTAGTTCCTAGGCCTAGTAGTTCTATAAAATGACATTCAAAGATAAGGGGATCATATTTTGTATATATAACATTACCTTATCATTCCTTTACGATCACATCTTATAAAAGAGTATTAGGAATAGTCACGGAGCCATATAAAATATTTGTACATGGTTTTAACCAAGTTTCAGACACTGACACTACATCCGTACAGGAATCATTTGAAATAAACCCTGATTCATAGAGTTTAGAATTACTCATATTATATTTATATTATATTAATATGGACAAGTTTTATACATTTTTATTACTGAAAACATAACACTCTTTCATTGTTTATTTTTAAAATATATTTATGTAATAAAATTTTATATGCATCGAAGTATTTTTTCTCATTTCCTATTTTTTCGAATACTAGAAAAGTTAACGGACTCCTACAAACACTTCCCATTAATAATTTAGTACTTTATGTATGCAACTGTGCAAGTTTTGACATATTCGATTTTTCATTTAATTCTATTAAAAACAAGTGAAAATTTATTCGTCAGCTAGGAAAATACTACAGAATTGCGGAAAATACTTCTAATTTAAAAAATAAAATAAGGTAAATAAATTTAAAAGTTGTAAAAAAACTAAAGTTTTAAAATAAATCAAGTGTTCTCAAATTGTACATGTGTACACAAAATCCTAAAACTTTACAAGTTAAAAATGTATACGCCCCGAAAACCCATTGAGTCAATGTTTTATATTTAAAAAAATACATTTTATCTCTAATTTTTTTTTGATATCTTTTAGCTATAAACTATTAAAAACATGACTGACTCTAAATATTTCTCCACCACCAAAAAGGGTGAAATTTTTGAACTTAAATCTGAATTGAATAATGATAAGAAAGAGAAAAAGAAAGAAGCTGTAAAAAAGGCAAGTAAATCAAGCTAAACTCAAGTGTGACTTCGATTTCATATTACTTTAATTATCTTATATTTTAGGTTATTGCAAGCATGACGGTGGGAAAAGATGTGTCGGTACTTTTTCCCGATGTCGTTAACTGCATGCAAACTGATAATCTCGAATTAAAAAAGCTAGTGTATTTGTATTTGATGAATTATGCCAAATCTCAGCCTGATGCAGCCATCATGGCCGTTAATACATTTGTTAAGGATTGTGAAGATTCAAATCCATTGATAAGGGCTTTGGCCGTACGTACAATGGGTTGTATACGTGTGGATAAAATTACCGAATATTTATGTGAACCATTACGCAAATGTCTTAAGGACGAAGATCCCTATGTACGAAAAACAGCCGCTGTTTGTGTGGCTAAGTTGTATGATATTTCCGCTTCGATGGTAGAAGATCAGGGATTCTTGGACCAACTTAAGGATCTTCTATCTGACTCTAATCCCATGGTTGTCGCTAATGCTGTGGCCGCCTTAAGTGAAATTAATGAATCCAGCCAGTCTGGTCAGCCCTTAGTTGAGATGAATTCGGCCACCATAAATAAGCTACTAACCGCTCTTAATGAGTGTACTGAATGGGGTCAGGTATTTATCTTGGATTCATTGGCCAACTATAGTCCCAAAGATGAGCGTGAAGCTCAGTCGATCTGTGAACGTATCACACCACGTTTAGCACATGCCAATGCAGCTGTCGTACTAAGTGCCGTAAAGGTCCTCATGAAGCTTTTAGAAATGCTATCTAATGATGGTGACTTTTGTGCAACGCTTACTAAGAAATTGGCTCCTCCCTTGGTTACCCTTTTGTCTTCGGAGCCCGAAGTGCAATATGTGGCATTGCGCAACATTAACTTGATTGTCCAAAAACGTCCAGATATTCTTAAGCATGAAATGAAAGTTTTCTTTGTCAAGTACAATGATCCTATTTATGTTAAGTTAGAGAAACTGGATATTATGATACGTTTGGCCAATCAGAGTAACATTGCTCAGGTCTTGAGCGAATTAAAAGAATATGCCACGGAGGTTGATGTTGACTTCGTACGCAAAGCTGTACGTGCCATTGGGCGTTGTGCTATTAAGGTAAGCGATACACGATTTTACTTTGTTTCATTTTATACATAATTGCATTGCATTTGAAACAGGTTGAAACGTCGGCTGAACGCTGCGTTTCCACTTTACTAGAATTGATCCAAACTAAAGTCAACTATGTGGTACAAGAAGCCATTGTTGTTATTAAGGATATTTTTCGCAAATATCCTAACAAATACGAGAGCATTATAAGCACTCTTTGTGAAAATCTCGACACTTTGGACGAACCTGAAGCCAGAGCTTCTATGGTTTGGATTATTGGTGAATATGCTGAGCGTATTGATAATGCTGATGAGCTATTGGATAGTTTCTTGGAGGGTTTCCAAGATGAAAATGCTCAAGTTCAATTGCAACTGTTGACGGCTGTGGTTAAGCTCTTTTTAAAACGCCCCTCTGACACCCAGGAATTGGTTCAGCATGTACTTTCATTGGCCACCCAAGATTCTGATAATCCCGATTTACGTGATCGTGGTTTTATTTATTGGCGTTTGTTATCAACTGATCCAGCTGCTGCCAAAGAAGTTGTTTTGGCTGACAAACCTTTGATATCGGAAGAAACTGATTTGCTTGAACCCACTTTGCTAGACGAGTTAATTTGCCACATAAGCTCCTTAGCAAGTGTTTATCATAAGCCTCCTACTGCTTTTGTAGAAGGGCGCGGTGCTGGTGTACGCAAATCGTTACCAAATCGTGCTGCTGCTACAGGTGATGGTGATTCAAATGTAGCTGGCGGTGCAGGTGGTGAAGCTATGGTTATACCCAATCAAGAATCATTAATTGGTGACCTATTGTCTATGGACATAAATACACCATCTATGCCAGCTACTGCACCCACTAATGTGGATTTGTTGGGTGGTGGATTGGATATTTTGGTAAATATAACGCTGAATATTATTTTATGTTTAGGATATAAACGGACAATATTTAAATCATTTAAAAAAAATACAATGGTTTTTTATTTTATTCAATTTAGTTTAAGTTTTTTTACAAATTTTTCATTATGCTAATAGCTTGGAGGTCCTCCTACTGATGCAAGTGCAAGCGGTGCAACCAGTTTGTTGGGCGATATATTTGGTTTAGGAGGCGCTGCTCTTAATGTTGGACTACAAATTCCCAAAATTGTTTGGCTACCAGCAGAGAAGGGCAAAGGTCTAGAAATTCAAGGCAGTTTCTCCCGTCGTAATGGAGAAATATTTATGGACATGAAATTTACCAACAAAGCTATGCAACCTATGAGTAATTTTGCCATTCAACTCAATAAAAACAGTTTCGGATTGATACCCGCCCAACCAATGCAAGTAGCGCCTTTACCTCCGAACCAATCGACAGAAGCCAGTTTGGGTTTGGCTACACATGGTCCTGTGCAGCGCATGGAGCCACTTAATAATCTTCAAGTGGCAGTCAAAAATAATATTGACATTTTCTATTTTGCTTGTTTGATACATGGCAACGTGTTGTTTTCCGAAGATGGTCAGCTAGATAAACGTGTGTTTCTTAATACCTGGAAGGAAATACCAGCTGCTAATGAAGTTCAATATTCATTAAGCGGTGTGGTTGGTACCACCGATGGCATTGCCTCGAAAATGACCTCCAACAATGTATTTACTATAGCCAAGCGTAATGTCGAGGGCCAGGATATGCTCTATCAATCACTAAAGCTTACCAACAATATATGGGTACTACTCGAATTGAAGTTGCAGCCAGGTAATCCAGATGCAACACTTAGTTTGAAATCACGTTCAGTGGAAGTGGCACCAATGATTTTTGCAGCCTACGAGGCCATCATACGTTCACCTTAAATTCAATCGAATTGCATTGATTGAATGATGAATTGAACTACGAGTAAATAATTATTATTAACTAGCAAACAAATAATATTTCAAGCTACAATGATATACAAATATAAACATTCATTAAATTTAAATTAAAACTAAAGCTAAGTATAATCAACTATCTTTCAAAAAAAAGATGTATTCGTTTTTTTTTTTTTATTTAATACTTTTGCCGCAGCCATTAAAAGGAAAACTGCAAAAATCTTGAATAAAGTTGTTTTACCCTTCAGTTAAAAGAACTATGTCTTAAACATTCCATTGGATTTTTCACAATGTTATTTTACGTTTTATTAGATCTGGATGTAAACCATTACACAAAGTTTGTATACGAATCTTGAGTGTAAATGCATATATTTGAAATTAAATTAATCTACATGTTATTTAAAAATTACATTAAATATTATATAAACGCAATGTTATGAATACTACGAATAAATAAAAAAATATTTAACCAAAAGAAAATAGTATTGTAACTTATACCGAGGGATTATTAAACATAAATACAGATTAACCCCCATATTCAAAAAATTAAAAATAAGTTAAATATATTTGATTTCAAATCTTTTCTGAATGAAAGGCCGGGCACCTGGCTTTTTAACATAATTCGGGTACGCCGAATCCAGTGGTGCCCGCGGTTTTTTAAGATTTGCTCTGGTTTTCGAGATATACCGTTATTTCGAAAATGGAGGAGGTTGCACAACATATGTTCACGTAACTCAAAAACGCTTTAGCTTATTGAAAAAACTTAAAAAACCGAAATTCCGCAATAAAATTTACTTTAAGAAAAGTAAAACTTTCTAATATCCGCAGTCGGTTTAGAAACATAATTTTTTTTTATCAAAATTTCGAAATTTTTGTTTTTTAAAAATTCATAAAAAATGCAGCTAGGCTTCTAATGATTAAAATTCGCCAGTTTTCAGATCGATGATTTCCTAATACATTTTCTATTACTGATTTCACACAACTCCAGGCCAATAGCTCGATATCATTCAATGCAACCTCAAATTGATGGTCCTTCATAAGACGACGAATGTCCGGTCCATTAAGAATTCCTGTAAAATAAAAACATTATGATATGAAATATAAATCTAATTTAATAAAGTAGTGAGAGTTCATACCTTCTTTTACTTTCATGCCGCTTAATCGTGGAAAAATTCGGTGCAATTCGGTAAAAGCAACACCATCTGGGCTCAGTGTTTTTATAAAATTTTTTTCAATACCCACTTTGATGTGGAGTGGAGAAAGCTAAATCTTTTCCATCGGCACAAGTGGTAATTCAATAACATTGTTTCTATGCAATCTGCTTTCCTCACGTAAAGCCCAATCCCGTGTATTGTACTGGTCGCTATCGAAACGCGTATTCCATAAGCACATATTTTTAGTATAGCCCAATTGCATGCCTCTTAAAAGAGCTACCACTTTTAAATCTGCGCATATTTTCCACTTGTGGTCTTCATATTTAATTAACTGTATTATTTTTTTTATTGATGCGTATGTCTCTTTAGTATTTGTGCTTAGTGCTATCGGAATAGGACTATTTAAATTAGTGACATGTAGCAAAACTGCTTTTTGGAAGAATCAATGAATAAGTGCCAATCTCCAGGATTATATTCATTTGCATTGTTAAAACCATGTTGCGGATGGTGTTGGACAGGGTTACGTTTGCTGGCGACTCAAATGGGTTGATGAGATGAAAGTGTAGGGAAAGATAATCGCAGTTGGTTGTTGTGGGTGTATAGATTTTTGGTGCACAATCCAGATTTATTTACTCGTTTATTTTTTTTGTGTTGTGGTAGTTGCTGTTGTGATGGTTGGTCTATTTCCTGGCACTGTTGTATGGAGTATTTGGTTCTTTTGTATTCTGTCCTTTAATTTATTAGTTTTGGTTGCGTTTTTTTTTATGCATATGTTGTTATTTGTTAAAATTTTTTTTTTGGTGGATTTTATCTGCTTGTTATATTATTTTAAAATAAATGAAAGTGAAAAATTTACCGAGCGATGATGTTTACGTTTTTTTTTGATCAGCGGTATTTTAATAGTATTTTTTTTTTTACACATGGTACTGTTGTCAGTATTGAGTAGTGTTGGTAAGATGTGTGTGTATTGGCAAGGCCCTGAAAGAAACAGAGATGGCTCTTCTCATTATGAGAAAAATAAGTATGTTAAATTCAAAATATAGGGTATTATGAATGAATGTATATCCTATTGATTTTTATGAGATCCTGTTAATAGGATAAGCTTTGAAGGTTGAAAAATGAGGAGAAAATTATGAAGATTTTGTAGGGAACATTTATTTATGTAAGTTTGGAACGGGATAATGAAATAGCGAGATGTTTGCATTTGGGAGAATAAGGAATAAAAATTTGAAAAGGAACTATAGGAAAGACAGTTTGTTCTGGAAAGTTTAAAGGGCAAGGTAAAGAATAAAAGAAAAAAAAAAGATGGCGGAAAGGCGCGAAAATTATGTGATTGGAATATATGGACAATTTGGAAAGACGAATACAAAAATTTCAGTGAGTGGAAAAAAATTTTGGGAGATAAATTGATAAGTTTATAATCACTTGCTTGAAGCGCACCTTTTTTTTTTTTTTTTTATTGTAAAGTTGTTTTTTTTTTGTGTGCCGTAAAGAAAAATTTAAGTTTTAAAATAAGTTAAAAGCTTTAACAAATGGAGTGTGGTTTTGTGAATAACCAAGAAAGTTCCTCGAGAATTTATGTTTTTTTTTTATTGTTCAAATATAAACCTTGGTATATCTAAAGAGTGCAGTAAATTTGTCCCGTAGTGGGGAAGATATTTAAATAATTTCAAGTCCATAAGGATTTCCACTTTTCTGAACAAAAACGTAAGAAAGAAAGAAAAATCTAAATATAACTTTTGTTTCTCAAAATTTGGTATGTTAAAAATGTTTGTGTTTTAATTTAGCTGGCTATAGAGTGGGGGAGTGGTCCTATAAACAGCGGTTGTCGTGGATACTCAAAAAGGGAAACCTCCCATAACAAGATAATTGAAGACAAAGGAATTGATATAGCCAGGTAACTCCTTGATAGTATTATTATATGACCAGTGGATAAAAGCTTCAAGTGATTTAAAAGAAAAAAAGAAAAGGAAAGTAAAAACGAAGAGAGGAATATCGCAGAAAGAGAAAAATTAGAAAGAAAAGTAATAAAATTATTAATACATATCCATCAGGAAAATTTAATTTGTTTTAACTTAAATATTCAATTTATACTTAATTTTTATTACAATATTTCATTTATTTTAGTGATTTAAGTGTAACAGTTTTATTTTGTTGTGCAGTATTGTTTTTAAGTTGGTTTATACAGTATATTTAGATTAAGTGTTACGTCATCCCCAAATTAGGCAACAAGTTCTTTTTTTTTAAATTTTTTTATATTAGTGTTACATATAGAGTATAACTTCGAGGGCAGTAGTTTTTTATTTTTGTTTAATTTGCCAAACCGGAAAATAAAAGATATTAAAACGGAAATAGGTTTTAATCAACTAGCTTTTGTTTTAGACTCCTACTATTTGTTATACAGGAGATTGCTAGCCTTAGGGAGCTCCTTCAGGTTAGGATAAAGTAAGGTAATATTGTCCAGATGTTAAATTCGTACGCGGTTGATTAGAGCCAGGGTAATATAGTAATCAAAGAAAATAAAGAATATTTTTTTTTTTTGTCTTTAGTATAGATTAGTAATAGAAACTTTATTTATTTTATTTATTTCATTGTAATTGTATGATTTGTTTAATTTTTTTTTTGTTATTTGAAAAGTTGTAATAGTTATTAAGTTTTATTCATATATATATTTCTATATTAAAATTTGAGATTTAGGAAAAATTAATTATAGTAGAAAGGGAAAAGAAAAGAGTATACGTTAAGTTTTTAAGATTAAGTTTTTTTTTTGTGTTTAGTTTGAATAAATTATGTAATGATTTTTGATACTATATATATATAAATTATGAGTTGGTAAATATTTTGAAGGGAATTGTTATAATGTGGTGAGTATGTGGTGAAACTGTTTTTTTTTTTAAGGGGTCCCATGGACATGAGTATGGAATTGGTTGACTATGGTAGGGAAGGGCGACTGGGGGTTAACATCTACCTGCTGAGTGTGGAAGAGCGAAACACTTATCAATAGCCCAATAGAGTAGCAAAATAGCCCAATACACAAGGAACGTTATTGCTGAATTTGTGATAAGAAGTAATTTTCGTATCCGTTCTGGGAAGCCGGAAGACAGTTGTACAAGATTTTTCTTAAATTTTGCAAGTTCAAGTAATGATTTTCTTAATAAGTGTAACGAGTTCACTGGGGCTATCGACGATTCGTAGGAGTTTCTGATTAAGAACCCTGACAGTGACCGATAGTTGCCAGAAATATTTTTTTTAGTTGTTTAGTTAAAGTCTGAGGTCTGTTCAATGAAGCGATTGACTGACTAATGATAGCCGCTCAAAACGTAAGTTTTGAGGTCCGAAGTATCGAAAAAGCTAGTCAAGTCTGCCTCTGCCTAACCCAATAGTAGAGTATTGTCAGACTGTTATGTTTTTTTTTTGAGCACACAATTTTTTTTTTAGTTTTTTTTTTGACTAAGCACATCTACGAGTTGCTCTTTTCAAAGAGAGTCAAAATTATGAAGAGAATATGGAACCAATCACACCACCACCACTTATAACAATTCTATTATGTTGAAAGTATATCTATAGATTTGTTTTTTTTATTTTTTATTTTTTTTTTATTTTATAATTTTTGCAGCAGTTTTATTTTAATTTTTTTTGTTTTGATATTGTAACCGAGAAGGCAATAAAAATCGAGATATTTTTTTTTGCAATTAATGAAGTTATGAATGTAGAAACTAGGTCTAGTGGCAAAAATATAGAAAATAATAGAAAAAAAGAAATAGGGCAAAATAGAAAGACTTCACAGATAATAGTAAGAAAGAGAACAGTAGAACCTAACTTAAATAATTCTTCAATACCCACAACTGCTAAACAGAGAAGGATTAGTCCAGAGGTTATTAAAATGGCAGAAGCGAGCGGTCATAACTCTAGTCCATTTATTGATTTGTCCGGAACCATAATGGGGGGAAATCATGGTCAGACTAATAGTGTAGCAAACAATGTTAGTGGACGAGATGTTCCTCTCACATGTAACAATGGAAATGAGGTTGTGACTGAAGCTGAAGGAGATGTAAGTGTTCATGAATCCTCCGTGTTACATGGGAATCTGGAGGAAAAAGTAAGAAAATTAGTACAGGAGGAAGTTAATAAAGTGAGAAGTAGTATAGGTGATTTAACAAAAATGGTTGAAGATCTAACTAGGGTAACTACGGCAAACAATTTAGGGAATCTGAGATCTAACATAACTGGAAATAGTGCAGGTAATAATGCAAATAATCCGAACACCCCGTTTAGAGTAGAATCTGCGACATCCAATCAAACAAGGACCAATCCCGTAGGCCAGAATTATCAGACGACAAATGAGCATCAGTATCGTCCAAGTTCTGGTGAAATTAATAATGTAAATGGTACGGCTGATATTGGGTTAATTCCATACAGGAACAATGAAGCTGGCGGTGACAATATTGGTCCCAATTATAACCAATTGAATGGAAACTGGTGGAACCCAAGTCGTCAGCAACAATTAAGTGAAGGTGTTGTAAATACCACCCAAAATGTAGGAGAGAAAATTTGGATTAGGGTCGATAAATTTGGGTTAGTTTTTGATGGTAGTAATAGTTCAATCTCAGTTGAGGATTTTATATTTCAACTTGAGCATTTGCAGGCCCATTATAACATTCCATGGGGTGAGGTTTTGAGAGATTTTCACCTCTTAGTATCTGGTTCGGCAAGGGAATGGTATTGGTGGTTCCTCAAAAATCATGTTGTGTCAGAGTGGCAAAGTCTTCGGTCAGCATTAATTAGTCGTTATCAAACTGTTAGGTCCAACTTCGAGATAATGCGAGATCTTGTTGAAAGAAAGCAAAACATGAATGAATCGATTGATGTGTATTTTCATGAAATGTGTCAATTACGTTCGAAGTTGATCCAGCAAATACCTGAATATGATATGATACGAATTTTGAAAAGAAATATTAAAGACAGCGTAGGGAAAATTGTATACCCCATGGCAATTTCTTCAGTCGAACAGCTACGTGTAGAATGCAACGAGGCAGAAAGGACCTTCGTGAAGAAGGATTCAAGATATGGGCAGTCTACGCAACAACAGTCAACACGGCCAATGAGACACGTAAATGAGCTCTATTTTAACACCGAGAGTCAAGAAGATCAGCCGACGGAGTTTGAAGAAGTAGCCGCTATCAGTGTTGAACCACGGCTAAGGCCACCAGTGGTTTGCTGGAATTGTAAAGTCCAAGGGCACGTTTTTATGGAATGTCCATCTTCTGAACGGGCGTTGTTTTGCTATCGTTGTGGGAAGCCCAATGTAATTACACCCAAGTGTCCCGTATGCCAACAGGGAAACCCGAAGAGGGGCGAGAAATGGGCAGGGGTCTCTCGTCTCGAAAGCCCAGCTCAATCACACAATTAGAAGAGGCCGACAGAGTAAAACCTGCAATGTATGAGAAAGTTATTCAAAAATTTAGATTAGCAAATAACAGATTTTTCTCACCTGAGATGAGACACTATGTACCATTAGAAGTTAGAAAGAAAAATTATGAGGAGGTTAGAAATATTATTTTTAAGAAAGGGAACAAGGTGAAACCCATTTCAAAGCGAATATTAATACTTCGTGAAAAGTTTGCAAAACGTCGTAGGATAAGGCGATATTTGGTGGAAACGATTCATAGAGCTGGTGCACAAATGGATGATCCTCGTATATTTGCCGAAATTGCTATAGAAGGTGTGCGAATAAAGGGACTGCTTGATACGGGAGCTTCTCTTAGCATTCTGGGAAAAGGTTGTAGAGAGCTAGTACAGAAATTAAAGCTGGTTATTTTACCTTTGATGACAAACATAAAAACGGCGAGCGGTCAGCAACTAAGAATACTTGGTACGGTGAATTTAGCTGTACAATACAAGGATCAAAAGCACCGCATGCAAGTGTACCTTTGCCCAGACCTAGAACAAGTTCTTTACTTAGGAATTGATTTTTGGAGGAAGTTTGGCTTGGCACCTGATATTATCGATGTAAGTGCAATAAACATAGAAAATATAGAACGGGATAGGATAAGTAAAGTAGAGGAGCACAGATTACGCCCCCATGAATTGACTTCTTCACAAAAGGCTGAATTAGATGAAGTCGTTAAACAATTTTATACTTTTGAGGAAAATGGTTTAGGTCACACTACCTTAGAAAAGCATAATATCAAGTTAGTAGAGGGAGCGGTTCCATTTAAGGACAGATATTTTCCAATTTCGCCTGCGGTTCAGGAAATCACATATAAGGAGATAGATATGATGTTAGATTTAAATGTTATAGAGGAAAGTCAGAGCCCATGGAATAATCGCGTCACCATAGTGCGAAAACCTGGTAAGAACAGACTGTGTTTAGATGCGAGAAAGATTAATAAGTTAACCGTTAAAGATGCTTACCCTCTACAGAATATTGATGGTATAATAAGTAGAATAGACGAAACATATTTCATGAGTAGTGTGGACCTTAAGTATGCATTCTGGCAGATAGAGTTGGACGAGGACAGTCGGCAATATACCGCATTTACTGTCGCAGGACGCCCTCTATATCAATTCAGAGTAATGCCATTCGGGCTCTGTAATGCTGCTCAGCGACTATGTAGACTGATGGACAAAGTTATTCCTCAAAGTTTGAAAGAAAATGTTTTTATATATTTAGATGATCTTTTAATTATTTCGAGTTCTTTTGAGGAACATCTAAAACTGCTTGAAAAAGTTGCTCTATGTCTTAGAAAAGCAAATCTCACGATAGGGATTCAGAAATCTAAATTTTGTTTTCAAGAAATCAAATATCTCGGGTATATAATTGGAGGAGGGACTCTGAAAACAGATCCAGAAAAAATTCAGGCCATTAGTCAGATAAAATTGCCGAAAACTACGAGAGAAGTCAGAAGTTTTTTGGGCACGGCCGGTTGGTATCGGCGATTTATTAAAAATTTTGCCACAATTTCTGCCCCTTTAACTGATACGCTAAAAAAATCAAAAAAGTTTGTAATGACTCCAGACGCAACTCAAGCTTTTAATGCACTTAAAAAAGCATTAACAACAGCACCGGTATTGAAACATGCGGATTTCAAAAAAAGATTTTATATTCAATGTGATGCGTCCGAATATGGAATAGGCGCAGTGTTGTATCAATTGAGTGATAAAAGGGAAGAGCACCCAATAGCCTTTTATTCTCAAAAGCTTAACTCATGCCAAAGAAATTATAGCGTGACCGAGAAGGAATGCTTGGCTGCTGTGATGGCCATTAAGAAATTTAGACCTTACGTAGAAATGATGCCATTTACCGTCGTCACTGATCACGCGAGTTTAAAGTGGCTGATGTCTTTAAAAGATCTCAGTGGACGGCTGGCAAGGTGGTCTCTACAACTTCAAGCATACGATTTCGAAATTGAGCATCGTAAAGGGTCAGAAAATGTGGTAGCGGACATGTTGTCTAGAACACCACCAGACGCAGAAATTAGTGAAATCGCTAAAGAGGATATTTTTGATTTTGAGGCAAAAGAGTTCGAGTGTGACGAATATTTGGAGATAATAAGGCATATAAAAGAAAACTCTGATAAGTTACCTGATTTGAAAGTGGTTGATGGCTTAGTATTTAAAAGAACTTCTGTTGATCAAAATTTAGAAGACGAATATAATTGGAAACTTTGGGTCCCAACAAATCTCACTTATAGGATCATAGAAAGGGCACATTCTGTGAATACAGCAGCCCACGGAGGTATTACGAAAACGCTGGAGAGGGTAAAACGTTTTTTTTACTGGCCAAAAATGACCATTCAGATTAGAGATATTGTCAGCAATTGTCAGACCTGCAAGGAGACAAAACCGTCGAATAAAAAAATTAAGGCCTGGAATAGGGCAGGAAGTTGTGACAGAACGTCCGTTTCAAAAACTGTATATTGATTTTCTGGGTAAATACCCACGATCAAAAAATGGTAACTGTTATGTTTTCATAGTTGTAGACCATTTCACGAAATTCACGTTTTTAAAGGCTATGAGAGAGGCTACTGCAAATAACGTGGTGAAATTCTTAGTACATGAGATTTTTCACAAGTTCGGTGTACCGGAGATAATCCATAGCGATAACGGCGCTCAATTTACAGCTAAAATATTTCAAAATATGATCGATGCATATAAAATTCGACATTTGAAAACAGCAGTGTATTCACCGCAATCGAATGCATCAGAAAGGGTGAACCAGTCCGTGTTAGCGGCTATAAGAGCTTGTCTCGATGAAGATCATAGGGATTGGGATCTTTATCTGACCGAAATTGAATGTGCATTGAGAACGGCAATACATTCAGCTACAGGAGTTACCCCTTTCTTTGCACTGTTTGGATACCACATGTTCACCAGTGGTACTGACTATAAGATAGCCAGACATTTGTTATCACTAACAGATCATGAGGTGAGAAATTTAGATAAAAATGAAAAGTTGGAACTCATTAGGGAGAAAGTTAAGCAAAATATGCACACGGCTTATCAGCGAAGTGCCGAGAAATATAATAAAAGAGCTAGAATTGTTAAATTTATTCCTGGTCAGGAAGTGTATAGGAGAAATACGGTATTGAGCGATTTTAGAAAAAATATCAACTCAAAGTTTAGTAGAAAATTTTTAAAATGTAGAATTCTTAAACCAGTGGGAAATAATATGTATGAGCTCGAAACTTTGGACGGGAAACCCGTAGGAATATATCATGTTAAGGATATAAAAGTTTAGGGGGCAATAAAGGGTCTGAAATCTGTGATATGTAATTTTTATGTGCAATATTAGGTTAAACAACGTTTAGATGGTTAGAAAAATAAGAGAAAAGGAAAGGAAGAATAGAAACAGAATTAAGTAGTGTGTCACGTTGTTTGGTGTACCTAGTATATGCCTAAATTTTTTTTTTGTACCTGATTTTAAATTATAAATAGTTTTTTTACCATAATTATACAATTTTTTTTTTATGATTATATTATTATTTTGTTTTACACCTTCAGTTTATACATACTTACCTTAGGATTAGATATCTCGTGCAATGTAGTTTTAAGAATTTTCACTGTACCTTCTAGTAGATATGTGGGGCCAATGCGGATATGGGTAGATACCGGGGGGGGGGAAAGAAAATGGTCAACAAGTAAATGCCTATATATTGAAATAGAAAAGGAAACTTACCTGAAAGTAAATATTGGATCAAGCGTCAAATGGTCTGATGTCTGAAAACATTTTTTCCACCTAGTTAACTATGTATGGATGCAAACGAAGTGATCATTTTTATTTTCATATAAACGTATATTTTATTACTTACGTGGTGAGTAACAATTGCGGAGTGTATGCTAGAAGCCCGGCTAGCTCAGTCGATAGGGCATGAGACTCTTTAATTCAGGGTCATGGGAGTTCCCCACGTGTTCCATTTGGTGTGGTCGCATCCGCACACCGTTTACTACTGCGATCTCTCGTAGAAATCGGAGTTTTGTTGCGGATGGTGTTGGACAGGGTTACGTTTGCTGGCGACTCAAATGGGTTGATGAGATGAAAGTGTAGGGAAAGATAATCGCAGTTGGTTGTTGTGGGTGTATAGATTTTTGGTGCACAATCCAGATTTATTTACTCGTTTATTTTTTTTGTGTTGTGGTAGTTGCTGTTGTGATGGTTGGTCTATTTCCTGGCACTGTTGTATGGAGTATTTGGTTCTTTTGTATTCTGTCCTTTAATTTATTAGTTTTGGTTGCGTTTTTTTTTATGCATATGTTGTTATTTGTTAAAATTTTTTTTTTGGTGGATTTTATCTGCTTGTTATATTATTTTAAAATAAATGAAAGTGAAAAATTTACCGAGCGATGATGTTTACGTTTTTTTTTGATCAGCGGTATTTTAATAGTATTTTTTTTTTTACACATGGTACTGTTGTCAGTATTGAGTAGTGTTGGTAAGATGTGTGTGTATTGGCAAGGCCCTGAAAGAAACAGAGATGGCTCTTCTCATTATGAGAAAAATAAGTATGTTAAATTCAAAATATAGGGTATTATGAATGAATGTATATCCTATTGATTTTTATGAGATCCTGTTAATAGGATAAGCTTTGAAGGTTGAAAAATGAGGAGAAAATTATGAAGATTTTGTAGGGAACATTTATTTATGTAAGTTTGGAACGGGATAATGAAATAGCGAGATGTTTGCATTTGGGAGAATAAGGAATAAAAATTTGAAAAGGAACTATAGGAAAGACAGTTTGTTCTGGAAAGTTTAAAGGGCAAGGTAAAGAATAAAAGAAAAAAAAAAGAAAAAAAAAAAGATGGCGGAAAGGCGCGAAAATTATGTGATTGGAATATATGGACAATTTGGAAAGACGAATACAAAAATTTCAGTGAGTGGAAAAAAATTTTGGGAGATAAATTGATAAGTTTATAATCACTTGCTTGAAGCGCACCTTTTTTTTTTTTTTTTATTGTAAAGTTGTTTTTTTTTTGTGTGCCGTAAAGAAAAATTTAAGTTTTAAAATAAGTTAAAAGCTTTAACAAATGGAGTGTGGTTTTGTGAATAACCAAGAAAGTTCCTCGAGAATTTATGTTTTTTTTTTTATTGTTCAAATATAAACCTTGGTATATCTAAAGAGTGCAGTAAATTTGTCCCGTAGTGGGGAAGATATTTAAATAATTTCAAGTCCATAAGGATTTCCACTTTTCTGAACAAAAACGTAAGAAAGAAAGAAAAATCTAAATATATCTTTTGTTTCTCAAAATTTGGTATGTTAAAAATGTTTGTGTTTTAATTTAGCTGGCTATAGAGTGGGGGAGTGGTCCTATAAACAGCGGTTGTCGTGGATACTCAAAAAGGGAAACCTCCCATAACAAGATAATTGAAGACAAAGGAATTGATATAGCCAGGTAACTCCTTGATAGTATTATTATATGACCAGTGGATAAAAGCTTCAAGTGATTTAAAAGAAAAAAAGAAAAGGAAAATAAAAACGAAGAGAGGAATATCGCAGAAAGAGAAAAATTAGAAAGAAAAGTAATAAAATTATTAATACATATCCATCAGGAAAATTTAATTTGTTTTAACTTAAATATTCAATTTATACTTAATTTTTATTACAATATTTCATTTATTTTAGTGATTTAAGTGTAACAGTTTTATTTTGTTGTGCAGTATTGTTTTTAAGTTGGTTTATACAGTATATTTAGATTAAGTGTTACGTCATCCCCAAATTAGGCAACAAGTTCTTTTTTTTTAAATATTTTTATATTAGTGTTACATATAGAGTATAACTTCGAGGGCAGTAGTTTTTTATTTTTGTTTAATTTGCCAAACCGGAAAATAAAAGATATTAAAACGGAAATAGGTTTTAATCAACTAGCTTTTGTTTTAGACTCCTACTATTTGTTATACAGGAGATTGCTAGCCTTAGGGAGCTCCTTCAGGTTAGGATAAAGTAAGGTAATATTGTCCAGATGTTAAATTCGTACGCGGTTGATTAGAGCCAGGGTAATATAGTAATCAAAGAAAATAAAGAATATTTTTTTTTTGTCTTTAGTATAGATTAGTAATAGAAACTTTATTTATTTTATTTATTTCATTGTAATTGTATGATTTGTTTAATTTTTTTTTTGTTATTTGAAAAGTTGTAATAGTTATTAAGTTTTATTCATATATATATTTCTATATTAAAATTTGAGATTTAGGAAAAATTAATTATAGTAGAAAGGGAAAAGAAAAGAGTATACGTTAAGTTTTTAAGATTAAGTTTTTTTTTTGTGTTTAGTTTGAATAAATTATGTAATGATTTTTGATACTATATATATATAAATTATGAGTTGGTAAATATTTTGAAGGGAATTGTTATAATGTGGTGAGTATGTGGTGAAACTGTTTTTTTTTTAAAGGGGTCCCATGGACATGAGTATGGAATTGGTTGACTATGGTAGGGAAGGGCGACTGGGGGTTAACATCTACCTCCCGCTCAAGATGTGCTCTTGTAGTAGTTCAGATTTTTGTAGTTTGTTCTTTTGTAATTGGTACGTCCTTAGGGGCTAGAGGTGAGGGAGAACACCCACCCGATGAGCTCGTGAGCTAACCGCATGATCCTTCTAGTGCCCATGGAGGTCACGTAACAACCAGGCCGCGGATGTCAGTACAATACGCGATAGAATTAATCTCAATAGATTTAAAAGAAGTCGTAAATCGTCTATGGTAATTGATAGCCCCGTATATTTGTACACCTGGTGCTAAAATATTAGATCGTTTTAACTCTTTTGTCAAGAGAATGCTCTGTCTTTGAGATAATTTTAGACGCCGTACCATTATATCCAGACGATCTTGCGTGATTTCATTGTGACTGCATGGAACCGTGATGCATGACGGTTGATACATTGAAGCAGCTGGCCCACCCGCTTCAACAGAATCAATTATTGAGGGAATATGTTCTGTTGGCATATGGCTGTCCGGAACAGGAATTTCATCAGAATATGGCAGCGGAAATCGAGCATATGCTGTTTCAGTATAAGATATATAAGTCATTTTTCTTCTGTTCATACCCGCTGTATAATTTTTGCACGCATAACACTCATCTTCAACATGAACTATGGGATCTCTCCAAATGATTGGAACACCAAATGGCATGGCGTCTCCATTTTTCCCCCACTTATTTAAATGGTAAATGCAGTGTGTACACACTATTGATGTTGTCCAACTCTTACCATATATAACACTTAAAGAAAAATATGATTCATACAAGGTACTTGTTTCAGTTGTGATTTTACGGCGACTTGGCATATTGTTGCGGTGAGAAAATCTGTCCTAGATGTTCGTTTTTGGGTTCTTGATAAGCGGTGCGGATTGATGGTGGTTGATTGCGGTTTTATTTATTTATTTTGTTTTTATTGTGTTGTGGTAGGTTTTTTGGTGGATGTCTTGTGAAAATTTATTTTTGCTATTGGCAAAATGACAATTGGAAGTCCATTCTGGAAATAAAGCTTTTGCGTTTGCAGAGATGAAATAAATAGTATTTTTTTTTTTTAAGTAGGGCATGGCCATTTGGTTGCTGTCATATTAACAGGGTGGATTGAAAGTTTTTTTTTGTTGTTAGTTATTATTTAAATGTACGTTGACCTTTTTGGGAATGTTGTGGTAGGTTAAGTAAAACGGTGTTGAAATAATGTTATTTGCGGTAGTTGTTTTTTTTACAGTGGTGTTGTTAGTGTTAAAATAAAGGTACCGACCATATTTCAAAACGCTAATTAAGTGATATTTCATTTCTAAAGTGTGAGTAGATAAGGGCAGTACCATAATCAGTGTATATTTTTTGTGTTTTCAAAAGTATGATTATAAACATTTTTTGTTTGTATTGCTGAGCTGACAATAAAATATTAGTTTTAATGTTAATAAGATAAAAGGAAAAGGATCTGAATGTGAGTGTTGTGTTTTTTTTATATGGTTTTATTTGTTATAAAGAAAATGTTTTTTTTTTTGGTGTTTGTTCTACTAGAAATTGGTGAAAGTCAGTTAAAAAAATTTCGCTGAAGGAATTGCTTTAGGAAGTCCTGGTGGAGCCAGCCGTGCATCGAGAATACATATTGTCAAAAAGTAAAGAGGTATTCGGTGAAAGGACCATTATTCGGTCTTTTTTGTTTAGAAAAATTGTTTGGCTAATAAAAGGTAACGTAAATTTTTCTATATTTTGTTTATGGTAGTTCCAACACGACATTATTGGCAACCTAGGAAGTAGAAAAAAAGAAAAAGGAAGGTTGAGGTAAATTAGGACTGGTAACAGTTGGAAAAAGAGCTTTTGGGTTTTCCACCAGGATAGCTGAAAGGGAAGAGTAGCAAAGGCTAGAACCGGAAGCGGGTATAAGTTATTTGTGCTTCCTCTGTGAGTTGTGTGAATTATAAGCCTAAATAGGAAACTTAGAAATAAAGGCTCTTTATGAACATTTTATTTTTATTTTTAAGAAAATTTTAATACGAGTAATTAATATTGGTAGGATTGCGTTATTTTTGTGTGATTGATTATTGTTTATAATTTAAGTAGTGTTTAATTGTGAAATAAGGGTAGACTTTAATTTGTAAAGAAATTTGTTTTTTTTTAATAGAAACAAAAGATTTTTTTTTGTATGATTTTTGATTAGGATTCACAATAGAACGCGGTAATACGTATAAAGCAAGGAACTGATATTTTAACTCCGGTTGAGTGAGCTCATTCAGTCGTAGAATCGGTCTAGCGTAAGTGTTAATTACGGATCTTTAGGACAACATAGTTTGTGAATCATAGTCATAATTGTTGCCAAATGCTAGCGAATAATTTGTTGCAAATTCGCACACATATAGTCTTATCAGTTGTTTCTATTATTATATAATATTTTTGTTTTGTATTAAAAAAAATTTTTTTATTTTTATCGTCTTAATTTATATATATGTGGTTTGATAATTTTAAGAACATTTAATATAGAAATTTGGTTATATACGTATGTTTATTAGGATAAGTTATTGATAAATGATGAATAAATATGATTTGTAAGTGAATATAGAAAAATGAAATTGTGTGAGTAAACTATAATTAGATGGGTTGTTGGTAAGCGGTAAGTGAGAAACGAACGGTTTGAGGGGTCATCCGGAAATATTGCACGGATGTGTAGATGACCAAGGTAGGGTTGGGCGGCTGGAGGTTTACATCTATCTCCCATTCCAGACATGTTGGGTAGTAGTCATTAAATCTGTTTTTTTTTTGTTTATCTCATCATTTTTTTTTTTATTGTTTACTGTTCCGAGGCTAAGGTGAGGGAGGGAACACACCCGAGAAGAAGCCGAGCGTGAGCTAGTCGGATATTCAACTTGGTGTAGCTGTACCAGTCGATGGAGCATGTAACAATATTTTTATATATCCCACACACATAACAAAAGTAATTAAACTTTTTACACGCCTCCATCTTAGATATTTCAATATAACTGATTGGATACAAGACTGTCAAAGGCTTTAAACTTCACTAATCACTTTCTCTATCTCTTATCGTTTTGGAATTATTTAGAAATTAATGGAGATAAAAAAAAATTTTCGTGCAAAATTCGTAATATTTTTCAATTTAAAAATAGAATTAAAAAAAATATAAAGCAAATATCCAACATTTTGCACTTTTTTCTGAGAACTACTTATCTTAAAAATAAAAAAAAGCCATAAACCATAAAAATCGGTTTAAAAATGTAGATTTTAAATAACTGTCTGTTAATATACAATTGCATAAAAATCTCAGCCTTGATCAATACCATCACAAATTTTTACATCTTGACCCCTCCTAATATATGATATTATGATATTTGCTTTAAAATCGCTGAATTGTCATTACTGAATAAAAGAAAAAATTCTTGTAGTGTTTGTTTATAGTTTTTATATAGAAAAGTAGTTTTTTTTATTTAAAGACGAGTTAAATTTTAAGACAATTTTTGTGAACATTACTCTAACAAATAATGGAAAAATATTTATCTGAATTAGAAAAATGGGGATTTCCATTACAAGAACTTTATCGAATGGCTCTGCAGTTTTACAAACGTATGCAAAAGAAGACTCAATTTTTTCTAATTAATGTTGACTCTCCTTTTATATAAATATAGAAAATTCGGGGAAAGCTATACATCTATCATATGAGGATAATCTTAAACTGATTGCATTTAAACAACAGGCATCATGTGGCCCATTTAATCCTCGGGATGCACCCGCTTTGGGTGTTCTAGATGTAATTGGTAAGGACCGTCGACTTCATTGGCAAATGTTGGGCGACATTAACCGTGAACAGGCAATGGAAGGCTTTATTGATTTGTTAGATACCATGTGCAGCGCCTTTCGTCCCTATGTAGAGGCGGTACGTAAGAATCGTGATGAAACCTTAAAGGAAGAATTGCGACGTATGGACCAGGAAAAACTTGAAAAGGAGGAAAAAGAACGGGAACAGCACGAACTTTTGGAGGAGGAATACAAAGAAGAAATCCAAAGACGTCAAATAAAGGATGCTCTGAACAAGCAAACATATCAGCATTTCAAGGTAGATTTCCAATACAACAGACATATTAAATTAGGTCAATGCAAATAGTATAACTTAAATGCCGATTTAGTTGGAAAATTCATGTCTTACATTAGAATTATTGTTCCCCTCATTAAACAGCCGTTCAAAATTAAGCTATCAATGCGCATTGAACGTAAATAAGGAAAATTAGCGTTAACATGGCAAAGAAACTTATTTACGATTGATATTTAAAGGATAGAAAAAACATTTATTTTATTTATTTCATTTGTGGGAAGAATTATTTACTATAGGTTTTAATATATTCCAGTGGAATTGTTGTTCCCTTCATTGAACAACTGTTCAAAACTTAGTAACTATCAATGCATATTGAATATAAATAAGAAAAATATGTAAGTGAATACATTCTTTGACAATTTATTCACGATTGGTATTTTAGGGAAAAGGCTTAATATTTCGAGGGGAAGTATCCACGATGTGGGTGCCAGTGTTTATGTAAATATATTAACGAACTGCACTCCAATAAGACCATGCAATGCCTGCATATTAGACTAGAAAAGAATGTTTCCAAAGTAAATGATTTGAAAACATTTCGCACGTACTACATATTGTTAAGCACATAATTAAAAACAAACTATTTCGCATTAAGGGAGGTATTTACAATGCATTATATTGTAATATTGATTTATATCAGTGTCCATCACAAAGAAAAAGACACTTAATATTTCCAACAAATAAACCTGGGTTCGTTTTGTTGCCCATAAAAAAAAACTTGAAATTTACGGTATAAAAGTTTATAGCACTTTTACGATTAAAGTTAAAACTATTGCAGTACTTTTTTGTATTATTTCACTTATTGTTATGCATCTTGTTATTAAGCTCAAATTAAAATACACGCACCAAACTGTAGAATTACTACTGTATTCCAGATGCGCTTCTGTTCCTATATGGACATTTCCATTAATATGTCAACCACGACTTTAAAAATAAAAACTTGAAAGTTTTTCAATATAATTTTATTGATAAAAAAACACGCAGGTATTAAGAGCTTATTAAATTATTTTAAGAGCAATAATAAGAGTTTAATCTGATTATCTCTTTGACTATTATCTGATTATCTCTTTGATAATTGCAATCAACAATTTTTTTTAGTGACTAAATTCTAAAAATAAATTGTAATTGTAAATATGCTTTAAAATTAAGGTAACAACAACAATTAACAAGATCCATAAGAAAAAAGAAAATAAAGAGTCCAATTAGCGGTATTTTTTGATTTCCTTTGGATGTTATTTTAATGTCACGTACATAGTGCAATAACATTATTTGTGTCCGTCATTGGTATTTGAACAGTCGCAAGAGCACCTTATTTAGAATTTAACTTTTTTTCTTAACATAATATAAATTTGATTACCTAAGAATACTATTAGAGAAAAATCAGTCACGAACGATATTAAATTTAATATATTTATTAAGTCATTAAGTATGATGTATTTTAAATGAAAAATATTTGTTTTAGTGTCAGTAATTTCATATATACATAAATCAAAATCACTTCTGTTTTATGTCACGTACGATATATTCTTATTTTTCTGGATATTTTAGACAACAATGATTCAAATATAATAATTTTTTTTTTTTAATAAAGTACCCTTTGAATGGAACATAAAGATCTAATTTTGTTTCAGTTACTCCTACTTCACTTTATAGGAGTGTAAATGTCACGTACGATAACATGGAAATGCCCATATGTCATTTCAGTCCTCTCTGACACCCACTTCCTAATTCGCACAAAATAGTGGCTCATCTGTGGCCTTACTATGCCCTCTTCATATGTCGATCCTAGTGCAAATCCACTGCGCACAATTTCGTTGCCGACAACACCACAATATCCTGGTTTCCAATACAATCTGACATTGTAGAAGTCTACAATTCTACTAGAAGCTCTTAACCTTCCTACTCTTCTGGATATAGATTCCCCTGTGCCTATATCCATCTTTGACCTATTCCGTGAAATCTGCACACTCCTGTATTTATGACTGACGTTTGACATGATAAAAATAAATCTTATGGATTTTTTATGAAAGATTTTAAAGTTAATTTGTTAATTTATTAAATGATCAATCGTGTATGGTTTTTAAGCATAAAAAAGAAATTTAAAATACCTCCACAAAAGGAGTTAAAAGGTGTCAAATAAAACGAATACGGTGGCCAAATATACATTTTTATACCCTTCACACAGTGAAAAAGCCTATATATAGGTTTGTCATTCCGTGTTAAATTTCTACAACTTTCATATCCGACCCCATAAAGTAAATATTTTTTGAAAGCTTATGAATAGGGGAGTCGATTAAGCTCTGTCTGTCTGTCCTTGTGTATGTTGAAATAAACTTTTTAAAGCCCCCCGACATCGCCTGGACGGGTGAGGTATTGAAATATCAGAAATATTCGGTAGTAGATCGGTATTGCAAATCAGAAACATCGGTACATTAACAACTGAGATATGAGCAAAAACCCACGACCACCTCGATATTTTTTTCACAAAAACAACATTACAACAACAACATACATACATACAAACGTGGTATACTGGTTAGAGTAAACGTGGCATCGAACCCCAGCTAAGCCCAAAAAAAATTTTTTTTATTTTATATATTATGTATATTTTTATTATTTTTTTTCTTATTTTGTTTTTATTATTTTTTTAAACTTTTTTTAAAATTTTTTTTTTATATTTATTTTATATTTATTATTTATTATTTATAATTTTATTATTTTTTTTTTAATTTTTTTTTATATCTGATTATAATTTTTTAATGTTTTTTTATTTTTTTTTAACGCATTCGTAAATTTTTAATTTTACAATGAGATGTTTTTATATATGTATGTATGTATGTTTTTTATATGTATGTATGTATGTACGTATTTCATATGAGATGAATGGTGATACAACCTACTGTTATTGCATGACTACACATTGTGAAGGGTATATAAGATTCGCCACGGCCGAATATAACACTCTTACTTGTTTTTTAAATAATTTGGTCATCAAACGTTCGGCCCAACAATGATGGTTTCATGCCCTGTGTGGCATGTTTCGCCGTCTTGTTAGAACCACATCTTTTTCAATGATTTGCAATAACATGAGAAATAATAAAATCACGAATTACAGTGCGAGAGAAATATGTGCAAGTGTTTGTCGGCATAACAGCGGAATCAGTGAGTGCAGCGTTTGGTTTTCTATAAAAGAATTTAGGTACATTATTTCCAAAAAAAATTAATTTTAAATTTATCTGTCCAAACTGCATGATTTTAATTATCAAGAAATAAAATTGGGAAATAAAATCAAACACTTACACATACTTGTCTCGCACTGTATTTGCCAGCAGCATTCAGTAATGTTGGCAAATGAACCGATAACGCCTTCAGTCTTAAAGGCTTTATAACGATTGTGCTTTCTTCACGAAACGCAATTCTGCTTAACATACCGTTTAAGAAAGAAATTACCCTCACCACTAAAGATAATTTGACGATTAAAATCTGGTTTAACTTCCAGTTGATTCTTATACATAGTCTTACTTATACTTATCTTATTCAACCTCTTTATCGTTGCGCCCGTTGGATCTTTTGTTTTTTTTTTTTTTCGTTTATAATTGTAGGTAGGTAGGTAGAACAGGCAGCAAATATACGGCGTTATGCATAAAGCGCCATATACACGTTTCAATTCAATTGTCAATTGAATTGATGCTTAGTCACACTTCAAAAACTATATTAAAAAAATTTAAAACTACAAAGTTTGACAGCTGATCAAGATACTTAACACACACAGAACAATCGAATTGAAAGACTTACTAGCCAACTTGAAAAAAACAAAATCTTTTGATTTTTCTTCAACCAACTCGACAACTGCCAAACTTACCAATTGACAGAGCCATACACGCCTTGATTTGGATAACAACCGACTCAATTACCAATTGGATTGAAGAGTGTATGGGGTGCTTAACAAAAAAACTGAGCTAACTAACCAGATGCTATTTTTTCCTTATGCCAATTTTCCAATTAAAAAGTTAGCAGCTCGTTAGTTAACATACGGTTTGTTATTATGCATAACGCCTTTAGCATGTAATGTAACACGTATAAAAGCTTTACTACAGTAAAAAAACAAAACTTTTTTTATATGCCTTGTTTAGTTGTTGTTTTTGTATAAAACATTTTTTATTTTATCAGTTACATAATTACATTCATACATATATACAAACATATGAGCATGCAAAAATATTTGTTTTAGACCTATGCTGAAAAGCAATTTCCTGGAAATCCCGAACAACAGGCTGTTCTCATACATCAGTTACAACAGGAACATTATAATCAGTATATGCAGCACTTGCATATACAAGCTCAAAACCCCACTGAAAATCTTACAAATAATAATACAACATCAGCAGCCGTTGGAGATGTAGGTGATTTAAATAAAGAACTGGCCACATTATCAATAGAAGATCAGCAGCAGCAACAACAGCATTATGATGAAGAACAACAACTGCAAATAAATAACAATGACGATGACGATGATTATGTTTTAATACAACCAGCAAAAATATGGACTAGACCGGATATAGAGGAATTTAAAGTAGAAGTATCGGCTGGTGATGGCGATGGTGTCATAACTGTAGGCCATGGCGATACAGTAACCGTAAGTTTTTCAAAAAAAATGTAATCACCGATATTCAATTAATGTTTTGATGTTATTTTCTTTTTTGATAAGGTTCGAGTACCTACCAACATTAATGGCAAATCAATATTTTGGGAATTTGCTACTGATAATTATGATATTGGTTTTGGTATATATTTCGAATGGAGTAAACCGGTTACACAAGAAGTTACCGTACATGTCAGTGACAGTGATGATGATGACGAATTTTTAGATGAAGATTATTTGTCCACTAATGAAGATCTCGAATGTGGTTCAATGGCAAACGATCGTAATAGTTTAACGAGTAATTCCTCTATAAAACCGCCAATATCAATCATAGTGCCAATTTACCGAAGGGAATGCTTTAATGAGGTGTATGTAGGCTCACACATCTATCCCGGTGAAGGTGTTTACCTGTTAAAATTTGACAACAGCTACAGTATATGGCGTTCGAAAACCTTATACTATCGCGTTTATTATGAACGTTAAATCTGTATCGTGTAGATTTTATGTTTGTAATTTTATTTTTATTCTCTGTTTGGGGTGTATCTTTTTTTTATGTTTAAAATAAATAAATTAATAAATATTTATGAATGTCACAATATAAACAAAGTTTTTAACAAGGCATATCCATATGCCTTTAACAAAGCATGGATATGCCTTGGCTTTTAACAAATAATTGTTATTTATTGTCAGCTTCTGGTTGGTTGAATCCATTTACATTTAATATTTGCTGCCGTTACATCATGTATTAATGACTCACCTAGTTCTGCTTTACCTTGTATGTCTATGCCATCATAATCCCAGTTCAGACAATTTGGATCTCTCAGTAACTGTTCTACGCCATTCCAGGCAATCATGACACCATTATCCGAACAATATTTTTTTGAGGGTCGATAGGTTTTGCACTCAAATTGTTCAGCTAAATAAGAAATATTTCTATAAATGGTGTCATTATTGGCCACACCTCCAGATACTACTAGTGAACGAGGTTTAGTGCCGAATAATTTACGTTCTATGCAAAATTCCAAAGCTCTTTGAGTACGATTCATTAAATGCCGACATACTGCATTCAAAAGACCCGCACAAAAGTCGGCATAATTGGAAATAACGGAATCCGCTGGGCATCCTTAAAAAGGTAAATCAAATAAAAAACAAATAAGAGCACAATTTCTTTTTTCTAAATATACCTTCCATTAACTCTTGTCTTTTTATAGCTCTAAAGGAGTTGTTTTTAATGCCCGCAAAACTAAAATTACAATCACGCATACGAGCCAAAGGTAAAGGAAATTTAAATGCTTCTGGATTGTTGGCACCTTTTGCAGCATCTTCAACAATTTGACCGCCATTCCATCTACTATATTTAGGATTTATATACAGTCTTAAACGTCGGGCTATTTTATCGAATGCTTCACCCGGAGCATCATCTAAACTTTCACCTAATAAGAGAAAATCTTCAGCTGTTTTTACAAAACACAATTGACTGTGGCCACCGCTTATTAAAAGACAAAGAAATGGATATGGTATATCATACTCCATGCGAGCTTGTAAAGCGTGTGCTTTCATGTGATGAACCGGTATCAAAGGTTTATTATATAAACGAGCTACATAGCGAGCAAAGCGTAAACCAATTAAAAGACTTAAAGGCAAACCTTAAAACAATAATTTCAATTGCACTTAAAAACATTTTAATACGCAACTTATTCGTTTAACTTTTCTTACCAGGTCGCGTTGTAACTGCAATTGCATCAATATCATGTGGCGTTATATTTGATTCCTTAAAGCATCGTTCAAAAACATTGACAATTTGAGATCTATGTAGGTCTTGAGCTCTAGGTGGTATTATGCCACCGTACCTAAAAATAAAATGACAACTGTTTACTTAAAAGTTGAACCAAGGTATGTTTGTATTGTTATTTAGCACACGGTTCATTTTTAATATTAATTTTAAGTAGGCAAGCACAGTTATCTAACGATACGTGTGTTATTAGCCTTTAAGGTTCTTATGAATTGTAATCAGATAACTACATAAATTTCAAAGTATAGTTTTTTTATTTATTCATGGTAATATAATTTGTGTCTGGAATACAAAACAAATTGATGATTACATTACATTACATTACATGATTACATATGAAAAATCGCATGTTATTTGAAATCGCGCCAGAAAATGGGCCTATAAAAACAGAACACGTTAAAGTAGGTACACAAACCGTTAGTTTTTGATTAATTTAAAATCAAGGCAAATTAAAAAAACACATTATACATGTAATATTTTGCGAACGATGAAACTATTTGAATTAGAAAATAATATGTGATTCTCAATTTATATCGTTATTTTATATAAAAATTGTTTAAACTGATTCTGAATACTAAGTTGTTCAGAAAGTGTAAATCGCCCTTATTCTGTTTACTCTGATTTTATTGAACTTTACCATAAAAAGAACGAAATCACACTTTATATGCTCATACTTTGATGACGATGGAAACATTTTTCTTTTATTTCAGAGTTCCATACAACAAAAATTAAAACCTATTTAAACTTTACTTCACCTTATGTGAAAATGCTGTTGTGAACTTAAGACATTCGCCAACACTGTATTGTGACCATTTTCATGACGAACTAATGCTATGCCGGTATCATCACATGAAGTTTCAATGCCCAAAACACTTAAATTTCTTTTAATATTCGTTTTCAAACAGCAGCAGAGTTCATAACTCAATAACTTTTTGTATTTTTTTAACATTTTGTTTAATAAATTTTGGAAAAATAAATGTAAGGGATTTTACAAGTAATAAAACCAAAACAACCTATTTCACCACACAAACAGCTGCTAATTTTTTTACACAGAGAGAAAATTTCTTATCCAACATTCAGTTCAGACCAGGGTACACATACATATACAGGTGGTGGTGCAAGCTCAGTTGAAATTTTTTTTGTGTCCCAACATACGTTAAAGTTCATACATGAGAAATATATTTCAGTCCTGGACCTTGATTCAAGCAATACGACTTTATGTACGTAAAGGTAATGACAATGATCTAAATTTTTTATTTATTTACATTTCCATATGTAAAAAATAGTGTAAACAAACATAATAAATGTATGGGAATCAGTAAGTTCCAAGCAAAACAAATAAAAAATTAGCAGTAATGCAAAGTAAATTACATTTTCAAGCCCTCTAAATCAATAGTGTAAAAGCATTCATTCCAAATGCGAAGTAATTTGTCATAAATGATGTGCTTAAAAATGAATGCAACATCATGCAAGATATTTTTAAAAATTTATATAACTTCGGATACTTTTACAAAATATGCATGAGATCCATGCACTTAAATGCATTTCATTTATATATTCATGTAAACACATGATATCCAATGAAACGATGTGAAAATCATTAGTGTTTTTACCTAAATTTAATTAATTCAGTGAGCCACTGCAAAATCATTTTTTTACATAGTTTTTTTGCTGGGTAATAAAGCTAAAACAATTATTTCACCACACAACAACTGCTGATTTCTTTACACAGAGAGAAATTTTCCTTAATCAAAATTGAGTTCAGACAAGAGTACACCTTCACAGGTAGTGATGCCAGCCCTGTGTGCCATCACGTAGTCTGTACTACGTTTTATGTTCTGTAACTTGAAAAGTTCAACTACAATAAATCAACTTGTTATTATAATGTCTTTACACAGAGAGAAATTTTTCTTAATCAAAATTGAGTTCAGACAAGAGTTGTTATGATATTTTTCCTTTGGTAAGTAGTGCTATCCCCGGTACTAGCTCAATTCAACTCAGGAGAGATTCTCAACCCGCACATACCCACTCATCACAACAATAAAAAAAAAACTATTAAACTAAACTCAAAAAAAAACTGACTAACTAGATCTGACGTTATCATAAATTTATCACGCTGAGATTGGTGTCATACCCCAGCCTGCGTCGCCCATACCCATCCTTTATCATCCTCCTCAGAATTTATTGGATGACCCATAAACATTTTACCAGTTAACGAGACCTATTTTACCATGGAACCATTGAAACCGAAATCCCAAATTTAAACAAAAACTACTCACACATGATTATTAGAATCAATTAACAATAATAAAAAAAATTTATTTTTAACATAACTAACACTAAACAATGAATAAAATATATAAAAATCTAAACACTATATAATTACAAGATTTGTTTCTTATCGCTAACAAAAAAAAAAAAAAATATTACTTAAATTACTTAAAATTAAAGAAATATTCGTTCGCAATTTAAAAATAAAAATTGGGAAGATATTTGAAGATATTAACAATATTAAAACTCGTTAAACAAAAATTTAAATTATTCTTCCCGATGAAATATAAAATTTAAGTCGAATGGTACTCTTTACCGGACTGAATTTTCTTTGAGAAACTATTCAAAATAATTAAACCATAAAAATTTTAGTCGAAATTTATGACAATTAACTTCTTCAATATATTATCTTTCTTCTATAATTTCTGATCTTTATATATATATAAAAAAAAATCAATAAATAAAATTATTTAAACCCTAAATAAACAAATAAAACAACACAATACTTAACACTCATAAGGACAAACAAATAAAAACTTCACGAAAAAAAAATAAAAAAAAAATATTCAAACTTAAAAGTAAGTGATTTTTAAATACGTTATTTACTTTTTTCCCTAATGAGCTCACTAGAAAAAAAACCTATAATTTTCTTTAAGGCCACCAAACAAAAAAAACCTTATAAATATTTTAAATTTGTTCTCCTTTTTTTTCGTTGTATTTCTATTTTTTTCTCCTTTCACAATACTACATATATCACAAATAACACTTAAATAAAATAAAAATTATAAAATTAAAATTAGTCCTAATAATTACTTAATAATCGTATCAATATTCAACTAAATTCTTATCTTAATATAAAATCTTCTTGTGTGTATCCGTTTTGTTATTTAGGCGTTGTTTTGTTTTCCCTTTTATGTATATTGACGATATTATTTTTTTTTCCTACCCAAAGGGAAATTTTATTATATAAAAACCTTTGGTTGAAGACTTGGATTTCCTCTTTACCAAAAATCCCTGTGGTGGCAATATTAGGTTGATCCCTTTTTTCCTTTCTGGGATCAGGAGTTTGCTAACTAAAGCACGATACTGACTTCCGGTTTCCCTTTTTCTATTTCCCTCAGAGCTACCACTTAATTCCATTCACCAATTATAACAAAATATATATATTTTTCTTTTTTACCTTGAAAATGTATCTTAATTAAGTGACCTTTCCTCGGCAATACTTCACCCTGGTATTATCTCACCACCACACTGGGTCACACTGTAATTTAAATGGATTACAAACACACTACACATTCACAAACCATAATTTATTTTCATTTTTATAATCATAACTTACAATTGTATTGCTATAATTTTCCTGCCTTGAAGTAAACCACAAATATGATCGTCACGGTCGGGTTTCGCTCACTACGAGGTGTTAAATTTTCCTTCTCTATAGGGACACTATGACTATAATATTTATAAAAATTCAATGATCTATCTAAACTTACATAACTGCTCACCACTTTCACTAATATTTTCCAAAGGCAAAAAGAAATTTAAACACACTGTTCAATTTCAAATTCGAACACTAAAAATTTTACTCTGCAGTCACTTTATTCTTGTCTGATTGTCATCAATATAATGTTATTTTATTCCTAACAAAAACCTTATTTCAGTATACCGAACAGCTAGCGGTTCACCACACAAACAATTTAATGATAAAAAAAATAAGTACCGAAACATTATTGGATTAATGTACGTTACATTAAATTGTTTGTATACGATAATAACTTTCCTTAAAGAGAATTTCCTCCCCTTACCCTTCCTGGCTTTCCACACTGGCATCCTTACTTCACTTTATACTACTAAATCTTTACAACTCTGCTACTAAAATTACCCCTAGTACGAAATTTCCAAATTTCCCTTCATTCACAATCGATACAAACAAGCAAACAATCCAATTAAACACAAAGCCAAGTAAAAAGAACAAATAAAACACACCCAATCAAATAAAAACGAACAACACAAGAACAACAAAACGCACAAAACATCATCCATCACAGGACCCCACCAAAAACAACCGCACCACAAAAATAAGCAACACCACCATGCACTCAACAAGCAGCAGCCATCCGGCAGGAAAACAAGCAAGGTAGGTGCGCAAAAGAATGTCAAAGCTCCAACATGCACCAATCCAACCTTGCCTGCCACCTCGCATAACTGGAACATGCCACCGAACAGCAACATCAAGCAAAACAACAGCACAAAAAAAAACAACCACGACACAAACACCAGCAACCCCACACGGACCAAACAAAACCCCCCCGCAACAACCTATACGAAAATCTGCCTCTCACAGACTCACAACAACACTCTGGGGTTTTTAAGACACTCGCCAAAAATCACAGTGTATTTGTTATGTTACAAAAAAGTATATGCAAGTTCCTGCGGTGCCCAACGTGAGCTACACCCACTTTTATCATTTTACCACCAAAAGTTAGCCGGGCATTATTCAGTAGACAAGAAAAAAACTCGTCTTAACTATGTAATTGGACTACGTCAGGTTTGTTAAATACATATAATCCTATCGACTCGTAATTAATCTATTCTATCCTTTTCCCTTTCCTTTTTCCCCTCTATATCATTCCTAGGTGCAAGAAGATTACATATTCCACCAATACACTCCAAATGGCATCAACAATAAACAGCAACCAACAAAAAAAAAAAAAAAAAAAACAAAACGCACGTATGTTATGTTATGTTAAACAAATGATCATCAATATCTGGTCATCCTAAATTACTGTTCCCCTTTAAGGTAAATAATTATAAACTAGGTTCATGTGTTGTTCGTGATTAATAACCATTATCCAGGCCCATATATTGTACAACCTTTAATAGTTTTCCCGCTATTGTTTTAAATCCTTCGCGTGGTAAACCCCAATAGATGTACCATTTAAGGATTCTAACTCGTACATATTATTGCCTAGTACTCTTAAAATACGACATTTAATAAACTTACGACAAAATTTTGCATTTACGTTATGCTTAAAATCACTAATTGTAAAATTTCTTTTATAAACCTCCTGACCTGGCCTAAAGCGAACAATTCTTGCCCCCCGGTTATATCTAAGAGCACTTCTCTCATATGCCTGATGTAGATTTTCCTTTATTTTATCCCTTATAAGTTTTAATCGGTCTAATCTTTCTAAGCCTCCTATTTCAGTATCATCCATTTCCTTTAATTTCTTTGCTAACTTGTAGTCCGAACCACACGTAAACATATTGTGCCCAAATAATGCAAAGAAAGGATTTACTCCTGTAGCGGTGTGTATTGCTGTTCTTAACGCTATTTCAATTGAAGGCAAATTTAAGTCCCATTCACGATGGTCATTTTCAAGGTACATTCTAATGCTTGCCAAAATACTTTGATTAACCCTTTCCGCAGCATTAGATTGAGGAGAATATACCGCCGTCCTCGTATGTTCTATCTTATAATCTGCAATCATTTTCTGAAACTCTTTCGAAATAAATTGTTGACCATTATCAGAATGAATATTCTCCGGCACTCCAAAATTGTGAAACACTTGGTTCACTAAAAATTCGACAACATTTTTGGCCGTTGCTTCCTTCATCGCTTTAAGAAATACGAACTTAGTTAAGTGGTCCATTGCTATAAAAATGTATGTGTTTCCCCTTTTTGATCGAGGGTACTTCCCTAAAAAATCAACATAAATTTTTTGAAATGGCCTGTCAGTAACTACTTCATTTCCAATCTCCGGCATCAGCCTTTTGTTAGATGACTTGCACTCCTTACACGGTTCACACTGGTTAACAAAATTCTTTACCTGTAGTATCATATTCGGCCAATAATATTTGTTTCTCAAGTGGTTCAAAGTTTTATTTATTCCACCGTGAGCCTTATCAACAGATTCGTGGGCTTCTCTGATTAAAGTATTCGTAAGCGAACTAGGTACCCATAGTTTCCATTGGAATTCTTCAAGTTCACTCATTTCACCTAATAGGTTATTTCGTTTAAAAACTAAACCATTTACAACCTTTAAATCTGGCAATTTCTCTTTATTCTGTTCTACTGTCTCCCTCAAAGTTACATATTCATCAGATTCGAATTCAATTGTGTCAAAACCTAATATATTTTCCGGCTCTCTTGTAATTTCCTCAACAGACCTGGATAGAGTGTCAGCAACAATATTCTCCGAGCCCTTTTTATGCTCTATCGTAAAATCGAAACCCTGTAAAAGTAATGCCCACCGCGCCAGTCGCCCGTTCAAATCTTTAAGTGACATCAGCCACTTTAGACTCGCGTGATCTGTAATCACTGTGAAGGGCATTAACTCTACATATGGACGGAATCTTTTAATAGCCAATACTGCAGCTAAACACTCCTTTTCCGTGACGGTATAGTTCTTTTGCGCGTCATTAAGTTTTTGTGAAAAAAAAGCAATGGGTCTTTCGTTATCTTCTTCATCTTTTTGAAAAAGAACTGCCCCCACACCATAACTTGACGCATCACACTGTATATAAAATTTACGTTTGAAATCTGGGTGTATCAACACGGGAGCAGTAGTGAGTGCCTGTTTTAGTTTATTAAAACTTTCAATAGCCTCCTCCGTAATTTGATACTTAACTCCTTTCCTTATTAAATTCGTCAACGGGGCTGTTAAGGTAGAAAAATCCTTGACGAATCGGCGATACCACCCTGCCGTGCCTAAAAAACTACGAATGGCTTTAACTGATTTCGGAATAGGTATAGCCCTAATAGCCTCAATTTTCCCCGGATCCGTCCTCATTACGCCACCTCCTACAATAAATCCCAAATATTTAATTTGCTTGAAACAAAATTTCGATTTTGTTAGCCCTATTGTCAAATTAGCCCTATTCAAACATTCAGCCACCTGTGCCAATAATTTCAAATGACTCTTAAAATCTGCAGATATTATTAATAGATCATCCAAGTACGTAAATACATTTGTCCGCAATCTCTCCGGGATGACTTTATCCATTAGCCTACACAACCTTTGCGCAGCGTTGCATAAGCCAAATGGCATAACTACATACTGATAGAGAGGTCTGCCCGGTATGGTAAAGGCTGTGTAGGCTTTAGATTTTTCCTCTAAAGGAATTTGCCAAAAAGCAAACTTTAGATCGACACTACTTATGTAGTGCGTCTCGTCCAGCCTACTCAATATCCCTTCAACATTCTGTATGGGATAGGCATCTTTAATGGTACGTTCGTTCAATTTTCGGGCATCGAGACATAATCTATTCTTTCCTGGTCTTCGAACCAAGGTTGATCTACTACTCCAGGGGCTGTTACTCTCCTCAATGACTCCTAATTTGAGCATCCTGTCAATTTCAGCATACATCAGCTCCTGAACTGCCGGAGATACTGGATAATGTTTGTCCTTAACATGAGATGTGTTTTCCATCAGTTCAATTTTATGCTCTTCTATATCCGTTCTTCCTAACCCATGTTCTTCATAAGTTCGAAACTTTACCTTAACTTGTTCTAAATCCTTTAATTGATCCGCAGATAATTCATGTTGGTCAATATTTTCGATTGTCATAGGATATTCTGATACCAGTTTCTCTAAGTTTATTTCTGCATTAGGGAATATTCGAGGGGCCAACTCAAACTTGGTCCAAAAATCGACCCCCAGGTAGGCAGGCTGAATTAGTGCGGGGCATAGATAAAAATTAATAAATTTCGTGCGACCATCTAATTCCACAGGCAATTCTATTTTACCTAATATTTGACAGCTCTCTCCTCCAGCCGTTTTTACGTTTGAAAACACTGGAATTATATCTCCATCGATTTCGCTTAGTATTTTCTCACAATCTTTGCCTAACAAACTAATCGACGCTCCTGTATCAAGTAATCCCGTTAATTTTAATTTTCCTATTTTTATATCTACGAATGCTCTTGGATCATTAGACACTACTTTAGCTATCGCACAACATCTGCGAACTGACTCCTTAACCTTTTTAAAATTTAGTTTCTTTTTTCTAAATCTGTCTCTTGTGTCATATAATCTTTTTAACTTACTATCGCCCTGTTCTCCATTAAATATTATATTTCTGGCCTCATTATATTTCCTTAAGCGGTCATTATAACTGCTAAATGCCATCTTTTTCTGAGCTTTTTCATTCTCCTTAATTTCCTTCTTTTCTCTATCAATAGCATTTTTCAACAAACGATATGGTCCCTGATACAAATTACTTTTCGCATTGTTTTTAGTATTCTCCATATTCACAATATTTTCAGTTTGTGTGGAAGACTCTATAAAGATTCGGCGGGCGTCTGAGTGGAGCGTGACTCTCCCGTCTTCATCACACTCCTCTGAAAGTTTCCCATACATTTGGGACATTTTGGAGTGATAACGCCTTCTAAGCCACATTTGTAACAAAATAGATTTCGTTGCTTGGATGGGCAATCTATGAATACATGTCCTGCTTGACGACAGTTCCAACAACTATACCCTAAATTCATTGTAGACGTTATATTATTTTTTCTCAAATTATTTCCATTTACTTCCTCTACGACCTCAAAATTCTGTTCATCTTCATAATCTTCTATTATTTCATTGACTTGCCGGCGGGAGGTATTTAACCGAGTTAAGGGTAAACTTATAGGTTGCTCTCTCTTTAAATAGTTTCTTTCTATGATGTAACATTCATCTCTCATTTGTTCAACCGTAAAGATAGTCATAGGGTATAAAATTTGACCAATGCTTGGCTTAATATTTCTTTTCAGTATTCTAATCATTTCGTATTCAGGTAACGACGATCTTAACCTTGCTCTTAACTTTTTCATAGCTTGAAAGTAACTATCTATAGATTCACCCGGTCTTTGTTTACGCTCTTCCAAATCACGCATAAATTCATATTCACTACGGTTTGTGCTATATTGTTGCAAAAGAGCACTTTTTAGATCATGCCATCTAGTTATGCCTTTCGTTTGGATTGTAAGCCAATACCAATCCTTTGCTTCGCCTTTCAATAATTTGTGTAAATCCTTCAAAATATCGGTCCATGGGCATCCATATTGGTTCTGCAAGTATTCTACTCTAAAAATAAAGTCTTCTACATAGCAGTGATTTGCATCTCCATCAAAACTGATGTCCCATCGGTCTACGTAGATTTTGTTTCGGGTTGATGGTGGTACATTTTCTTCAGCTTGTACATTTTCGTTAGAGTTGGACGATTCTTCGGAGGACGGATTTAAATTTGCTCTCTGATTATTTCCGACAATATTCACAAAGTCGAGTCTTCTTGACGCCACATTTGGTACCCTACCTGCTACTTCTTCGTAAACCCTTACACCTGCTTCTATTTCCGTTTCTACATTTGCGGCGGGATTTCCCGAAGCTACACCTATGGACATTTTCCTAAATTCCTTGACTATCTCAGAAAACCCAGATTGTATGCTATGCTGTATTTTTCTATCTAATTTTTCCTCTAGATTCGTTCGAAACTCATTTTGTGCTTCCCTAATAACATCTCTAATGACATTAGAATATGACTGGTTCCTATCTCCTTCTAAAGACCTAATCGAGGGCGGTGGAAGTGATAAATCCGGTAAAGGTGACGCAGCACGAACCCTGGACCTAGCTCCAGTATGCGGACCAACTCGAGAAAACTCAGGTAAGGGATTAACTAGTGGTGTACTATTCGGATTATTTATTGTACCTGACATATCTATAATATTATCCGTTTCTTCCCCAGGCCCCTCTTTACGCTTTCGCTCGGTTCGAGGTAGTCCCATCATTGTCCTCTGCTAAGCTAGTAACAAAAAAAAATTCCAATAATAAAAAAAAAATAAAAAAAAAAACTCAAATCCTGACGACCTCTAGCAAAATAATATTTCAAACAAAAGATGTAACCGTATGTATGTACAAACAACACTCGTATCTTCAATAAACACTAGATCAAATATAAATATATATATACTCAAATTCTCTAAATATTTTAATGGTTAAGCGAAAAACAAAAAGATAGATTTAAAAGTAAGTTGTTGCAATTTGATAATATAAACTGAATACAATTAATACCGTACAATAAACAATTAACATTGACATAAATTAATAAACATATAAATATTCAGTAATCTACTTATACATAAATAAATCTAAACAGGACTATATAATAAACATAAAAACTACTATATTCTTAAAAAAAAAAAATTATTTAAAAATAATTTCAATTAACTAGCACACCCAAAAAAAACTCTAATATAAATTAAATTAAACAATTTTGCTTATTTCTTTCCTTTTTTTCACAATTACTACGATTCTCAATACATTGGGATTTCATTTTCTTTCCATGGCTCCTTATAATTTGGCTCTATATATCTCGTATTCATTCACTTTCAAAGTATTTTTCTGGTAAAAAAAAATGTTTTCTTCTTCTCTTGACGCTTTCCCCATATACAATATAAATTTATGATAATCGAGAAATTGTAACTATTCAATTTAGGCAAAATCATGCAACTAATTTTCCCCTTATTAGGCCATGACTTTCTATTCTAATTTTCCTTTCCCTCATCTTTTCCTTCGATGTGCAACGAAATCAGACATTCTTCCGGACACTATCAAAGAAACTGAACTCTACTATACCTATGTATCAAAATTTCAACTCTTCATCGCAGTTAAACACTTTTTGGTTTAAGTCGTTGAATGTTGAGAAATATTTATAAGCCCTGTTTATGTTGTATGATCCTAAATAAAGCAATTGGAATTCTTTTGCGTTCCAAGACATTATTCAATTTTCCCATACAACAAAACCGAACTACACATGGTCTATTGCCGTAAGATGTTAAACTTTCCTTTTTTACTTGGGCGCCATTCTACTGTTATGATATTTTTCCTTTGGTAAGTAGTGCTATCCCCGGTACTAGCTCAATTCAACTCAGGAGAGATTCTCAACCCGCACATACCCACTCATCACAACAATAAAAAAAAAACTATTAAACTAAACTCAAAAAAAAACTGACTAACTAGATCTGACGTTATCATAAATTTATCACGCTGAGATTGGTGTCATACCCCAGCCTGCGTCGCCCATACCCATCCTTTATCATCCTCCTCAGAATTTATTGGATGACCCATAAACATTTTACCAGTTAACGAGACCTATTTTACCATGGAACCATTGAAACCGAAATCCCAAATTTAAACAAAAACTACTCACACATGATTATTAGAATCAATTAACAATAATAAAAAAAATTTATTTTTAACATAACTAACACTAAACAATGAATAAAATATATAAAAATCTAAACACTATATAATTACAAGATTTGTTTCTTATCGCTAACAAAAAAAAAAAAAAATATTACTTAAATTACTTAAAATTAAAGAAATATTCGTTCGCAATTTAAAAATAAAAATTGGGAAGATATTTGAAGATATTAACAATATTAAAACTCGTTAAACAAAAATTTAAATTATTCTTCCCGATGAAATATAAAATTTAAGTCGAATGGTACTCTTTACCGGACTGAATTTTCTTTGAGAAACTATTCAAAATAATTAAACCATAAAAATTTTAGTCGAAATTTATGACAATTAACTTCTTCAATATATTATCTTTCTTCTATAATTTCTGATCTTTATATATATATAAAAAAAAATCAATAAATAAAATTATTTAAACCCTAAATAAACAAATAAAACAACACAATACTTAACACTCATAAGGACAAACAAATAAAAACTTCACGAAAAAAAAATAAAAAAAAAATATTCAAACTTAAAAGTAAGTGATTTTTAAATACGTTATTTACTTTTTTCCCTAATGAGCTCACTAGAAAAAAAACCTATAATTTTCTTTAAGGCCACCAAACAAAAAAAACCTTATAAATATTTTAAATTTGTTCTCCTTTTTTTTCGTTGTATTTCTATTTTTTTCTCCTTTCACAATACTACATATATCACAAATAACACTTAAATAAAATAAAAATTATAAAATTAAAATTAGTCCTAATAATTACTTAATAATCGTATCAATATTCAACTAAATTCTTATCTTAATATAAAATCTTCTTGTGTGTATCCGTTTTGTTATTTAGGCGTTGTTTTGTTTTCCCTTTTATGTATATTGACGATATTATTTTTTTTTCCTACCCAAAGGGAAATTTTATTATATAAAAACCTTTGGTTGAAGACTTGGATTTCCTCTTTACCAAAAATCCCTGTGGTGGCAATATTAGGTTGATCCCTTTTTTCCTTTCTGGGATCAGGAGTTTGCTAACTAAAGCACGATACTGACTTCCGGTTTCCCTTTTTCTATTTCCCTCAGAGCTACCACTTAATTCCATTCACCAATTATAACAAAATATATATATTTTTCTTTTTTACCTTGAAAATGTATCTTAATTAAGTGACCTTTCCTCGGCAATACTTCACCCTGGTATTATCTCACCACCACACTGGGTCACACTGTAATTTAAATGGATTACAAACACACTACACATTCACAAACCATAATTTATTTTCATTTTTATAATCATAACTTACAATTGTATTGCTATAATTTTCCTGCCTTGAAGTAAACCACAAATATGATCGTCACGGTCGGGTTTCGCTCACTACGAGGTGTTAAATTTTCCTTCTCTATAGGGACACTATGACTATAATATTTATAAAAATTCAATGATCTATCTAAACTTACATAACTGCTCACCACTTTCACTAATATTTTCCAAAGGCAAAAAGAAATTTAAACACACTGTTCAATTTCAAATTCGAACACTAAAAATTTTACTCTGCAGTCACTTTATTCTTGTCTGATTGTCATCAATATAATGTTATTTTATTCCTAACAAAAACCTTATTTCAGTATACCGAACAGCTAGCGGTTCACCACACAAACAATTTAATGATAAAAAAAATAAGTACCGAAACATTATTGGATTAATGTACGTTACATTAAATTGTTTGTATACGATAATAACTTTCCTTAAAGAGAATTTCCTCCCCTTACCCTTCCTGGCTTTCCACACTGGCATCCTTACTTCACTTTATACTACTAAATCTTTACAACTCTGCTACTAAAATTACCCCTAGTACGAAATTTCCAAATTTCCCTTCATTCACAATCGATACAAACAAGCAAACAATCCAATTAAACACAAAGCCAAGTAAAAAGAACAAATAAAACACACCCAATCAAATAAAAACGAACAACACAAGAACAACAAAACGCACAAAACATCATCCATCACAGGACCCCACCAAAAACAACCGCACCACAAAAATAAGCAACACCACCATGCACTCAACAAGCAGCAGCCATCCGGCAGGAAAACAAGCAAGGTAGGTGCGCAAAAGAATGTCAAAGCTCCAACATGCACCAATCCAACCTTGCCTGCCACCTCGCATAACTGGAACATGCCACCGAACAGCAACATCAAGCAAAACAACAGCACAAAAAAAACAACCACGACACAAACACCAGCAACCCCACACGGACCAAACAAAACCCCCCCGCAACAACCTATACGAAAATCTGCCTCTCACAGACTCACAACAGAGTACACCTTTACAGGTAGTGATGCCAGCCCTGTGTGCCATCACGTAGTCTGTACCATGGTGTAATTACATAAGGTGATAGCGTAAAGGAGAGCAATTTTTGTCTCTCTTTTTTTATGTATGGAGTTTGACAATTTCCGAAGTTGAAATAATTTTTTTAAGTATGTATTTTGACATTCTCCAGAACACAAAAAATAGTCAGCTGGGCTTGCACCGCCACCTTGTATAAGTGTACCCTGGTCTGTACTACGTTTTATGTTCTGTAACTTGAAAAGTTTAACTACAATAAATCAACTTGTTATTAAAATGTTATTTCAGAAATGTCTCTTTGTATTTCAGAAATTTCCAATTGTATTTCAGAAAATTTTTACTTGTAGTTTAGAATTTTCCAATTGTATATCAGAGTATTTTTTTATTTACATATTTCTTTCCTTATCTAATAAAATTGTTATAGAAAGTAACGACTAAATATTGACCTACATATTGCGTCTTATAGCGCTTTTATTTACTTCAAATTTGTTATAACTGAAAATTGACATATATTTTTATTTATATAATTCTACGGGTTTACCTCTTAGACCCCTTTCAGATTAGGCAAGTCTCTTTTGCAAATCTTGTGTTTATGGAAAGGTCGGGTTAAGAGGAAGAAAATTGTTCATATTTGAGTACACATTTGCCTGTACTCGACAAGTGTATTTTTTCATTGTTATTTTTATGGCTACAAACCTGTTTTTGGCATTTTCCTTATACGAAACTTGGGCAAGTTAATTGCTGTGTCTGAACGTGAAAGCAAGTTCAAAAGAAAATAAAAAAACTAACATGCGCAAGAGACTTGCCTAATCAGAAAGGGGACTAACATATTATTGACATCTTTTATTTAAAATAATTTTTGGAACATCTGGAATTTCTTTTATTTTAGATGATAGAAACATAATAAAGACTTTTACTATTGCAAAAAAACTAATTAAGACAATCCAATACTCACCATTCGCTTTTTACAATACATATTCCTCTTATGCAAGCTTATTTTGCAATTAGTCCTCGAAACAAATATGTATACATTTCAATATGTAGTGATATAAACATTTTTTTTATGTTTGAATTGGAAAAGTTTAAATTGAAGCTAATAATCATAATAATTTATCGGGTAATTGCAGTTCGGAGAAATTTTTTTCTTTATATTTTTTATGTATGAAGTTTGACATTTAAAATAAATAAATGAGCAGAGCAGAGAAAATTATTTTTTATCTATAGACTTTGACAGCTGAAATTTAAAAAATAAATCAGCTGACGAAACAAGACTACTTGATGAATAAATGTGCCTTGCTAATAATATTCTTACGTCAAATTTGTATTAAAATGACACAATGTTTAGAAATTTTATTGTTTCTTAGTTTTATTTTTTTAATATATCGAAATCAATAATTAGTGTCTAAAACTAAAATATAATGTAAAAATTGATAATTGTTTATATAAAAATATGTATTTTTGCTTTTATTATTAATGGTTATTATACTTTTTTTTATAAATTTAAAAAATGCATTAGTTCATTACGAAGAACTAGAATGACTTTTTTGTTTTATAAATATTTTTTTTTTTTTTTTTGCTTCATTTTTTTACTATTTGTTTATGCACTTTGTTGCACGTTTTGTGTTACATTTTAGATTAATTTTAAACGTTTTTTTTTTAATTATAATAAATATATGTAAACAACACCTTGTTAAGCCCAAGTGTTGCTGGCTTATGAGTTTTTCATAGAAATAGTTAAGAGAGAAATGGGTTAGATAGAGAGTTTATTGTAAGAAATTGGATTTGTTTTATATTAATTTAAAAATTAAATGTGTTTATTAGAGAAAAACTGTTTTAGTAGAAAAAAACTGAACGAAAATTTAAATGAGAAATAGTATGTAAAACATAATTATGTAATGTTTTAATGATACAGAACTACATACAATTGTGGTTTATTATAATCTTTTGTTGTTTTTCTTAATACTCAATTTTGTTGTTGGTATTAACTTCGATTCTTATTAATGTAAATAAATTATTGTTACTGCTGTTTGAATAGTTTTTTTTAAGTTTTTTATTTTAATTTTTTTTTACGTTTTTAGAAAATAGTTTAACATTATTCAAAATGTTGGTGTTTGTTTCTAATTTCAAGATTTTATTAAAAAAATCTTATTTACTGGATCAAATTAAGCCTTAAATGTTTTTTTTTTCACTTCTTTATATATAAAAATGAAATTTGTTTCCTTTTTTTTAGCATTTTTGTATTTTTTAAGCCAATATTTAATTTTTATGTTGATATCTCTTTTTGGAAATGGTTGATTGCGTGTATTTTTATTTTATGTTCTCTAATTTCAATAAATTATAATACACATAAAAGTTATAAGAATTTACACTTCCTTTTCTTTGTGGGTTCTGGTGGTTCCAAAGCAGCTAATATTGCTTCATCGAATACATTCTTAAGACCTTTCTGTAAATGTTAAAACAAACGTATATTCAATTTTTCTCACCCACTCTAAAAATGCTACTCTATAAATAATGTAAAGCTATGTTCACATTAGTCGAATATTTGCCCAAATAAGCGTAACCACTATTCTTTTAACACTTAATTAGTCAGAACATGTTACAAAGAATTGATATTCCAATTGTTTTAAATAAGGAAAATTTCGTAATTTGACAGACAACTCTTATTAGAGCAGAAATTAATACATTTTAGTGGTTTTGCCTATTTTCTTAAATATTTGCCGAAGTAAGCCAAAAACAAAAACTTACTTGTGTTAAAGCTGAACATTCGACATATTTAACAGCCTTCAATTCTTTAGCCAACTTTTCGCCCATTTCAATACCAATAGGTTTTTGTTTGTTTTTAGCCAATTTTTCCAAAGTACTAGTTTCATCGCGCAAATCTATTTGTGTTCCCACCAATAAGAATGGTGTCTTTTGACAGTGATGTGTTATTTCGGGCACCCACTGTAAAGAAAAAGAATCAATGTCATTGTAATAATTGAAAAGTTTTTCTCTTAAGAAATATGATCGATCACCTTACTATGTACTATGATCACTTTACTTTAAAATATTTTTCATACGATTTTCATTTATTGAAATTTATAAAAAGGCCTTAGTGCTTTCTGTGTCTCAACAATATATGGCACAAGTTCGGTACAGTTGCTTCAACGCATTGTCGAACAAGATTTTATTTGGTATAAATATGCTCTAAACTTAAAAAAATTTGCTAAATATATCAGTTTTTTACTTATTTTTACACGTTAATTTATTTTTCTAAAAAATACTGAAGACAAACAAATTCTTTATGGTATAAAGTAAAAAAACAACATAATATAATATGAAAAAAAAAATTTAAGTAAATTCTCCTAAACAACAAAATTTACTTTATTGTTTTTATTTTTAAGACTAAAATTTTTTTTCTGGCAACTCTTTCATCATATATTGTTATTGGAGAAACATATTTTCCAGTGCGAATTAAAAAAAATATATTTTAAGCATTTAAAGTCTTAGGGCCATATTCATAAAAAATATTTTAGGTTTATTATAGGCTTATTTGACAGATGTTGTAGAGAAATTTGTCAAATAAGCCTTCAATAAACCTAAAATATTTTTTATGAATACGGCCCTTAAAAGTTAAATCTGTCTGCCACACAATAAATCAAATAATTAATTGAGCAATTAGTACAGTCGGGCCTCGATTATCCGTTACCCGGTTAACCGGTAACCCCGATTAACCGTGATGGCCAAAAATCAGTCTGTTTTTTGTTTGCAATGTTTTCAAATTGTTTGCTTCGTTTAACCGTGATTATCCGTGATGGCAGTTTTTTTTATTAACTTGAAATTCATACACACATACAATATAATAAACATGAAAACGGGAAATTTCCTTGTTTCCAAACGATGAGTCAGAAGCATTTACAACTGATTAGTTTAACTTTGAAATTTGGAAAGTGCGGGTGTTTAGATCTAAATATATTTAGTATGACATCGTTACCAGTGATAAAAAGACAAAGAAACGTTTTAAATATTGAAGATAAATTTAAAATAAATAACGAACATTCAAAAAATAATGTGAGTGTTAAAATACTAGCTCAAAAATATCAAAATTGTTATTCGATTAACCGTGAAAGTCGATTATCCGTAATGCTTCTGGTCCCGACCATCACTAAAAATCGAGGACCAACTGTATTTAATTGCACCATTGACGCAGACCTAACAAGTCTGTTCAGTGAGAAGTAGGGTTGCCATTCGTACTGTTTTAAACAGTACATGTACTGTTTTTTGTAATATGTACTGTTATATTCACAATACCTAAAACAGTACGAAAAAGTACTGTTTTTTTATATTTGTACTGTTTTTGGATATACATGTATTGAATTTTGTAATTTTTTGAAGAATGAAACAGGAAAAAATTGTATTGTTAAATGTGTACAAAAAAGGGATAAATATTTATAATTTATTTTTGTATTAACTTTTTTTGTAAGCATAAATTATTTTCTGTTATATAACTATACCACCTCTATTTGTGTTGTATAATTATTTATTGAATTTTAAAAATTATCTAATCTATTCATTTTAAAAATTCAATTGATTTTTTTAGAATTTTTTTTTTTTTTAAACAATGGGCCAATTCAAAGTAGACTCTCATATTGTACTATGTCATATAATTCATATTAATATGACTAGTGACTTTGAACACCTTTTGTTAACAAATTATGTATTTAATACAAGAAAGAAGACAAAGAGATGACGCTGTTAAAAATTGTATGTATACAGGAAAGAAGAAAATAGAAAATATTCTCTCTGAGAGGTGAGAAGCGAAGAAATTCTCTCTGAGAGACAGTATGGTTAAAAGTATAACATAAACAATTTCTTATACATAGGAAACAAATGTGTAAAGTCTTATTATTTTTTTGTATGGAAATTACTAACAAAAATTTTATGCGTGCATAAAATAATATGAAATAGTACAAATATGACTGATATGCAACCACTTTGAATTGGCCCATTGTTAAATATTGATTTTAAGTACAATAACAATTTCTATGCATGATAGATTAAAAAGTGTCATTATTACAACTTGCCTTTAGTTAAAGGTAGGATTTTTTTTGCTCGATAAATAGCTTTGCATTATTACAACTTCCATTTTTTTTTATTGTTATTATTATTAATTTTAATAATATTTAATGAATAAAAAAATAATAAATTAATCGTTTATAATGCAAAGCCATTTATCTGCCAAACAAAATCCTGCCTTAGCTAACGGCAAGTTGTAATAATGGCCCTAAGTCTACTTAAAAATTGATAATTTGTCAATTACAATTGATATTTTTTAAGTTATAAATAGTATTCCAAAAGTATTAATGGAATATTATTGTAATTTGAAGAAACAAATCAATTGAATTTACATATTATAGATAATTTTAAAACTAGTAGTTTATGAAATTCAATTACCAATTTCGAAATTCTATTTACTATTTTTTAAATTTAATTAATAACTTTTGAAATACATTAGATCATTTTTAAAATTAAGTTTGAAAATATAGTGCATAGTTCTGAAATACAGTCAAAAATGTTATTACTATTGGTAATTCGTTTATTCAAACTAATATCAATATTAATATCGAAAAACGACGTTTAATTGGTGTTTTTGTTAGTAACTAAAGATACTATTTGTAGTTCGCCTCGATCTATATATGTATTGCATTTTGAAACAAATGCAATATTTTTTGTTACGTTCTCATAGTTTTATGTATGTGTTTTATGTTATTTTTATACCCTTCACACAGTGAAATAGGGTATATATAGGTTTGTCATTCCGTGTGAAATTTCTACAATTTTCATTTCCGACCCCATAAAGTATATATTTTCTGAAAGCTTATGAATAGGGGAGTCGATTAAGCTCTGTCAGTCTGTCCGTCTGTCCGTGTGAAATCAACTTTTTGAAGCCCCCCGACATCGCTTGGACCCGGGTGTGGTATTAAAATATCAGAAATATTCGGGAGTAGATCGGTATTGAAAATCAGAAACATCAGTACATAAACAACAGAGATATGAGCAAAAACCCACGACCACCTCGATATTTTTTTCACAAAAACAACATTACAACAACAACATACATACATACAAACGTGTATAGTGGTTAAGGCTATAATACACGGCATGTTTTTTACATCTGACTTTAAAATTTGTGAAACATATGTCACACGGAATGACAAAGTACAAAATTGTACTTTTACGCTGACTGCTTTGCAGCAGCAGAGATTTCTGCCAACGACTGATGTCACATGTTTTTACAGAAGAAAACAGAGCACACTCTAATTAAAATTTTGTCAGATGTCTCAACACATGTTTTTTTACAGAAGTAATGTTTAAAAGGTAACACACGACATCTTTGTATTAGCAGTGGAGAATTTGACAGGTCAGATGTAAAAAACATGCCGTGTATTAGCTCCTTTAGAGAAAACGTGGCATTGAATCCCAGCTGATCCAAAAATTTTTTTTTTTAATTTTTTTATTTTTTTTTTATTTTTTATTTAATATATTATTTATATTTTTATTTTTTTTTTGTTTAATATTTATTATATATATTTTAATTATTTTTTTTTTTAATTTTTTTTATTTTTTTTTTTTTTTAACATACAGACGTAAATTTATAATTTTACAATGGGATGTTTTTATTTATATTTATTTTTTATATGTATGTACGTATTTCAAATGGAATGAATGGTGATAGAAACTACTGTTATTCCATGACTACACGTTGTGAAGGGTATATAAGATTCGGCACGGCCGAATATACCGCTCTTACTTGGTTTACTTATTTTTAAAACATATGTGATGTATTGAATAATAAGTTAAGTCAACGTTATGTTCTCATAGTTTTAACATGTTTTTAAGTTTCTCATTAACTTTTTTTTTTTAAGTACTGTTTTTCCCCCCTAAATGTACTTTTTTTTCACTTTTCAAATATGGCAACCCTAGTGAGAAGGCACAATTTTATAGGGCCCATACACAACACCATAAAATTATGCAATCAAGTGTTTGTGCAATTAAGCTTTAAGCACACACTACACCAGCATGGTGGTACAAAATTCATTTTTACCCAAAAATTGTGTGGAAAAGTTTGTAATGAATAACGAAAAAATTTGTGCTGCACTTATTATTACTATTATCCTAAAAAGAAAACGAATTAGGAGCAAAAAAAAACGTGTTTGGATGAAGAAATGGCTATGAATTGGCATTTATATTTATATTTAAAATGTATTTTTTTAATGTTTATGCCTTGACGATTTAACTTTTATGAGCTAATTTTGCCACACACGACTAAATCATGCTGGTACAATCAAAAAAATATCAACTATTTTTGATAAAGCACCATCAGCTGGTACAATCACACCACAACTTCATACACGGTCAATCAGCTGGCACAGTCACTTGATTGCACAATTATTACGGTGTTGTGTATGGGCCCTATTAAGCAATACGTTCAATCATTACAATTTTTTTTTTTTTAACATAATTTATGTACAGGCATGTTCTGACAAATGCATCTCGCATAAGTGTTCTGAACTTTACAATCGCAAGAACTTTTGCGACTTCAACACGCAAGCACATATTGAAATGAACTGATGTATTTTTCTTAAACTGTAATTTAAAATAGCAATAAAATTACATGCAAATTGAATTTATCATCTTTCTTTTATATTCAACAAAAATTGGTAATATTTTCAGGCATTTAAGTTAAAACGATTAAATTAATAATTATCTACGTTAATTATTGTTTAGTTTTTTACTGGCAATTTTATATAATTATAATTTATATGATACAATTTTTTTAATGTAATTATACTAAAAGAGAACGCCGATGGTATTTTTGTTTATAATTTTGTTTGTTTGTTTGTTTGTGAAAAACGCAAAAATATGTTTTTATTTTTCGAACTTATGTGTGAAACATAGCAAAACGCGTGAACTACAGAACATTCATAAACAAGTTTGGCGATTTTCAAATCGTATGCGATTTTATAATCATGCAAGTTTCGGAATTAGAGCTGCAAAACAATCTATAGTAGTTTTATTTTTAACAGACTATCGATGTTTTTTCTACTATCGATAATATCGCAAAAAAAGTATTCTCAAGTAAAAGTGAAATCAGTGACATGGTACAACGAATAAGGTAAACCGGTTTTATCAACTATTAAGTGTTTAAACTCAATATAAGAAAATGAAACATTGTTTTATGTTAATAGTTTGAAAATTAAAATGATATAGCGCTGTTTTTGCTCTTACGATTTCACCCCATTTACTGTACCACGATCACTAAGAAATAGGCGACCGCAAAAATTCAAACAATATTAACATACTGCTGTATGCATAAAAAAGATCAAAGGTTTACAAATCGAATTTCCATAGAACATCAGTTTGATAAACCCTTTAAAAACCTTTTTATGCACACAGCAGTTAGTTTTTACACAAGATTTGTTAAGCAAACTTTCATAAAAGATTTGTTAATTAAATCAAAGTACCATCTATTGTATCGATAGTTTTATAACTAATTATCGAAACTATTGAATGGGCCGACTATCGATATTTTTGCAGCGCTAGTAAGAACAAGCCTGGTAATAAAATATAGTAAAACTAAGAACAAAATATAAAATTTTCAATTATTTTTGATCATTTGTTTTCCGAGCAAAAAAAAAAAAGGCGAGGAAATGAAAACAACATGTAGTTTTTCCTTACACTTACCTTCTCTTTGACATTTTCAAATGAACTAGGACTAACGACTGAGAAACACACCAAAAATACATCTGTTTGTGGATACGACAGTGGACGCAAACGATCATAATCCTCTTGTCCGGCTGTATCAAATAAGCCCAAAGTATAGGGCTCGCCACCAATCATAACGGTTACAGCATAATTATCAAAGACAGTAGGCACATATTCCGAAGGGAATTTGTTGGTTGTATAAGAGATAAGCAAACATGTCTTACCTACAGCACCGTCACCAACAACAACACACTTAATAGTCTGCATTGTCTTTAATTGCGCTAAAAAAAAAGAAGTGCAAGGAAATTAAAATAAATGTGTACATTTTATTATTATACTCGTAAATAAGGTGAAATCGTCGCAAAAACAACTTCAAAGTAAAAAAAATACAAACGTGTATTTTGTTAGTGTAAAACAAAACGATATGTCAAAAATACACAAAAATTTGACAAGTGGTCCCTAGAAGTAGTCAACAGCTGATGATCAGCTGATCTAATAAGTTCACCTTATTGAATTCGCCTTGTACTTCTTATGTTTACAATATATATCTAGTAGTTTGTTTTTATGTTAATTTTTTTTTACTTTTATTTTTAGTTAATGTAACGGCTGGGGAGCCAAAGGAAATTAAATTGAATTTAAAATTAGGAAAGTAATGTATTTTTAGATTTATATATATATATATATATTTTTTTTTTCTTTTCTATTTTTATTTTGGTTATTGATGTAGTTTGGGTTAAGTTGTAATTACTATGCAATAATTTGTTTTGGCCTTTTGGGGCTTTTTTTATTACGAATTTGGATTAATAAATAAATAAAAAATAAAGTTAACTTCAAAAAATTGGTTAAGTTCAGGTTACACTTAATTAGGTAGATTCATTTGATCAGCTAATTCTTTTAAAATGTCAAAATTTCATACATTTTCGTATCATAATTTGCATAACATGAAATTAAATCACATTATTTAATTACACCATGAGATAGTTTTAACTTATATCTTTTAAATAGAATTCTGACTGGCGACCAGTCCTTTTTTTAATGAAGGTCGAAAACAGTTATATTTTGTGGAGTGCCCCAAGGATCTATCTTGGGAGCATTACTATTTATTATATATGTATATTAATGATATGCCAAACGTTTTGAAGAAGTGTCTCATACTTTGTCGTCAGTCAGGCAATTTTTATATGCGAAACAAACCAATTTGATTTGGGTATAAAATTGGATATTTGTGTTCTTTTGGCGGCTATTTGTTCTACGCCATATTCTGCTTCGAGTGACAACAATGACTGCCAAATTGGTTAGGTACAGACATGGTTTCAAGTCTGTTGGAATGTGTAGAAATTTCAATCAAATATACCTATTTTAACAACTTTTTTGCGTCATGTTATTTGAAGTGCCTTTCAAGTTAAAAAAAGATATTGCGACACGGAGAATTTTCAATATTACAAAATTTTGCGGTAACTACTTTTAAACGTTTATAAATGTAAATTAGAAGCATAATAAAGATACTTTAATACGGCGTGTTTACAACGAAACTTTTGTGTTTGCAGCGATTTTTTTGCATGCTTAATTTAAATTTAATAAATTAATATAAAAAATAAGTTTTAATATAAGTAGGTACCTATACCTAGAAGTACATATAATTAATGTGAATCACGTTAAAACGGCTGAATGGAACTAAACTAACTAAATTGGTACATAGATAGACAACAACCTAGATTAACACATAGACGACTACCTTTTATTATAAAAATTAGGCGATTTCGCGGAATTTTGCAAAAAATGTTTTTTTTTTTTATATTTAGTGTGTTGATTGTTCAATGGTTTTGAGTGTCCAAAATTTACACGAACTACAGACGAAAAAAATGTAATCATCCTACTTCGTCAGTGAATTATTTTTTCTTAAATACCTATTTGCATAAAGTTCTATTCCTCTAATAGGTACCTATAATAAATAAAAATGTTTGTGTTTAATGTTTTCAATATTTTTACTCAATCACGCGAACGGATTAAAATTAAATTTGCACACAGATACCTACATATGTATGTATGTATATGTAAAACAATCTGAATAATTACATAGCCATAAAACAACTTTAATTATTACATAGTACGTGCCGATAACGCAGACAAAGTCGCAGACACAAGCTTATTAATAATTATTATTGGCTAAGGACTAAATTCATTTTTCTTCGGCTAAACAAGATTAAAAAAAGGCTAAATTTATCCTGAAAAGGACTAACGCTGTTAGCCACTGGTACATTTATCACTATTATTTTTACGATAAATTTTTATTTAAACATGTTTAAAAGCACACACACAATTATATTTACAGTTATGTGAATGACTTACACATATAAATATGATTAAATTTTCGTTGCAACTTTGTTCAATGAGAAAAATTAATATGGTACCTACCAAGGCGAATCTGTATGCCTTGGTACCTACCAATAACGTGATAAGAATTTGATATATGTATCTATGACAACCGTATTATATCAATGAGCAAAAATAAAGTAAAAAGTGTATACGCTTATAACACATTATTTTAGGAATATTCAAAATTTTCACTTTGCAGTTTTATAAAAAAATGCTAGTTAATGAATATGGTCGGATTATAAAAATGTCTGTTTTTTATGTATGTTGTAGGCGTGAATTGTAATCAAGTTAATTCCCAAACTTGTTTTTGGAAATTCGGTATAATATAGAATAGTTAAGGCATAAAAACATAACTTAAGTAAATTTACATACCACAATACAAAATAATACATGAATTCTTCTATTGATAGGCTAGAAGAGTGCATGAAACACTTGACTACTCATAACCAGTGTTTTTTTTTAAACTAAATCCCCAGTCAATCTTAAGGCACAAAGACCGAACGACAAACAAACCGACAAGTAGATAAACTGTCAAATCGACATTGCGTTGCTTTTACGTTAAAGTTGCGGCAAGAACACAAACATTTTTGTTTTTTTTTTTAATTAAAACGTAGGCGACATATTTCCCACTCCGTCTTTATATGAACAGAAAAAACACCATTATTCTTTTCGACAAATTCTTTTTTATAAACTGCTTCGCCGACTTCATGTCGTTACTTCTCTGCCAACGTTTCAGTTTTTTTTCCTTATCGTCACAACTTTTCACTTAAGAATTTTCTCTTTTTGCAATTTTTATTTGACCATTACCAAATAATTTTTATCATTTCTCATTAGCATTTTTTATGACATAGTTGTTCATGTTATTATTTTTATTACAATTTTGTTAAATTACTTACATTTTTAACAAGAAATTTTATGGGTTGGGCAGATCAGCTCGTATTCACAAAAAATTTCCTTCTATAAATCTTTCTGCTGTTCTTTGCTTTGTGCTTCTTGATTATGACTAACAAAATTCACCTCGCGTAGAGGTAAATACTTTTCAGTGCTGCTAAATAGTGTAGAGTACTACAAACGTTACACCAGGGTATACTTAACAAGTAAGCACAATCAAGAAATGACCCCATTAAAAACTTAACTAGAGGAAAAATACTGCATGACATATATTTTTGTCATTCTAGCCTTCGTTTACATTAAACATTTCTTGCATAAATATTAATTTTACTTTTAAGAAAGATTTAAAAATCAGTTCATACTTGCATATACTTGCAAATACATTTTGTTTAGTCTTTCGTAATTTAAAATTTAACGTTAAGTGCGTGTATAAAAAACAAAATTGTATGCAATAAAGTCTTTCTGTGTAAACGTAAATGAAATTTTAAAGAATGGAAAATTTTCTGAAAGATTTATGCTAGGGAAGCAAATAAATGAGATTGTTTTATTATTGAAATTGTAAAATAATGTATATAATGTATAGTATATTATATTTGCGTTTTCTTACTATGTAATATATTATAAGTGACTTTATATTACGAAATTGATATAAATAAGTTCGATATATGTACATAACTCTATGTTATGCACGTTATATAAATGCCCTGAAACTTTTTACAAACATATGACTTTGTTTGATTACCGTGATAAAAGGTAGCCTATGTGTTAATTGGTAATGAAAATTCAATTATCAGGCCCTGCAAGTAACATCCACCGGTGCAGAAAGAACGTAATTACAATATTTTATCCACAGAAAAACATTCTCTGGTGAAGCACTCCAGACAGTCACGTATTTTCGCGACATTGCCTTATCATTGTGATAAAAGGTAGCCTATGGGTTAATCGATGTTATTTATCTACCTATCTGAGTACCAAATTTAATTTAATTTCGTTCAGTAGTTATTTAGTAAAAAATTCAATTATAAGGCACTACAAGCAAACTCCGATTGTGCTGAATGCAATTATATATAATCGATGGAAGCTCCTTCTCTGGAGTGGCACTCTATGATATTTTCTATCTATATGTAGAATTTTATTTAATTCCACTCCGCTGTTTTGTGTTATTGAGTTCTAGAGGCATTTTGTGACCCCTTACCTTTTTTCTCAACTTAAACTAATAATCCCTAATTTCAAAATTCTCGATATTAACTTGAGTGTACTTTTTGATAATAAATATAACAAAATTATGTATATTTGTTGCTTTTGCATCATTTATGTGTTTCACAAACATATATCCTCTTGCTAATAAAATTTTATTAAATTAACCATTTCATAACAAGTTTTCCATCCTTGATAAATGAATTGGTCTTGACAGCAAACATCCCCTAAAAAGTTGCTTTGTTGTATTAAATTTCCAAGAATATGACTTGGTAGGGATGTTGCCACCTGATGTTAATTCACCTTATACTAGAATTTATAAAATTTGATAATTCAGCCTCACGAAAATTATCAGCTGTCCATTGACAACATAGTAACTTAACTACACCTTAAACATAAAAAAAAACAATGACAGCTGAGAAACAAATAAAAAATTTTTTGTGTTAAAATAATATAAATAATAAACCAATTTGAAGAATACAAGTATTATAATATTCATAAAATTATTTCCCAATAAAAGAAGAATTATTGTAAACATGTCGGGAATAATTGATAGAAGGTAAGAGTAAAGAAAAAAAAACTTTATCAAGAAGAAAAATTCCACAGTGGGCATCAAATAAATTTAAAGTCGTAATTTTATTTTGCTCTTTTTCGTTTACAGAAAACGTAGTCGTGAAGACGACGTTTTATGCGAATCAACGCCTTTGTCTAAACGTATTAACAATTTGCACTTATCAAATTTTGAGGAGGCTCAATATAACCAACAACTACCACCTCAGAATCATCACAATTACTTGCAGCACTTGCCCAAAGACGAGATGACGGGTGATTTGTCTGTTTTCAAACCTACGACTTGTAATGAACCCATTAAAAATCTTTATGAACCAGAATTAGATGAATCTCAAAATCCCTTTTACTATGTCAAAAATAAATTATTACATGATTTACATTTGGAGCGCCTTAAAAGGTGTACAGTTTAAATTACGTATTATTTTACATATAGTTACATACATATTTTTGAATTATCTTCGACTTTACTAATGCCATGCATAATTATTTTTTTTCTTATATCTTAAGTATTTGTATACCCAATTGGAATAAAAACTAAGTTATTGATTTTTTAAAACTTTAATGCTGTTGTTTCTTAAATTAGTATTTACGATAAACAGACAACATCATCACAAAACTGCTATATAATATCAAAAAATTTGTGTTAAATGGTGTCGAAGTGATGTCGATGTAGAAACAAAATGGCTAAAAACGACAAATGGAATAAAGGATATTAGTTTTTTAACCCATCATTGTATTTCATTTAGAACAAAGGTAGAATTAATTCCCATTTTACTTTAATTAAATTTACAGTTATTCAGTATAAATTTACGAAGTTATATTTACCAGTTTTCACAAAATATAATTTAAAAAACCGTATGATGATTTGTTGCTAAATTGCTGGTTCGCTTTATATAGATATATTGATCATTCTATGACGGTAATAGTTTTGTTAACTTTTAATTCATTTAATTACATATCGATGGTAACAAGGATAAAATATGTGAACTTATAAACATATCAATTAATGATATATTAGGTAGGTAGGTAGGTAAGGCTGGTGCAAAGTTACCCTCACACCTTCACTCGGAGACCATTACGGTCCATTGTGACGCCTTAATAGAGAGAAGAATAGAATAAGAATAGTAATATTTAGGATAAAAGAGAAACAGAAGCAGACAATTCCAGAGTCTCCGGCGGGAATCGAACCCGCAACCCCCAAACAACTGACTTATCCTTTTACTGACTAGTCCACAGGGGCACACTAATGATATATTAAATATAAATAATTTTGAATAACAAATTGCGTAATCTAAACGTTTACTTAAACCTATTATGCTAAAATTGTATTACTTTAACATCCAGTTCACTGCTTACGTGACAACAATAATTTTGAAAAGTGTTCAACTAGAATATTTCTGATATAACTGAATTCCTTTATTTTTAACAGCAAACTAAAAAATTGAAAATTTTCGATTTTCAAATCAATACGAAATTCATTACTTTTTTTGATAACAATTTAAAATTACAAGTTTAGTCTCTTTTGCTGCAACCTTGACGATCTTCTCCATAAGACGATGCATAAGACGATGAAAAGTTGCCTTAACTCCATAAAATATAAGAATAAATTCAAACAATGAAATTTTTAGGAAAAACCAGGTAACTCCATTTTTAGGTAAAAATCAGGTAACTGACCTTGATTTTCGCTTCTGACGGGTAAAAAGTTTTTTACTGCAACCCAAAATGTTCAACAGGATGTAAAATTATGTTTTTTTAATGCGCAGACATTAGAATATGAAATAAAAAAAAACTAGTAAAATATGTCTAAAACTTTAAATGCGTTTTTCTCGTGTTTAAAAAAATGGAGTTACCTGTTTTTCCTTGCGACCACAGATTTATATAAAGTACAAACTATTTAGGAAATTATTTTCATTTTATTACGATTATATTGGTATGGTTCAATTATGTATGGAACAAATTATCAGCCAAATGGCCGCCGCGACCTCAGCGGCACACCTCCATCCGATGTTCCAAATTTTCAATGACAATGTTGATGTTCAATTGTTGGGCACAATGATGAGTCGAGGTTGACTGCTCTTTTGCCAAACTATCGCGAAAAACAGCAATGTTTTCCGTTCAACTAAGAAGGCATTCACACATGTTTTCACATTTCATACAGACCTGTTTTGTTGAAATTTAAATATTTTTCACATTTCTCCCGATTGTGGACGAATTTGAACGATTATGTTGACCAAAAGAATCACGAACTGCATTTATTTGAACGCACATTTTAATTATAATCCTGAATAACTTTCAGATTAAAAATAATTTACCTCGAAAACGTACCAAAGTCTACAAAAACAAAAAAATTACAGTTTCTCTCTCAAATTACTTTTCTGTGTATAAATGAGTTAAGAACAAAATAAAAAAAAATTAATTTAGATTATATAACTTATCCAATTTATACTTTATTTATTGCTAAATATTTTTTTGTTGTATTTTATATTTTTATTATTATCTAAAGGTACCCCAAATACATTTGCATTAATATTTGAAGAAAGGTCACACTAAAAGTCCAAGCATATTCCACTGTGTTGTTAATCAGCAAATCCCATAAGAAGTCCACCAAAAACTTTTTTGAAATATCGTTACTTCAGTGTTAATATAGATAAGATATTCCAATGAGAAGACTTATTTTTACTCATTAGAGTTTTTTTTTTATATTTAGCTTTGTTCAATATTTTTGTAAGATTGAAATTAGGAATAAAAAGTTAGGTTAATTATTTGTAACGTGCGTCACAGAAAAAAAGTTTTTTTTGTTAATTTTAATCAATTTTAAATCATGCCTTAAAGATTCGCTTCTTAACACTATTTTTCATGTATACCAAAGAGAAAAACAACAACACTTTCGAATAATTTTTTGATGCAGATTAGTGACTATTATCTTAAACGGTAAATTTGATGATTATGTATTTTTTGCTTTGTAATTAGGGTTTGGGATTTCCCGGTCTTTTTACTTTCCCGGGAAACGGGAATTAAAAAATCGTCTTCCCGGGAATTCCCGGGATTCCCGAAAACAATATTTCTTTTAAAATAAATAATGTTTGTTAACTTTAACATAACGATTTGGTTAATAATTCATTGTTTTAGTAGTAGTTTATTTTCCATTAGAGTCCTTATTGTGTCAGCATTACATCTTCCGGAAATATAAACTTAACCCAAATTATAAAAATTATTATTGCCATGTAAACAGATACTTTTTTTGGGCAACACTACTCCACTCGTCTAATACAAGAACAAACCACAAATTGTCACAAATTTGACTCGATATTGTTTTCACCATCGTATTTTTAACGGTGTTGTAATATTTTATTACAAAGTTTTTAACATCAGTTTAATTTTGGTAAAGTCATATTATTACTGAAAAAAAATTTGACGAATAAAATAACTTTGTGTAACTGTTCGAATAGATATTCCATCGACTGCTGCCAATTTTGAAACAATTTCTGGTAATGTTTGGATGTCTAAAAAACTTTTAATGGTGGAATAATTTTTTTACTTGGTGCAGGTGTTGAATAATCGTTTTCAAATTTTATTTTATGAACCAAAAGAAGGTGCCGTATGAGACTACTAGTACTACCGCCCTTGGACATTAACCTTTTCGGGAAAATATTACATTGTGCTGCGTTGTCTACTTTTTGAAAATAGTTCCAAACTTCAGACATTTTGCTTCTAAACAAAGTGAATTTTAAAAAAAAGTGTTATTAGAAAAATTCAATCATAAATCAAAAAATTATACTTACAAATTCTGTGACCGGTTTTAAAAACAACTTGTACATACGATTATATTTATAAAAATGAACCACGGAAACTACTGCTGGTTTTACGGTCGTTATAAAAAACATTTATATACAAGAAAACAATTATTTATGTATGAATATAATTAATTCACTTGAAATTTATAAGCACTTATTAAAAATAATTCCAGAAAGTCGTTAACTTTGGCGTGAAATATTTTTGACCGACGATGTTTGCTTTTCTTTTACATATTCGTATTTGAGAAAAGTTGTAAATAATTAACAATTAAAAAACGCTAACAAATTAAAAACCTTACTTTTCATTCAAATATTCTCTAAATTTACCAACACAGATAAGAAATTAAAAATAAAATTAAATATATTTCCTAATATACTACATATATTCTTATTCCCGTTTTCCCGGGAATAAGAGCAAAATTTTTCCGGGAATATTAAGCGGTTTATTCCCGGGAATTCCCGGGCGGGAATTCCCGGTTCCCAAACCCTATTTGTAATACATGTAGCCATATTGCCAATAATTGATTATTGCTTCCTTAAGGTAATTATTGTTAAGAAACTAAAAAAAACATCCAATTTCAAAGTCAATTATAAACAAGTTTATTTGATACCTCATATTAAAAAATTTTATGCAAGCCACTTTAAATGGAACTTTTTACCACATCTCATGAAAAGGGCGCAGTACATAAAATTCCAGCTGCTAAGAGAAAAAATTTTGAAAATGGTTAAAGCACAAAATTGTATACTTATAACGCCCATGACTTTAAAAAAATACAAAAACTTATATAAATGGCATTTATAAATTACATATGCATAAGAAGTAGATATGTATATAAAATACAACTGGCTTTCTTCCAGAGATATGAGATAACATACAAGATTCCCGGAATTGAAAGCAACTACTATTTTTCCTCATTTAATGGAAATATGCTCTAAATAGCTTATCAATAAATATTAAATTTATTTATAAACAAATTTATACTTATTCATATGTAAATTCATTTATAAATCTAAAATAAGAAGTAAGAAGTGTTAATAAAAACAAATTATTTGTTAAAATAAATAAAAAGATAAAGATTCACAGCTTTCAACAAAAAAAAACAATATTTTGGCTGCAAATGTGTTATTTTAGAATTATTTATTTTTTTATGAATTAGGTTTTACTTGCTTTATTGTACAAAATTCGCTTTAAATTACAATATGTTGTGAAATGTGCAACTATTTATAAGTTAAAAGTATCACTTTTGAAAAAGAAAATAATTTTTATATATTAATCGGAAAATGCGTACGACTGAAGTATACACACAATTTACTAATTATTGGGGATATTTTTCCAACTAATCTTTCAATATTTTATTTGGTTGTTGGATTTAAGCTGGTATATATAAATTTCACTGGTGCTTATACCAGATCGTCAGTAAACCATTTACCCAAATTCTTGAAAAAGTTTAAAAATGTTATAGGTAAGTTTTATTTTTAACAATTTGTTTTTAATAATATTTTTAATAATTGTACCAAATATGTATATCGTCTTAAGTTCTTGATCTTTTTTATTGATTATATATGATTTTTATCCAAGCTTAAGATCAACTTTTTTGTTTTTTTATATATTGGTTACTAATAAATAATTTTTTATATAAAAACAAAAAAGTTGATCTCAAGTTTGGATGAAAATCATATATAATTGTACCAAATTTAAGAAAAAAATTTTATTTAATATTGCATAGTGTTCCTGTGTAGCACTTGATTTCGATTTAAGTAAACTAAAATGCAAAAATTTATCAGTCAATAAATAACATGGTCGGAAATCAGATTGTGCGAAAACTACATAATAAGATCTTTATAATACGACAAAACATCGAACTCATATTCTATGTGTTCAAGTTTGATTTCTGGTTCTGGTATTTCGAAAGTGAGTGGTGCAATAGGATTGAGAAAATCTTGTAAGTCTGGTGACGGAACTTTATCATTGCTCGGTACATATTTTTTTGGAATTGAGATTTTTGCTTTTGGCAATAATAAAGAATCATTTATATTAACTGAAGTAAGATTTTCGAATAACTTTTGGTTGACAGCAAAATTTAGTTTTGTTGTAAACTAAAATATGTAAATTGAAACATAAGTTGAAATTACTGAATTACTTTAAACATTTACCTTTGTCGGTGGAATATCCAAACAGTCCTTATTTTCATGTTTGTTTATCCCAATTCCTTTCTGCAGTTGTTCTATTTGCTGTTTTTGTCGAAGAGTTGAATGTAATACTGGTTTGTTTAATTTCTTACATTGTTGCGAAGATTTTTCGTGCAAGTCGCCGGGTTTAGAACCTTGGGTAAATTTTAAACTCATTATAAACACTACAACTTTTAATTTATTTACTTTTTAAAAAACAATTTAATAAATACATGAATACAACTTAAATAAGCCGCTTTTTTTTAATATCCATGCATAAATTCAGTGATGTCAACTTATACGTCCCAAGCCGTGTAAGAATGTTTTCAAGGCAAATTTATTCCCCTAATGAATTTGCAAAAAACAAAAACAAAAAAATTAAATTAATTGTTATTTGAATGATCAGTAAATGGTATTAACACTTAAAAATTACTTCGGACCTCGCCAGACTTAAAATTTTGTGCCACATTTTCAGACATTTCCTCTAAAGCATTAATTGTTTTAGGCAGTCAAATTTGTAATGATATCTTATGGAAATTTTAATTTTATAATTACACAAAACAAAAATTAACTTCTTAATACATAAACCTGCCTACTTTTTGATCAAGGCATATTTGACTCATTACTGAATACTTTTGTTTTTAATAAACCCGTTAGACAAAAAATTAATATTAATGGACACAATTATGCGATTAAATATTAGTCGGATCGATGGCTGACTTTCATAATTTGGAAGCGTTGTTAAGAGTCAATGTATCCATTATAATTTGCCAAAATAAACTGATCATAAATCTCAAGAAGTGAGTGCAATATGACAGATCGTTTGACAGTAAACCCATTCGTTTTATTTTGTCAAATTAAGAAAACTATCCATATAAAAATTTAAACCTAAATTTTTTTTCAATCAGCGGTTACTTAATGAATGCGCATACATAGTACATAACAAAAACAGTACAAATAAATTGATAATAATATTTCAAAGAAAACAGATAAGTAAAAAAACTATTTGGCATTAAAAAGTTTTTTTTGTTATGCTCTTGCTTAAACTAACGTTAGGCTTACAAAAAAAAAAAAAAGCCAAACTGTGTCTAATGAGTATTAAACGATAAAAGTTATCATCACTGAACACAAAAATAACAATAACTCGTTAATCATTATTTTGTTTTATTCATGTCTAATTAGTGAACACAACCAGCTATCAATAATACACATTTGTTGTTACAAATTTTGACAATTGTATAAGATTGTTGTTGTTTTAATTATTTTTAGTTTTTAATGTAATAAAAAAATATTTGTTTTCTTATTATTACAAAAAACATTAAATTTAGTATATAATTAGTAATTCCATAATTGTTATGTAATAAAATTACCAGTGCCTTAGTGTGTTGACAATATGCTGCGCCAGCATAAAAAATAATTAAATAAACCGAATCGATGATAAAAAAAACCTTTAAACACCCAGAAATGTTAATGCTTTTGTGTTTAAAATAAACACAATTACAAGTCTTCAAAATGAGTCCATTTCGTAGTAAAAAGCCAAGGGTTTTTCCTGTAAAGGTAATCACCTTTGATTCTGAATTAGAATTTGAATTAGAGCAAAGAGCCAGTGGACAAGATCTATTTGATTTGGTATGTCGCACAATTGGTTTGCGGGAGTATTGGTATTTCGGTCTGCAATATGTTGATACACGCTGTTGTGTTTCCTGGCTAAAAATGGACAAAAAAGTCCGAGATCAACGTATTCAGTTGCAGCCAAATGGCTTTTATGTCTTTAGTTTCTATGCGAAATATTTCCCAGAAAATGTAAGCGAAGAACTTATACAAGAGATAACGCAACATTTATTCTTTTTACAAGTTAAACAAAGTATACTTTCGATGGATATTTATTGTCGTCCAGAAGCATCAGTTCTACTAGCATCATATGCGGTGCACGTACAATATGGTCCATACGATTCAGAAACATATAAAGATGGCATGTTACAGGGTGTGGACTTGCTACCAAAGGGCGTAACAGATCAGTATCAGATGACACCAAAAATGTGGGAGGAACGTATAAAAACTTGGTAAGACATAAATAGTAATGGTAACCATGTTTACCTCTAACTTAAGTATTGCACAAGCTAAAAGCTTAAAAATACAATACATCATTTGTAGTTTGACCAAAAAAATCCTCTTAAAACGGCTTATTGTTGAAAAATCTATGCAGAAAACATAACGTTATCAATCTTTAAAAAAATCCCACATTTTCAAGCGTAAAAATGCTTTTTCTAATTAAGGATATATAACATAACTTTGTTAAACTTTACATTTAGAAGCCCCCTTATGTTGCAAATATGTGCATGTGGTATTAATATTTTGGAAATACACTTGAATAAATCGGTATTAGAGAAATCGGTCCCTAACTTGTTGTTTTAACGCTCGGATAATGAAAGACCTACCTGTTATTTATTTTTTTAACTGTTTATGTATATGATATACATATGTAACTCTTACGGTTAATCGTGGAAAGTTTTGGTCATAGGCAAAAATAACATAAATAAACTTATTTTCTCAAACTCCTAAGCGAAATATCAAATTGTATATAAACACTTAAATATAATTTTCTGTTTTTACGATCTACAAACCAAAATAATTTTTTCAGCTCCAAAACAATTGTCATATTAAAAAATAATACACCCAAAAAAAGTTAATTTTAATAAGGCTACAGAACAAAACGGTGAAAAAATTCATAAATTAAATTTAAGATGGCTCTTTAAACAAAGTTTTGAATAACATACATTAAAGCCACCTCAATATGAGTATCAAATAAAATGGGTAAAAAGTATAGTACAGGGGCTCAATTCTTAAACTGTGAAATAAAAAATATGGTGTCACCATATAAGTAACACACAAATAGTTTTAATTTCACAGTTACACAGAAAGTGAATTAAGCCCATACACCATAACAAAATTTTAAATCGATTTTAGTTACAAAAAAAAAAAAAAAAAAATTACGGAATTTGAATTTTTGTCAACGTCATTGGGTCTTAAATGAAAGTTATTTGCTAGCAGAATTCATTTATCAAGAAAAATTCATAATTCGAAAAGACATTTAAAGTGGATAAATACTATTTTAATCGCAGAACAGTCATTTACAGATTTACTCAGTCTATGCAACGTCTCACGTTATTGTTTTATTCTGATCAATGCCTTTAAATGATGTTATTTTGGAACTTTTAACATACCCAGAAAAAAAATTATAAAAATGAAGTAGTTTAAAGTAAATATAAATTTTTTTCACTTTTAAATCAATAGTGCAAGAAAATGCATTATTAGTGTCTCGCTAATGCAAAATAGTTTGTCAAAAATGATATACTTCAAAATATGCAAAATATCTTAAACTATTCATGTTCAAACTCGGGATTTCTTCACCTAATATAAATGCATATAAATTGAGTGCAGTTAATTGATATATTTGTATGGATTTTTCGGAGTTTTGGGATTTATTATTTATATTTATTATGTATTAAAAACACAATTTATTAAAATAATTTTTATTTTTTTAGCAAAATAAAAAGTGAAATTTATAGAATTTAAGTAATGAAAGGCTTCTTGGCCAATTATTTATGTATTGTGGATAATGAACTATGTAATATGATATAAAAAAAAACAATTCAAGTATATAAGTGGCTCCCCAACCATATGAACATTGAAAAACTATTAACAATAAACAAACAGCAAATAATAAGTACCCATAGCTAGAGAAGAATGTATATTTAACTAACATTTCAAGGCAAAATAACGTTAAAATAAGAAAGAAGCTTGAATTTATAGGTTAAAAATGAATACGAAAACAGATTAAGGCTATTTGCCAGAAAGTTCCAAACTTGATATACATGCACTGAAAAAGAACGATCAAAGATAGAAAGATGTCTTGATGTCTTGTCCTCAATTTGAATATTACTTGCAGAATTAATAAAATAAAATTCAGAATTACCGGTTGTTGTGCTTTAATAATTTTATAAAAATTAAGTTATATACAAAATTTTAAATTTTAAATAAATAAATAAATAAATTTACATTTCAAAAATGTTGAAACAAGTTCTCCAACACGTTCATGTTCATGTTAAAATTACAAACAAAACGAACTACTTTTATTTTATTTTATTTTATTTTTATTTTTTCAACAAAAGTAATATAAAAAGCCCCTAAGGGCCAAAAAAAACTATATTACAAAGAATATTCTTAAATATAAAACAATTTTTATTATTTCAACAATTGGCTCCCCAGCCGAAAGAAAGAAAGAAAGTATCCCGAAAGTAGTAACCAATCAACATAAATATCCAGACATTATACCAAAAGAGTTAAAACACTATAAACGAGCATTAAAGAGAATATAAAAGGTAGGTATAGGCATAAAAGAAAAATTAGACAGTATTAATCAAAAGTAAAAATATGGATTAACATTTTTAAACGAAATGCATTATTCGAGTGAGAAAAAATACGAAGATCTAGTGGTAGAAAATTCCAACTTCTAGCTACTCTTACAATAAAAGAACGTTCAAAAAGGCTACACTTAATCCTAGGAATAATAATCTGAGGATTTCTTGTAGATGAAGAAGAGTTAAACTCAGAACGAAGTCTAAAGGGCACGCCACTTTTGACAACTCTATAGAAAAGCAATAAACAACGAACATTAACAAAGTGCTTAAAGCAACAACCCAAAAATTTCTTCACATGCTCAGAAATGTGCTCTCTTCTAGGGAGTTTATAAACATAGCGAACAATCACGTTAAAGATACGTTTTAATTTAGAAAATATACAACCCAAAGTTCCAGAAACAACTTCAAGTCCATAAATTATATGTGGCATTAACAGTGCATAAGCTAATCTATATCTTATTCGAAAAGGCAAATATATATTATTAGAGTAAATTCTACGCAGTACATTATATACCCTAGAGTAAATATGATTCACATGATCCTCAAAAGTTAGTTTATTATCAATAAATATCCCCAAACATCTCAGACTGTTCACAAAAGCAACCTTCTGATTATTAATAGAAATATTTAACACAAAACAAGTATTTCCAAATAGCATAGCCTTAGTTTTAAGAGGGTTAACAAACAAAGAATTAATGGAAGACCATTGCGAAAAACGCAATTCTACCAACGCAAATTTCTACTAAGAATATCTAAATTATATGCTCGAGAACCAGAAAAAACCTCAAGACCATAGTTAAACTGAGATATAATCAGAGAGTGAGCAAGTCGATAGCTAACAAGTCTAGGCGTATATGTTTTTAGTGAATATAATCTTCTCAAAGCAAGACATACTTTACTAGAAAGAGTATTTATATGATTATCAAAATTAGACAAGGATCTAAAGTAAAGCCGAGATATCTAAGAGAATCAACATAGTCAATCGCTTGTCCATTTATAAATAAGTTAGGATAGAATGCAGTACGGTTTTGCAAATGAAAGCACATCGCTTTAGTCTTATTAGAATCTCAAGGTATTTTATTTGCATCCAATTGGATATTGCATTTAGTTGGTTGTTTAAACCTTTCTCAAAATCATCAATTTAACTAGATTTAGAGGTATATAAAAGAAAAATGTCGTCGGCAAATATATATTATTGGCAAAAATTGTTGTTCATAACAGGAATACAAACATTCAAATAAGTGATAAATAAAATAGGACCCAAGGCTGACCCTTGGCACTCACCGGAGGTCACCAATCCAATAGTAGAATTTTATCCACTAAGTCAGACATATTGTGACCGTTCCGACAGGTAAGTATAAAGAAAAATTAAAATTTTCATTAAGTTTCTTAACTAGAACACTGTGGTTGACTCGATCAAACGCCTTTGAAAGATCCAAAAGGAAACCAAGGAACAATGTTGATGATTCTCTAATCGCTCTCTTACGTTATTAGTGAGAGGAAGAAACAAAGAAGTTGTATTATGATTTCTTCTGAAGGCATAGTGATTTTGATGAATCAAATAACCACAATGAGTCAAAATGTGTGTTTTCATTATTGCCTTAACAATTTTTGACGTTGATGGTAAAATTGTTATCGGGATCAAAATATCAGTACCATTTTTTGAAATAGGTACGACTCTACCCAGTTCCCAAGCAGTTGGAAATTTTAAAGTCATGAAGATGAACAAGAAGTCTACTGATAAGTTTAAAAATTTATATTTTATACTTTTTATTGGAATTTAATCATAACTAGTCGCATTGGATTTAATAGAATTTAGAGAAATCATAAGATCATATTCCGATATTGGATCAAAAGAAAATGAATTTATGCAATCATTAAGATCTTCAAGATTTAGTTCACCTTGAATATTAGGGTCAAGATTATTTAAAAAGCTAGAAGCTATAGATTCAATATTAGACGAATCGATATTAGGTGCTTCACGACCAATACAACCTAGTCGACGAATTTTTCGCCACATTTGCGTATTACTACCATCAGAAAATGTACTAAACCACTAATTCCTACGAGTTTTTCTAATAATAGATTTCGCTTTATTTCTAAGTCTGCAGTATGCTCTCCTCAGATTGATTTCTAAATTAAGTTCCGTATGCTTAATATTTTAAAGATCTAGCCTAAGCAATACTTCCAGAATTCAAACAATTTAAATTTTTGGACTTTAAATCTACCCTTGCCGTAGGAATACAGTTATGAAGATGATCAATTAATTGATTTAATGTAGAAAGTTGTAAATTTATATTATTAGTAGAGAAAATAGGAGAAATATTAAAACCCTCAAGATAGAAATATGAAATTAAGCTGAAAATTAACGGTCAATCAAATGAACGACAAATATATTCTGTAATTGTAAAGGATCCAAAGAACAAGGACAATGAATCCAACAAAGTACAACCAAAACGAGTTGCAATATCGCCAAACAAAACAATTGAAAAATTACCTCGCCGTAATTACTTAACCCAACAACTTCATTATTAACTATGAAAAAAATATGAAATTGTCAAAAGCCAATCCCATTAAAATATCTTCTCAACCAGAAAAAAATTATGCTGCTACCACAAAATCTTTAAAATCTAACCCAATTAACCTACCACCAACTCAATCAATGGAATACATTGCTGATACTATGAATCAAACAAAGTCAATAGTCGAAACTTCTAAAACACACAAATTAAATATTAAAAAATGACAGCTTTACTGCTCTGCCATCTTCTCCACTTGAAAGAATAACTCAAAATCTTATTGACAAGCAACAATATTTCTTACCATCGTTCGAAGGGATGGATAACTCTTATGGCTTTACATCTATTCAAGAAAGACATTGCTCACATGATTTCAAACCTATGCCTCCTAAAGGCTACGCCTACTTTTATACTTCTCCTATCAATACTACATTTAAACAAGGTGTTGCAATAATGATAAGGTTGGGTTAGGTTGAAAAGGAGGGGCACTAAAAGACCAAACCCACGACAAGTATACACTTGTGCTCAATTGGCATGTTGTGCGCTCCATATGAATAGAATAGTTGGAATAGAAAGAGAATAGAAGCGAAAGGAAGCATACCAGTCCAGAGTCTCTGGCGGGAATCGAACCCGCAACCCCCAAACTAACAGACCAGCACACTACTGACTAGTCCACCGGGGCAGAATAATATCCCTCATAAAATAATTCTGAATAACTCAAATAACTGCAGTCGCTTGTTATAAAGATCCAACTTAATATAAATTTGTTAATAATTTCGTTAGACATTTCACCATGTCAACCTTTTTTCAGTCAGAAACTTATACAACTACTTGACTTCATAACAATGCCAAAGCTCGTCATTGGGGATTTTAATGCATGGAACGTTGCTTGGGGATCTCAAAACAATAACCACAGGGGTTATACTTTGAAAAGCGCAATTTTATCATCAAATTTATATATTTTAAACGATGGCCGTCCGACTCATTTCTCCACACATTGTTCATTCACTCATATCAATGATAAGGAGACATCGATACCCTGTTACGTTCGACAACATGTAATATACCAGATGAGTTGTAAGTAAAACGGTGACCACTTTCCTATAACTATAAAAATTTGCTTAAGGAATAGCACAGTCAGAAATAATTGAAACCGCAAATTTCTTATGAATTTAGCAGATTGGAAAATGTACTCAATACCACAATCGTCTTTAAAATGGAAAGCTAATGTTCCATGGTGGAATAAAGATCTTTCTTTTTTACGTAAAGAAAAAATTGATACCTGAAAACTTTTTAAAAAATCACCCCCAGCTTAACAAAATCTAATATAATGTGGAGAAAACAATGCAGAATTTCGTAAAGAAATGAAAAGGCACAAATTAATTTATTATGAGAATTTTAGCAGCAGTATTAATCGTGATTGGTCAATAGCGGATATTGGGAACAAAATTAATAGACTCTCAAACAGTAACGGTAATAAACAGATAATAGCCATCAAGTCCATCGATAAAGTCATAACTGATCTATATAATATTGCTGAATCTTTCGCTAAAGGGTGGTCAAAATACTCAACCGTTAAATATTTCCCACAACAATAAAATTGTTTAAAAAGGAATTGCTTTCTCATAACGCCCAGCTAAATATTAAACTTCAATAGATCTCAGCTGGAAAAGGATGTCTTCCTCTATGAACTTTTAATTTGTTTAAAAAATGTAAGAGGTTTAACACCCGGCTATGACAGAATATCGTACGAAATGATTAAGCAAATTAACCTCAAAAAAATTAAGCTCGAAAAAAGACTACTTGCACTCTATAATAATATATTGGATAAAAACATAATACCGTTTGAGTGGAAATCAGTAACCATTATTCCCATACCGAAAACAAAAAGCAAGTTGCTTGACATAAAAGCAAAGTACTAGAGAAAATTATAGCTAACCGCTTGTCCTGGTTTAACGAAAAATTTTGCATAATTGTCAAAAATCAAGTTGCATTTGAATCTGGTAGTGCATTCTCTGATGCCCTTCTTCACATAGATTTGTTCGTAACAAAGGCCCTTTCAGCTCGTAACCACGTTTCTATCCTTTCAATTGATTTCGTGAAAGCATTTGACAGTATCGATGCTCACGTGATTCTTGACGTTTTAAGCAAATGGAAAGTTGGAAAAAACAGTTCAGTTACGTTAAACTCTTCTTATCAAATTTTAAAATTCGTGTAATACTCGGCACACAATTGAGACGAACGACGAATTCCGCCCAACACGACAAATTCTTCGGAAAAAATTCGCTGTGTAAATTCGTCGCGAGAAGCACAATAATGACGAAAAAGTAACATCTTTTATAACTGATAAAATTGTTTACTGTTTGTGCAAAGAAAGAACAAAAATAATCGAAGAATTTAAATTTTTGTGAAACTCAACAAAATAATAAATATAATTTCTGTCATAGTATAAACTTGTTTACGTATAAGTAAACGTTTGCCAAGAATGTGTCGTGGGTACGTGCAGTAAACAATAGGTCTGTCTGCGTACTTTTCCAGTAGCAAATACTCAGTAAATTTTTTTGGGAGAGTAAGACCAATTTTACTCTGGCGGCTAAAAATATATCAAAAAGTACGCAGACAGTATCCAGTAAAATTTTGCAAGAAAACAGCTGATCGGTGTGTAAACAATTGAAATTACAAAGCAAAAGAGTTTTAGCATATGTGTACGCGAAAGTGAATTCTCGCGGTAAATTAAAAAATGCTAATTTTATCGGTTCTGCCATCTCCAATCCACTTACATTACGGTAAAATGTTGTTTATTATAATATTTTATAAACGTTAAAAATCAGCACAATTCTAACTACTTACCTCTGCCATTGTTAAATTTCAATTTTTATTTTCGTTTCACAAAAATTTTTTCATTATTAGTAAATAAAAACAGCTGTTCAAACTAGTTGCAAAATCTTGCAAGAAGAAATTTCTCCAACAACATTTTGCAAGTTCTCAACTTCCAACTGTCAAATAATTTTCTTTTTTGCTCTCTCGCTGCAAGAGATTTTGAGTACGCAGACAACATTTTGCAAGATTTTGTAACATTTTGCATAAAATGATGCAAAATATGTGTACGCAGACAGACCTAATAATACAAATTTTGTTTTTGTATAACAGCTAATAATGTGTGGTTAACTTGTATATTTATTTTAAATGTTTTAAAATAAAAAATAAAACAATTATTAAAGTAAAAACTAACTTTATTTTCTAAAAAAGTTGAGAAGTAAAACCGAATATAATAAAAAATGTATCAATTTGTTCGTCGTTCGCCGGCGTAAGATATAGAAATAAATCTATTGCAGAGTTCGCTGCGTACAGCGAATTTCGACCGAAGCCATAATTGTATGCATTCTGATATACATAAATGTGTTTTATTTTTTATGACAAATATTCGCAACGAAAAATTCGTCGTTCGTCCCAATTGTGCGCCTAGCATAATAGGTTAATGGTGTTTACTCTTCAGCATATGAATTACACAATGGTATTCCGCAAGGATCGCCTTTGTCTCTTTGCCACTCTTTTTTTCTACCGCATTTAATGAAACTAGTCAAATAATAAACAGATTTAAGTACAGAAACAGAACATTGTATTTATGCTGATGATTTATATATTTTCTGCAAAAAGAACAACAATGCTGAATGCAACACACTATAACAAAACGTTCTAGATGAAATTAACAACTAGTCCACGGTTTCTGGTGCCTCAATTTCTATCAACAAGACAAACAAATTTCATATTTGTAGAAAAAGAATTTGTGATGTAAATTCCCATAACTTGTACATTGAGAACACTATTGTTAATAATGTGGAACAATTGAAAATTTTGGGTGTTTTATTTACAAAAAATTACCTATGGAAAAATGATTACCTTTTCTTGAAGAAATCGTTAATTCCGAGAACTAATATAATTGGTTTTCTGTCAGGAAAGAGAAGCTGTATTCATATTAAACACCTTTACATACCTTACTAAGGCATTAATAAAATTGACTATGCTCCTTTTATAACTGGAATTATTTCAAAGTCAAACTGTCACCAGACAGTTGGATCCAGTATTTATGCTTTTCGAGCTACAGCAATAAGAAACCTTTTAGCAGAATCTGGCTTACCGGCACTGGAAGACCGGATTTATGAAGCTAAATTAAAACTTATACCGCAAAATATTATTTCCAAATAACTCTGTTATTGATGTTGACGTCAAAAATCAATTTTCCGCTAAATGGCTATATCGTGTAACATCTGCTATAACTGAAACTGTTTGTCGTGCAATTCTTTTAAACCTTAGTGTACCTAATAAACCGGCCGATCACCACTATCCTCCTTGGTTTTTCGAAAATGAAATGTGGGACATTTCTTTATCTAAATTTAATAAGCACCACTTCTCCAATGAAATCTTTACGAAACTTGAGCTAGAAAAGGAAGATTTTTCTAACTAGAGATGGTTGGAAAGTGAAACTTCATTCTATGCAATTTTTGATAGAAATGGTGTAATCCTGCGTTTAAAGCTTCTCCCGAAATACACTTTTATTTTTACCGTCGAGGCAAATGCTTTACTAAAGCTGATAGTTTATCAGTTTCCGAGGCAATCTGAGGCCGAATTACGGCATTCGATCACGATCGAAATTTTACTCGAACGATCGAGTTCGCTGTGCTTTAGGTATAGAGATTCTAATAAGAATTTTACAATTTCGATCACGTTCGAATGCCGTAATTCGGCCCCTGTAATTAGCGAAAATAGAATGAAGTCAATCACATTCGTGACCTCCTGATTTGTTGTTCCGATTAAGTAAAAATCTTATGGATACCTGGACATTCCAATATTTTTGGCAACGTTATAGCGAACGAAGCCGCAAATTATGCCCCTATTATACTAGAAGACCAAACGAAAGGACAAACATCAAATGTTTAATAAAAAGTCATATTCACCAATGGAAAATGCCAGTATGGGCAGCTTGTCACCATCCTCATTATATGGAAATAAATATTAACTGCTTACCCTACTAAAGTTAGTAAACAGTTAATCAAAATTTTTTCACGTTTAACACATATGAACATATGCAACTCACAATTACCTTATTAATCCGGCATCAATCTCGGTTTGCCCTAAATGCGGATCAAACATGTCTGTTGAACATGTTCTAAGGAGTGTATCGAAAAAAATTTGTAGTTGCATTAAGGTTAATAAAACTCAAATCGTGCATAAATAATTTTTATTTTTATCACGTTAGCTTTTATATATACATATGTATGTCAGATGCTATTATTTTAAAACTCATTAATTTTCAATTGTTATTACGATCAAAATGGACTGCCAATAAAAAGTACGTGAAAATAGAATTAAAACTTTTAAAAAAAATCCGTCATGGATAAAAATTGGAAAGTTGACCCTTAAGCTGTTTCAAATGCCATTAAACGGTAAAAGGAAGACCTGAGCATTGAAAGAAAACCTGGATCAGGAAATAAAAAAGGTCCAAGACATATTGGTAAGGTAAAAGAAGTCGAGCAACTATTTCGAAGAGCCCTTAACACTTCCTTAAGAAAAGCAGCGCATACGGTGAAATGCTGTTAATAGTTTTATCCAAAAAGCCAAAGCTGAAGACATACAAAATTCAGAAATTTCCAGATCGCAACTCGGTAAAGAACTTAGAAGCAAAAAAAAAACGAGCAAAAAATTTAAGGCAGATTTTGAAAAAAAAAATACACCTGTTGTATGATGGATAACGAAACATACGTACTAGCAGACGTTTCTCTACTTTCCGGCCAAGATTTTTATGTAGTTAATGAAAGAGGTAATGTTTAGGAAGAGTTCCCTAAGAATTTTCTCGTGTGGCAAACGAAGCCAAGCATTTGTGGCATCAGGCACGATAAAGATAAAAAGGAGATATTTTAAAATTCGTGTTTAAATTCATTCGAATTATTTAAACAAAGTTATGAAGTTGTTTTTATATTTTGCCACTTTTAGCATGTATAAGTAAAGAATATGATACACTTTCAAAATATTACTTTAAATGGCCTGAACCACTCTCAAAATGTACGGCTCAAATATGTGTAGATAAAACAAACTTTACAATTTCATCAGATGCATGTCATAACTTTTCATATTGTGAGTTTTTGTAGGACTTTTGCACATGTCGTTCGCGCTATTTAACTTTTTTACTAAAGAAAAAGTTGATTCGACAGTGTTATCTTTAAATAATTATAAATGCGAATCTAAATTTTTTTTGCAGACAAACTGCTGAAAGTTTTACTTTAAAATTGGGATATTAACTTTTTATATGTTATCAAAAGCATCGGCTTTGTATAGATTCATTCATATAGATTCATATTAGGCTTAAATTCTTTATTATTTATTTGTGGTTATTTTAAATCTATTAATGCTTTTTAATAGGTATTTCCAATTTGCAAAATCGTTTGTACGTTACAACAAGTTTGTCCCATTTGTTTTAATTCTTTTCCTTTTTCATCTGTGACATATTTGTGCAAAACTTCATTTTTTGTTGGCGACTTTCGAAATATTTTTAAAGTTTTCACGGCTTTTTCATTGACTACTACTTTTGCATTACGAGCTATAACTCTCTTCCTGATATACCGATTTAGCCAACACAACAAACAAACCTTATGTATTAGAAGTTTCTGGCAAAATTTAATCCCTTTAACTTTTTCGGTTCGAGCTCTATCGTGCTTTCAACAGACGGACAGACGGACCGACATAGCTAAATATATCGTCATAAAATGAAACCTTGATTCTGAATATATATACTTTATGGGGTCCGAAATGAATATACCGTCACACCATTTTTTTGGTGGCAGGTATAAAAAGTTGCAGCTAATTAAGAAATAGCAATAAAAATCTATCATCGACGATTAAACTACTAAAGTTTTTTTTATCTTTTAACTCATAATTTATTTATTGGATCTTTCTATATTTAGAAAACAACAATAAGTATTAAAATCTTAAATTAAATAATTTCTGGGTCTATTGCCATTACAATAGAGGCTCCAATTTTCATTGCATAGAGGTCATCGTTCTAGCGGGTCCACGAGGGCCAATGTATCGATCCTCTTGAGTCGAATATGTTCATTAAAATACAGTAGATTCTGTGCGAGAGGATTTGGAGGATTTTCGTACATATTTTGAGCAGAAGGTTTTTAATTCGTCACGAACAAATGGAATATTAAGGTCCTTATGAATATTCGTGTTAGTAATATACCACGGGTCTCCAGTAATAAGTCGCAATATTTTGTTTTGTCGTCTTTGTAATTTTTCTATATTAGAAGCATAGTTGGATACCATAGGTCCATATTGACTTAATGATAGCTTTGTAGAGTAGAACCTTGTGGCTTAGGTTGAGAGCAGAATGAGAACAAAGAAGCCACTCAAGTTGTATTGTTTTGAGTTTGAGTTGCATAGATTTGAGTTCAATATGTTAAGACCAGGTAAGGCGTCGCACATTGGGTTGAAATTGCTAAAAACGGTTCTTAATTCAGGCGTAAGAGATAACACTTATTTTTTCGTTTTGTAGTATTAAATGGGTCATTAGTAGTTAAAAAAATCTTTTTTGAAAAAAATTTTTTTTTTAACTCAGGGATATCCGTTTGTCTGCCCGTATGAATATTTTAATTGCTTTGCAAACTCCATTTTGAAAGATAAATGAATGAAATTTGACACATATGAATTGTTTAGGTTAGTAACTCAGAATACGAAAATTCAATGGAATTGGTAAGTGATTTCGTATAGCCCCCATACAAAATTTTCCCGGAAATAGGCCATACTTATCTTTATTTATTGAAAAAGTTTTTATTAATATTAATATTTATAATAAATTTACATTTTATTTTTAATATTATTAATCTTCATATTCGCGGTCACTAAAATAAATATCATCGGAATTATTTTCTTCAGACATTTTAGGTAATATAAGAAGGTCCAATACCTGCTGTGGTAACACCCTACTTTTATTTTTGTAATGTTTGCTCATATTACTAACAATAGGATCAGATCTTATTAAAAATCTATTGAAAATATCTTCATTGTACTTTTTGCGACTGCATTTCCGTGAAAAAAGTTCTCTGTATGATTTAAAATCTTTATTGCGAGCTTCTTGCGCTTTCTCCGATAACTGACCAATAGGTAACAGTGCGTGATTAATAATCTCCGAACCATGTATTATTTATGTAAAGTGGGAGACATGTTATACCATGGGTATTTTCCAACAAAGTTTTTTGCGGTCGTTAAAGTAAAATTTCTTAATTTTTCAACATTAATCTGATAACCACACTATACAGCAACTAAAATAGTATGCAACTTTTTGATCAGTTCAACGTCGATTTTTGTAATTTTCGCTAAAATTCGGGATTTTGGAAAAAACGTCTGGCTGTATTCCTGTCATTTGAGTTTTCAAACCCTGGATTTGGCTGGTCAACTATAAGTCCGGTTTTTTCTATGAACTCGACCTGTATTTTTGATCTGGTTTCATCACTACTTTTACATATTAGCCTTTCCAATGACAAGTACATGGTAAAGTCCTATGTTATTTTACCAGTATTAGAGACAAAACTTCAGTTTGGAACTGCTGGGTAATAATATTAAAAATAGGAATATTGATAATGAGAAAATTAACAAAAATAAACAATAACAAAACTACATACCAAACATATGTATTAGACTGCTGCATGAACACAGAAAATCTGTGTCTGAAGACGCTCACTTTATTTTTTATGTTTAACTTGTTTGTGTTTATTGCCGACAAGTACCGATGAGTGGACAAGTACGAACAATAAACACTACCAAACAAGTATGATCATAAACATGAATACGACCGATTATATGTATTCATAATCATGAACACTAGTAAACGTAGTGAAAATAGTCTTGAACAGTTCAAACAATAATAAAAGATCAGCGTATTCAATCAAAGTTTTTACACATTAAAAAAATTATATAAAAAGAAAATAAATGCAGTAGTTTCCGATCAATTTATTTTATTTTTTTTTTTAATACTACCTTAATATTTTTAAATGCATTTTATAAGGTATATGTATATATTTTTTGTATATACATATTTTGTAAAAATAAAAATGCAATACATATTTTAAATCTTAAAGAACAATGTTTTATTTTTTTTCGTTTAATATATTCACTATTATTTCACGTATTATTTAAAGTATACCTATGTATTGTATTTACATATGAAAATAAAATATTGTTTTAAAATAAAATAAAAAGGCGAAAAACCAGGTACATTCCTCGTAGAATTACTCATTTAATGAAAGGAGCTTACAAATTAAGGAGATCAATATTAAAAAAAATAAATAAAATAACCCTAAAAACTAATAAAATTATTTATAATGACCGTTTTTAAAGGTAATTTTTAAGTTCTTTTTCCTAAAAAATAAATAATAAAACCGTTAGTGTACGTAAATTGCAAGCCTCGTGTTACTGAAAACTTTAACAGAACAGAATTCATTCCTAATAAAAAGAAAATAAAAACAAAAACAATTACCGTATGGAAACGCAATACAACATGAGTATTCGAACTGGTTGTTTCTGTTCGAACAATGCCTTCTGTTCATGAACATCGAACAGAATTCATTTAACACCGAACAGTATTCACTGTGATTACAACATAAACAAACATTTGATTACTAATGTTAAACTCGATCAAACATGTACTCAGCTAGTTTGTGTTCGATGTTAGCTGTTTATTCATTGACACATAAACATGATCACTGTATGAGGCTGTTCATGCAGCAGTTTAATATGTATGTACACACTTACATGATTAATACAGTGAGTGCATTGCTAAGCATACACGAATTTTTCTTTGATGTTAAATTGAAAAACTATTTTTTTTCGGTCTTTTCGCAAAAAACCCGCAAAATGTTTTTATATGATTTGTAAGTAGACATATCAAAGAAAACTAAAAAAAAATTTTACCCAAGCTTGCCCAAACCGAATTTGAATTTCTACTTAAAAGTGAAAAATTATTGTTTTTAGGCCAATTTGCAAAAAAATATTAAAAATATTTCTACAACAAAAATATTTAACTGGGATACATATTTGAGTTTCCAAATACCTGTGGTTGAAGGTTCCATTGTAAAAATATTACTTTTATGCTATTATATTACAATTTTACTAAATTTGTTATACCCTTCACACAGTGAAAAAGGGTATATATAGGTTTGTCATTCCGTGTGAAATTTCTACAATTTTGATTTCCGACCCCATAAAGTATATATTTTCTGAAAGCTTATGAATAGGGGAGTCGATTAAGCCCTGTCAGTCTGACCGTCTGTCCGTGTGTATGTTGAAATCAACTTTTTGAAGCCCCCCGACATCGCTTAGACTCGGGTGAGGTATTAAAATATCAGAAATATTCGGAAGTAGATCGGTATTGAAAATCAGAAACATCTGTACATAAACAACTGAGATATGAGCAAAAACCCACGACCACCTCGATTTTTTTTTCACAAAAACAACATTACAACATACATACATACAAACGTGTATACTGGTTAGAGAAAACGTGGAATCGAATCCCAGCTGAGGCAAAAAAAATTTTTTTTATTTTTTTTATATTTTTTTTTTAATTTTTTTTTTTAATTTTTTTTTTTTTTTTTTTTTTTTAATTTTTTTTTTAATATATTATTTATATTTTTATTATTATTTTTTTTATTTTTTTTTAATTTTTTTTCAAATATTTTTTTTGTTTTATATTTATTATATATATTTTAATTATTTAAAAAAAATTTTTTTTTTAATTTTTTTTTTTTAAATTTTTTTTTTTAAATTTTTTTTTTAAATTTTATTTTTAATTTTTTTTAAACATATATACGTAAATTTATAATTTTACAATGGGATGTTTTTATATATGTATGTTTTTTATATGTATGTACGTATATCATATGGAATGGTGATACAAACTACTGTTATTGCATGATTACACGTTGTGAAGGGTATATAAGATTCGGCACGGCCGAATATAGCACTTTTACTTGTTTTTTTTTTAATTTTTACCACTGTATTCAAAAACTCAAAAAAAGTTCAACTTTAACAACGCACAACTCGAAAAGTAAATAACATAGGAAAATGAAAAAGATAGTTAATGTTGCAGAATTTTGTTTACTATAACCTGTAATTGATTACTTTTTAAAAATATTAATTTTCAATTAAGAGCCATTATTGGGAATTTCAACCCAACGTGCGTTGATCAAGGTGTATACCAAGATATTTTATATGATTTTGAACTGGGATAGCTGTTATTTATCTTCAGATTAGGACAGTTTCCCTTTCTCAAGGTGAAAGTGACATGTGCGCACTTTGCTGGGTTTACTTTTATTTTCCATTGGTTGAGCCGTTTTTCGAGTTCTTTAATATGATCCTGCAGGCATTTAGAAGCAATTATTGAATGACTGGATTTTTATGTATGCTAATAAATGCTGTATCGTTTGCAAAAGTTGACGTGTGTATCAAGTTCTTAGTGGGCATATCTGATGTATAAATTATATACATGAGAGGACTAAGTATACTGCCTTGGGGATCTCCTGCTGCGATTTTTCTTGGGTCTGAGATGTGTTCCTTATACTTTACTACAAATGAACGATCCAATAAATAATCTCGCAGTAATTTGTGGATATTTTGGGGAAATAAAAGCCTTTCTGATAAGATTAACTATTCGATGAACCTGTTCTATGGTGCCATGATCTTTTCAGAATCCAAATTGATGAACGGGAATGATGTGGTGGTCGTTTAGATATAGGGTCAACGCATTTAAAACTTTTCTCTCAAAAAGCCTTGATAAAATTGAAAGTAAGCTTATCGGGCGATAATATGACACTTGGCTAGCATCCTTACCTGTCTTAGGTATCATAAAGCGTGATTTTTTAAGAGCTATAGGAAAGTTTAAAAAAAAAACACATAAAATTCAGAAAAATTCATGAAATCTTTATTTGAATCGATAGTACGGTCCATATAATTTAATGTTTGAAGATTATTTAATGCAAATGTTGACCGTGACTGCGCCTCAAATGGTCCATCCGCTTAGTCCAGTTTTGGCATACTCTTTCCAACATTTCGGCCGGTATCTCATGAATAAATGCTTCAATGTTATCTTCCAATGCGTCAATTGAAGCGGGCATGTGTGTATAGACAAGAGCTTTAACACAAAAAATAGTCTAAAGGCGTTAAATCGCACGATCTAGGCGGCCAATTGTCCGGTCCCGAACGTGAAATAAAATGTTCACCGAACTCGCCTCTCAATAAGTCCATTGTTAAGCGTGCTGAGTGGCATGTGGCACCGTCTTGTTGAAACCACATGTCATGCATGTCAAGCTCTTGCATTTTGGGCAAAAAAAAAGTTGGATATCACCTCACCGTAGCGCTCACCATTCACAGTTACTTAACGATTCGCATCATCTTTTAAGAAGTACGGTCCAATGATGTCACCAGCCCATAAACCGTACCAAACTGTGACTTTCTGGATGCATTGGTAGCTCTTGCAATGCTTCTGGCTGATCTTCACTCCAAAATCGACAATTCTGCTTATTAACGTAGCCATTGAGCCAAAAATGAGCTTCGTCGCTGAACACAATTTTTCGATAAGAAGCGCACAATGAACTTTCTTAACAGAGCACGCATTTTGATAATAAAATTCAATAATTTGCAGGCGTTGTTCGTTTGTAAGACGATTCATGGTTATATTATAAATAGACCAAACTTAAGATGCTTGACATTGAAACAAAACACGAAACGTGCGTCAGCTGTTTAAACCAGTGTTGCCAAAAAGATAATAGCTAAAAAATCACCCTTTAGTTACTTTTAATATTTTCCATGATTTAGGGTAGAAACCGGTTCTTAAGATGGAATTAAAAATGAATAAAACCAGCTTTAGGGCAGATGTTGGTAGTTCACGTATCATTTTTCCTGAAATTTTGTCCATGCCAGATGATTTATTTGTTTTCAGTTTTTTGACTGCTGAAGTTAGGGACGAGAAACGAATTTTTTATTGGGGAAACAACGCGGACTTCAATATCTGGTAAAGTTGTGCATGAGCTAGAAATATTAGGCGTAAACACTCTTTCGAGATGATCAGCAAAAACTTCAGCTTTGTCTTTATGGGACCAAGTCCAGTTACCATTGCTAAATTGAATTGCCGATTCGCATTTAATTGGGTTTTTAAGTATTTTGGTGGCCTTCCAAAGACTATAATCCGTGAATTTCGTTGCGTCTTAACCTTCGAAATATGCTTTTAGAGCTGATTGTTTGTTCTCCAAAAGAGCGCTATGAAGGGTTCTTTGACAGTGGTATTGTTGTCTTTTCAAGGTTGGCGAGCGCTGTAGTTGCCATTGCCTTCTTAGATTTCTCTTTTCCTTTATAATGTTTTGAATGGTTGTTGAAAATTTATTTTTAGTGCCGTTATAGCATTTAAAAGGTGTAGCTACTTTAGCTCCAGTTAATAACATTTCCGAGAATACGTTTATAGCATCTTGTATTTCATTTTCGGATTTCACTGAAATATTTTGAGGTACGTGAGAAGTTAGTATGTCTATTAGGAAAATAAAAATGCTTTTCTATGTTTTGCCAGCTGCGCATTAGTATAATAGTTGGAGAGTAGTCAGAGGACAGGTCGAATAAAGGGACTGCAGTAAGATGATCGCGTTTGATGTTTTTTGTGACTGCAAAATCAATTAGAGCAGGAGTCTTTTGCAGGTCTGTAGACCAATAAGTGGGCTGTCCACCAGATATAACGTCAAGTTTGAGTGATGAGATCGCTTTTAATAGCTGTCTGCCCTTCGGAGTAATGAGTCTTAAGCCCTTAGTATGTGTGTTTAGCGTTGTAATCTCCTGCCGCTATAAATTTGTTGCCTAGCGTTTTGAAAAAAACGTAATGAATTGGTCATCTGTTATTTTGTGTCTTGGGGGACAGTATACAGAAGATATAGTTAAGTTTAGGTCCAAGAGGCATATTGATGAGGCTTGAATGTGATCTGTTTTATATTCCGACATAATGGGGGGCACTTAAATTAATTAGGTTTTAGGAAGTGAAATGATTTATGAATTTTAAACTTAAGCCAGAATTAACGAATTAAAATAATTTTAAAAATTTTCCAATTAACTCACTATTTTAAAGGAAGCAAAAATCAAAAATATTACAAAACACAAGAACAGTTCCATTTAAAACCATTTCAAAATTTTTAAAAAATATGACAATAAAATTATGCTATGCAATGCTATACAATGCTATACATATGTAGGTAACAAAGGTATGCTCTAACCCTTTTGATGTCCCCAATTGTATAAACTGAAGTGAGTTCTAAACAAAAAAAAAATCAACATTTTCTTTGTAGGTATATGGATCATGAGCCAATGACACGTGACGAAGTAGAAATGGAGTATTTGAAAATTGCCCAAGATCTAGATATGTACGGTGTAAATTATTTTCCTATTACTGTAAGATCGTAACGTTTTAAATTTGCACACGTTTAGTTTTTACAAAAACTTTTTTTTTTTTTAGAATAAAAATAAAACAAAACTTTGGCTTGGCGTAACTGCTGTGGGCCTTAATATTTACGATTATCACAATAAGCTGACGCCGAAAACGACTTTTCAATGGAATGAAATACGTCATGTTAGTTTCGATGATAAGAAATTTACCATCCGCTTAGTGGACTCAAAAGTCTCAAGTTTTATATTCTATTCGCAAGACTTGCACATCAACAAAATGGTAAGTTTATTTAAAAAAGATTTTTTGTTTTTTAGAAAGATTAAAATGACATGACTACAATTAAAACCTTTTTTTGTAAAGATATTGGATCTTTGTAAGGGCAACCATGATTTGTATATGAGACGTCGTAAGCCTGACACAATGGAAATACAGCAAATGAAAGCTCAAGCCAAGGAGGAAAAGCAACGGAGACAAATTGAACGTACAAAATTTTTAAGAGAGAAAAAATTGCGCGAAAAGGCCGAACAGGATCGTTATGAGCTGGAGAGTCGTCTGGAACGTTTGCAAGAAGATATGCGCATGGCCAGTGATGCTTTGGTAAATATTTGATTATGAAAATTAAATTAAGAATTCAGTTATTAATTATTTTATTTTAATTACAGCGACGTTCTGAAGAAACTAAAGAATTGTACTTTGAAAAGAGTCGTGTTAATGAGGAGCAAATGCAGTTGACTGAGTGCAAGGCGAATCATTTCAAAAGTGAAATGGATCGTTTGCGTGAACGTCAAATGAAAATTGAGCGTGAGAAAATGGAACTGGAAAAGAAAATTCGAGATGCAGACTTTTATGTACATCAGCTGACGGTGGAAAAGGATAAACGCGAAGCCGAAGCTGAAAAACTTAAAAAAGAACTTATTTGTGCCAAAGTAGCGGAACGAGAAGCCACAGCTCGTCTGTTAAACTTCCTAAATCGTGGACGTAAAAATTCTCAAGACAGTTTGCTGCCGCCCAACATAACGGTGAATTCTTCATCGAGCTCTAGCAACAATATTGCCGCCTCTGTCAGCACTCCTTCACTGACAAATAGCAATTCTACTGCCGATATTAATGAATCAACTGGTGGTGTCGAGTTAACCACAAACGATTTAAATAATTTGAAAAATCAAGCGGCTGGTGTAGGCATAGTGGTAAATGAAGTTGCGGACGATGATTCGGAGAATGATGATTTCGAAACTAAAGAATTCATTTTAACCGACAGCGAGATGGAGCAAATCACAAACGAAATCGAACGAAGTCGTCTAGAGTATCTGAAAAAACATAAACAAGTGCAAAACCAACTACAAACTCTAAGATCCGAAATTGAACTCTTAAAAATTGAAGAAAATCAAACAAATCTAGACATATTGAGTGAGGCGCAATTAAAAGCCGGGGAAACAAAATATTCCACTTTAAAAAAGTTAAAATCTGGCTCAACTAAAGCCCGCGTGGCATTCTTTGAAGAATTGTAAATTTATCATTTTATTTTTTTATATATTATTTAAATCTAACATATCGAATGTTTAAGGAGCTGGTGCTCTTTTTTTTTACAAAATATTAATCGCACACACATACACACACACATACATGTGTTGCATCACAAACGTAAATACTATAAAAAAACCTACAAAATACACAAAATATGGTTTATTATAAATTTTAACTAATATTTATTAAGTTTAAGGTAAAATAAAATTAAATCTACAAAAATAAATTAAAAACCTTAAGTATGCTGCCTTTAGTTCAAGTTTAGAATGCAGTGAAAAGTTAATGCTAATTTAGACTGTTAAATTGAATACTACATCATCAGAAGGGTGTCCCAAAACTAACGCAAAGTTTGAATTTGTCGCCATTTGTGCAGTAAAGTGTTGGCAAGCCTAAAAAAAATAATTCTACAGCTGACTGTTAAGGATTAGTAAAAATGGAGCGTTGCACGATAGAACAACGCTTCTTTAATATTAAACAATATTTAAAAAAAATGAAAGCTTGGCGACCGCAGTTCAAAAATTTCATACAAAATATGGTTGCAATGCGTGAGAGGAACAATCCAGGAACCTCCATTCGGCCTCGTGGACAAGGATTGAAAATTTCAAGAAGCTCTCTTAAGTAAATTGCGGCCAGCAAATTAAAATATTTTTGAAATATTACCTCCACTCTTTCGGACTCGATTTTGGAATTTTTACTTGTTCATACTTTCTGGGTAAAATTTCAAAAATTTCATTTATTTTTGAAACATCAGAAAGTAAAAAAAATAGATTAATTTTTTTCACTATACAAATCGTTTAAGCCTTTTGCTTGATGACATGATTCCCCAAAAGATGCTATTTGAAATTTTTTTTAAATACTATTATGCCGAAACCAAATTTTAAGTTAAACAAACACACACTGACGAAATAAGTACAATTTAAAATAAGATCGTGTCGTTTTTTAAACATAACAAAAACAACAATTATCGTATTTCCAAACGAATAATAAAACCAGGATAACGCATTCCGACTGTAAAAATTATTATTATTAATTATTTATTTTAGCACTTTAGGTATTCACTTTTTTACAATTATTACTTGTAATATAAATCACTTGTTTGCCGGTGTGACGTCACGCATGAAAAAGCAGAGTTACAATAAACATGCGCAATGCGTAATCTTGTTTTTATCATTCTCATTCCTCGTGAATACATATGTATATACCGGGTGGCCAAAATAAGACTAGCTGATGTGAAACACAAATAACTTTTTTATTTTTTAACATAATTTATTTTTTCTTTTTGCAGATTATAATTGAACTCTTGAAAATTTAAAATGAATACGTACAGTCAACAACAACGCATTAAAATTATCTATTTTTATTATACTTCTCAACGATCAATTGTTCTTTCGCAGCGAAATTATCGCCGTTTTTTTAACGTAAGATCGGCGCGCACATCTCATGATTACAAGTTTAGTTCGCCGTTTTGAGGAACGGGTCAGTTGCCGACCGTCCAGAAAGAGGTGATCATCGAAATATTCGTACTGAAGACAACGTGGAATCATCGGCCCATATTTCTTTGAGAATGAGGATGAAACGCCAGAAACGGTCTCCGGGGCTTCTAACAAAACAATGATCGACAACTTTTTGCGGTCAATGGTGGAGCAACATCCTTATTTGTTGTTTCAACACGATGGAGCCACTGCGAATACTGCTAGGCAAACTATGGACATGCATAACTTTAAAAAATTCAGATTTCCCTTGGCCTCTTCGCTCACCAGATTTAACCGCTCCCGATTTTTTTATGGGGTTATTTAAAAAACAAAGTGTATTTTAACAAACCACAGACACTTGGACAACTCAATCAGAATATTCGAGACGAAATACGGCGCCTGCAACCAGAAACATTACGCCGTGTAATGCAAAATGCGCTAAAAAGAGCCAACGCCTGTATCGAGCAAAATGGTGGTCGTTTTTCTGATGTCATATTTCACACATAGTCACATTAAATTTCCATAAAATGTATTTAACATATAAAAATAAATTATCAAAAAAACCGTTATTACAAGAGTTATACGTGTTTAACATCAATAGGTCTTATTTGGGCCACCCAGTACCAAGGCTAAATAGACCTTGATATATACAATATGTACGTACGTATCTATGTAGATCAAATCTGCAACACCCCTTTCTCACTAGGCAAGTGAATTGCTCAAGTGACTTGGGCAAGTCTTGTGTTTATAGACAAAAGGGGTAAGGTCGGGTTAAGAGGAAGAAACTTGCTCATATTTGAGTACACACTTGCCTGTACTCGGCAAGTACGAGCAAGTTTTTGTTGAGAAATAAAAACAAACATGAGTGCTATATTCGGCCATGCCGAATCTTATATACCCTTCACAACGTGTAGTCATGCAACAACAATTGTTTATATCACCATTTATCTCATATGAAATACGTACATACATATAAAAAACAAACATATATATAAACATCCAATTGTAATATTATAAATTTAGATTACTTATGTGTAAAAAAAATAAATTAAAAGAAAAATTAAATATAAAACAATAAAAATTTGAATATATAAAATAAAAAAAAAAATTTTTGGCTCACAAGTATACCACGTTTGTATGTATGTGTAGATAATTGATAATTGTAGAATATTCAAACGGAATGACAAACCTATATATACCCTTTTTCACTGTGTGAAGGGTATAATAAGTAAAAGAGAACGAAACTTGGGCAAGTCAATTGCTGAGTCTGAACGTGAAAGCAAGTTCAAAGAAAAATAAAAGAAAATAAAAAACTAACTTGCGCAAGTGACTTGCCTAGTCAGAAAGGGGTGCAACAAAAATTGTTTATGCGTTGCCAGATTATAACTTTTAACAAGTTTATTTGGTTACCGCCCATTATTTATTCTGAAAAACTGTTATATTTTTAATAAAAATTAATTAATAAAATGAAATTGAAACTGACGAAAAAGGTAAATGCATTGTTGACAAAAGCTTAATGAAATATCTCAAGTTAAACATTTAAGTTAAACGTTAAAAAATTAAACTCTATTTATCATTAAAACATTTTCAATTTAATCTACCATTTTTCTCATTTCTTTAATTATACCCTTCACCTGTGGTGCACAAGGGTATATATAGCTTTGTCATTCCGTTTGTAATTTCTACAATTTTCATTTCCGACCCCATAAAGTATATATTTTCTGAAAGCTTATGAATAGAGGAGTCGATTAAGCCCTGACCGTCTGTCCGTCTGCCCGTCTGTCCGTGTGTTGGTTGAAATCAACTTTTAGAAGCAACTATATGTTCCTCAGATCTGTATATGGTATCAATCTCTTGGAAATATCCAGGAATGAATCGCTATTGAAATTCAGCACAATCGCCCCATAACTTTCTGAGATATGAGCAAAAAACCACGACCACCTCGTTTTTTTTCACAATTACAACAACAACATACATACATACATACATGTAAAAAACATACCAAACAAAAAAAATTACAAAAAAAAAATTGAAAATAAGAAAAAAATAATAAAAAAAAACTAAAAAAAAAAAATTTAAAAAAAACCTAAAAAAAAATTTAAAAAAATTTTTTTTAAATTTTTCTAAAAAAATTTTTTAAAAAAATTTAAAAAAAATATAAAAAAAATAATAAAATATATATAATATATTAAATAAATTAAAATAAAATTTTTTTGGCTCAGCTGGGATTCGATGCCACATTTATTCTAACGTGTACGTATGCACGTATTTTATATGGGATGAATGGTGATACAAACAATTGTTATTGCATGACTACACGTTGTGAAGGGTATATAAGATTCGGCACGGCCGAATATAGCACTGTTACTTGTTTTTTTTTGGGACCATTATACATTTCTAGTTTTAGTTTGATTTTACATTTGAAATTAGGGCCATTTTTTATTTTGTGTAGGAGCCCATACATAATTAAAGACAAATATTAATGGCAAGAGAATATACAACACTTGACTTTAAATTGTTTGCTAGTCATTAATAAATAAATTTGCTTTGTGTTTTTGCAGTTTCAAACCAAGTTTTTTATATTGTAATTGTTTGTTTTTTAAAAAGCTGTTTATCAGCTACTCACATTTATCCAATCGTAGAGAACGGGGCAGTATTTAGAAAAATTGGGAAATTAAAAAGTATTGATTTTGGCTTAGAAGATAATATAAGAGAACTAAGAAATACTTTTTTATGCTTATAAATTAAAAGTAGTTAGAAAGTACTTCCTGCATGCCCTCACAGTACTTTCAATTTTTATTTCAAAACGAAATTTAACGGCTTTTTCGTTGATTTCAGTTTTCGTTTCAATTCTTTTTCACTAATTTTTAATTTTAATTGGCCTAAGGAGGCTTTATATAACTTTGAATAAATAAAATAAATAAATACAATTGTTTTTATAATTTAATCTACAAATTAATAGATATGTAAAATATCCAAGATCGCTCGAAATTTATTACACTTTTTTGAATACCTTAAAAGTAAGAATTGTGCTAACGAAGTAATGGTTATGCACATATAATTCTGAAATGTATACATTTATGCCACCAAACGAAAGTATTAACATTTTTAGTTTTATTAGCAGTGATGGTATTTGCTACCCAACTTTCTTTTGTTAAAATATTTTGCACTAATGTAAAGTATTTATGTTTTATTTGACTACCCTTTAAATTCGTAACATAAGATAGAAACTCGAGCCATGTTCTGACAATTTCATTTCGCATAATTTTAATTATTACGATTTGAAAATACAAAATGGTGTTCTGTGATTCCAATAAAAAATGTATGACCGAAATAAAAAAAAAATATGGTCAATAAAAATTAATGGTTTTAAACAATTTAAGTAAAAAATCTGAATAATGAAAACGAGTAAACTGCGGAACATGTAGTGGTGATTTATAAAACACATGTGATTTGAAATCGCGTAATTGTCAGAACATGGACGTATATCAACATTTTTGTTGTGTATCGTATTTTCTGCCGAATAGATTTTTGTTTTAGACATTCACGGTCGCGTATGTTGAAATTTTTAAACGACCATCAGAACCAATTTTGATTCGACAGTAAACATAAATAACATTGTTCCAGACACGCTTTCGTCTGTTTTTACTTTGATAATTGTTAATGTTCTGAACTCCAAATAATTTAATTTTATCGGTATTTATTATTTTTTATCTTGGAACACAAGCTAAATATCTGCAATCAATGTCGAACAGTGCTTTTCTAGTTCTACTTAAACTTTTGTGGACCTTAGTAAGTGATTTCCATTACATTCTTTCATTTTTTTCAATTTAACTTTTGTGTTGCTTAGTGAATGATTTCCACTATATACTTTTTCCAAATTAAAAGTCCTAGGCGTATTAGCTCAATGTATATGTTTTAAAATTGTACAAAAAAACATTCTTACAGATTGTAATTTAAGAATTCTATATTTACAATAAGACTTTGTATGTTTTTAGTATTTTTTATAGAAATTTATTATTTTAAAAAATTAAACATGAATTAAAAAAAAATGGAAAGTAGTTAGGCAGCAAGCTCTCATTAGCCGATAACTATGTCTTATATGCCATGAAAAATATAAAAAATAATTACTTAGTCTATGAAAATTTACTAAAAAGTATGCATTTTTTTTATTTTAAAATAGAAACACAAATATTAATTAATTTTCTTATATTGTGTGTATGTGGAACTTAAAAATTATTAACACACATTATAAAGAAATAGACGATAATGATACAAACGAAACCTGATACAGCATTTAAGTATAAAAGATATCCATTTGATATTTATGAACCCACAATGATGTTGTTGATGGGGATGTGGATCAGTTTGACGAAGAATCCAATGAAGCCCATAATGCAGAATCCAATAGCGGTGGCAATAGCAATCTTTTGAAATTCTTTGCGATCAGGTTTAGTGCACCGTTTTACCAAACGGATTGAGTCCTTAGCGAAAGCGCGACCAGGTTCACAGAATTTGACAACTTTATCCATGGCGGGTTACAGTTAATTTCAACTAAAAATGTTAACAAATTACAATAAAATTAGAAACCAAAGTAAAAGAAACTAAAAAGTAAAATAGAAAAACAAAGTGAAAAGTGAATACGATGCACGGTAATCATGGCAATTTATAGAAATGTAGCCTTAACTTTAATATTATGCTTGTATTCGTGGCACTCAACAAACATCAGTATTATATTTTTATATAAAATAATTATCAACAAATAAATACAAATTTTTTTCACATTTCATTGCAATAAATTACACTTGGTGCTTTAAACCAGTTTAATCTAAATAGTGCAGATTGCTTTCCAAGCATATCCTTCTATTAGCATTTACTTTTCAATTTGTTGAATTAGATGCTTTTTCACAAAATTTTAGTTATAAACTTTTTACAAGAGCGTTTATTTAGAAAATTGTTTTATTTCATATTTTGTTTATAAATTTCTTAATACTACGCACCTCCTTTTCGTTGCAATAAATTTAACACGAATGAACGGCTGAAAGAATTTGTTGTATTGACAAACTTTGACAAATTATACGTGGCAGACATTTAACTAACGTTCGTAGTGCCATCTATATGTCATTATAATTCTATATATAAATATGTGTTGTATTTATAATGACAACTGCTGGCAAACTTAGCTATTAATACAAATCGTGACAAAATGTGACTGACATTTTTTCTAAAAGAATAAACATTTTTATACCCTCCACCAAAAAAAAGGGTTGGGGCATATTCATTTTGTCAATTCGTTTGTAACACATCGAAATATCCATTTTAGACCTCATAAAGTGTATAATAATTTTTAAATCAGCGTTTAATTTTATGTTCGCTATGTCCGTCCGTCTGTTGAAAGCACGATAGAAGTCGGATTGAAAAAGCTAGGGGACTTAAATATTGCCAAAATATTTCTTATACACAAGATTTGTTTGATATTGAAAATGAGCTAAATCGGAATATTAGGAAGAGAGTTATAGCTTTTATTGCAAGAGTAGCGCAAAAAACAATGTTATTCCCACATCGATTAATTGCAATTATGTCCAAACGACAAGCCGGGCACCTGGCGTTTCAACATAATTCGGGTACGCTGAATCCAGTGGTGCCCGCGGTTTTTTAAGACTGGCTCTGGTTTTCGAGATATACCGTTATTTCGAAAATGGAGGAGGTTGCACAACATATGTTCGCGTAACTCAAAAACGCTTTAGCTTATTTAAAAAACCGAAATTCCGCAATGAAATTTCCTTTAAGAAAAGTAAAACTTCTTTCTAATATCCGCAGTCCTTTTAGAAACATGATTTTTTTTTTTTTAATTAATTTTTTTATCGAAATTTCTAATTTTTTGCAGGCATATAAAAAGCGAAGCTGATAACAAAACAAGCCATAAATGTTTAAAATCTGTTGGTAACTTTTGATTTTATTCACAAAAGTCGACAAATTTTAATTAATTTAAGAATTTCATAAAACGCAACCCCCTAAGGGATGGTGATAAAGGGAAAGTATAATTTGAGAAAATGTTAAGAACAAAAAACATTGGAGGTTGGTGATACATTTTATCCCCCTAGGAGTGAATCCTAGGCCTTAGAAACAAATGATGGAAATGAAAAATAAAGTTGCACTGGTCATACATTTGGCCCGTCTAGGGGTATCTCAGGCGCTGCAGGTGCAAAATTTAAGGCTAGGGTTCTACGCGTATAAAAAACAAAGTTACAAACAAAAGAAGCTATTAGTGATTAAAGTCTGTCTACAACTTTTGATTTTTCCAGAAAAGATGACATTTTATAATTTTGTATAATAACCAAACTAAAAAATTTTTGTTGTTAAGTAGTTAATGTTAAAGCTTTTATTTAGAAATTTATTCTTCTTCCTCCTGCAGATTCCAACAAATATCTCCTAATAGCGAATCAAGTTGTTTGCCGCTATACCAGTGTTCGAGCCTGGCTGTTACTTGGTGAAATCTCTCGCCATGTTCATCAGACTCGGCTGGTGATTGTTCATTAAATTTTTCGGCATGGTAATGCAAAAAATTTATTTTCAATGGCATTCTAACGTTTAAGTTTTTAAATGCGGTTAGCATATTTTTGATTAAAATTCGCCAGTTTTCAGACCGATGATTTCCTAATACATTTTCTATTACTGATTTCACACAATTCCAGGCCAATAGCTCGATATCATTCAATGCAACCTCAAATTCATGGTCCTTCATAAGTCGACGAATGTCCGGTCCATTAAGAGTTCCTGTAAAATAAAAACATTATGATATGAAATATAAATCTAATTTAATAAAGTAGTTAGAGTTCATACCTTCTTTTACTTTCATGCCGCTTAATCGTGGAAAAATTCGGTGCAATTCGGTAAAAGCAACACCATCTGGGCTCAATGCTTTTATAAAATTTTTTACAATACCCAGTTTGATGTGGAGTGGAGGAAGCTAAATATTTTTCATCGGCACAAGTGGTAATTCAATAACATTGTTTCTATGCAATCTGCTTTTATTGAGGGAATATGTTCTGTTGGTATATGGCTATCCGGAACAGGAATTTCATCAGAATGTGGCAGCGGAAATCGAGCATATGCTGTTTCAGTATAAGATATATAAGTCATTTTTCTTCTGTTCATACCCGCTGTATAATTTATGAACGCATAACACTCATCTTCAACATGAACTATGGGATCTCTCCAAATCATTGGAACACCAAATGGCATGGCGTCTCTATTTTTCCCCCACTTATTTAAATGGTAATGCAGTGTGTACACACTATTGATGGTGTCCAACTCTTACCATATATAACACTTAAAAAAAAATATGATTCATAAAAGGTATTTGTTTCAGTTGGCGCCCTATGCTCCAGTGGGAGTTAAAGGAACATATATATATGTATATTTGTTTCAGTAGAGATTTTACGGCGACTTCGCATATTTTTATATTTCCCACACACATAACAAAAGTAATTAAACTTTTTACACGCCTCCATCTTAGATATTTCAACATAACTGATTGGATACAAGACTGTCAAAGGCTTTAAACTTCACTAATCACTTTCGCAAGCACTTTCCATATGACAGTGAAGGGGTTGAGGAACTCTTATTTATACTGTAATTGTTTTAATCAAAGTACCTGTCGAGACCTTCATGACCATGTTTTGTAAAAAAAAATTAGGACGAATAATATTTCTACCTGTTCCAGGTATAACAATAGAATATGTTATTTAAGTTTTTTACAAGACCGATTAGTGCGGTTTTGACTGCACAATAAAATACCGATTTGTGTGGTTTTGTAAGTACAATAAAATACAAAGATAAAAGCATTTATGACTTTATTTCTTAATTCTAAGAATTTTTTAATCGGTAGCTCCACTTCTTAGGGGGCTCCCATACAAATATTGCGTTTTATGACATTCTTAAATTAATTAAAATTTGTCGACTTTTGTAAATAAAATCAAAAGTTGCTAACAGATTTTAATAACACTGCTCAGCAGCAAAATCCTCCATTAAATAAAACTATGTGGACTATATGGATTTTGATGTGTTGAACTCAAATCCGTAGTCGGTTTTTTTTTTCTATAAGATCGGGATTTTTTTTATGGGCGTGGCAAATTTTTAAATTTTTTAAATTAGTCAGGTACTGAGACATATTTCATCCTAACTCGAGAACCAGTCATCCGGTTTTCAAAAGTAAAACATTGCGGAATTTCGGTTTTTAAAATTTTTTCAATAAGCTAAAGCGTTTTTGAGTTACGCGAACATATGTTGTGCAACCTCCTCCATTTTCGAAATAACGGTATATCTCGAAAACCAGAGCCAATCTTAAAAAATCACTGGATTCAGCGTACCCGAATTATGTTAAAACGCCAGGTGCCCAGCTTGTCACGAAAATAAAGTGTCAATTTCTTGCACAGTGTTATTTTTGCCTATAACTTTGTAGGTTAGTAAGCGATTTATAAAAACTTTTTTTATTAATATCTCTAACGACATATCGTACCTACAAACGTCTCTGCTAATTAACCTAGCAAGAATTTGGGTGAAGGTTTACTGATGATCTGGCATAAGCACCAGTGAAATGCATATAAACCAGCTTAAATCCAACAACCAGATAAATATTATTGAAAAATTATGGGAGCATATCTTGAATAATTTAGTAAATTAATATTTATATATAAAAATCAATGTGTGTTTGTATGTTTGTTTGTGCTTTATAGACGGTTAAACGGCTGGACCGATTTCCTTGAAATTTTCACAGAATCTTTTTGTATGTCTTAAAGGAACTAGAGGCTATAATTTGGTTTGAAATTGTAAGTGCCGGGGTGCCACGCCCTATTAAAGAATAAGTATTAAATATTATATATCACAAAAGTTAATGCAGCTAGAGTCTTCAAATTAAGTACGGTAAACTTTGACATCCACACGAACATTTGGGTAAAAAATGGGCGGACTTGCAATAGTAGGCGTGGCAACATGAATTAAATACTAAATTTCATATATTTGGAAAACGATATCGATTAGAGTACTAAAATTTTGCAAGAGCAACTTTGACACCCAAATAAACATTTCTGGAAAAAATGCGTACATTAGAAATGGCAAAGCACACCGGGTATTAGCTAGTAAATAATAAATATAAAAAATTATTTAAAAAAAAATAAAATAAAAAAAATATAAAAAAAAATAAAAAACAATTAAAAAAAATAAAAAATAAAAAAAATTAAAAGAAATAAATAATAAAAATATAAATAATACTAATAATTTAGTTTTTTGACCTTTTTTAATTTAAATATTAACTATAATTTTGAACTTTTGAAAACCAAAAGTTTGTTATTTCAAATTTATTTCTTCACACAAAAATTTTTTTACAAAAAATCAAAACAAATATTTCCTGGCGATGCTACACAACGGAGTAGCGAAATATTGGAAGAATTAATAAAAATTAAAGATATTATTTAAATAATTAAAACACCTCAAGCATAAATAATTTTAGTTAATATTTAATATAAATAATATTTAAAATAAAAAAAAAATTGTTTTGGCTTAGCTGGGATTTGCTGACAAGTTTACTTTAACTAGTATACCATGTTTGTCAATTCAAAAAAAACGTACACATCGAGTTTTTTTTTTCTTATTTTTAAAATTTTTCCAATTCGCCGGTAAGAATGGCCAATTTATGTAGAAATTGATGAAGATTCCGGTGGTACTTTTAGGCTCTCAAAAAGATCAATATTTTTTGAATTTTTTTAGGTTTTCTATGATTTCTATCTTGAGCGTCACACACCAAATATGTATAAAAACTCGCTAAAAATGCAAAAATATTTGAAATTCAAGCTTACTACGATGTTCTTTTGTTTCTCAAGATTGACTTTTGCGAAAATTACCTTTTCGGTTATAAACACAAAATCACGATTCACATTGATTTTTAATTTTTTTTAAAGTGACTAGTTATTTTAAAATTTTAAGATGAAAAGATGTAAATTTTTGGTAAAAAAAAGACTTGAACTTAGAGGTTACTTGCAAAGTAATAGACTTGTAATAATTTATTTAAAAAAAATTACTTATAAGCGTTTTAAGGAAAAAAAAACTAAGTGTGACGCTCAAGATATTTTGTGACGATCAAGAGATTTTGTTGCACGTAAACAAGAAATAATGCCAAATTTAAAGTTTAACGAAAAAAGTTTATTCTTTTACAAAAAGTAAGTAAAAAAAACAAAAAATCTTAAAAAAAAAATTTTCATACAAAACTAAACATATACATATTCTTTGATGTCTTTAACAAAAATGGAAAAAAGGAAGTAATTCTTGAAGAAACTTAGACACATGTGTAAATATTTGACGCAAAACAATAACTTAACTTAATTAATTTTTGTTCAATAGTTTTCTAAGCTTAAGGTCCTTTTAATAATAAAAAATCTTTTTGTTTTGTTTTATATTATTTGATCAATATTTCGCTACTTCTTTGTGTAGCATCATCAGGATAAACGTTTTTTTTATTATATATTAGTTTTTTGTTGGATTTGTGTCTTGATATTTGTTATTTTTTAAATAAATTTATAGTTTGATTAACAAAATTGAAAATAACATAAAAAATTTTTTGAAACATTTTGTCATATATAAAAAATTTTACAAAAATGTAGTATAACAAAAAATTACAATTTATATAAAAATATAAACAAAAAGTATTATAACAAAAATTGTTGAAAAAATGTTAATAGTATTATAAGAATATGTATGTGTAATAATAGAAAAAATTTTGTATAACAAAAATTCATAATTATTAAAGTATTAATAAGAATTTTATAAATTATTGTCTATACTTTAACATAAAAATATGTTGGTTTTGTACAGAATATTACAAATATTATATAAAAATTTTTAACAGATAATGTTATGTTACATACGTATGATACAATAATTATATACATATGTATAAAAGTATTGATAACAAATATTTTGTTGTAACAAAACAAGTGTATTAATATTACTAAAAACTAATATAAAAAAAGTAGATAAATAAAGTATTATCTTAATGTATTAAAAAATTAATTTAAAATTAAATTTCTTTATAAAAAACTTAACAAGGAAATTATATAAACATAAATGAATAGGTATAAGTGTTATTTCTTATGTATTAAATGTCTATAACTCTGTGCAACATTATCCGTATCTGCCTTATAATTAATTCTCTGTGTAGTTGGTACATTAATTATCTGTAACATTTCTAACATATATCTACGTTTATAATTATTTTCAATATTTAAAACTGATACATTTTCAAAGTTCGGAAAGTGATCAGAGTTGGAACAGTGAGAAGACAATGCTGTCTTTTGTGAAGAAATATTCCTATACTTTTGGTCAGATTTATGTCCAGCAATTCTTGTCCTAAGTTTATTTTTCGTCGTTCCTATATAAACCTTATCACAACTTTCCCCATCATTTCCTCCGCAAGGTATTTTATATACGATATTAGACATATCCCATTTCCGTATTTTGTCCTTAGTATTACTAAACAATCTACCTATTGTATTATTCATTCTATAAGTCATCCCATATCTATTATTATCAAAAACTTTCGAATTCTTCAACCTTTCTGACATCCCTGGCACATACGTTAACGATTTATAAATTTTCGGTTCAACTATTTTCCCTGAGTTATTTTCCCTCCTTTCATTAAAATTATTTATAAATCGATTAATAAGTCCAATAGGAAAATCATTGTCAATAAGTATATCCTTAATAATCACCTTATTTTTCTTATGAAAAACTTTTTTGATAATAATAGATATGGGATGACTTATAGAATGAATAATACAATAGGTAGATTGTTTAGTAATACTAAGGACAAAATTCGGAAATGGGATATGTCTAATATCGTATATAAAATACCTTGCGGAGGAAATGATGGGGAAAGTTGTGATAAGGTTTATATAGGAACGACGAAAAATAAACTTAGGACAAGAATTGCTGGACATAAATCTGACCAAAAGTATAGGAATATTTCTTCACAAAAGACAGCATTGTCTTCTCACTGTTCCAACTCTGATCACTTTCCGAACTTTAAAAATGTATCAGTTTTAAATATTGAAAATAATTATAAACGTAGATATATGTTAGAAATGTTACAGATAATTAATGTACCAACTACACAGAGAATTAATTATAAGGCAGATACGGATAATGTTGCACAGAGTTATAGACATTTAATACATAAGAAATAACACTTATACCTATTCATTTATGTTTATATAATTTCCTTGTTAAGGTTTTTATAAAGAAATTTAATTTTAAATTAATTTTTTAATACATTAAGATAATACTTTATTTATCTACTTTTTTATATTAGTTTTTAGTAATATTAATACACTTGTTTTGTTACAACAAAATATTTGTTATCAATACTTTTATACATATGTATATAATTATTGTATCATACGTATGTAACATAACATTATCTGTTAAAAATTTTTATATAATATTTGTAATATTCTGTACAAAACCAACATATTTTTATGTTAAAGTATAGACAATAATTTATAAAATTCTTATTAATACTTTAATAATTATGAATTTTTGTTATACAAAATTTTTTCTATTATTACACATACATATTCTTATAATACTATTAACATTTTTTCAACAATTTTTGTTATAATACTTTTTGTTTATATTTTTATATAAATTGTAATTTTTTGTTATACTACATTTTTGTAAAATTTTTTATATATGACAAAATGTTTAAAAAAATTTTTTATGTTATTTTCAATTTTGTTAATCAAACTATAAATTTATTTAAAAAATAACAAATATCAAGACACAAATCTAACAAAAAACTAATATATAATAAAAAAACGTTTATCCTGATGATGCTACACAAAGAAGTAGCGAAATATTGATCAAATAATATAAAACAAAACAAAAAGATTTTTTATTTTTAAAAGGACCTTAAGCTTAGAAAACTATTGAACATATATTATTATAAAGGGTCAAAGAAACCAATAATTATTAATTAATTTTTTATTTTCATTCGAATTCTTATTCTGAATCTGTATAAACTTCATGAAATGACAAGCGGCTTTGTTTTTTTTTTTATTCTCATTAATTTTTACCAGTTTCGAATTAAGCTTGTGGCAGTTGCATAAATTTCCGATCCCCCAGAGGTTTAAGTTGCAAAAGCACGATTAAACTCAAATATACCACGATTATACCTTTCTTTCTTCTTTCTTTTATATTCATCATTACGCGCTTTATCGAGCTTTATTTTCTCTCGATATCTTTGTGCTCTTTCAGCCGCCATTAATTTTGTTGTTTTACTCTTAAAAAATAAATTCATAATTAAGCATTTTAAGCTATGAAGCAATATATATCAAAAGTGATTTTTCGTTTTTTTCGTAGGCAATTTATTTCTCAAACTCACAAAATATAAAAAAATGTGTTGAAACCACGTAAACAATGATTGCCAACTTAAAAATTTTACATTTAATATATTCACTTTTAAAAAAATTAGAGTGACGCTCATGAATTTTTATCGCGCCCTTACCATGGTGATCACAAAAACTACGCAAATGCACACTTTTTTACAAAGATTTTTTTTTCGCTTTTTCACTTTTGTAATAATTAAGGTTTGTACTTTCCTTACGTTATTTACTTTATTTAAATGCAAATTGAAAACAAGTAATATTACTTGAATTATAAAAAAGTGACGCTCAATGCAAATTGTGGGGACAACCTTTCTTTGCAACACCAAATTCCCACTAATTCAGTTTTGACGACTATAACAAATGAAAACACAAGAAAGAAACTCAATAATTCAAAAACTGTTATTAAATGTTTCATATTTACATTTTTCTGGATTTTATTTAATTTTGTTTACTAAAAATTCTAACGGGGGACACACGCTTTTGTATGGAAGGAGTCCGAGGGAGAAACAAAATACCATTCTGAATAAACAAAAAAACAAACATACAAATTTGAGAATTACGTTTTTTTGTTGCATATTACTCGCTGATCACTCTTAAATTTTTTATTTTTTTGTTGTTTTTTTTTTAACCTAAAATAGTAGTGTTAAGTGCGGGGACACAAAAATTGCGTTTTTTTTTGGAAATTGACCCATGTATGTTGTTTCTGATTTTTAATACCGATCTACTCCCGAATATGTCAGTTATTTTAATACTTCACCTGGGTTCAGGCGATGTCGGGGGGCTTCAAAAAGTTGATTTTAACATACGCACAAACAGACGGACAGACTGACAGAGCTTAATCGACTCCCCTATTCATAAGCTTTCAGAAAATATATACTTTATGGGGTCGGAAATGAAAATTGTAGAAATTTCACAAGGAATATATATACCCTTTTTCACTGTGTGAAGGGTATAAAAACAAAGGCTTACGAAAATCGAAACAAATTAAAATTTTAGCACTTTTTGGTTATAAATAATTGACATCTCTGATTCTCAGAGCGTTTTGTTATCGTTGAGAAAAACTGCACTCGTCAATGTTTGAGTTTTTAAAAATTCAGTTGTAATTCATCACTCTAAAAGAACGGTTCTTCTGATCTTATCACTTTGACAATTATCAGTACAAATAAAAAAATTTCTAAAGTTTTTAAAATGAAACAATTTGTGATTTTATTTACTTTGTTAGCAGGATTTTTTCAAAATCCAATAAATGCCTTACAATTTACGGATTGCGGTAAATACAAAAAAAAATAACAAAGACTAATAAACACTTAAATAACAAACAACACTTGTACTTTCATACTAAATATCGCATCGGTTCCTGTAAAGGGAGGCAACTCAAAATTTGAAAATTTTTGGTAGAGACAAAAGCCAATTTACTTTGAAACTGTATTTTTTTTGCTTAAAATTATAGAAAATAATGTAAGGTTTTTACAGTGACCACAAATCTTTCTTGCAAAATTTTTAGTTGACCTTTAGACCTTTTAGAGGAACTGGTGCGATATGTACAATGTTCTGACATTTTATACCTATGTACATAAAAATAAAGCTGGTGTTAGTGTTTTTTTTTTCCTTACATACTTATATACATACTTAGTTTTTAAATTTAATTCAATTAAGATTAATTAAGAATTATCAATGAATAGGATGATATTAATATTGAATCTTTAGTTTCTAGATGTCTGTGCAAGTATGTATGTACCTATATTTGCAATTTTTAAATAAAATAAAATATGTAGGTACATACATTTTTGTCGGCATTAGTTGAACTTATGATAATACAATTATACTTGACTTATTATACCCTTCACCAGTGGTGCACAAGGGTATATATAGCTTTGTCACTCCGTTTGTAATTTCTACAATTTTCATTTCCGACCCCGTAAAGTATATATTTTCTGAAAGCTTATGAATAAGCCCTGACCGTCTGTCCGTGTGTTGGTTGAAATCAACTTTTAGAAGCAACTATATGTTCCTCAGATCTGTGAATGGTATCAATTTCTTGGAAATATTCGGGAATGAATCGCTATTGAAATTCAGCACAATCGCCCTATAGCTTTCTGAGATATGAGCAAAAAACCACGAACATACATACTGGTTAGAGTAAACGTAGCATCGAATCCCAGCTGAGACAACAAATTTTTTTTTTATTTAATTTTTTTATTTTATATATTATTTATATATTTTTTTAACAAATTTTTAAAAAATTTTTTTTTTTAATTTTTTTTGGAATTTTTTTTTTTTAGAAACACGTACGTAACTCAATTTATAATTTTGCAATGGGATGTTTTTATATATGTATGTTTTTTATTTCATATGAGATGAATAATGATGAATAATGACAATTGTTATTGCATGACTACACGTTGTGAAGGGTATATAAGATTCGGCACGGCCGAATATAGCACGGTTACTTGTTGGTTCTTATTATTGTAACTAATTTTATATTTCCGCTTAAGTTATGATTATTTACTAGTTATTTAATTTACAGTGCAAATTTGATAACGTGAACAAATTTTTATCAAGTCAAGTCAATTCTCGTTCTGTGAAACGAAAATATAAAGTTTTAGGGTGTCGATTTCATAAGTAATAGGTACAAGACGTTCTCGTTGTACTGGCACGCTAAATGAAATACATAAATAAAAAAAAAACAAGTAAGAGCGCTATATTCGGCCGTGCCGAATCTTTTATACCCTTCACAACGTGTAGTCATGCAATAACAGTAGTTTGTGTCACCATTCATCCCATATGAAATACGTACACACATATAAAAAACATACATATGTATATAAAACATCCCATTGTAAAATTATAAATTCACGTATGTATGTATGTTAAAAAAAAATAAAAAAAAAATTTTTTAAAAATATTTAAAAAAAAATTATATATATAATATATAAAACAAAAAAAAAATAAAACAAAAAAAAAATAATAATAAAAAAAATATATAAATATTATATTAAATAAAAAATAAAAAAAAATTTTAAAAAAATTAAAAAAAAAATTTTTTTGGCACAGCTGGGATTCGATGCCACGTTTTCTCTAACCAGTATACACGTTTGTATGTATGTATGTTGTTGTCGTAATGTTGTTTTTGTGAAAAAAATCGAGGTGGTCGTGGGTTTTTGCTCATATCTCAGTTGTTTATGTACCGATGTTTCTGATTTTCAATACCAATCTACTCCCGAATATTTCTGATATTTTAATACCTTACCCGGGTCCAACATATGTCGGGGGGCTTCAAAAAGTTGATTTCAACATACACACGGACAGACTGACAGAGCTTAATCGACTCCCCTATTCATAAGCTTTCAGAAAATATATACTTTATGGGGTCGGAAATGAAAATTGTAGAAATTTCACACGGAATGAGAAACCTATATATACCCTTTTTCACTGTGTGAAAAATAAATAATAATGTTGACACCCAGATGTAGAAAAGTTTATAAAATACTAGCGTGTGCCCGCGACTTCGTCTGCGTAGTTATTTTGATTGAAAGTAGCCTATATGTTAATCTAGGTCGTTATCTGTCTCTAGTACTGGGCAAATAGAAAAAAATGTATCGATTTATATCGTATCGATATTTTTCAACAGTATAGATATATCGATGCCTTACTTCCTCAACCTCGTATCTTAAAAAATTAAATTTTTCAGGAGAGACAAAAAAAAGCGGTTCATCTTTTTATTCTTCGGTGTTTGGTTAAAAGTTTAATTAAGATTGTATTAATGTATATTAGTAGTAATAATATACTAATCTTTTTTAGTTAAAGCATAAAACAATCGTTTGATATAAAAAAGTCAAAACCGTATTTTTTAGGTTACGAGGTTGAGGAAGTAAGGCATCGATATATTTTTTAATAATATCGATATATCGAAACCTATTTACCTTACAATGTTGTTTAAAATATTCCATATGTACAAACTTATTATATGATTTTAAATATTTATTTCCGCAAATAATTCAATAAAAACAATAAAATAATAAAAAAATCAACAAAAAATATTTTCAGCTCGCCATATTAAAGCTGTAAAAAAATAAACGACAACATTTTAAATGGCATTAAATAAGTTACGAAACCATCAAACCAGTACTCATAGGATATGGACATCAAAAGTACTCTTTTTCATTATCCCCTGTTAATCCGTTTCTTTTGACGGACCCGAAAGCGGGAGAAACTTGTTCCCTCTTACTATGTTCTGAGCGAATAATATCGCTTATTTTTAATACAGCATTTGAGAAAGGTGTTATAAAAGTAAAAAGAATAGGCTTGAACCTTGGGAACAATATGGTGGCTATAGAATGAAAAATATTTTTCCTTCAACCTTTTTCAGAAAGCGTCTTTTATAAGAAGCCCTAAAGAGGACGAAGGAGATGATTGATGCGTCACTAAATTTAAAAAAAGGAATGACTAAGCTAGACGTCATAAAAAAAAGTATGGTGAAAAAACATATGATGCATGCGGTGATGCCAGCCAGTATTGTAGAAAAAAGTCTAAAATTTATAGAGCTCTAAAAATATTCAAAACGATACTCGTAAATAAGAATCGATGTATCGATATATGGGTTTTTGAAATATCGGCGATATACATATATCGATGTTTTTGTCTGTGTACCAAAATTCATGTAACAAATACCCAAACATTCACTTTTATTGTATTAGTAGGATTGATAACATGCTTTGCTGTATTTTTATGAAAATTTTTTCGCTTATTAAAAAACTGAGAAATGAGTTTCGCTACGCCATTTTGCTATTTTTGATGGGATTGTCGACATCGACTCTACGAACTTACCCACGAAATTTAATTGTTCTGATATCAATATCAATCTGAATTTATTTTTTAAATATGTATATTATATACAATTACATTTTAATGCATAACAACTACAGATTAATTTCGACCAAAACCACGTCGTAGTTAAAAAAAAAAAACTATATTTGCTTCGTAATCAATTGTTTAGTTTCCTTTGTTATTATACCCTTTACACAGTGAAAAAGGGTATATATATATAGGTTTGCCATTCCGTGTGAAATTTGTACAATTTTCATTACCGATCCCATAAAGTATATGTTTTCCGAAAGCTTATGAATAGGGGAGTCGATTAAGCTCTGTCAGTCTGACCGTGTGTATGTTGAAACTTTTTGAAGCCCCCCGACATCGCTTGGACCCGGGTGAGGTATTAAAAAATCAGAAATATTCGGGAGTAGATCGGTTTTGAAAATCAGAAAAATCGGTACATAAACAACTGGGATATGAGGAAGAAACCACGACCACCTCGTTATTTTCACAACAACAACATACATACATATGACGGTCGAATCCCAGCTGAGCCAAAAAAAAAAAAATATTTTTTTTATTTTATATATTATTTATATTTTTATTGTAATTTTTTTCATTTTTTTTATTATTTTTTTTTTTTGCGTAGAATACGTCTTACCTTACGGTATAGGGAGTCATGTCAGATTGTTATTGTTGTAATCTTTATTTCATTGATTTTGAGGAAACGGCGAGATAACCTTTTTTAAAATTTTTTTTTGTAGGTAAATGAATGTGTTATCTTTCGTTTGATATACATACATTTCATATTGGTTGATATCTTCCTAATATTTAAATTTCTCAAATGAAAATTCTTTAAACATACATATGTGTGGTGTTTGGTTGAGTGTTTGAGTTTGTAGCGTGAACACAAACTATGCTGCTGTTTCAGTGTGGACACAAACCTTCGGCTGTTATTTTGATTGATGAAATATTGAAAGTTCGTATATTTACTTATGCATTTAAGTGAAACAAAATTTTAAATGTGAATTTGAATTTAACATGGATATATAATTATAAAAAAAATATATGAAAAAATTAATTCATACATTTTTATGTTAAATGAAAGTGCTGCCAAGTTAGCAAAATAGCAATGCTGCTTGATGCTGTTTGACAGCAGCTGACAGTTGACGTTTAGTAAATCAAAATAAAAACTACTAATCAAAATGGCACCTTCACGAAATACAAGAAAGCAACAATTTCAACAAAAATTCATTGCCCACATTGCAGGCTTATTGATAGCAACTTTGGCGATATCTGCTTAGCAGAAATTTCAATTAATAACGAGGTCAAACTTGTAATTGGTACTGTGTATTTTCATCCAAGTGTTTCTCAAGTAGACAAGGAAATGATGCTGTATAGTACATTAATGAAATATTCCCCTTTAACTATGCAAATCAACAGAGACTTCCCCGTTGATACAGATGTCAGTATGCTTATTGGTGGTGATTTTAACACAGATATAACTTCAAATACCAGATTGGCGAAATATATGAGCGATACATTTAATTTGGATTATATTCAACTATTGATAACACAACCATTTGAATGTTAATTTAAAAACATATTTATCCTATTTTTCCTAACATAAGCTTATGTATATTATCAAAAGTAACTATCAAATAAATAAAATAAATTGCTCCAATAATAGGCCACAATACCCTATTTAAACTCTTAAAAAGTTTAAGGCCATCCATGCCGACATCAATTGAGACTTCTTTCTTTCCACGTTTTATTTCTGAATCCCTAAGTCAAGAATAGCAGAAATATTAATTTTTTTCTTGCTCGTTTTAGCGGACAAAGGTAAATCTTCCATCTCTCATCTTTTAAAAGTATGCAATAAATCTTATAATGCATTATGTAAAATTTTATTCTTAACTTCCTATGATTGAAGTTCCTCAAATTTGGTTTTCATATCTATATTTTCTCTGCCAAATAAACTTGCTTCTTTTAACTCAACTAAAAACTCACCAGATCCAATTTCACTACCTAATAGACCTACTGATGTGGATAATACTGACTCAGTTTCACTATCACTTTCTAAAATCTCATCTGACCCGAATTCAACACCAAACAGACCTGCTGATGTGGATGTTACTGCATCAAAAATTACTTTTTCTGTTAACTTATGCAACTTATTTCCTAAACTTTCACATTTCATTTTTTTATGTAGAACTCGAATGTCCTTTTTTCAATTTTGAAGATTTCTTTTCTTCATCTATTCTTTTTTAATTTTTTAATTATTTAAATTTTAAACGTTGTTTTTTTTTTAATTTTTAAACTTTTTTTTAAATTTAATTTGTTTTTTTTCCTTTTGTTTTTGATTATTTAAACACTTGTTTTTAATTTTAGGTTTTGTTTAGTATTCAATTTATTAGTTTTTTAATTATTTAAATGCTTTTTCTATTTAATTAGTTTTTTAGTATTTAGTTTATATTTTTTTATAATTTAAACACTTTCCAATTTAATTAAAATTATTTAATTTCTCTTTTTTCACTTAAGTTATTTTTTTTTTTAGTATTTTACTTATAGTTTTTTGTTATTTTAGCACTTTTTTTAATTTAATTTGTTTTTTGTCCATTTTTACACGAAAATCTTTGCTCATAAAATTTAAAATTTTTTTTGGTTTAATAAACTTTTCTTTGGCTAATTTTGAATTGTCGGGGATTCACACAGTTAACACTGACATTTTTATGTATAGATGTCGTTCTCTTACATTTTTGCGCCTATATAAATCAGCGTTGCCACTGTCCAAAACTTTTTATTAACAAATTCTTGCTAAGAAAAAGTTCCAAAATACAATAAAATCTTATAAACGTAATTAATATCAAACCACTAAAACGACAAAATAAAATAATTCCTTTAAACATGGAAAAACTTCGGACTCATCACATCATCTTAGTTTAATACTCCCTCCCAAAAACTCTCAATATTTTACTCTTTCTATAAATTATGTTCCGAACATGGTGTAATTACGTAAGGTGATAGCGTAAAGGAGAGCAATTTTTGTCTCTCTTTTTTATATATGGAGTTTGATAATTCCTAGCACACAAAAAAATAATCAGTCTACCCTGGTTCCGAACGTTTTTATACCCTTCACCTATGGTGGACAAGGGTATATACAGCTTTCTACAATTTTCATTTCCGACCCCATAAAGTATATATTTTCTGAAAGCTTATGAATAGAGGAGTCGATTAAACACAAACCGTCTGTTTGTATGTTGGTTGAAACTTTTAGAAGCAACTATATGTTCCTCCAATCTCTATATGGTATCAATCTTTTGGAAATATCCGGGAATGAATTGCTATTAAAATTCAGCAAAATCGCCCCATAACTTTCTGAGATATGAGCAAATAAACGCGATTGCCTCTGTTTTTTCCCATATTTTTACCACCAAAATTAAAATTTTTCAGCCATAGAATAATTTATAGGTACCTTTGCTACTATTTGTAGATATAACATGCCTCTAGAGATATTCGTGTATAATTTTGGATAAATGGGGCTCTTATTGGTAAAGTTATAGGAAAAAAATTTTTTTTAATATATATTCCAAAAATTTACAATCAAAAATCAAATTTTTTCAGCTTCTAAACAACCGAGAGAGTCAATATTGGTATCATCTGAAAGGACTTGACTAGAACAATAAAAGCATCATAAAAAACTTTACATTTATGTTGGCCGCCACTACAAAATGGCGGACAATAAATTTATATATGAGCCAAATCTGGTATTGTAAAATGTAACTTGTTGAATCCCCTCAATATTGGTATCAAAATTCCTCAAAATTCAAAATCGGGGATGGCGTTGGAAATAATAAAGAAAAAGGGGGAATAACATGATAAGCTACGATGTGAGATTATACCTATGTACATGATGGTGAAGGGCATTTTCAGATTCGGCACGGCCGAATATAACCCTCTTACTTGTTTTATGTCCTTTGCACCCAAAGTTGGCACAAATTGTCAATGTTGTACTTTAGATGGAGTAAACGCAAATCAAAACTGTTGCAGAAATAAGGAAGTGAAAAATATAAGATGGTTTCGTTGCATAAAAACATCACTTAATATTTTCATCGAATACACTGCAAAATTTAAATTATCTATTTATAAAAACCTCTATAGATTTTCATAAATCTTGTTGTTTTAACCCAATTAATTCAAAACTTTTTCGCATTTTAAAAAACTGGGCAAATGGTAACACTGTGGTTTTGTCTATTTCGTCAAATATTTGTTTAATGTGAGTATACCTTTAGTTTCAAACATTTTAAGCTATGACCCTAATGAAGTAAATAAGCGATAAACACATCTACAACAAATTAAATGCTTCCTCTTTAACACGTAAACAACATTGAATTTGATTATCCATCTGTACAGTGACAGAAATTGAAATAGACGAATAAACATAATTTTCTTATTTAAGGTAGGGTAAGTGTACCAGTAGTCGGCAGTTTAAGACCTTTGTTTTTTTTTTTTTAACTACCACCATTGAGAGTGTAAATTTACTATTAGATTGATGAATAGTTATTACAATTCAGTTACTTTGTTTTAACTTAATTAAGTTAAATTTATATATTTCTTATTAAAATTGTAATATTTGCAGATTTTTTTTAAAAAAGTGCACATTTGCGGCATATTATGGTCCTGTAGTCGGCATATCAAATTTAGTAAAGAAAATAATAAATCGAGAGGAATTTAAACTGTTATTTATTTTAAATAAAATTTTACATTTCTACATGTATAGTGAGATCATACAAGCACAAAATATTCATTTATATTTAACTAAAAGCAACAAAATAAAATAATATAATACTCAATAATATTTGTGTACAAGACTTTTATTGGTATTTAAAAAAAAAGGAAAATAACTTAGAAACTAACGATCTAATACATAACAAAAAGTTGGCATAAAGTTAGAATAAAGTTTATTCATAACAGACATGCCAAACTCTGGCTAACGATTTGCTAAACTCTTGTTAACGAGCTGCCAAGCGTTTGCCGACTTGTGAAAAACAGTTGTTCTGTGTCAAAAAATAAATTTATAAAGAAAAGAATAAAAATTTTTGTTCCCGAAAAATATATTGTTCATTTGTTTTTTAATTTTTTTTTTTACTTTAAAAATTGTTAGTATGGATGGAAAAACAAAAAATTATCAAAATCTGGGATGATATACAAAAAATGGTTGCATTTTTGAGGAGTATCATGCAATTTCAGAGTTGATTTTTGAAAAGTTGGCAGACGAATAATAGTTTGTTTTGAATAAACTCTGTGCCTACGAGCTGCCAAGCTTAATCGGCATTCTAGTTAGCAGCTCGTTGTACGTAGTGTATAAACTGTGGCTAACTTTTTGTTATGAATAAGGCCGTAAGTAGATATTTTATAGCTATTTGTATATTGGTGAACTCTTATAACTATTTTACTTCCATAGAAAAGAATGGAACATTATTTTAAAAATTGTAGGTAGTTATTTAAGAACTGAAAAAATCTAATCCAATAATATCATCGTATTGTAGATTATTGAATTAAGTTCATTTAAGATGATACACTGAGGGCAAGTATCACACCCAACGTTTTTTAGGTAGTTATCTTCAGCGTCGGTACCTAACTCTTCATCACATGCTCTACATATTTGCTTCCGCTTTTCCTTTTTTTCCTGTTTTCCGTTTTTGACGCTCTAGTTGTCGCTCTTTAATAACTTCAGTTTTATCATTTGTTTCGTTTTCCTTCGCCTGTATATGCTCTCTCCATGCAATAGCGGAAGTAGCACTTGGGTTTTGGGTTGTGTGTGACATCGACGCTTCAGGGGTTTTTCATTTGTATTGTTGAGCCTGTAGGATTTCAGTTTAAAAAAAATTCATATTTTAGGAATAAATTTGTTTGATTTACCTGTTGGGGAAGAGAAAATAGGATTAAACATAACGCTTTTTAAAATGCCGCTACAAATTGAAGAACTAGGGGAGGGACAGTCAGTAATTGGAGTTGAGCATGTTGAATCCTTAAATATAGCATTTGAATTTTCTTTGTTTTTTGAAGAAGTTGGAGTTGAACAATAAACCGATTCCAAAAAATGGTTTTTATTAGATAAAGTTGGTAGGTAGGTAAGGCTGGTGCAAAATTACCCTCACACTCTCACCCGGAGACCATTACGGTCCATTGTGACGCCTTAATACAGCATAAAGAGAAGAATAGAATAAGAACAGAAATAGTTAGAGAAAGAGAAGCGGACCAGTCCAGAGTCTCTAGCGGGAATCGAACCCGCAACCCCCAAACTACTGACTAGTCCAGTACTGACTAGTCCACCGGGACACCCAGATGAAGTTAGTAATCTTGTTTGATTTTTTTCCACTTCTAAAACTCCTTTATTAATAATATATATACCTGACTGCACTGTCACGTTGTCCATAACTTTGATATTTTGCATGTTCTCTCCATTTCCTAAAGCACGGATCTCCTCAACAACTACATTTGAATCGATTCCCCTTTCAAGTAATTTTGGAACTATGATGTTAATTATCTCAATGGCTGTTTTCATAATTTATTTTAATTAACTTTTTAATACTTCTATCATAATAACACATTTAGTGTAATCCACATCATCAGCGTTAAATGGGTAGAGACCACACTTTCAAAAACCGTTCTTTAACGTATCTTTTATATTAAGGTCGGAAAGAATCATATGGAGAAGGGCATAAAATGTTGTTTTTAGTTTACCATTCTCTTACTGTTTTTTTTCATTCCGTTTTTAAAGGTTTGAAAACGCTGACATCGGCGGGTTGCATTATATGTCTTATTGAGACTTGTGACCATCCACAAACAGTAAAATCGGCCGTTGATCATTGTGTTCGCTAAGCCAATTATGGACGCAATTTGCAACGTACTCATTAAATGTTTCACTCACCATTTAACCAGTCTCTGATTTTCAAAGCAACCATCTATCGGGAATGCTGCTTACAATCTCTTTGGGTACTCGCACAAATAGAAAGACAACAATTGGATCGACTGTTTTACCGCTTGCTGAAAAAAACTAGTAATACCGTCACCGTAATACCGTTCATTGCCTCTTTGTATAGAATAAACATTGTGATATCCCTTAGGGGCTATCACTCTTCTAGTTTTAGGACACATACAGAAACTTGTTTCATCTTAACTAAAAAAATACGTGATGTGTCGTCCAAAATATCGAGGTAATTTTGTTCGCTTTAGAAGGTTTTTAATTCCGCAAACCATTTCCTAATATTTTCTTCAGTTATTATGACTCGATCTTTACTTATCCCTTCAGCTTCTTTAAGGGATAAGCTAGGATGACATTTCAATAAACTGGGGAACCACTTTCTCCCGGGACGATCGTTAGTAAATGGTGTGGCTCGTTTAACTTTTTTGATAATAGCTTGAACTGTGTTCAGCAAATCATAAATTTTAAGTGGAAAACCACATCTTGCCAAGTCGTGACACCACTTTTTCAAGCGTTCTTCTTCAGCGTTTGTTAAAATTGTTGGTGGACCCATTCTTCTAGGACCTTCTAGAACTCGACCATGGATTCTATCCTCTAGGGTGGAACGTGGAAAATCATATTTTATACTAGCACCTAATGTGGATAGTCCACACTCCCTTATTTCACTAAATGCGTCTTGTAGTGACTGATCGGAGTACTTTTTCTTCGGTGGTTATATTTCGACTAGAAAAATATCTGAAATGCCAAAAATATATTTTGAGAACTTTAGTTAAACAAATCTGCTAAAAAAAACACTGCCGACTTTAGGACAACAATTGTCCTGTTCTCGGCAGATCGTAAAGAACTCATTATAAGCTATGCCGACTACTGGGTTAACTTGTTTTAAACTCATTTTTATACCCTTCACACAGTCAAAAAGGGTATATGTACATACATATGTATATAGGTTTGTCATTCCGTGTGAAATTTCTACAATTTTCATTTCCGACCCCATAAAGTATATATTTTCTGAAAGCTTATGAATAGGGGAGTCGATTAAGCCCTGTCAGTCTGTCCGTCTGTCCGTGTGTATGTTGAAATCAACTTTTTGAAGCCCCCCGACATAGGTTGGACCCGGGTAAGGTATTAAAATATCAGAAATATTCGGGAGTAGATCGGTATTGAAAATCAGAAACATCGGTACATAAACAACTGAGATATGAGCAAAAACCCACGACCACCTCGATTTTTTTTCCACAAAAACAACATTACAACAACAACATACATACATACAAACGTGTATACTGGTTAGAGAAAACGTGGCATCGAATCCCAACTGAGCCAAAAAAAATTTTTTTTTAATTGTTTTTTAATTTTTTTTTTCTATTTTTTTTATTTTTTATTAAATATATTATTTATATTTTTATTATTTTTTTTTAATTTTTTTTATTTATTTTTTTAATTTTTTTTTTATTTTTTTTTTTGTTTTATATATGCATATTATATATATAATATTTTTTTTTTTAAATTTTTTTTTTAAATTTTTTTTAAAATTTTTTTTTTTTTTTCGTTTTTTAACATACATACGTGTACGTATTTCATATGAATGGTGATACAAGCAACTGTTATTGCATGACTACACGTTGTGAAGGGTATATAAGATTCGGCATGGCCGAATATAGCACTCTTACTTGTTTCTATATCCAGTGGCATGTACAGTGGTTACTAAATATTTTGCTCAAATTTGAGCTAAATTGGGCAAAAATAATTATTTTCCATTAGCACCCCAATGCCGACTACTGAAGAGTTTTAATTTTTTCGTTTCTAATGTCGGCATCAATTATTTTTATTCTTTTTTCTTTTTCACATTTATAAGGTTCTTTAAACAGTTTTTAACCATTAAAAATCTATTTTAATTCAAAATCGCTTAATTTAACATAATTACTTACCTAACAACGTTGGCTTTGCCACTAATTTTTCACTAAAAACCAAACACTACCGCACGTGTTGGAAGACAGTCACTGAATAAAGGCAAAACCCTGCCAAAATTACTCATCTAAATTAAATTTTTTCTTAACATATACAGAGCTAAGAATACTTTTGAAGCTTATTTGTTTTTATGTTAATAAATAATTACCGTTATTCTTATTTATTTGAGTTTAAATTAAAAAAAAGCCGACTACTGGTACATGCCGTGCTTAGAAGCACTTAAATAAATTAATTTTTATAGTACAAATTTAGCAAACTTGACAATTACATATAAAAAGGCTAAAGAAACTAGTTACAAAGAAATTGTTATTTTCGATTCTTAATATTTGAACAGAGATACACGGTTTAATAATACAAAAAGTTTATAGTTTAAATGCTTTAACAGCGTTTTCAGACTTTGTCACATTAAGTAATATCATGACATTTTGGTGGTTTTGCCAACAAATGACTTCAAAGAAACCATGTTAAGGAAACAGTGATGCATGGTGAAGGTAGCGTCATGGTTTGGGGTTGCTTAACTTGGTGGCACCTTGGCCTACTGCAAAAAATTAATGGAATACTAAGGAAAGAAGATTATCTGCGTAATTTACAAGCCAATCTGATCGATTTTGCAAATAAGAGCGCCTATCCTGCGGAAGAAGTAATTTTTCAACTGGATGGCGGCCCTAAGCATACGGCCAAAATCGTAAAATAGTGGCTCAACGGTCAAAATTTCCGATTGATGTAGTGGCCGGCACAAAGTCCCGACCTCAACCCGATTGAGAGTTTGTGGTCAATCGTGAAGAGGTCACCAACCAATTTAGACGAGCTTTGGCAACAAGTTCTTTGTGAATGGGAAAGTATTCCAAAAGAAGTAATTCAGAAATTGGTGGAAAGTATGCCAAAACGTATAGAAAATGTTTTATGCAACAAAGAATATTGGATTAAATTCAATTAAAATTTTTTAAAGAGCAATTATTCATACATGGGTGCAAAATTCAGTACATACGAGATGTTTTAGTAAAGTTTGTTTTTCTACAAGAATTTAATACTTTTAGTTTTTATTGTTAAACTATTATGTTAAGTAATAAAACATAAAAAAGAATTAAGAAAGAAATATTAGATTTGCTTTACTATTTCAATTTGTATGGGACAAAAAAGTGAACAATGTAGGTACAAACATGTACTCATTTTTGCACCATACTGTATATTCATTCATTTTCTAGATATCCCTCCCCCTATTTCCTAACTTTGGTGGTTGAACAAAATCAAATATAACGAATCATCGGAGGTTGATCTTTTTGCAGTGACTTCCTTAGCACTCACCTGATTTTTATTATGTGATTTGATAAGTTCATCACAAATTATCTTAGTGTATACCCAGCAAAATCTTTACTTACCTAGAAGTTAGCAAGTAATATTGGAGATATACATATACTAGTTACTTTTTGACCGCATAACTACTTATTATACCCTTCACACAGTGAAAAAGGGTATATATAGGTTTGTCATTCCGTGTGAAATTTCTACAATTTTCATTTGCGACCCCATAAAGTATATATTTTCTGAAAGCTTATGAATAGGGGAGTCGATTAAGCTCTGTCAGTCTGTCCGTCTGACCGTCTGTCCGTGTGTATGTTGAAATCAACTTTTTGAAGCCCCCCGATATCGCTTGGACCCGGGTAAGGTATTAAAATATCAGAAATATTCGGGAGTAGAACGGTATTGAAAATCAGAAACATCGGTACATAAACAACTGAGATATGAGCAAAAACCCACGACCACGTCGATTTTTTATTCACAAAAACAACATTACAACAACAACATACATACAAACGTGTATACTGGTTAGAGAAAACGTGGCATCGAATCCCAGCTGAGCCAAAAATTTTTTTTTTATATTTTTTTTTTTATATTTTTTTTTTTTAATTTTTTTTTTATTTTTTTTTTATTTTTTTTTTAATATATTATTTATATTTTTATTATTTTTTTTTAATTTTTTTTTTTATTTTTTTTTTTGTTTTATATTTATTATATATTTTTTAATTTTTTTTTTTATTTTTTTTTATTTTTTTTTTAATTTTTTTTTAATTTTTTTTTAATTTTTTTTTAATTTTTTTTTATTTTTTTTTTTAGTTTTTTTTAAACATACCTACATAAATTTATAATTTTACAATGGGATGTTTTTATATATGTATGTTTTTATATGTATGTACGTATTTTATATGGGATGAATGGTGATACAAACTACTGTTATTGCATGACTACACGTTGTGAAGGGTATATAAGATTCGGCACGGCCGAATATAGCGCTCTTACTTGTTTTTGTTTGAGTTGTCCCAGAAATCATGACCCTCGCTTACAAATAAACAACAACAAAAAGCAATAAAATAAGTAGTTACCAATAAAGCTGAATTATAGCTGGATATTTCTATACTGTTACGATACAAATAAAATATAAAAATTATAATATTGTGCATATTTAAATATTTATAAAGTTAATTTAAAGTTCAATATATATATAAAGGGCCGTATTAATAAAAAATATTTTAGGTTTATTAAAGGCTTACATCTGTCAAATGTTGTATGGAAATTTGTCAAAAAAGCCTTCAATAAACCTAAAATATTTTTTATGAATACTGCCCAAAGTATTTACGAAGGTCATAACCAATAGGCCATTACTCTGGTTTTTAAAATAATGATGTTGTAAAGACCCCTCATTACTATGTAATGTATGAAATAATGACAACCTATTACACAGACTCAAAAAGATTTTGCTGGGTATTTAAATAAGACTAAAAGTGCTTGCATCTTTAAGTTTATGGGTGTAAAAAGCACCTTAATTTTAGGGCAATTACATGAATGTTTTTTTATTTTCTTCTCAACATTGTCAAAAATTAAAAAAAATATTATTTCTATTGACTTTTTTGATTAATAAAATTGGCTTAAAAATTTACTGTCGTATTCATAAAAATATTTTAGGTTTATTGATGGCTTATATGGCAAATTTCTATACAACATCTGTCAAATAGAGTAAAAAATAACAAGATGTTCAGGATTTGAGGCAGAGATACCAGAATATTTAAATTACAAAAAATAAACGGGATGTTCGTTGTAATTCCAAATTAAATCAAATTTGTAATTTAAATTATTAGCAAATTACTTATTAGATTTCGACAGAAAAATTATATGTCTCAATGTTATAGTACAAATGAATAGACACTTAATTTGAGTTACGTAAAAGATCTGCAATTTTTGTTTAATACCAAATCAAATATGCCTTTTTTACTTTTGCAAAAGGAACAAATAATTACGATTTTATGCAGCTTAAATTATTGATACCAATAAAAGTGACAAAATTTATTTAGACCCAATCAAAAACTCAAAATGCAAAAAACATATTACAATTAATTTTGTAGCCAAACAAATTTGAAAACGGACGGTTGAAATCACGTTAAAACAGAATTTTTTTTAACGCGTCTAGAAGGATGCTTTTTGTTACAACCAACAGTTTTCCCCTATAAGGTTTAAGCGTGTGATTAAACTACTAAAAAGAACAAAGTGTGTGAGCACTTTAAGGTATTGTTCAATTAAGTTGTTATACCCTTTACACGAGTGTATAAAAGGGTAAATATAAGTTTGTCATTCTGTTTATAATTTCTACAATATTTATTTTTGACTCTATATATTGTGAGTCCTGTATGTTGAAATCAACTTTTTGAAGCCTCAACGTATATTTCAGACTCTTATAGGGTATTAAATTATCAGATATGATTTTGTGAATTTCGCTATTATAAATCAGTTATTTAACTGTATAACGAGCTAAGATATAAGCGAATGAACACATCTGTTTTTTATCCAAACAAAGTCAAATTTTGCAGCTCCTATGGAACTTATTGCAATGTTTTTTACGTATACATATATAATATAAGTACTTTGACAACATTTACGGAAAATTTTAATTCACGACAAATTTATCGGAAAATACATTTAAAAAAAAATTTTAAATAAAATATCAAATTATAGATTTTTTAAATAAGTTTTGATCACAACTTCACTAATTAATTATCAGTTATGGTCAAACTACGTGAAGGGTATATAAGATTCGGCATATAAAATCAAATATTTCCTTTTGCTAAGTAATAGTTTTAGCTCATATGTTTAAACTAGAAAAGCCCGGCGGGCGTTGTTACGCCCCTTAATGAATAAAAATGCATTCTGAATTTAAATTGAATATCAAGTGCAAAAAGCTAAAAATTTAAAATGTTTTTAATGGTCGTGGCACTGCCCACTTTTCTAATCAAGAAATTGTATAGTCATGATAACTCAGTATGTGTGCAAAGTTTCAGAATAATCAGTCCAGTGCAAGTAGCTGAAAATTATAACTTTTTTATGGACGTGGCCCCGCCCACTTTTCTTATCACGAAATTATAAAGTCATGACAGCTCAATATGTGTGCAAAGTTTCACAAAAATCGGTCAAGTGCAAGTAGCTAAAAATTATAACTAATTTTTTATGGGCGTGACCCCTCCCACTTTTTTCCACCCATAAACACTCCCTGGAATGTGTACAACAACTTGCGAAAGTTTGAGTCCGATCGGTTTTACAATTTGGAGTCTATAGCTAACACACACACACAGAGTTTCACTTTTATATATATAGATATGTAGATAGATAGATAGATAGATAGATAGATAAAATGGTAAACGCGTTAGCTGGATTCGCACTTGTTAGTTTATATACATACATACTTATTATACCCTTCACCTGTGGTGCACAAGGGTATATATAGGTTTGTCCTTCCTTGTGAAATTTCTACAATTTTCATTTCCGACCCCATAAAGTATATATATGTATGTTCTGAAAGCTTCTGAGTAGAGGAGTTGAATAAGCCTTGACTGCCCGTCTGTCCGTGTGTTGGTTGAAATCAACTTTAAGAAGCAACTATATGTTCCTCAGATCTGAGTATGGTATCAATCTTTTGAAAATATCCGGGAATGAATCGCTATTGAAATTCAGCACAATCGCCCCACGTTTTTTTCACAATTACAACAACAACATACATATGTATATACTGTTTAGAGTAAACGTGGCATCGAATCCCATCTGAGCCAAAAAAAAAAATTTTTTTTATTTTATATACTATTATTTATATTTTTATTATATTTTTCTTATATTTATATTTATATATTTTTTATATATATTTTATATATTTATTTTTTTTTTATTAAAAAAAAAAATTTTTTTTTTTGTTTTTAATACTTTTTTTATATTTTTTTTTTTAATTTTTTTTTTTTTTTTTTTTTTGGAAACATTCATAAACTCAATTTATAATTCTGCAATGGGATGTTTTGTATATGTATATACATATGTACGTATTTCATATGAGATGAATTGTGATTGCATGATACACGTTGTGAAGGGTATATAAGATTCGGTACGGCCGAATATAGCACTCATACTTGTCTACATATTGTTTTAATGCAATATTTTTCTATATTGATTTCTAAAAATTTTTAATTGTAATAAAATTAAAAATGGTTTTTATGAACTATACGAATATAGATATGCATGTACATATCTATGCATGTATATTTATTGCATATTTTTTAAATTAATAATAATAATATGTATATAGGAACTTATGTACATACAAAAATACACATTTTTTCTATCATTAGACGGTTCTGTAAATATTATATCGCTTACCAGCTGCAATAATGGTACATATAATTCAAAAATGATTTTGTTTGGAAAGGTTTTCTTGATAATAATTTTTAAAAATGGCGTTTATGTTATATTTGAAACTATTAAACTACTAATATTATTAAAAACTACATACTATAACGTCATTCATCATTTCTCCAAATGTTTATCAAAAGTACTTGTTACATATGTATGTATGTATGTATGTATGTATGTATGTATGTATGTATGTATGTATGTATGTATGTATATTCCATGGCAGTTTGTTTCTAATAACACAAGGCAACAGAATTTAAAAAAGTTTAAAGGCTTCAAAAACCACTATGCAATTTTGATGTACAAATATCGTCCAAATTTTATATATTCTAACTTGTAAGCTGAATGACTAAAATCTTTATGTAGGGATACAATGATGTTTCCGCTATCGCAAACACTTCTTGAATAGAATAAAAGGGCTCAAGGAGCTCTTATAAATACTGATACTATAATTTGAGATAACCCTGTGTGTGGGTACAGTTTTTTGTGTGTGCTGAAAATTGTTTGTTATTCCCAAGAATAATAAAAAAAAATATTAAGGAACTTTATGCAAAAAAAAAAAATCATCCGTTACAGGTAGCCAATGGAAAAATATCAATTTAACGTTCACGCACATTTATGAGCGTTTATAACTTTGCTACTGCAATTAATTAAAGAACCTTTTGCTTATTACTTATTTTTTTTTTAATTCTGAGAATCACAAACATTCATTTACCATTTCTTAGTGTACTTTTTACATTGGTTTCTACAGGATAATTTGTACTGTGTGTTTTTTTCTGAAGTGTTTGTTCAACAAATTAATATAATAATATTCAAATTAATATAGTGTTGGAAACTTTTGATAGACCATTTTGATACTTTTACAAAAGAAGAGGTACTATGGTTTTCTTTTTATTTTCAGTTGAATTTTTATTTCTAAAAATGCCGGCAATTAGACGTACAAACTTAAGTCGCAGAACCCGTAATGCTGCAAGTCAAACTGATGAGCAACGTGAAACGCGGGATGAAGTTGAACGGAGTCGATGGAACCGGAACCAACAAAATAGAAGTGTTGCGTTTAACCCCTATAGAGCTGAATTTAATTATAACAAAGAAATTAACTACACTACACTGCATATCGTTGCTATTGGACCAATGAACGTTGTTTGTCAATATTGCAAGGCATTTAAGTTTAAAAATGAAGCCCCTGGAATAATTTTGATTTATTAATATACCAACAGCAATACTTAATAAAGAAATTAACCTAATTCAGATAAAACGGTAACAGATATTTCTTGATTATAGGGCGGTTCGAAGTTCTCCGGGTCAGCTAGTTGTAAATAAATTCGAAAGTAATCAACCGATTTTTATGATCGATATCTTATTTTGTTCCTATTACATGTGGCTTTGCGATAAAGTAATAAATTTGCCGTTTTTTTTGCCGTTTTCGATTTTTCATGATTTTTTGAAAACAAAAAAAAAAGCTATTTCCACGTATTAAATATATATTTTTTTCCTTTAATTTTTTATTATAACTCCGAAGCTACTGAGCCGATTAAAACGCAATATGTATATAAACGGATTATAGGCTATGTAGATCTAAATTTTTCGGACTAACCGTTATCGAGTTATCATTATTTATGTGGTGAAGCGTCTATTAAAAAAAAAATTATCCATAGAATTAAAAAATTTAACCATTTTTGTACTTAGGTATTAAAGGCCTACAACTGTTGCACTATACAACATAGCAACATGTGTCACATAATGCAACTGCTAATTCATGCAATGCCGAAAATGCATGTTTGACAAAGACATATAAAGACAGTGTATAATTTGTTTAATTAAATCTGTACATAGTTCTAACAGTGATATTGCACACATGAGCATAGAAAATGAGAATGTCAACACATGCGACACGTGTGACATATGCAGCACATGTTTTTTATAGTGCATTTTAATCATTGCAATAGAACATTATATGCAATAAAATCAGAAATTTATTTAATATAATTGTAATTACATACTTTAAGGAAATTTCTTTTAAGGATTTATTTAGAAAATATTTAAATAAAGTCAATTTGTTTTGTGTCGGGTTTGGCTGTTTTTTTTTTTTTGGGGGGGGGGTTTTGGGTTTGCCTTTATTTTCCGCAAAATATAACGCTCGTCCTGCTTATTAAATATTTTATTCGGTGCCTTCCTGCCTTTGTTATGAACCCGATTATCATGTATAAAACGCTCAATGATTTTTTGGACCGTAGAAGAATTCATTCATTTCAGCTATTTTTCCCTGTGAGTGGCCATTTTTGAAATGGTTTTAAACCAATTCTCTTTGCTCTAAAGTAGTACGCGGACTCATTTGAATTTTTGTAAATTGATACTGCTGTTTTTTTTGGGGGGGGTTTTGGGTTTGCCTTTATTTTCCGCAAAATATAACGCTCGTCCTGCTTATTAAATATTTTATTCGGTGCCTTCCTGCCTTTGTTATGAACCCGATTTTCATGTAGGAAACACTCAATGATTTTTTGGACCGTAGAAGAGTTCATGTTAACCATTTTAGCTATTTTTCGCTGTGAGTGGTCATTTTTGAAATGGTTTTAAACCAATTCTCTTTGCTCTAAAGTAGTACGCGGACTCATTTGAATTTTTGTAAATTGATACTCCAAGGAACGAATCTAAACTAACAATTCAACAAAAAACATTGCTAGAATTAAAAATAAGAAAAACGAAACCAAAAACAAGTAAAAGCGCTATATTCGGCCGTGCCGAATCTTATATACCCTTCACAACGTGTAGTCATGCAATAACAGTAAATTCACGTATGTATGTTAAAAAAAACAAAAAAAAAATAAATAAAAAAAAAATTTAAAAAAAAAAATTTTAAAAAAAAATTAAAAAAAAAAATTATTATATACATATATAATATATATAAAACAAAAAAAAAATAAAAAAAATTAAAAAAAAAAAAAAATTAAAAAAAAAAAAAAATTAAAAAAAAATAATAATAAAAATATATATAATATATTAAATAAAAAATAAAAAAAAAATTAAAAAAAAAAATTTTAAAAAAATTAAAAAAAAAATTTTTTTGGCTCAGCTGGGATTCGATGCCACGTTTTCCCTAACCAGTATACACGTTTGTATGTATGTATGTTGTTGTTGTAATGTTGTTTTTGTGAAAAGAAAATCGAGGTGGTCGTGGGTTTTTGCTCATATCTCAGTTGTTTATGTACCGATGTTTCTGATTTTCAATACCGATCTACTCCCGAATATTTCTGATATTTTAATACCTTACCCGGGTCCAACCTATGTCGGGGGGCTTCAAAAAGTTGATTTCAACATACAAACGGACAGACGGTCAGACGGACAGACGGACAGACTGACAGGGCTTAATCGACTTCCCTATTCATAAGCTTTCAGAAAATATATACTTTATGGGGTCGGAAATGAAAATTGTAGAAATTTCACACGGAATGACAAACCTATATATACCCTTTTTCACTGTGTGAAGGGTATAACAAAGCTGCATTGAAGTACCGTTACAGTAAAGAAAGACATGGTATTAAACACAACAGCGTACAACAGCTTGCCTAAGTTGCAATGACATGCTAAGACAGTATGTTTGAGTTGGCATAACATGTTTAATACCTTGTTTAAATTCGCATGGTATAGCAAAGCATGAAATCTTTAAAAATGAAATTTTTACAGAAAATGTTGAATTGTGCAGGAGTCTATTAGGTATCCATGATGCATCAAATCTGTATAGTGGTTATCGATGCCTTTTTTGCTGTTGACCTGTGTAATTTATCTGCAGCTGCCAGACTTTATTTTCTTATTATTTGTCAACAACAAATAATTTGTAGTTGGAGTTTGTTTAGAAAATACAAAACAGAGATAAAGTCTTAAACAAAATATTGAAATTGAAAGAAAATTTTTGTTTGGCATAATCATGTAAATAAACAAAAGCAAAATTTCAGTTGTTCTTGCATTGTTGTATTTGTTGCTGCAGTACGTGAAAATACTCTGATCAATTTGAAAATCAATTGTAAATAGTGCCATTATTGTTGCCGATAATAATTTATTTTTTTTTTTTTTTATTTATTTTTAGGTTCTAAAACTGGAAAATTTACGAAAGTTCTTGTGTCCGATTGTGATACAACCAAAAATGAATGCATTTTAAAGCGTAATTCATCTGTCTCCATAACAATTGATTTCTCCTTGGGTAAGAGCCAATTATTCAATTGAGTTTTACATTTAAAAATGCAATAAGTTTAAAATAACTTTTCGTTTACAGCTGAAGATATTTCCTCAGTAAAAACAGTTGTACACGGCAAAGTGATGGGTGTAGAAATGCCATTCCATTTGCAAAATCCTGATGCTTGTGTTGACAGCGGTATTAAATGTCCTTTGGAAAAGGGTCAAACATATGAGTATACAGCCACTTTGCCCGTTTTGAAAGCCTATCCCAAAGTTAATGTCATGGTTAAATGGGAATTAAAAGATGAAAAGGGCGAGGATATTGTTTGTGTCGAAATACCAGCTAAAATTCAATAATAACATTTTACCCCCCTACAAGTTATAACAAACATCTTTCTGTATTGAAATTGTTTAAATGCATTTTTTTTATTTTAATGTGCAGATTTTGTTGACCATAATAAAAATCATTTAATTAACATCAATATATAAATCACTTTAATTTTAAACAAATGAGCCTTATTTTAACTCCCTTATCTAAGCCATAAAAATACCCTTGACATTTTGTTTATGTGGGAAATCATGTTTTGTACTTTAATACACATCTTTTTATATAATATCTCTGCAGATAACGTGACTAGTCTATAGATGCATGTTCATTAAGGCGGGTCGAATATAAAAGTTGTGTCAATCACCCCCTAAAATCAAAGATATGTCAATGAAGTTTCTAAAACATGAAAAAAAATTTTTGTTTCCCACGCCCTAAAATACAGCGCTGCCATTTAAAATCCGATCAACATATGGCATATTATTATATTAAAAAATTAACAGCTGCAGTTGGCTTTAAATGTTTTATAATTTTTACTACAGTCGTGATTCAGCTCTGGTCGGGTTAAGAGCTCGCGCGTTTTTGCCATTATCATTTAATGGCAATCAGGTTGTCCCTTTTTATCTGACTTCGAGAGTTTTGCGTCTCACTTTCACGAGGTTGGATACAGTTTCCAGACTATTCTACAGTTAACCGCGTGTTTTCGTTTTAATTGGAGGAGTACCAAATAAACTCATAATACTTGTGACTGGAGGAGTACCATATAAACTCAATTAACATGAGACTGGAGGAGTTCCATAAAACTCAGCATTAATTATTGTTCAGACGTCTCCGACTTCCTATACAATGGTATAGGTCGACCTGCGGTACCTGAACTAAAGTTTTATAACTGGAGGAGAACCATTAAACTCAATTTTTACTTATTGTTCGAGTGTCTCCGACTTCCTATATAAAGGTATAGGTCGACTTGAGGAGCCTGAATCAACACACAAACACTTTTGGAGGGATAACCTGGCAATATGCTTATGCAGCCAACCAATTTTAATAATCAAAAAAAAAAAATAATAATAATTTTTACTACTTTGAATTATTATATTATTTACTATTGTAACGTATGTACTGAAACATACTTACCATTATAATACACTTACCATTGTATTATACTTACCGTTGTAACATAGTATTAAAACATACATATGTATGTACGTAACTCACTCATCCTAAATTTAAGAGATTGTAAATCTTATAAAAAGTTGCTGAATTAGAAATATTCATTTTTTTTTGTCTGTAAAATTTTCAAAGGCTCATAACATCGTGGCTTCGTTAAAAAGTAATATTTTTGGCATAAATTATTGTAAATTATTGTAAAGGTAACTTCTTTTCTTTTTGAATATTTAAATAAAGAACTACCTATTAACTCAAAACAATTTATATTCTGTTCCTGTGGAGGAACTTTTTACATTTTAATTTACATTGCTACAAATCCCATAAGAAAAGTTGAATATACTTCTACATATACTCAACACTTAATAAACATACTCTAATTGAAATAATAATGCTTTTGTATTTCAATTTAATTTGCCCATTTTCCATTTGTTTCGAATATATTGTATGGGATTCGAAATTATTCAACATATCTTGCGGAGGTACAAAAGTGCAACATGTTCTTTTAACATTCATATAATTTACAATTCGTAATAATGCGTTAAGAAGTTAAGAACGCGTCGAGAGTTTTAGCTGAGTTTATTACTAAAAATACTTTTTTTAATGTGATACCTAACAAGAAAGCTAAAAAGCAAGGAAGCTTAAATGTAATATTTAAATAAGAAAATACGATAAATTGAAATATTCTTTACACACCATCGAAACGAGCGACCCCTTGGTTCGCGGACGTGGTAGTTCCCATATAAATTGAACACATTTTATGACAAATTCCGAGAACTGTAGCATCTATTCCCTTTAAACTTTGTACGAGTTACTTTGATAAGAATTTCCTTATTGAGAAAAATATTTAAACAATTTAGGGGGTTATGTATCCACCATACAAAAAAAAAAATTACATTCATGTCATATACTTATAGAAAACTTTAAGCGAGATTTAGTTGAAACTTTGTACGAGTAATTTGACGAAAATTTCCGTATTACAGCTAAAAATGGTTACGATCGGAGCAGAGGTATTGTTATTCCCCTACGAAAGAAATACTTTTTGTCACAAAATTTTTTCGCTGGGTATATACAATCCCAGCAAACAAATCTATGACAAACAAGTAAAAGTGCTATTTTCGTCCGTGCCGAATATTATATACCCTTCACAACATGTAGTCATGCAATACCAATAGTTTTTATCACCATTCATCTCAAAAAAAAATTTGTTTTGGCTCAGCTGGGATTCGATGCCAAGTTTACTCTAACCAGTACATATGTATGTATATATGAATGTTGTTGTTGTAATTGTGAAAAAAAACGAGGTGGTCGTGGTTTTTTGCTTATATCCCAGAAAGTTAAAGGGCGATTGTGCTGAATTTCAATAGCGATTCATTCCCGGATATTTCCAAAAGATTGATACGTACACATACGTACGCATACATACAACTGCAAACTTGAAAATAGCAGTACCCTCATCCTATTCTTTTTATACCCTTCACACAGTGAAAAAGGGTATATATAGGTTTGTCATTTCGTGTGAAATTTCTACAATTTTCATTTCCGACCCCATAAAGTATATATTTTCTGATAGCTTATGAATAGGGGAGTCGATTAAGCTCTGTCAGTCTGTCCGTGTGTATGTTGAAATCAACTTTTTTTTTATTTTTTATTTAATATACTATTTTTTTTAATTTTTTTTTGTTTTATTTTAATACATACGTAAATTTTTAATTTTACAATTTAATGTTTTTATATATGTATGTTTTTTATATATTTCATATGAGATGAATGGTGATACAAACTACTGTTATTGCATGACTACACGTTGTGAAGGGTATATAAGATTCGGCACGGCCGAATATAGCACTCTTACTTGTTAACATTGCAGCCACACGTTTAAGTTTTTCTGTCAAGTTTTTCACACATACTACTTGTCAAAATTAATTTTAATTGATTGCTGTGACGTAGGCAGCACGCAATTCAAAGCAATTTTATTATTCCAAATGTATTTGTCAAGAAAACAACTAAAAATGGTTGCTTCGCTGTATGGCTCAATGAATCGCAACACATCATTACACTTATTATTTTTATTCACAAGCATTATTAATTATATTTAATGTAAATTGCGGCAGAATATTTGCCAAAAAGAAAACCAAAAATTCGCCACAAAAATTGCACTCATCTGTTTTCTTGACTGTAAATTGAAACTTTTGATGGAAAAGTATGAGTGTATTAGTAAAAAAGTGTGAGTGTATTGAAACTTGATACACAAAACTTGATCGTGTAACCCCTGTGTAAGTGAAATAAATTTTATTCAGGGAGCGCAATAAATTAAAACTTGTACATGATAAACTACATGGCAACTCTTGAGATAACGGTTATTTTCCAAAGTCAGTGCAACTTTTCTATAAACATTAAAATAGCATTGCGACTTAAGGTTTTTAGTTTTCTTGAAAAAAAATCGAAAATTTTACAAAAATTTAGGCAGAAGTGGGTTAAATATTTATTTTTTTTACTTTTTATAAAATTTAAAGAAAAATTTTTGTACTTCTTTCTTGTTTTTTATTAAGTGGGCCGCGCAAAATATTGCACTGCCGATCAGCGAAAGTTATTTTTAGAATGCAGGAAGGAAAATCTTACACCAAAGTACAAAATGTAATGTATTGTTTAGCGAAAATGATATCCAATGCCATAAAATACGTGTATAAAAGCACTGGTTCCTAAAACATATAGTTCATTTTTTTAACCCACTTATATAATATATGTGTGAACTGATTTACATAGTACACATAAAAAAAATAAAACAAGATTGTTTCTTTTTAAATAAAAAAAAAATTTTTTTATTCATGTTGTTTGTTCCACAAAATTGTGTAAATTTTCTTTTTGTCAAAGTACCTATAAGCTTAAATTAAATTCATTTTGTTTAAATTGTAAGATCAGTTAAATGTTAAATCTGAAGACTGTAATTTCTGAAAAATATATATAAATTAAATAATTAGTTAATGAATGTTAGCCCAAAACTACGTAAACACGTATCCTTACGTTAATACAAAATTTTATTTTGACGGTGAAAATTGAACCGTGTATAAGAAAGGAAATTATCTTTAGAGAGCTCTCTCAGGATAGGTAGTAATTTTTGTTACGTTTTGTTTAGTATTGGTGAAAAACCTAATTGGGTATAAATTGAATGTATTTTTGGGATTAATTTTTTTTATTAGTTGTTTATTATTTATAAGATTAAATTTAAAATATTTGATTATAAATAAAGGATTTTATTATTATTATTATAACGTTTAAAAAGAAATACTATGTTTTGTTTTGTTTTTGAGTTATAGAATAAAATAATGTTCAGCTAAGGAGTTTTCTGTAGGTGTGTTAGTGTAAGTATGTAAAGTGTGATCAAAGGAAAAGGAAATGTGTGGGTAACATAATAATATATCTGTGATTGTGTTACAATGGTAGGGTGGGCAGCTAGGTAAGACGAGTTACATCTTTCGTCTTCATTATGAGTTTTAAATTGCATCAGTTTTGTTTTAAATATTTTTGTTCATCCCTATGCCAAAGCTAGTTCGGTGAGAAAAGCTACTTGTGGTAATTTTCTGATTTCAAAATGTCAAATGACATAGTAAAAAGGGAAATAAAGGGAACGTGACACCTTACCAAAAAAAAACAAGTGAGAGTGCTATATTCGGCCATGCGAATCTTATATACCCTTCACAACATGTAGTCACGCAATAACAATAGTTTGTATCACCATTCATCTCATATGAAATACGTACATACATATATAAAAACATCCCATTGTAAAATTATAAATTTACGTATGTGTGTTAAAAAATATATAAAAAAAATATAAAAAAAATTTAAAAAACTAAAAAAAATAATAAAAATATAAATAATAAAAATAAAATAAAAATAAAAAAAATTAAAAATAAAGTTTAAAAAAAAAAAAGTTAAAAAAATAAAAAAAAATTAAAAAAAAATGTTTAAAAAATAATATATAAAATAAAAAACAAAATAAATTTTTTTTGGGCTCAGCTGGTGTTCGAAGCCACGTTTACTCTAACCAGTTTACCACGTTTGTATGTATGTATGTATGTATGTATGTTGTTTTTGTGTTAAAAAATACGAGGTGGCCGTGGGTTTTTGCTCATATATCAGTTGCTTATGTACCGATGTTTCTGATTTCAATACGGATCTACTCCTGAATATTTCTAATATTTTAATACCTCACCCGGGTCCAGGCGATGTCGGGGGGCTTCAAAAAGTTGATTTCAACATACACACGGACAGACGGACAGAGCTTAATCGACTCCCGTATTTATAAGCTTTCAGAAAATATGTACATTATGAGGTCGGAAATGAAAATTGTAGAAATTTCACACGGAATGACAAACCTATATATACCCTTTTTCACTGTGTGAGGGGTATAAAAACGTACTACACTGTAAAGACTGTTGCCATCTCATATTTGAGTTTGAAAATATTTACATTTTTGTAAACAAAATTTAATACTACTATTTTCAAGTTCGCAGCTGTGTACATATTTTGTTATTGGTTGGTATAAATACCAATCAGTAGGAAAATGAGGGGAGTTGAAATGAATGAATTTTAGAATTATTAAATGAAAAAAATTTACAGTAAAAATTGCAATGAAAATAAATTTAGTTAAACTCCTTTACACTAAAGTAATATAATAATAATAGGTTCGTTCGAGAACTCACAAATTTGTACGAATTTGTACAAATTTTTACTGCATTTTACGAAATTGCGTTCGTTTATACAAATTTGTAGTAAATGAGAGCACAAATAGATAGCGAAAAGTGACAGTTCTTGACTGAGTATTTGCAAATTTTTACTACAGAAATTTCTTGCAGTAAGATTTAGGAAAACCAAAAAAACATATGATTCAAAAGGTAAACAAACAAAAGTAAGCAAACAGAAAGTATACAATTTGTGAAAAAAATATTAAGAAAAAGGAAAATCCAAACAAAAGTGCAAAATATTATTAAATTGAAAATTGTTTGTGAAATAAAGTTAGTTAAAATGTATGTATGTACATAGTTCCAATTAAACTTTATTTATTTGCCATCAGCTGTTGCTTCAATCTTACGAATTTTTACAAATGTCTGTTCGAGTACTTTTTTGGGCAAATTCTCTTTTTGAGAGTAAAATTTTCAATTTACTAAATAATTACTCATTTACTATAAAGTGCAGTAAAAGTACTCGAACGAACCTAATAATATAATAATACATTTCTAATGATTATTAAAAAGTTCAAAATTTGTTTAATTTTACTCTTACCAAATTTGTTCTTGTTTTCTTGTTATTTTATTTTTGATTTTCTTTAGGTCTTTTTTTCTTGCATTAACTTTAAATGTTAAATTAAAAATTAATAACAAAGACGATTGCATATTTTTGTCCAAACATTTTGCAATTATTCATTTGCAAATACGTTATGTGTGTGCACATTTGATAAAATGATTTTGTATCAGTAGAAATGAAATCAATTGCTAATTGTTATTTAAATGAAATAGTCCTTTTAAAAGTATAAAAATTTAGGGGCCGAATTACGGCATTCGAACGTGATCGAAATTTAAAAATTCTTATTAGAATCTCTATACCTAAAGCACAGCGAACTTGATCGTTCGAGTTAAATTTCGATCGTGAACGAATGCCGTAACTTGACCCCACCAGTTCTTTTCTAACCATGCAATACAATAGATTGTATTAATGTACATAATAGGTGTGTTCCACAAGATCTCGGACAAAAGTATGTGAAATATATGGATTTTGATGCCCTTAATTCAAATCTGTTTTCCGTTTTTCTCTAGAACTTAAGGATTTTCTTTAAAAGGCGAGGCATTTTTCACCCCCTAAATCGTTGGGTTGCCTAAAATATTTTGTCATAACTTGTAAACGGGTTCTCCGATTTTAATAGCAGGAGGATCAAAAGATGCACCGGAAAATTCTGCTTAAACTAAATGAACACATTTCTTTTTTATCTATTACTATTTCGGAGTTATTAAAAATTTAATGGCGAAAAAAAACAATTTTCCTGCAAAATTCGTCAAATTTTTTGTTTTCAAAATGCAATAAAAAAATTAAAGAACCAAAAAGTTTAAATTTTTAAGATTTTTCCAAGAGCCATATTCCTAAGGAATAAAAGACGGTATAAATAGTAAAACTGAATTAACAAATGTTGATTTTAAAGGTTTAAACTGCTGCAAAACCTCTTCAAGGTATATATAAACGTGTTGCTCTGTGATCGAGAAGAACTTGGAGCTTCACTTCCGCTACTGTTTCAGTAACGGTTATGGCATCTTTATTGGGATAAAATTTTTTTTTGCATTTGTTAGTAATGAGTTACATGGATACACATCTTTATTTGCATTGTATAAAATTTCATATTGATTTTTCGTGAGCTCTGCATTTACAAAGAGTGCTAGAGCTCCTTCCGCTGAAAGTTTATGCACAGGGTTGACTTCAGAAGTTGTTAATGATCGCCTACAAATTGCCGATTTTCTTGGGGATCTGGTTATATCTATTATTAATTTAGCCGCATCATTATGTCCCGCTGCTCTTTGACTCATGGATGCAGCAAATGTGATCTCCTGAGTTGTTAATTGGTGACAAACTTCTTCCGTTTTTTTCCGCTTTGTTCTTTCACTAGCTTCATTAAATTCTTTTCGTGGTCGCCCTAAAGACGAACTGCCAAATACTGGTATTGTTACAGTTCCTTCCAGCCATTTAGCGTTTGTGCTTTTCTTTGTGCCAAAAGAGGACTGTTTCTGAAATTTTTTAAACACTGCTTCAGTATTAATATGTCCCCATCCCCTTGACATTTTGAAATTTCGATCAATTTTCTGCCAAAAAATCCAATTTCTCGTTTTGGAATAGCTGTAATCTTGCGTAAACTTGTTCCATGATGACTCTCAAAGTTGCAAGATGTTTTGATAAAGATTGTGTGCAATATCCCTTTATAAGTATTTTCAATCGCATGCTCTTATGCCTGGGTGCCCATGTATTTTTTATGTACCCGTATTTATTTTTTTTTAAACTTATTTTTGTGATAAATTCTTATAATAATTTTTTTTATAAGGTACGTAAATTTATTTTTTTAACAAATAATGTTTTGTAGAGCAGGTATATAAAAATATCCTTTATGGTGATGTGTGGGACATTCCTTTATAACTATTATGGGTAATAAAGAATTTTTCAAATTTAAAATTATAGGCAGGTATTAACATTGTAAATTGTTAAAAGTGATGTTAATAACATTTAAAATCAATAATTCGAAATACATAAAAGTTTATGACGATATAAATGTATAAGAAAAAGTGCCTGATGAGCAAAAATAGAAGAAATGTAAAAATTTAAAAAAAAAAAGTCAAAAATAATGGCGCAAACTTGCGCACCCTTTTTTTTTTTTTGTTTCTAAAATAAGAGATTCCAAATTTTATTGTGGTATCAAACATAATTCGTAGAGATGCTAACCTCACTTTTAAAAACCTCTTCTTTTTCTTTTTTTGCAAAAAAAAGTGTATATTATTTGTTATTTTTAGCTTTTGAACGAATTGTTTAAACATGAATATTCAACATATTTAAAATTGTTTTTCTTTTTCAAATAACTTTTGATCAAACCTTTCAGCGAAAAAAAAAATCTATGTTAAACCTTTGTTCGTTTAGCCGTAAAAAATATCATAAAAACATCTAGAAAACGAAAAAAAACATTTAAGTCTCATATAATTTTCTTAACTTTCCTGACTTTAGTAGGGTCTCAGAGCTACAAATCGCAACTAAGTCTTCAAAATTTACAATATAATGTAAAATATTGTTGTCTGTCGAGCTGCGTACATAGTTTTTAAGATTTCTTAAAATTCAGTTTTGCCTTTTTGGCCAGCTTTTCAGGTCAAATACTCCTCTGTGGATCGTCAAAGTTTCTTAACTAGAATATCAATATGTTGTACGAATTTATATCGGTTCGAATAGTATCGGAGTCAGAAATAAGAAACATAAATAATCAAGGGGATATTTAATGTCGATATGATGTATCAACATCATGCATGTGAAGCATTTGTTTGTCGCCTAACTCTTATAATTATGTGTTTTATACCGTCTTGACATTGTGTAAATTTATTACAATAAATATATTTTGCAAAACTTGCAAATATTACTCACACTTGTATAATATATAAATTTATTTATAATGATATAATTGTGAAATATGAATGTACATACTCATATTACAAGAAAATTTAAACAAAATTTATAATAAAATGAGATAAATTGTATGCAATCAATATAAATTGTAAAGGTAAAAAAAAAAAAGAAACAACATGCATGTGTATGTTGATGTAACATGTATTTATTCCATAGCAAAATCGTCCCAATTATACCAACCGCCTGTGGTTATCGATGATGATGAAGATGATGATGTTGATGTTGACGATGATGACGACGATGTAACACTCATAAAACGAGTAAATGTGTGACGGTTGCGATTATCCTGTGTCACTGACTGATTCTGATGGTGGTGATTCGGCGGTTTCATTTCTTGTCTCTCCATTTGTGTACTATCGAAACGATTAAGTGGATTACAATTATTTAACAATTCAGCTGTTGTTGTTGTTGTGGCATTAGTATAAGTATTAGTAGTTGTATTAACATAGCAGGACAAAGATAATGGATCTGACGTTGAACATATTGTGATGTTATCCGATGTTGTATCATCATCGTCATCATGAGTTTTCTTACGTTTTAAAATGGCAGCATGAAGTTCTCTGGAACAACTATGGCCTCGTGATTGGGCACGTTGAACTTGCAGGATGGGCTCATACTCATACAGTTGACTTATATAAAATCGATCCAAATCAGCCTTTTTATAAAACTCTTTAAGGCGGGCAAAGGCATTACTGCGTGAGAGAAAAAGGGAAATTGAAAATAAATAAAAATAAGTAAGGAAATAAGAAAATCATGTCTGTAAGGGATTCAGCAAAAATCAAATTAAAGTTTCTCACAGTTACACAAGTAAACAAATAAAATAAACTTAAATAAATCCTGCAAGTTAATAACAGGCCCATCCAGAAATAAAGAGGTTTCAAAAGAGAACGAAAATAAAAAAAGTTTTAATGAATTTTGAATCCATTTTTTTTAATTTGTGGCATTAATTTGGTTTTTGCTGATATACACATACAGTGTTTAAAAAAAATGCCTTGTTTTTTTAATATTTTTTAAGTATATTTTAGTTCTGTTTTAAAAAAAAATTTATTTTCAATATCTGCTAAACTAAAAATGATACAAATTAAATTGAAAAAGTATTTTAATTTGCACAAAATTAAGCTGACATGTGTCTGGCCTTTTTTGGAATTTTAAATCCCAAAGGGGAAAAAACGGGGAAAAATTATAATTTGGTACTTTTTTGGTACCCTGCATAACTTTCAAACACATATAGCTAGGAAAAAGGTTTAAACTGTTTTAAGTAATTCGCGAAAATTCACATGTATAAGGGGTAAAAATTGTCCCTTTTTTTGGTACTTTTTTTAAAAGAAACTTTTCTAATATTATTCTATGGGACAAAATTTCATAACAATTATAGCCTAATAGAATATGGACAACTATTTAGGTTAAATGTTTGGAAACTTTTTTGGGGAGAAAAAAGGTACCAAAAAGGGGAAAATTCCGGAAAATGAATGTAATTCCTAATTGAACGGCCAAGTAGATTTACTGACTTTAAATCATGTTCTATTAAAATTTTTTGTTACATAGATATTTGAACATTTTAAACTTGGAATTTGGAACTTGGACCAAAAATGTACATTTCTATGGTACTTTTTGTATTTTCTACGTTTATAAAGGTAGTATTGTAAAATAAAGGACTATTGATTCCAGGTGAGGCTGAAAATGTTATGGGCGACCAAAAAGGTACTTTTTTGAATTTTCATGGTACTTTTTGTATTTTCAACGTTCTCGTAGCTAGAACTTTTAAATTAGTGACTATTGATACAAGGTGAGACTAAAAATGTTATGGGCGATAAAAGGGTACTTTTTTGATTTTTTATAGTACTTTTTGTATTTTCTACGTTTATAAAGGTAGGATGCTGCAATCAAGGACTTTTATTTCCAGGTGAAAATGTTATGGGCGACCACAAAGGTACTTTTTTGAATTTGTATGGTACTTTTTGTATTTTCAATGTTTGCGAAGCTAGAATTTCGAAAATAGTGACTAGTGATACGAGGTGAGACAGAAAATGTTATGGGCGACCACAAAGGTACTTTTTTGAATTTTAATGGGACTTTCTGTATTTTCCACGTTTATGAAGGTAGGATTCTACATTCAAGGACTTTTGATTCCAGGTGAAAATGAAAATGTTACGGGAGACCACAAAGGTACTTTTTTGAATTTAAATGGGCCTTTTTGTATTTTTACGTTTATAAAGCTAAGATTCTGAAATAAAGGATTGTTGATTCAAGTTGAGAATTAAAATGATATTGAAGACCCAAAAAGAGCCTTTTCGTATTTTTGTTGTACTCTTTGTATTTTTACGTTTGTAAACATAGATTCTTAAAATTAGTGTTTTTTGTTCCGAGGTCTAATATTATGGACGACTTTTTCTCTATTTTTTTCTATTTTGTATACATAGAATTCTAAATAAAGGTAATAATAAACCAAGTGGAAGTTTTAGTGAAGGAAAAAATGTTACTTTTATTATTTTAATGGTCATTTTTACAAATTATTAATCTTAATTTTTAAACTCAGTAGCATTGATCTTGGTTTTAGTTAGGAAATATCTGTGGCTTGAAGCTAAAAGAGCCAATGTCAAAATATTTACTTTTGAGAAAATTGGAATTGAACTTTAACTTTTATAGATGCTTTCATAGTGACATTGGGCAGCATTTTATTTATGACTTTAGCTGTTTTACCATAATGAAATGAAATTAAATGAAAGAGCAAAAAAGTGACATTGTCCCTTTTATATGCCCGATATATCTTTACTCTACTTTTTTTTTTTTTTTTTCTAAGTAAATAAATTGAATCAGAGATACAAATTTTCATAAATTGAACCAAACAAATTTAGTAGCTTTAAATAGAACTTGAGTATTCAATAAATAGTAAGAACTGCGCTATCGAAGTAGCGGGTTAAATGCTAGTAATTAATAAAATAGAATTTGCCTGCCTTCCTGTCCTTGATAACCTCAGAAACTACTGATTTGGTTTGTACCTCGATCACTGATTTAACATATAAGATACTTTTTATATTGTGATAATAACTCATTTTTAAAAGAACATAAACATTTCGAACAACAAAATAAGCATGAAATGAAGGGTGTACCTATAAAGTATTTACTGCCAAATACATAAAAATTATCAAAGATTTATAGAGATTTTATGAAACTAAATTTCTATGGAAATTTTATTTATAATTCGTATGTACATATACGACAGTTAATCTTTAAGAATGATATAAGGAAATCTAAAAGAAAATATTGATGACATGGCTGGCTCGTTACATTCTTTTTAGTAGTTACAGAACATAAATAGTTTATTTCAAAACTCACCTGAAACTAATATTATGTTTATACATCAAGTAAGCAACAATAATGGTTAAACATTTCTGTTCACCACCATTGCAGTCAATCACCAAAATTGTGCCACCGTCTTGTAAGGCTTTATTGATGAACTTCACCGCCCTGTAACAGTTGGGTAAAACTGTGATTAAGTAAGATTTTTCGCCAAAATTTAAGTCGATTACTTGAAATTCTTTGCCAAAACTCAAATGTTTGTTGGAACTGGGTGGGCAATAATAATCAAATACATTTAACGAGGAACTGTTATCATGTCTTGGGCCGTTTGATTTAGTTTTTTCATTGTTCATTGAACAGAGCTTGAAAATGTCGGGCTGCTGGTTGGGATAATATAATTCCTGTATATGCTTATCAATTATGATTATGTGTGTGAATCCATGGGCACGTAATTGTTCTTCTTTCCACGATATAAAATCTTTAGTCAGATAAATGCCAGGTATTACACATTCGACCAATAATTTTGATTGTTGGTTATCGGAATTCAGCTGTGCGGGGGATAAATTTATGTCTGCATTTATGTTGCCATTGGCATCAAACATAGTATTCATTTGTATTGTTGTTCTGGTTTGTATTAAAGGCAATGAAGAAATTATTAAGTTTTGGCTATTTAATGAGCTTAAGACTTGTTGTCGTTGCTGTTGATTTTGTGCTACATGCTGCTGCTGCTGTTGTTCACGTTCTTGGTAAGATATTGAATTTGAAACTGAGCCTGTTTCAAACGACATAGTATCAAAGTCATTGAAATTTTTTGATGCCAACGAAAAGATTTTCGGCAGTGTCTGAAAATAAAAAATAAAGAAATACATTTATTCAGTGAATAAATATTAAAAGAAAAAAGCAACAAATTCCCTATCAATGTTAGCTGACAGTGGCTTCAAACCCTCTTAATTATTCTATAAAATTCTGCAATAGTATAAAATATTTCTTGCAATTAGCTCTTCAATTGCAAATGCATAAAGCATTATTTATACTTGTGTGTTGGTGAACATTATAAAGAACACCGTAACTTGTATCATTTTAAATTTGATTTTGTTGTGGGAAAACTTAACTGTCTCCTTTCTCTACAATGGTCTAATGAATTTTATTGAATATTCTTATTTTAGGGTTAAATAGAATATTTGTTGTTTATGTACAACACTGTAAGTTAAATATTTTTTAAATTACAAAATTTTGAAAATGTTAGACTTGTTTTTTATAGCAAATTATAGCAACATAATTTAAATTTTATCAAGCCTGTCAAAATTACATTTTCGTTTTACATTTTAGAATTTTGCTATAAATAGCTCTGTTCCACATGCATAACGAAACAGTCCGAACTTGCCCAAAGTTACCCAAAAGCGTTCCACATAACAATTTTTGTTCAATTATGAGAGTAATTGAGAGAGTAATTTTTTTCATTTCCTGTACAAATTTGCACGAACTTTTTCTTTGGGTAAGTTCGGACAAGAATTTAACAATCAGCTGTTTTTTGTTTACATATGAAACTGAAAATTAATCAAAAAATTTGCAAGCAAAAGAAAAAGTTTAGTTTTTGTTAAAAAATATATTAAAAAGCAAAATGGAAGGTTTTAATGAAAAAGTTAAAGTGGTAAATACATTAGTGAATAGATATCTCTCTTGTTCTTTAAAATAAAAAACGCTTTTACAGATCAGTGAAGAATTTATGCACATCAAGTGAGTCTGATGAAGACATTTTAAATATAATTGTTAAAGATTCTGATGAAGAAGAAATTTTGTTTCAAGTTCTTGGGGCTTTCGAAGTAGATAAAAGAAGCAGCATTAATAAATATTTAGAAGATGTGGTGTCTCAATACACGAGTGTGAATTTAGGACACATTTCAGAGTTTCAAGAGATTTGTATTTGCATTTGTGTCAAAAATTCTTTCAGTTCTTTTTAAATTATTTTTAACATCTGTTGGCAATGATGCAAATGTTTTGTTTTTATAATGTTATTGCTTTTAAGCGTCTAAAATCACTTAAATAGATTTTAATTTAAAAAGTAAGCACCATTAGTATTACAAGAAGTGCAAAAATGGTTTTTTGCGTTCCAGCAATTTTGGGTAGTTTTGGCAAATTTAGAGAGTAATTTTCATTTTACTCTCATTAGTCCGAACTTGTCCGAGATCTTGTGGAAAACACCTAATATGTGTCCGTTCAATCCGTAACTTTTTTAATATTTTAAATCTCCTAACATTAATTAATACAAAATTAAGAGTATAAAATTGATCTCAAAAATCAATATCTTCTTAAAAAAGTACCTGTAATCTTTTTATTTGTTCTTACATTTTAAAGAAAGAAAACACATTTTTTAGTATGTTAAAAGAAAAGACTTAGGAAAGAAATGCAAGTATAAATTTGTGCATGTCGTGCTCGACATCTGGCGCTGTTTCAGCCATAATTTTTTAAACCCAAATTTTACGATTTATATTCATAAGGTAGAAGTTTAACCAAGCGAAAAGAGTTACCATTGACCTTCGTGTCTATGGGCCGTAGTCATAAAAAATATTTTATTTATTTATTTATTTATTTATTTGATTTCAATACATAAGAAGCCTACAAGGCCAATAATACATGTATCGTTAGATAAATATGTATGTCTAAAAAAAACATATGTATGTATAATAATTTAAGTAAAGTAATATATAATAAAGTTAGATTTAAAATTCTACATATAAAAATAAAATTGAAAATAGCTCCCCAGCCATATAAATATTACATCAATAATAACAGGCAAATAATAAGTTCACCAAATCATAATACCTATAACCAGACATTAGAAAAAAAATGTTATGAGTTTTCTATTGAAATAAGGTAATCTAATAGTTTTTTCTTATAGGAAAATTAAGAATAAGAAAACATTTTTAAATAAGTAGGTAATTGATTCCAAACTCGACAAATCCTTATCAAAAAAGATCTTTCAAAAACGGACAGGTGTATACGTGGTATATTAATTTGAATATTGCGTGATGAATTAATAAAAGAAAAGTTGCTGACAAGAGAATGAGGTAAGCCGCTTTTCATTGTACTATAGAACTTAAGTAAAAGTCTCAACTTCAAATAGTTTTGGAAGTTAACACCTAAAAACTTAGGAATATATTCTGATACAAGATTATGACTACGTAATGGAATATTAAAAACATATCTTATAATTTTCCTAACTATCCCCTCAATGCGATGTATATTTCCTGACAATGTTCCAGAGAAAACTTCAACACAGTAATTTAATATATTATATTTTAGGTTTATTAAACGCTTATTCAACAGATGTTGTACAGATATTTGTCAAAAAAGCCTCTAATAAATCTAAAATATTTTTTAATTTGAATACGGCAGTAGTACTTAATCTTATCTTAATTATACCCTTCACACAAAAGTGAAAAAGGGCACACTGCCGCTCACTTGATTAGGTTCACATCTTTTTTACAACAAAACAATTTTTTTTTCTTTAAAATAATAAAGTTATTAGTTACATTTAGCTTCAGATATTAAAATGTTGCGCTATTTATCATTTAAAAGACAAAACTCACTGCAATAGTTAATATCTGATTTTAAATATATATTTTTTGTTTGATAATAGTCTTAGAACATAATTTTTTTGGCTCATTTGAATAGGTTCAACATCATTAATTAAATAGAACTACAAGAATGTAGGTTTTTTATAAATTAAATTTTTTATAATTAAAATTTTATAAATTTTATAAAGGTTTTAATAATGCGTATATCCTCCTCTATTGGATATAACTTCAAAAATGCAATCAGTGAGGGAGTTGTAAAGTTTACCAATTAATGTTAAGGAAATTTCGGGCCAAGCTTTTTTAATACCTTCAATTAAAGCTTCCTTTGTGTGATATTGTTTGCCCGACTCATACACTTTGCGGGAAAGGCAGCCCCATAAATTTTCTATAATATTCAGGTCAGGCGAATATGGTGGCCACTCTAAAATTTTTACGTTCTGTCTCCTAATCCATTCTTTTACAACTCTTGCATTATGGATTGGGGCATTGTCTTGTTGAAATGTTCATGAAATAGGTTCAAAGATGTTAAAAAAATGTGGAAAAGCCTTTTCAAGCACATCTTTGTAATGGTTCGCATTCATTCTGGATGACAGAAATTGAAGCTCGCATGTTCCATTATATGTAATTGCACCCCACACCATCACACTACCGTCACAGCTATGCAGACGACTCAGATAACGTTCTTCTTTTCTTAAGTCGTGGAAATAATAATTATAACCATCTGGACCCTCTAAATTAAACTTCTTTTCACCATAAAAACAATGTGTTACCATTCCTTCTTATAACACATGTGTTCGCGGTTTGCTTTCCGAGCGGAATTTAGAGGTGTTTTTTTTTAATTTTTAATCTTTTTAAATGCTTAGCACTTCGAATAATACGTTTTACCGTAGCTAGGCTTGCTGTAACACCCGTTTTTGCTTAATCTTTGCAGCAGAATCACTAGAGTTGGATGCAGCTCTTATGATGGCTCTTCTGTCCGCTTTTGTTGTGACTCTATGCGTACGTCCTTTCATGTTTTTCCCGTAGTCAGACTGTTTTCTAATGAAATTGCTGACAACATTCTGACTTCGGCCAATTTTTTTTTGCAATATTTCTATGGCTTAAGCCTGTTTCCTGTTTCTTCTTCGGTTAACGACTGCGCCCTATTTTTAAAAAATATATTGTGAATATATTGTATATAATCACAAACTCTCAAATTTGTAAAAATTTATCCGCTGTAGAAAGTAAACTGATTTTATTCTTAATGAACCTAATCAAGTGAGGTAAATTTTACAAGTGTTTTAACTGCGCTTTTACTTAAAAGCATAAAACAACAAAAACTATTTATGTACCGTTAGTTTAAATAAATTAATATAAAAATTTAAAAATGTGTGAACCTAATCAAGTGAGCGGCAGTGTATGTATAGCTTTGTCATTCCGCGTGAAATTTCTACAATTTCCATTTCCGACCCCATAAAGTATATATTTTCTGAAAGCTTATGAATAGAGGAGTCGATTAAGCTCTGACCGTCTGTCCGTGTTTATGTTGAAACTAACTTTTTAAAACCACCGACATCACCGCGTGAAGCATTAAACTATTGGAAATATTCGGGAGCATATCAGAAACATCGGTACATAAACAACTGAGATATGAGCAAAAACCACGATCACCTCGTTTTTTTTCCACAACAACAACACATACATATGTACATACATACAAACCTGGTATACTGGTTGGAGTAAGCTGAGCCAAAAAAAATTATTTGTTAAAATTTTTTTTTTTAACATTTATACCTACGTAAACTGAATTTATAATTTTACAATGGGATGTTTTTCATATGTATGTTTTTTATATGTATGTACGTATTTCATGAGATGAATGTTGATACAAACAATTGTTATTGCATGGCTACACGTTGTGAAGAGTATATAATATTCGGCACGGCCGAATATAGCACTCTTACATGCTTATTATGTTTTTGCCTGTCTCCGAGGTTTTTTTGTACTTCCCTTCCATGTGCCAGAATTTTCATTAATAAATTAATATTAAACGAGTAAGCTACACGTTTAAAACACATTTTAGAAACACTGCCAGGCGATAGCAAAATAATAAAACACTTCACCTAATGATAATAAAAATGATGATTCTCTATTAGGAAAAAATAAATAAAAAGAAAACATACACAAACAAAGGCACAACTAACGAAACATAGTAATAACAAGTAAGAAAAAATAATTGTGCAAGTGAAATCTAAAATTGTACTTGACCTCATTATAGGTACATGTAAATTAAAAAATAAAATTAAAGACCTTTTTAATAGAAATAGAAAAAGCAGACAAGATTAAAAAAGAAATATTAAATTGCCACTTACCATGATTTAATTTACTTTGCTTTCTAATGTTGCTTTTCCAAACACAAGCATTAATAGCTGATTCTGCAAAACCCGGTAGTGTAAGATTTTCAAAAATTTATTTGCCCACTTTCGTTATATGGAGAAAATACAATTTTTTGTGCGCATTAGTGAAACCGCCTGTTTGCAAAACAATAATTAACATTACAAATTTTTCTTGTTTTGATTTACAAATTTGTTTCCTTTATAGTTGTTTTTTTATTTTGTTGACGAAAACTTTCAGGATTTATCTGGCATTAGACATGTCTGCTTGGCTAAATGGTACGCTGGTCATAATTGTATATGATGTGCCTGTTATGCTTCTTTTCGCGCACTTTTTTGTATTTTAGTGGTAGTTTTCTTATTCGTTTACACTTTTTCTTTGTTATATTTGTGCCAATTCGGCATAGAGAAAAATTTCACCTTGTTAGAAATTTATTTTATTTCCATTATATTGATTAAACTTAAAACAATACGAATTTACATATGTATTTATTTAATAAGCAATATCAAGTTTGATCAAAGTTTTTTTATTTATTAGGCAGAAAGTAAATATTTTACCAATTGTTTTAATTGATTTTAAAAAGACTGTGTATAATAAATAAGCTTCCAATTGTTACTTTTTTGCTCTTTTGACGTTTGGCAAACGAGTCTCGTTTGTGCTTGAGGTTTGTATATAAACTAACAGGGTTGTATTAAGGCAGTTAGGCATTGCCAGGTTAACGTAAATTTTTTTCCAACACTAAACGAAGACTGTTAAATTTTACATGTGATGATACAAAAAAAGCAAGAATGCTACATAATCTCGATTTATTGTTGATGTTGTTAATTAAATGTTGATAAATTAAACACTTATCATCATCAAGAATATAACCAGTACTATTTTGTACGTCATTTGGATGTGTTTAGCTGTAATCCATGCTAACCGCTCTATTCATAAAAGTATTTATTTATAAAGGGACCGCCAAATAACTTATTTTTGATAATGCTATAAAAAAGTGTAGCTTCGGCTGTGTGGCACGTAGCACCATCCTGTTAAAACCAAATGTTGCCTCCTCTTTAATTTTTGTGAACAAAAATTCGTTCAACATGGCCCGATAACGATTGCCATTGACTACGGCCACTCCTTGCTCATTTTCAAAGAAAAATGGCCCAATTAAGCCTCTGAACAAAAATCCGCACCAAACAGTGACTCGTTTTGGGTGTATCGGCTTTTCAATGTATGCGTGCGGGTTTTCTGTGCCCCAAATGCGATAATTTTGCTTGTTTACATACCCGCCAAGATCAAAATGAGCTGCATCTGAAAAGAAAATTTTTTTTTTGCAAAATCGGCCAAAGTAATGTCGCAATATTTCCCAGAGTTGTTCTAGCGTATACGCAACCATATTCGTTCAGCGGAAAAAAACTGATTATCTGTCAAATCAGACATGAACTAAGTGTTACCATTCACGAAATAAGCACTAGTTGAAATAAAACGTTAGATGGCGGACCCTTTATTTCAATCGATTTAATACTACATTTACACCTACACAAAATCTAGTACTTAAGGGATTTTGAGCGAAATCTACCAGATTTCCCATACAAAATGAAATCTACTTCGTCACTAGATTTTGGCAAAATCTACTTAAAATCTAGTACTACTTCGTGATGCAACTGTGGTTTTTATTAAATTGTAGTAAAATATACTACGCTGCACACAGAAAAATTCAATCATAATATATAAGGTGGTTGCAGTTGCACAAGTACTTTATTGTTTACATTTTTTTTATATGTAGTTTGAATTTTGGAGAAATAGAGCATAGAGAGCCTCTCAGACCACCTTGTAAATAAGTATATTGTTTTGAAAACGAAATCTTGCAAAATGTCAAAAAACAGTGATATAAAAGGTTTAGATTTTAATAAAGATTTTAAATCAAATCTACTAGATTTCGCTTAGGTGTAACAGAATATGTCTAAAATTAAAAAATAATAATAAAAAATTTTATATAACTGTAGAAAGTTAGTCAGACTTAAAAAGTCTGACAACGCTGTACGCCACCCTTATGACCACATGCAAGATTGAGACGTGAAGTCGTGATTCAGCTTTGGTCGGGTCAAGAGCTCGCGCGTCATTGCCATTATCTCTTAAGGGCAAACAGCCTGTCCTTTTTATCTGGCTTGGAAAGATTCGCGTCTTACTCTCGCATTGGTTAATTTCGTCGCTTCGATTAGCGATACTGAGGTACAGTTACCCGGAGTCTCAATTAACCTTTGCAAAACTTTTAAAAAAGAATATTCGCGTTCAGCTCCGACTACCTATATGAAGGTAAAGGTCGACTTATGGATACTGAACCTGTGTGGGATACCCTGGCTCTATAGTTTTAAAACCTTGCCATTAAAACTAAAAATTAACAAACAAGATTGAGACGTAAATTTCTCGATGAGGGAAAACGTGAACGATCTAGGAATCCTATAGATATAATTACAACGATACACGAGCTCTTGACCTCATCAAAGCTATTTCTACTATTTTTACTATAAATTGTCCTCTAAATGTTTTTAGGAAACAACTGTTTAAATATCGATAATAACTCAAATAACTATGCATGGCTGAATCTGTGTAGCGTAGAAACAAATTTTTCTTTAATTATTTTATTATATTTCATAGTTTTTAACTTTCCAACATGTTCAATCTATTTTTTCTAACTACATACATACATATTTAAACAAAAATAAATATATATATTCATACGTACCAAGGCATATTTATTCATCAGGTACTCTTGATTTGTCAGCTGATTATTTTTTTCTTCACTTATTTTAAGTTTCAGCTGTCAAAATTCATAAATAAAAAACAATTTTCTCTCTTTTTTAATTTATTTCAAATGTCAAACTTCATACATAAAAAATATAAACAAAAAAATTCTCTCCGAACTGCAATAACCTGATGAATAAATATGCCTTGATACGTACATAGTACATATGTACATATACTTAAGTATATTTGTATAAATATAATAAATAATAGTAGTAAAAAACGAAATTAGATCAAATCACATGCACATGTTAATTTTTCTCGAAGGTTTTTTTCTATCATTACTACTGCAAATTAAAGTGATCAAGTGAAGTTAAGTTTACTGCAGACCAATACTTGAAACTTTATAAATAAAAAAGATAATATAAATGCAAAGTTTTTGTACAGTTGAACTAAACAAATTGAATATGCTAGAAAAAAAACAACTGGAACAAACAACTACATAATTTGCTATGTAAAATAGTGGTATGATAAAAAAAACAAGACGAAAAGTTTACAGCTGTTTTAGGTAGTAGATAAAGTTGCGTACTGTTGGTGCAATGAAAGAAAAAGTGCAACATTTGTTTGCTCTCTTTTTCTTACATACGGAGCGAATTTCATAAAATGCATTTTGCTTCTACAAAATCTAGCGACTTTTACTAAAGACTACACATAGCTTAACTTATATCTCTGATAGACATATAACTTGTATACTAACAGTATGGGTCATTAACTGTATTCTACTACTCAAGCCCTTTAATTTGATACCCATATTGATGGGGTTAAAAAAATTTTGATGCGCAATTTTGTTTTAGACGCCATCTTGGATTTTAAATTTTTTAATAGTTTACTTTATTCTACTGGTCAAGCCTATTCATTTGATACTAATATTGAGGGGGTTCAAGAAGTTACATTCTTAAATACTAGATTTGGCTCATATATAAATTTATTGTCCGCCATTTTGTAGTGGCGGCCAACATTAAATTTCATTTTTTATAGTGCTTATATTGCGCTTGTCAAGTTCTTTCAGATGATACCAATATTGACTCTCTCGGTTGTCTAGAAAAATGTGCCTTTAACTTTACCGATTAGAGCCCGCTTTATCCAAAAGTTTTCATGAATATCTCTAGAGGCATATTATATCTACAAATAGTAGCAAAGGTATATAGGTAAATTATTCTATGGCTGAAAAATTTTAATTTTGGTGGTAAAAATATGGGAAAAAACAGAGGCAGTCGTGTTTATTTGCTCATATCTCAGAAAGTTATGGGGCGATTGTGCTAAATTTCAATAGCAATTCATTCCCGGATATTTCCAAAAGATTGATACCATACACAGATCTGAGGAACATACATATGGTTGCTTCTAAAAGTTGATTTCAACCAACACACGGACAGACTGAAAGAGCTTAATCGACTCCCCTATTCATAAGCTTTCAGAAAATATATACTTTATGGGGCCGCAAATAAAAATTTTAGAAATTTCACACGGAATGCCAAACCATTTCACTGTTTGAAGGGTATAATGAAAGGTAACCGTGAGCAGTGAAGTGACTTTTTATACCCTTCACCTGTGGTGCACAAGGGTATATATAGCTTTGTCATTCCGTTTGTAATTTCTACAATTTTCATTTCCGACCCCATAAAGTATATATTTTCTGAAAGCTTATGAATAGAGGAGTCGATTAAGCCCTGATCGTCTGTCCGTCTGTCCGTGTGTTGGTTGAAATCAACTTTTAAAAGCAACTATATGTTCCCCAGATCTGTATATGGTATCAATCTCTTGGAAATATCCAAGAATGAATCGCTATTGAAATTCAGCACAATCGCCCCATAACTTTCTGAGATATGAGCAAAAAACCACGACCACCTCGTTTTTTTACACAATTACAACAACAACATACATACATACATACATACATGCAAAAAACATGCCAAAAAAAAAAATTACAAAAAAAAAATATATTAAAAATAAAAAAAATAATAAAAAAAATTACAGAAAAAAAATTAAACAAGTAACAGTGCTATATTCGGCCGTGCCGAATCTTATATACCCTTCACAACGTGTAGTCATGCAATAACAATTGTTTGTATCACCATTCATCCCATATAAAATACGTGCATACGTACACGTTAGAATAAATGTGGCATCGAATACCAGCTGAGCCAAAAAAATTTTATTTTATTTTATTTAATATATTATTTATATTTTATTATTTTTTTTATATTTTTTTAAAATTTTTTTAAAAAATTTTTTTAGAAAAATTTTTAAAAAATTTTGTTAAATTTTTTTTAAAATTTTTTTTTGTAGTTTTTTTTATTATTTTTTTCTTATTTTTAATATTTTTTTTTTTTTTGTAATTTTTTTTGTTTGGTATGTTTTTTACATGTATCTATGTATGTATGTTGTTGTTGTAATTGTGAAAAAAACGAGGTAGTCGTGATTTTTTGCTCATATCTCCGAAAGTTATGGGGCGATTGTGCTGAATTTCAATAGCGATTCATTCCTGGATATTTCCAAGAGATTGATACCATATACAGATCTGAGGAACATATAGTTGCTTCTAAAAGTTGATTTCAACCAACACACGGACAGACGGGCAGACGGACAGACGGTCAGGGCTTAATCGACTCCTCTATTCATAAGCTTTCAGAAAATATATACTTTATGGGGTCGGAAATGAAAATTGTAGAAATTACAAACGGAATGGCAAAGCTATATATACCCTTGTGCACCACAGGTGAAGGGTATAAAAAAAATTTAAAAAAATTTACAAAAAAAATATAAATAATATCTAAATAAAATAAGATAAAATTTTTTTGGCTCAGCTGGGATTCGATGCCACATTTAGTCTAACCAGTATATACATATGTACGTATTTTATATGAGATGAATGGTGATACAAACAATTGTTATTGCATGACTACACGTTGTGAAGGGTATATAAGATTCGGCACGGCCGAATATAGCACTGTTACTTGTTAATATTATGTTCTATTAAATACAACCTTCTTATAATATAAACTTTTTTTTTTATTTTTCAAAATATAGCGGTACCAGAGAAAATAGGTACTGATTACTTTTGACAAAATAATTTAGTTCTTAAAAAACGTAGTGGCAACAATGTAAATTTATATATATATTTTTTTTAATTATTAAAAATTGGTTGGCTGCATAAGCATATTGCTGATCACAAGATTTTTAACTTGTGATTTAGTAAGTCATGTGTTGATTCAGGCTCCGCAAGTCGACCTATACCTCTGTATAGGAAGTCGGAGACGTCTGAACAATAATTACTGCTGAGTTTTATGGAACTTCTCCAGTGTCTCATGTTAATTGAGTTTGTATGATATTCCTCCAGTCACAAATAAAATGAGTTTATTTGGTACTCCTCCAATTAAAACGAAAACACGCGGTGAACTGTAGAATAGTCTGGAAACTGTATCCAAAGCACACTTACGCGACGCCACACAGTTAACCTCACGAAAGTGAGACGCAAAACTGTCGAAGTCAGATAAAAAGGTACAACCTGATTGGCATTTAATGATAATGGCAAAAACGCGCGAGCTCTTGACTCGACCAGAGCTGAATCACGACTCAATTTATGTTTTTTTATTTACCAAAAGCTTTAACATTAACATTTTTGATGATTTGTTTACTGCTTTGTGTCAAAAATATTTGAAAATTAAAACATAAACTGGAAAATGTCAAGAGTCTCTTAGGCCAGCCCCGATGAATGACTGATGGAAACGCTAAACATCAAAACAAGCTGGAGTTGTCCGGCTACTCCGGTAGAGCGCGTGAGGTTCGCCATTAAGCCATCCACAAGACACTGAGCAAAAAAATAGGTAAGTAAAAAAAACTTCAACCCTCAGATTTGTGTCCTCAGATACCAAACTCTTAGCCTGCAGCTGGTGGAATGCTGCATTGGCCTGCTCACCCCTAACCGTGGCAAATCCACGGCCATATACGGCTTCGTTTTTTAATAAACAAAAATATATATCTTTCTAAAACGACTGCTTTTCTTAAAGGAAATTTTATTGCGGAATTTCGGTTTTTTAATTTTTTTCCAATAAGCTCAAGCGTTTTTGAGTTACGCGAACATACACGCAAAGAAAAACCATGGTTACGACATGATCACGACGGTCATATTATAGTTTCTATAACAATATTTGGTTGTCGAAAACAAATAATGGTTATTTTTGTTTCATTTCATCATATATTTTGTCACTAAAATCAAGCATTTGTTTGAATTGTATCATTTAATGATTACTTTTCGTAAAAATTTCAAAATGGTTATCATTTAAAAATAGTATGACTTAAAAAAATTAATTTGACAAAAATAACATATTCATAATCATTAAAAATAATCATTGAATAATAAGTGAGACAACAGTATGATTACAAAATAATCAAGCTATGATTTTTTAATAATAATTTGATTTTAACTGTTCTTCTTCTTGCTGAATAAATTTTTATTATTTTAAAAGTTTGAAATGTCAAAAAAAGGAACAAAAATTTTGAAAAATTTAAGAAAATTTACAAATAAACGTGAAAATGTAAAAAAATATTGATAAAAAAAATTGCAATTAAATTGGTAAGTACAATCACTATGTGTATGTTACAGCAAAAGACAGTAATTTGCCGTAAAAAAACAAAGATTGTCGATTTCAATTGTAATCATATATATGATTATTGAATGATACTTTAATTTAACATAATAATGATAACTGGTAACCATTATATGTTTAAACCATAATCATACAATTCAATCATAGTATGTTGCTCTTCGATTATGGTTACCACAACCATATTTTTTCTTTGCGTGTATGTTGTGCAACCTCCTCCATTTTCGAAATAACGGTATAAGTCAGAGCCAAGCCAGAGCCAATCTTAAAAAACCGCGGGCACCACTGGATTCAGCGTACCCGAGTTATGTTAAAACGCCAGGTGCCCGGCTTGTCTGTTTTTTCAACTAGCATAGAGTCATCAATGAAAACTTTGTATGTATATATTTGTATCCTTTAGAGTTTAATGTACATATGTATGTACATATATTTAACTTTATGTAACTAAGTATGTGCCTACATACGTCTACTATAAGAAATTAATTTTCGTCGAGTTTACTTGAGTATAATTTCCTTCTAGAATACGATTTCTAAATTAAAGGTACCTTATTTTGTAAAGTTAACCGGGCCTTTATTTACCGGTTACACCTTTTAACTAGCAGGCGGCCATTTAATTTAATAAATCTATTAATTGTGTTTTACCTCTATATTCTTCCACCACATACACTATTTTTTTGTCTCAAAAAGTATGTATAATAAAATAAAGTATGTATAAATAATAATATAATATAAAATCGTTGGGATAGTCAGTTATTTATTATCAGTGCTTTTATACCCTTCACACAGTGAAAAAGGGTATATATAGGTTTGTCATTCCGTGTGAAATTTCTACAATTTTCATTTCCGACCCCATAAAGTATATATTTTCTGAAAGCTTATGAATAGGGAAGTCGATTAAGCTCTGTCAGTCTGTCCGTGTGTATGTTGAAATCAACTTTTTGAAGCCCCCCGACATCGCTTGGACCCGGGTGAGGTATTAAAATATCAGAAATATTCGGGAGTAGATCGCTATTGAAAATCAGAAACATCGGTACATAAACAACTGAGATATGAGCAAAAACCCACGACCACCTCGATTTTTTTTTCACAAAAACAACATTACAACAACATACATACATACAAACGTGTATACTGGTTAGAGAAAACGTGGCATCGAATCCCAGCTGAGCCAAAAAAAAATTTTTTTTATATATTTAAAATTTTTTTTTTAATTTTTTTTTTATATTTTTTTATTTTTTATTTAATATATTATTTATATTTTTATTATTTTTTTTTTAATTTTTTTTTTAATTTTTTTTTTAATTTTTTTTTATTTTTTTTTTGTTTTACATTAATTATATATATTTTAATTTTTTTTTAAAAAATTTTTTTTTTAATTTTTTTTTTTTAAATTTTTTTTTTTAATTTTTTTTTTAAATTTTTTTTTTATTTTTTTTTAACATACATACGTAAATTTATAATTTTACAATGGGATGTTTTTTATATATGTATATTTTTTATATGTATGTACGTATTTCATATGAGATGAATGGTGATACAAACTACTGTTATTGCATGACTACACGTTGTGAAGGGTATATAAGATTCGGCACGGCCGAATATAGCGCTCTTACTTGTTTTTTTTTTTGTTTTATATATATTATATACATAAAATTTTTTCTTTTTATACCCTTCACCTGTGGTGCACAAGGCTATATATAGCTTTGTCATTCCGTTTGTAATTTCTACAATTTTCATTTCCGACCCCATAAAGTATATATTTTCTGAAAGCTTATGAATAGAGGAGTCGATTAAGCCCTGACCGTCTGTCCGTGTGTTGGTTGAAATCAACTTTTAGAAGCAACTATATGTTCCTCAGATCTGTATATGGTATCAATCTCTTGGAAATATCCAGGAATGAATCGCTTTTGAAATTCAGCACAATCGCCCCATAACTTTCTGAGATATGAGCAAAAAAACACGACCACCTCGTTTTTTTTCACAATTACAACAACAACATACATAGATACATACATGTAAAAAACATACCAAACAAAAAAAATTAAAAAAAAAAAATATATTAAAAATAAGAAAAAAAAACTAAAAAAAAAAAATTTTTTAAAAATTTTTTAAAAATATTTAAAAAAAAATTTTTTAAAAAAATTTAAAAAAAATATAAATAATATATTAAATAAAATAAAATAAAATTTATTTGGCTCAGTTGGGATTCGATGCCACATTATTCTAACGTGTACGTATGCACGTATTTTATATGGGATGAATGGTGATACAAACAACTGTTATTGCATGACTACACGTTGTGAAGGGTATATAAGATTCGGCACGGCCGAATATAGCGCTCTTACTTGTTTTGATTATATGTGCCAAGTTTGGTCCCGATCGACCCGGGCCATAGAGGTTCAACTGTATTTGTAGATTGATAAATTTAAAATATTTTTTTAAAAGGCGCATAAACATAAAAAAAAGTATCTTACTGCCCCCAATACGATTTACTGCCTCAGCCCAGATCTAAGGTCGTTAATTTTGTGTTTTCGATAGACTGAAATTTAAAAAAAAAAAACACACATAAGCTAAATTTATACTTATGTATGCAGTATGTCCATGTATGCTACAACCAAAATTTTATATCTCCTTGAAAAATCAGTCAGTCACGTTACTCTTACATATATAAATAAATTTCAGACTATTTTCTTGTTAGATAATCAATAGACATTTACAAATTGATTTTAGATTTGGAGTATCTACATAGACGTCAAACCTAATTAACCATCTTCGAAATGTTCACTCTTTGGACATAAACACAAAAAAGACATCACTCAGAATATAAAACAAAGGCCATTTTATGTGGGTGCTCAAACCAGGAAAAAAGTTTAAACAAAACCAAATTCGCCAATGCCCGGTTATTAGTATAAATGTGCTGCCGTGATTAACGTCCTTTTAATATGGTAGAGCGACCCGGGTTTGTAAATTATATAAAATCCTTAAAACCCAACATTTCAATGCCTGCTGCCACTACTTTAAACCGTTCGGCTTTAGAAGACGTTTATTTTGCATATAAAAGCGCAATAAAGCAATTTTTAGGAAGATCTTGTCCACAACATATAACGTTGGTTCTAGATATGTGGACAGATTCATTTGCTTAAAATTTGAATTGGAATGCATTACATTAAAAACAGAAGTATTTCCACATCCGCATAACAAATTTACCATCGCTAACAATGTATGTGTTGTCGTTAGTGATGGCGGAAGCAACATTGTTGCCGCTATGAAATTAACCCTTTTGTTAATACCTGGGTAACCACCTGGGTATATTTGAAAAAAAAAAAATTATCAACAATTAAATATTTAAACAAGCTTCTGGATCGTTGTAATTTAACTTAAAATAAAGCGAATAAAGATTCTAGATTTAATTTTTTGCTCCGTTTATATTAAAATAAATTTGCTGAAACTTAAACCATCGCAACATGTGCACCCGGGTAACCCGGTACCTAATACAAATTGTATGGGAAATAAGAATCAAAAACCATTAAAAAAAATTATATGAATAATCCAAATGTTATTTATTTACAAAATTATTTTTTTTTTATAATACATTCTGTACATTTAACAATGTCTTCAGAGTGTTCAGCACAAACTGGCCGTACACATTCAGCGCATCTTCTTTTTTCTATTTTCTTGTAGCACACGTGACAAGATGCTGTAACTTTTTTTCTTCCTGTTTTATCCAGCTTTTCAAGTTTATTAGAAGCCTCTGCAATGGGTGATACTTGGTGGCAACCCAAAATGCTTTCAAAGGCAATTTTTGTTGTATAATTACGCATAATTTGGGCATTTGTTATTTGTGCTTCAATCATAGGCTTAGCAATAGCTTACGTATAAAGAGGCGTCTCTCAGTTTTTGTCTTCGCAATCATTTTATTGTTCTTACAGTAAATGATGTATGATGCTAGTGAAGCAATATCTAACATATTGAAAAATAATGCCACTGGCCACCTCAAACTTCGGCGCTGACTTGTGTATCTTCTAACCATTTGATCCATAGTGTCAACTCCATTTTTGTACTTATTATAAAAATTTAAAATGTCATATTTCTTTTTGGGCACATAAGAACATATTGTTAATTTTTCATGGAAACCAAAAACGGAAGAATATAGTTCCCTTAATTTATTTGCGAAGAACATGATATTTAGAATGTAAGGCTTACTTTTTTTTAGTGTGCCAACAATGGTAAGATTTAATTGGCAGAGAAGTAAAAAATTATCCATGCAGATAATTCTTCCACTTCCACGGTAAGGCGACGCTAATTCTTTAACAACTCTTTCCCTCTGATTTTTTTCACAGGTATCTTTATTTTTTTTTTTATTGAGTAAACGCTGTACGACCTCTATAAGGATAAAGTTGTTCATCAATTATTAAATTTGCGCTTGGCTTATACATTTGGGATAAGTTTGCATTCAACATTGTCCATAAGTCACGAATTGGAGCTGCCTTATCATTATCTTTACTGCGTGTATTGTTGTCATCAAGTCTAGAAAAACGTATTATGTTGTGGAATCTGTTGAGTCCTATTTTCGCGCGGTACAGTGGATGAGAATTTAAATGCCACTTGTCTAAAGTATGGTCCGTATTGAAATTATTAGCACCAGCACAAATCATGATACAAAAAAACGAATAAATTTCCGTTATTGTTACAGGCTTCCATTGACGCTGAGAATTTGGTTGATCAACGTTAATAGCTGCATAGATAGACAATGCTTTTTTATTTGTGTGTCGAACAAATAAATAGGTTTGGTACACATCAGGGGCTCCCAACCTCAGGGGTATTAAACCATTGTTTGCAAGCGAACGACACTACAGTACGAACTGAAAAAAAAAAAAAAAATAGGATATAACAAGTAGAATAAAGGTAGTAAATAAATATTTACATTTAGTTTAGCCCAAATTTGGCTTTAGTGCGGTGTTATAGAAGGAAAAAGGTGAGCTCTTCTTAAGAATTCGTTTCCCGCGTAGTTGTGCAAAATCCCACATTGGGGAATCCTTGCTACTTCCTAAGGGACGGACTAACTTTAGACAAGACGAGATACATGGCATGAATGGTGTAGGATAATCCAACGATGGAGTGATCTGAAAATTAAGGTAAGTGAAAAAATCTAAGCTGTAGGGGCAAATCAGACAATAAATGGCCGTAGATTTACCATGGTTAGGGGTGGGCAGACCAATGCAGCATTCCACCAGCTGCAGGCTAGGAAGTTAAATATCAAAGCGTAGCCATAAGAGAACCATGGGACACAAAACTGAGGGTAGAAGTTTTTTTGTATTGCTTACTTTTTTTTGCTGTGTCTTGTGGATGGCGAACCTCACGCGCTCTACCGCAGTAGCCGGACAACTCCAGCTTGTTTTTATTTTTAGCGTTGCCATCAGTCATTTACCGGGCTTGGCCCAAGAGACACTTGACAAAAATGGCGCCCAACAATGGGGACCCGAAATTCGGGTTTCCTTTTTCAGTTTCGTTTTTTTTATTTTTTGTTTGTCGTTGAGTAGAGGTCATCTTTTTTTTAGCGTAAGTCATACTAAAATCAATCCATCAAGGTTGTTTAGTATTTGCGGCGTTGAGGAGATGATTCTGCTGGATGAGAAATAGAAAGACTTGCTATTTCTCGGGTTTCGAGAGCACGTGTAAGTCACATTATTACAAAATTAATATTTGAGTAACGTTAGCTACAGTGTTCTCGAAAACAGAGTAACAAGCAAGAAAACATTAACTTAAAGTAGTTTACAATAGCCCATAGTTATACTCACCAAGCTGGATTTTTTCAGTGAAACAAACGCTTTCACAGGAGGTTTCATTGTCGATCTTCTGCAAAATTCTAGTTTGGCAAAGTTTTAGCTTCCAGTTTTTTCAACTCAATCCTCAGTTTTGATACCTATAAAATAATGAAAGTAAAAAAATTAAACGTTTTGGTATTTAATTTCTCTAGCTAGTAATTCGACCCTACAGTTTAGAAAAATATCTCACTTTCTTGAAATTTTGAAACAAAGTAAAAAAAAATATATATATTTTTTTTGATATTGTGTGTACATATGTATGAATTTAAAAAAAAAGTATTTGAATTTAATAAAACAATTTTCAGCCTGGTTCGAATTTTTAATTTTGAAATTTTGTTTTTTTGTTTGGCTTTTAAATTGAAATATTTAATCAATATTTATTGATTTGGTTTTCTGAAACATTTTTAGTTTTTATATTTTATTTTTTTTTTCAGCAGGTTGGCTGAGTTATTTACATATATAGTTTTTTTTATTAGTATGGTAGAGACTAGGGCAAGATGAATAGCGAATCCGCTTCTTCTTCCTCTAGGCCAGTCCTCGGTGGAAACAACGCTAATTTACCACCTACAACAACAACTTCAACAACAGTAACGTACACACCATATAGTGCTAATTCAGCCCAAATAAACGACAAGTATGCTTTACCAAATCCCATAGTGGATGCTAAAGGTAGCATTACTTCGCCGGAATACAGCAGCCTGACAAATAGCCAATATTATGGAACTTTAAAGAATTCTAATAAAACACGTTGGAACAGCCTTATCACAATGTTCAAAAGTTTTCATAAAAATCAAAAAGTTGTCAACATTGCGCCTGTAGAAATAAACAAAACGGATCTAGCACTAAACTTAATGGAGAGAAACCTAATGTAGGAGTTTCTACAGCTCTTACAAATATTCGAAGATGCAACTAAATTACAGGGCAAAAAATACCCCACAATTTGCGGCAATATTGTGTTTTTTGAAAAAATTGTTTACTCAATCGAGGAAAACTCAAAAAAGGTTTTGTTAAGGCGAATCAATAAAAATGTATTCCTATGCTGCTGATTGCTTAAACAAAAGATTTAAAATTTGTAAAATACATGTGGTTGCTGCCCTACTATATCCAATTCAAAAAAACTGGAAACCATTAGACAGTTGGTTAAAGAAGGTTCCTTCAAAAACGAATATAGATCTTTTCGAGATATTAAGTGAAGATCACCCCGAAGGAGGAATTTCAAAAACTGATTTAATTTTTAATGAAATTAGCAATTTGGTTAATGACAATGCAATTATTTAAGATCAAATGCCCACCACTTCGAAGGTTGCCAAAAGAAACAGGAAAAAAATCAAAATTAAAATTGTTTTGTATATTTTCTACATTTTGATAAATCAAATATCTTTTAGAAACTACATCAAAATGAAATTCGAAGCGATATTGTTTCATTTATAGCTGCCACTGAAAGAACGCAGGTCGAACACCCTTTAAAAAAGGAAATTTTAAGGTACTACACATCACAAGATGAAGTTAAATGTGACACATTTATTTGGTGGCAAAAAATGAAATGGTAATTCCACAAATAAAACTTTTTTTCTTTGACATTAAATAACTTTTCTCGCAGGAGTACCCTAACATGGCAAAGCTCGCTAAGTCTATTTTAGGGTTGGGCAAAATATATCGATATATCAAAATATCGATATTTAGTTTAAAAAATTTCGATATTAATCGCCGATATTTTAAATGCCTCAATATCGATACATCGATATTTATTTACTAATGTCGGAGCCGATATTTTTAAAAGTTTTCCAAAAGAAGGTAAAGCAGCAAAGGCGAATTTAGTTTTAATTATAAAATAGACAAAAAAAAAAGCATCGTGTCAATAACCACTGATGGGGGGGGCGAATATGGTAGCTGCGGTATGATTGTTTTTAGGCGATGATCATAGGATTCCCTGCATGGCTCACTGCTTGAATCTTGCAGTAGACGGGGTACTGAGGGAAGTTCCGGATTTTTTAGCGCTCTGCGAACACGTCAAAAGTATTGTGACGTTTTTCAAACAATCGGTTAATACTATGGACCAATTACGTTCGGAACACGTGCTTTGATATGTTAGAGCGATTTGTTGCAGTGTAAAATTTTAGGCACAAAAAGTGAGACAAATAAGAATACGCCAGATGTAATTACAACTTCACAGCTTAATCATTCGCGATCTAATTACTTTTTTTGGCCCTTTTAAAGAAGCAACTGAAAACAAGCGGTTCAAGCTATACGACGTCAAGTCTAGCAATTCCTATTTTAAACTTAGTGCGTCAAATAACGTGTAATCAACCTCTTTAGGTTTGCTTGTAAAAGGCGCTTTGCTAAAAAAATTCAAGAAAAACTTGCGCCGTTAGAAAATAATATCTTTCTTTCAGTAGCTATTATATTGCACCCTCGATTCAGGCTTATTCACTTCACTAACTTCAGTCTCAAATGTCATACAAAAAATAAGTAATGATATCCTGGTGCAGGGTCAACTCAAGGAGCGCCAAAAGAAGATTATGGTTCTTCTATTCGGTCTGGGCATGAAAAGCTCTTAACCTCCAACACAAGTATAGGACCGGTTCCAAGTTCTGATTCTGTTCCCAATGAACTAAAACAATACTTGGATCAACCACTTTTAGAAAGAATATCAGATCCCATACAGTTTAAAAAATTGCTCTAAAATATTTTATCTGCCAGTCTTCTTCAGTATCATCCGAAAGGGTTGCTTCAGCTGTTAATTTATCAGTACCAAATAATAGAAGCAGATTGACAGGAGAGCATATAAGACAAAGAGTGCTTCTGATGTCCCTATCTGATGATTACTGGTTCGAGTAAACATATATATGTATATGTAAATATTTTAAATTGAGGTTGTTGTTTCTCATGTAATAATATTTAATTTTTTTCAGAAATTGTTTTATAGATTTGATGTTAACAATACCTCAATTGTTAACTTTAAACTTAAGATTTTCTGTTGAAGTTTTGGTTTATTTTCTGTTTTTTTGTTTGATCTAGTCATATAATTGATCTCATCCTTAATCGTAAATATTTTTTCAGAATTTATTTTATAGATTTTGTGTAAAAAAAAACATCAATTGTTGACTTTAAAACTTAAGATTGTCTAATGAATTTTTGGTTTTTATGTTTGATCTAGTCATATAACTGATCTTATCCTTAATCGTAAATATGTTTTCTAATTTTCGTTTTTATAAGCTCACGCATAAGAGCAAGCATTTATACTATTAATATATATTCTAATATCTAGTTTATTTATTATAAAAATTGGAATAAAAAGTTACTACGAAGCCTAATATACATCTATTTTTGTTTGTATGTACATAAGTGGGTGTTTTTAATTTTTAAATGTAAATTATTTCAACAATAACTAGGTAAATATGTTTCAGTCGATATATCGAAATATCGATATTTTAAATATAATAAATATCGATGGTAAAATAAAATATCGATATAATAAATATCGATAGATTTTTCCAATTTGCCCATCCCTAGTCTATTTTAAGCATACATACCTTCAACGAGTGCGTCATCTGAAGATCTAATTTGAATTCTATGACGGTTAAGCGAGTACTTTTTGTGCATGATAACTATGAGTTGTTTCATAAAATATCTGAAACTGATGAGTGAAGATAACAATATTAATATTCGAACGTCTTACAATTGTTCTGTGAATACGGTTTGAATGAAATAATAGCTTTGTACATTTATTTTACTAGCACAAACTAGCAACGAGAGAGTAAACTAAGGGCCGTATTCGTAAAAAATATTTTAGGTTTATTGAAGGCTTATTTGACAAATTTCTCTACAACATCTATCAAATAAGCCTTTAATAAACCTAAAATATTTTTTATGAATACGGCCTTAAAACTTTAAAATTACTCTTCTAAATACTCAAAAATAGAATAAAGTATGTTAACGTTTTTCTAGCCAACATTTTTAAACATACTAGTACACAGTTGGTCCGGTCGCAAAATTAATGGTAACAAATATTTAACTTCTCAACTACTGAATTTAATTATTTAAAATTTAATTTAAAAAAACTTTACTTTTACGTGATTCTATCGAAAGAGGTGAAATAGATGTGAAGTATGTATATGAGGACAGACGATATGCCGGCTGACGTTTTGACAAAAGGCTTGGTAACTCCAAAGCACAACAAGTGCATCGAATCTCTTGGATTGAAATTTCTTGAATAATTAATGTTTTAAATATGAAGTCAGATTTGAGGAGAAGTGTTAAATAATGCACAACAAAGGCAAATCTGGCATCATTGTATTTTATGCCCTTATGGCAATACTTCTACATTTTTGTTTATTCTTAATTAAACAATTGTTATAAGCAATTCTTTTTAATAAACCGAATAATAAATTAATAGTTTTCTTACCTGGCGTGATCAACTCCCACTGTTGTACCATCTGTGCCTAAATTGATAAATTTTAAACAAATTTTATAATTAGTGTAGAATTTAAACTTATAACCACTTATTAAGCAATCGTCCCTTTTTGTAGTGTTTTTAATTTTAAAAATGTGTACCGCTTAATTTAATCGTTTTAAGCTTCCTTGCCGCGTGTTGTTCTTTAAAAGTTTAAAGAAAATATATAAATTAATAATATATTTTTTAACACTAATAAAAATTCTTTTTATACCCTTCACACAGTGAAAAAGGGTATATATAGGTTTGTCATTCCGTGTGAAATTTCTACAATTTTCATTTCCGACCCCATTTTCTGAAAGCTTATGAATAGGGGAGTCGATTAAGCTCTGTCCGTGTGTATGCTGAAATCAACTTTTTGAAGCCGCCCGATATCGCCTGGACCCAAGTGAGGTATTAATATCAGAAATATTCGAGAGTAGATCGGTATTGAAAATCAGAAGCATCAGTGCATAAACAACTGAGATATACATACATACAAACGTGTATACTGGTTAGAGTAAACGTGGCATCGAATCCCAGGTGAGTCAAAAAAAATTTTTTTTTATTTTTTTTATATTTTTTTAATTTTTTTTTTCGGGCCATGTTGAATGAAATTTTGTTCACAAAAATTGAAGAGGAGGATATTGGCAAAATTTGGTTTCAACAGGACGGCGCTACGTGCCACACATCCGAAACTACACTTTTTTTATAGAATTTAAAAAAACAAAAATTTTTTTGGCGGACCCTTTAGTAAAAAAATATGTTCTTTCGATTCAAAGTGCAGTGTACCAACCCCCGCTGTTTGTATATTTTTGAGTACAAAATTTACTAGCTGAAAATTTTAGATAACTTTTTAACTTACAAATTTTTACGCTATTTTTTACTCTATCTAATTGCTAAAAAAAACTAAGTACATTTTTTTATATATAAAAGTATTTACATATCACATTTAAATTTTATTATAATATAAATATGAGGATTTAAAAAATTTTCTGATTTTTTGAGTAATAAATATAAAATGGTACGTTTGGTTACAGAGATAAATGAACATAAAACTAAAAATGAAAAAAACAGCTTCTGTGAGTAAAAAAAACCGGTGTATTTGACATTCGAAAAACCGGGTTTTCCACCGGTTGTAAAACCGGATCGATCACCCTAGTATGTACGTTAAGTGGTTTGCAAAAATTTCCGTTGTTCATATAAAGTTTAAGCAAGAGATCACTAATGCAACAGTACAGTTTGAGGCTACGGTGGGATTTCTAAGCTGCTTATGTCGAATTTTTCTAGGTTGCTTGGGAATTCTTGTTTACTGCTGCTTGATACGCTTGCTATGTATAAGTAAATGGTGATCACTTGCAATGTCAGCAACTCTTTTGCATTTTACATCTAGAAGAGACTCACGCCATTTTCGTCTAATTGTGATGTGGTTCTCAGTTACGTAGTTTGGCGATATCCATGTTATCTTATGAGCGGGTTTGTGGGAGAATGGTGATACACCAATCACTAGGTGACATTAAAAGTCAATATGTGATGTATCACTCTTCTTATAATACTCTTGCAAGCAATCCATATCAACGGTGCGATTACAAATTTGGCATCTAATTTTCGATATTTGTAGAGGTAAATTACCATCACAGTGAAGACAGTTGTCTGATACATTTTTAGAAAACTGAAGTAACTTCTTCTTAATTTGTTCCCGACATGCATCGGTATTTTAAATACCAGTTAACTGTAGTTTTTTATGATTTTATGAACTGGCATTAATAAACCCCACGGTTATAAGTGTCTTTTTGAAGTAAAAGTGGTATTCTGAGGTATGCCATGTGGTTTTTGGAAAGTCCAAGCTTTATATTAAAAACTTTTAAAAATTGTTTATTTACACTATCACTTGCTCCCATTGGGTCAGTATGGCTGACTTCCAAAACGTTCGTATACAATGTTTGTATACAGTATTGCCACTGTATTTAAATCACATACATATGCAAAGTTTGCATTTCTTACTGCGTTAAAAGTACTTGGCGGCGGCGTTTTGAAATTGTATACATTGTATTATTGTACTGCGGCGTTATGAAATATGATGTTTTGTTCATCAAAACTTAAAAAAAGGGAACGTAAAGTGACTTTTTTGTAAAATTTTAATAATTATTTAATTAATTAATTATCGTGGATTAAATTTTTTTCTTTGTAGTTGATTTCCAACGTTCCTCTTATAGATTTTTATTTCGTTTATGCATATGTTAAATAGTGGTAAATTTTAATTTTAGCATTAATGTACTGTTTCGTTATTCTGTTATAATCAAAAGCTAAAATATTTCGTTTTCCTTCTAACAGAATATTTGTTACGATAGAAAAGTGAGACTACGGGACTATCAGTAATTCTTGAATAAGAGTTTTTCATAAATGTTTGTCCATAAAAGGACATATAGTATATATCTAGTAAGCACTAATTCCAACATACTTTTTTTTTAATATTTTTGCTATCTTTCTAATCTGCACCGAAAATTTGCAAACTCTTCTTAAAAAAAGGACTATTGGCCTAATTTGATGTATAGTCGGTTTTTAATTCTATATTTTCTTTTTCCTCAAGTGTTTAATTTACGAAGTCTTCATCACTTCTTAAAAGTCGATTTTATTAGGAGTAGATTCAAAATCATTTGTTTTTGTACATCTCAGTAAAATTATCGATTGGCACTCGAACCATATCCATATTTGCTTGATATGTGTGTGTTAAAAGCTATTATGATTCAAATTTTAAGAAATTACGTTGTTCATCAGTGTTAGCATAATATTCTACGTCTTTCGTAATAATTTTTAACAAGTGACAACATCATATTTAAATAACGACAATTTTTTATTTTTTAATTAAGAAGTACATACATTTGACTAAATATGCTGTTAAGGATGCAATGTCATCGTAAAATATTTTTATATATGAATTAATTAGTGCCCAGCTTCTAACTTCTTAATATCGGCCATAATATGTTGTTTATATGACGAAATTAATTAACTTATTTCATTTAAAACCTTTTAATATTATCATCTTCAAACTAATGATTCGGCAAGAGGAAATAAAATACCTTATTTGTTATAGTCGTTTATATGTAAAAAAAAACAAAAAAAATCTTTTAGAATTTTTATAAAATTTAGATACAATTCTTAACATTAGTTCGCTTTACGATTTCAGCAATTATTTCTCCATAAAGATTACGATACATTCGTGTGGGCCCCTTTTGGGATCTAAAAATGTTTAGTGCTAACACTCGGCCGCGCCTTGTTTTTTTCATATTTGAACAGCATGGACATTCCTCTAATAATTCTCTGTGAAAAAGTAAATATTCGCCAAAAAGTTGATGAAGAAACTTCTTGTTTAATGTCCTCTTCTACTACAGGTTCGTTTTTGTTAAGTGTCTTTTTTTCTCTCCTTACACATCTTTTTAAGATTCTCTTACATCGATCTGCACATCATCTTTCTCACAGATGTTCTTGTCATCAGTCTCTAAAACGGGCTCCCAGAAAAGCATCTTTGTCTAAATTTTCACGTGCCATAATTTTTTTCAGTCACAGTATCAACAAATATAAAACTATAATATAAAAATATTGTATAAAGACAATACATGTTTAACAAGTGGTTATCAAATAAACGCTCAAATCATGCGTCATTTTAAATTACAGACTCGTTTTATTTCGAAATTATCAATACCTACCGCAGCGAGTAGTGCACCTCACAAAAGATCTGCGTAACGACTGAGATGTCTGTACTTCAGATTCTTACTATTCATACAGAAGTGGCACTATTTCGAAAGTCCATTAGAGCTGGTAAACTATCGATAGTTACTCCTTTCCATATTTTCAATAGTTTTTTGGAAAACTATCGATAGTATCGAATTCTTTTAGTAATCAATACATATGTATGTTGTCTTTTTTTTGTATTTTAAAAAAGTAAAAATTTCGGTTTAAATGTAGCATATTGCAAGCCTCTCAATATAAAAATAAATTTATTCCACAATTTCTCACATTTGAAAATAATTACAACAGTTACCTCGTGTTAAAATAAACTTTTCAAAATAGAAATTTTTGATGTCTGCTAACATATGTATATGAGCCATTTAGCATTTAACCGTAAATTTAACAGAACAAAATCTTCCGTTCAAAGGCTTTTACTAAAATAAAAATAAGCAAGTAACGGCCCTTTTCACAATCTGTGATTATATTAATTTAACAGGAACATTAACAAACCGCCGATATCGTTAACCGAAACTATTTAACATACGGTTAGTGTTTTGCGTTTCACCATCTTTCGGTTAGTTAACACTTACATTATAGAAAAAGTATGGTAATACTGGTTTTTATTATTTACGAAAAATAGTGGAATGAAAGAAAAGAATCAATAAATATTATACAAAAATTCTTAACAATTTTTTGATGAAAGACAAATATATATTTAAAATAAATTTTTTACTTAAAATAGATTAAATACAGTTCCTTGATAAGTATAAATTGTTTTATGTTATTTTATTATAATATTCTTATTATAACCGCCACCAAAAAAATGGTGGGGGTATATTCATTTTGTCATTCCGTTTGTAACGTAAATATGTATCTTTATCTCAAATTCATATAATTTCTCTATGAATAAAGATTTTCGAAGAATAAAGGACTATATAGAAATATCTAAGTTGTATTTATTAGCAGAAACTTTATTGACACGCCTACTTTAACGTCCACTTTGAAAGACTAAATTTACTAAAACATTTTACTAGCATATCGAAGTTATAAAAAGAAAGTGATACATATTTTAGTATAAAGATATTATTGCATAGCGATTATTGTGAAAAGCAAAATAATAAATTGTGTGCTATAAAAACATCAAATTGGTGGTGGGTATAAAAGATTCGGCACAGCCGAATATAGTGCTCTTACTTGTTTATTTTTATTTAAATAAAAGCCTTTAACCGGAAGATTTTCTTTAGTTAAATTTAACAGGGACTTTTTGATTAATCTCTGCCGGTTATATGCTAACCGTACTTTGTGAAATTCAATTTTGCCTAACTTACGGTTAAAGTTCATGTTAAATTATAATCGCACTTTGTGAAAGGGGCCGTAAATAAGAACAATTATTTAAAACTGAAACTGTATTTAAATGCAACTAATGTGGCATTTAACCTAATTTGTATTTAAATATTACTGTAAGAAATGGCCATTAATAAGTGACCTAATAGATATACGATTGACAAGGTCTTCTTTAATTAAGTGAAATGTAAACCCATATTATCTCTTCAATACATGAGAAAATACAACTCGTATGTTGGAATGTTTTTTTTTGTTTTTCTTATAACTGAATAAAAGAAATTGTTTAGTTTTGGTCTACAAAATGTTTGGCATAGCGGTCATTTGTCATTTATTTTTTGTACAAACACACATAAGCTTTTGAAAACTCCAAATAAAAGTGAAATAAATAAGAATAAACATTTAATTATGGATGTATGTATGTATTTAGTAGAGAACAATAGAAATGTGTGCATTATCAACATCTTCATTTTATTTGTTATCGACATCAATCCAGTCAACTGTCATTATCATCTAGAAGTATGTATGCATGTATGTACATACATATGTATATGAAATGATGTTTTCTTTTGTTTCAAATGTTTTAAATGGAATCTGGTATATATTTACACTTTATTTTCGAACTATGTACACACATATGTACATACATATGTATGTGGTAATGACAAATTTCATGTAATTATTTCGCCGATTATTTGATGAAATACCGACGAATATCATTGACTTCTTTTTAAAATAAATTATTTTAAACAACGAAAACATATGTGTTTGATTTAATCATGTTTGTTTCCGTACTATACATTGGAAACCCCCTGAATTGAATTTTTTTTTTTTTCAAAAAACAGCAGCGTACTCCAAATATTAGTATTAAAGAAAGATTTTGTAGAACAATATTCTTCTTTCGCAAAATACCATAGACTTTTTCTTCAAGTACATACTTACATATGTATTCAAATTTTTAAATTATTAAATATACAACGGCGAGCACTTTTAGATAGATGTTTAGAAAGATTTAAAACCAAAGGAAAACTTGTTTCGAATTTTTTAAAGAAAATAAAATGAAATTCAATATTATTAAGGAATAACCTGAAGATCAATGTGACTTCATTAATAAGTCCACAGCATTTTTCTTTTAATTTTCAATATTTTGTCCAAAGCCATTTAATTTAATCACGCTTCTGATACGTCTTGGCATACTTACGATAAAATTTTCAATGGTATGCTTCGGAATATTTGACTACTCTATTTGAACTCGGGACCAAAGTTCATTTAAATTTGTTGGCAGATTATTAAAAATCGGATTTTCGATCGGATTGAGAACTTGGCTTTGCGCTGTCCAATGTATCGTTTGAAATTTTTGATTTAAGAGCCATTCCTTTACAATTTTTGCCGTATGATTGGAATGCTATCCTAATGAAAACCAACTTTTTCTTTCGGGTAAGCACTTTGGTCCAATTAAATTTGGTAAGTTATCATATAAGATCAAAGATAATATTTTTTCATTATTCCCTCAATTTTTACTGGACCAAGGTGCCAAAAGGCCCAAATCATTTAAGCTTATTCCTCTATGCTTCATAGTTGATGTTTTTTAGAGTTTCATAAAAACGGTGCCAGTAGTATTTCTTGCTACTAGAAACGATTTATTTTGGTTTTATCTGACCATATTACACGTTTCCAGTTTTTGTGCTCTTTGCAGAACTTTAGCCGTGCTCTTATATTTTTTCCGATAGTGAAGGTTTTTTGCTTTAGAGCTAAACTAATTTCGATTTTTTAAGTGCCCTGCGTGCTGTCCACTCACTAACTTGTTTATGACATTGGCTGCCTCTTTTGGTATTTCCGCCTGTCTTGTAACCTGCAAATGTTCCATGCCACGAGCATCTCTCTCTGTAAGCAAACTTCGAAGTGAATTTGTTGCGCCTTGTCCGTTAAAATTTTTTCTTGCTTGCAGTACTGTCCGGTGAAAAATTCTTAGGTCCTCGCAATTTTGTTTGCTGAATGATTTTTTTTCCGTCAATTAAACAATTTGATTTTCTAAAGCAGCGGAAATCTTTCTCATTTTTATTATAAATACAAATTTTTGGCAAAATTACAGACAGTTAAGAAATTTTACTACTAGTGTAAGGTGTTTCTTTAATTTATCTGACAATAAACTAAAATAACGGAAAAAATAACTGGTATTTGCGTACTTATTGTGCTGCCAGATAACAAATACTTTGACGGGCAAAAGTGAATACATTGACTTTTTGACGAAATTAAACAAAGCTTCCGTTTAACTTAATATTAAAAAAAAACATTTTTTTTTGCCATTTAATAAACAGGATTATTTATGCATTTTAAAGAAAAACATGAGACACATGTGTACATAAGTGCTATTAAACGCGATCCAGTATCACGACATTTATTAAACGTATTTATTGCAGTATTAATAAATCGCGATTTATTTCGCATGTAGCATACTTAGAGATATCAATTTGTAATATAAGAAAATAAAACAAATAAAATACGCAGTAGAAAAACTAAAACAAATAAGAAAATATTTATAATGGCACAAGATAGTGAAAGCGAGTATATTCTATCTGTAGAATCAAATTTAACGACAGACAAACAAATTTTAAAAGATTTTTTTTTATTTTAAAGTATTGTCGAAGATTTGGGACTTATCGACGACGTCGGAAAGAAAATAAACTCGTTAAGATCGAATTATGGTAAGAACCTGAAACGAATTATTGACTCAAAATGTTCCGGTGCTGGTACATACATATGTACATCTTACGGCCCCTTTCACAAAGTGCGATTATAATTTAACATGAACTTTAACCGTAAGTTAGGCAAAATTGAATTTCACAAAGTACGGTTAGCATATAACCGGCAGAGATTAATCAAAAAGTCTCTGTTAAATTTAACCGAACAAAATCTTCCGGTTAAAGGCTTTTATTTAAATAAAAATAAACAAGTGAGAGCACTATATTCGGCTGTGCCGAATCTTTTATACCCACCACCAATTTGATGTTCTTTTATAGCACAAAATTTATTATTTTGTTTTTCACAATAATCGCTATGCAATAATATCTTTATACTAAAATATGTATAACTTTCTTTTTATAACTTCGATATGCTAGTAAAATGTTTTAGTAAATTTAGTCTTTCAAAGTGGACGTTAAAGTAGGCGTGTCAATAAAGTTTCTGCTAATAAATACAACTTATATATTTCTATATAGTCCTTTATTCTTCCAAAATCTTTATTAATAAAGAAATTATATGAAGTTGAGATAGAGATAAAAATTTACGTTACAAACGAAATGACAAAATGAATATACCCCCACCATTTTTTTGGTGGCGGTTATAATAAGAATATTATAAGAAAATAACATACAAGGTCTATTAAATAAGGTCTGTGCAACTCTACAAAAACAAAAAGCAAAAAAAATATACGGGCATTTTGTTAGTGTAGGTAGTCAAAAACAGCTGACTAAAATACCAAAAAATTCATCCAGGTGAAATTATCAGTCCATCTGATGGGAAACGTTACTGTCAAACTCTATGTATAAAAAATTATTTTTTATGAGGTATTTGACAGAGAGCAGCACAGCAAATTCGCCGTTGCATATACCTGTATGAATATGCCCAACGCCTATTAAATTTTGTGTTTTCATTTTGTTTAACAATTTTTTCAAGACAACAAAAATAAATTGTGTTAATAGTAAATATTTGCTAAAAATATGGCTGATAAAGATAAAATAGAAGTCTAGACGATGTGTTGAAGAAGCGTGCTGTTTCACAAGGTATGTTGGGCCAGAAAGATGCTCGTTTCGCTGCTGGTGTTGTACAAATGGTGCGTGAAGGCAAAATAGCTAATCGTTGTATTTTCTTGGCCTTTGAGCCAAGTAATGGCAAGGCTGCTATAGCTGTTGGTGTGGCTCAGTCCTTGGGTACAGAAACGCCTTTTACCAGCATATAAATCATAAGTTGAAAAATTATCAATCATAAAATTGAAAAACATAAATGGCGCCCTAAAAAGGTAAACAAATTTTGACAACTTCGAGTAGTAAACATAGGGGAGCAAAAAACGATCAGCTGATTAGTTGAACAGACCTTATTTAATAGACCTTGATAACATATAACAATTTATACTTACCAAGGAACTGTATTTAATCTTTTTTAAGTAAAAAATTTATTTTAAATATATATTTGTCTTTCATCAAAAAATTGCTAAGAATTTTTGTATAATATTTTTTGATTCTTTTCTTTCATTCCACTATTTTTCGTAAATAATAAAAACCAGTATTACCATACTTTTTCTATAATGTTAGTGTTAACTAACCGAAAGATGGTGAAACGCAAAACACTAACCGTATGTTAAATAGTTCCGGTTAACGATATCGGCGGTTTGTTAATGTTCCTGTTAAATTAATATAATCACAGATTGTGAAAAGGGCCGTTAATCATGAACATTTTTTTAACTGAGCAAAAAAAAAAATTTTATATATTTGCTTTTTTTTTTTAATTTTATATATTTTTTTTTTAGCATACATACATAAACTCAATTTATACGTTTACAATGGGATGTTTTTATATACATAAGTATGTATGTTTTTTATATGTATGTACGTATTTCATATAAGATGAATGGTGATACAATTATTATTACATGACTACACGTTGTGAAGGGTTTATAAGATTCGGCAGGGCAGAATATAGCACTCTTACTTGTTTTTTACTGCAGTAAGTCCACGTATAATATATTTGCATTACATGGTAACAGATAAGTCACTAAATAGTCTCGTGTAGTAAGTACTACAGAGTAAGAAAGATTTTTCGCTAATGGTGATAAAATAAAACGTGCTGGTGTTTATTTAATACTAGCCAAACCCGGCGCGCGTTGCTACGCCCCTTAATGAATCGAAATGCATTCTTAATTTTAATTGAATATTAAGTGCAAAAACCTAAAAATTATAATTTTTTTATGGGCGTGGCATTGCCCACTTTTCTAGTCACAAAATTGTAAAGTCATAACAGCTCAATATGTGTGCAAAGTTTCAGAAGAATCGGACCAGTGCAAGTACCTCAAAATTATACATTTTTTTATAGGCGTGGCACTGCCCACTTTTCTAATCACGAAATTGTAAAGTCATAACAGCTCAATATGTGTGCAAAGTTTCAGAATAATCGGTCAAGTGCAAGTACCTCAAAATTATAAATTTTTTTTATAGGCGTGGCACTGCCCACTTTTCTAATCACAAAATTATTTAGTCATGACAGCTCAATATGTGTGCAAAGTTTCAGAAAAATCGGTCTGGTGCAAGTACCTCAAAATTGTACGCTTTTTTTATGGGCGTGGCCCCGCCCACTTTTTTAATCACAAAATTATAAAGTCACGACAGCTTAATATGTGTGCAAAGTTTCAGAAAAATCGGTCCAGTGCAAGTACCTCAAAATTAAAATTTTTTTAGGGGCGTGGCCCCGCCCACTTTTCTTATCACGAAATTATTTAGTCATGACAGCTCGATATGTGTGCAAAGTTTCAGAAAAATCGGTCAAGTGCAAGTAGCTAAAACTGATAACTAATTTTTTATGGGCGTGGCCCCGCCCACTTTTTTTCATCCATAAACACTCCCCGGTATGTGTACAACAACTTACCAAAGTTTGAGCCCGATCGGTTTTGCAGTTTCAGAGTCTATAGCTAACACACACACACACACAGAGTTTCACTTTTATATATATAGATGTATCGTAACTTCCTGTGAGGTTAGAATCTACAGAAAATAGATTTTTATTTTGAGAACATACCTATACATATTGTTAAAAGAGAAAAAGAGACAACACAGCATTTCTACTTACGAACATTTCACGAAACTTAAAGCTGTAAAATAAAACAATACAAATCGACTAACTAAACCATTACTTATGTAGATAAGAAAATGATATCATATTCCATGATTTTTACCTCATTTCGTTACTTTTAAGTCTCTTTTTGGAAAAAAAATTGTTTGAATGATATGGGATCATTTGCGGCATACGAACACAAGCATACACTTAATAATACAAATGTCGTATAGAAATAAACTTTAGTAAAACTAAAAAAATGCACCTGTTTTACTGTTGTTTGTATCGTTTTTGTTTTGTTATTATTTTTGTTTATTTTTTACCGTTTTGTTGATTTGCGAGAGAACTAGAAAAATTCTATGAAAATAATAAAAAATAAAACTCATAAAGAGAGTGTGTTATAGCGAGAAGGAGAGATAAAAAACAAGTATATTTTGTTATATATGTTGTCCTACATTTACTTTGTTTTTATTATACTTGTTTCAGATACATATTTTTACTCTATAAGATTGTTTTGATATTATTATTATTTTTGTTGTTGTCGAGGCTATAAAAAACACAACACTAATACAAAATTTACTCAATCTAAAAGAATGCTAAATTTATAACAAAACCAAAGCAAAAATTAATACATAGGTACATGTATACTTATTAAATTTTAAGGCCTCGTTAGCCGAGCGTTGCTGCATCCGTACTGTGATGTAACGTACTGTAAGCAAGTTGGTGCAGTTATAGAACATATAAAAACGTGACATATTTTTAAAATACATAAACATACAGCATTAGTATATGTACCTACATAAAACAATTCAAAAATATTTTTCAAACAAGCTTGTGTTTAATTAATTTAATGTTCAAAGGATTTAGATAATTTTTAAACAATTCACTTCATTTCACTTATTTTGTTTACCTTGTTTTTATGATTTTTTTTTGGTTCTAAGATTGATTGGCAGAGGTATGTACATAACCAAATAGCCAGGGTATCTAACGTTGGTTCCGGCTCCGTAAATCGGTTTTTACTTCTGTAATAATTAAAGCTGAGTTTTATGGATGTCCTCCAGTTAAAAAACGTTGGATCAGGCACCGCAAGTCGACCTATACCATTGCATAGGAAGTCGGAAATATCTGAAGTAATAATTATGATTTTAATGGAGCTACTCCAGTTACAAGTAAATGAGTTTATTTGATACTCCTCCAGTTAAAAAAATGAGTTGAGTTGGTACTGCTCCATTTGCAAATATTTAAGTTTAGCTGGTACTCCTCCAGTTAATCCAATTAAAATTTATGCAAGCGGTTATTTATAGAATAATCGGGAATTGTATCCAAAGCGCAGTTACACGACGCCACGCAATTTACCAATGCGAGAGTGAGATGCAAAACTCTCGAAGTTAGATGAAAAGATACGGCCTGATTATCTTTATTCGACAATGACGCGCGAGAGCTCAAGTAGGCGTGTCAAAGTTATTTCTGCTAATGGTCTTAACTAACTCTCCTTTAGAGAGTCCATAGAGAAATTACATGATTTAACTGCAACACGTTATATGGGAGGTGGGCGTGTCACCTTAATTTTCTGACATTACAATAACATTGACCAGAAAGCTAGATGTGCGAAATTACATCATCAAACCTCTTATTCTGTCGGTTTCATGTGCTTTTAAAGTTCATTAACAGTAGATAACGTGAAAAGTGAACGTTAAAGTAGGCGTGTCAATGTAGTTTTTACTAAAAAATTTAACATATATATGATGAAGTGTTACTTGGGAGGTAGGCGTGTCACCTTAATTTTCCGTTAGTTCAAATCCATTGAATAAAAAGCAATGTTTGCAAAATTTTAGAATCGTACATCTAATTTTGTTAGTTATATTACGTTTTAAATCTTAATCTATAAGTCCTTTCGTAATATACAGATTTGAGAAATTTTCAGGGAAAGATAATTTTTTACTGAGGAAAAATACTTTTTATTACTCTACGTCGATGCGTTTAAACACAATCGCATTTAATTCGATGTAGGAAGGACATTGTTTTTATGGCCTACTGTTGAATTACGAGCTATAACTCTCTTCCTAATATTTCGATTAAGCCCAAATACTATATAAGAAATATTTTGGCAAAATTTGATCTCTCTCGTGCTTTCAACAGACAGACGGACATTGCTAGATCGTGAAATTAGGACTAAGAAAATGTATACACAATGGGAATATAATGGATATTTCGATATTAAATTAAAAATAAAATTAATACACCCCCACACCATTTTTTTGGTGGTGGGTATCAAATATAAAAAGCGCCCAATTGTTTCTGGTTCCAGATATAGTGGTATCAAATCGTGCAACACAGGTGGCTTTTTGATTTCGTAAATTTTTAGTTCGTTAAATGTTGCCTTTAATAAAATAATTTACTGACATGTGGTTACGATTTTGGAAAAAAATTATTAAATGGAAATTTAAAAGGTCTTATCATCAGAATAGAGATACACAACTCAATCACAGAAACTAAACAACAGTGCTATATTCAGCCTTGCCGAATCATAAATAACCATCGCGTAGGTATGCCAAATTTTTGAAAAATAACCTCATCGTTATGTAGCCTAGCTATAAAATTTAATGTATTTATTGTTTAATTTTTTAAAACGCCATCTTAAATTTGAAAATTTTGTATGTCATTTGCAAAAATCTGGTAAAAAAAAATATTCAAGCTTAAAAAATGATTCTAAAGGATATTTTTTAACATTTAAAGTGCATTATATTAAATATTTGCATACCCGACTTTAAAATGAGCTTGAAAAGAATAATAGGCATGGAAGCTTCAAGATAAATAGCATACATTTTATTATATACATAAAATTTTGTATGTTTTACTATTATCTAATTTGTCTTATTCCAGTCACAATCGATACTATCGGAACAGGGAAAGTGAGACCCCCTATATAAAAAAAGATTGACTTAAATTTAGAGCATAAAGTGGTCGTTACAGTTGCATTTTCTCATCCAGCAGCACTACAAAGAAACATTTTATTAAGACCAACTTGTGCGTATAAACCTTGAGTATTATAATTGCAATAAGCCTACCTATAAACATATGTAGTTCCGACACTTTAAAAAATGTTTTAACGTTCATGTAATGTTGCTTCAAACAATAATGGTATTTCTTGTAAACATGTTACTCAGTGTTCTTGAGATTGTGCGAGAAGGAGAAAAATTAAAAAGCGGACCTTTTTCTCTAAAAAAATCAAGAATTTCAATCAATTTTTTTATGTTGACACTATTACTACGTATGTAAATATACAAGTAGACGTAGCTTTATTGCAATTTTATAACTGACCATTACTACGGCAGATTGTTCACATAAATTTTTTACTTTTAAGTGATGCCAGATGAGAAAAATGCAACTACAAAGACTAGTCTGCTTTTGTTTTAAGATTTTTTTTCTAATTTGTCGCGCAATTTTACGTATTAAATGAGTTTTTTTTAGTTTTCTGTGCAGTGTTTACGTATATATAGTTTTGTTTTTTATTATATATAGAAAACAAAAAAGTGAAAACGTTATACGATAAGCTGACAAAAACTTTTGTTAATCACGACAAACACGTACATTTGTTCTGAAACCAAAAAAAAAACCGTTTATATCAGGGTACACTTACACAAGGTGGCGGTGCCAGCTCAGCTGACTATTTTTTTGTGTTCTGGAGTATGTCGAACTACATATTTAAAAAAATTATTTCAACTCCGGAAATTGTCAAACTCTATACATAAAAAAAGAGAGACAAAAATTGCTCTCCTTTACGCTATCACCTTATGTAATTACACCATGGTTTATATGCAAAAAATACATATTGCAATTCAGGCATACGTATAAACGGGCTATATGTTTAATTAAGCCATATTTATTCATCAGGTAATCGGAGTTTGTAGAACAATTATTTTTATGTATATATGTATTTGCTTTGACAACTATAGTTTAAAATAAATGTTGAAAAATAGTTAGCGGATGAACCAATACTACCTACTAAATAAATACGTCTTGGTTTACACTTTAGATATTAATTAGATCTTATAGCAGCAATTTTACAAAGGCCGTGAAAAGTCGATTCGGCGCCATTCGCTGCAACTCGGACTGACGTATGGAACGACTTGGTGCATTTTACGTCAAGATCTAAAATTGAAAGCGTACAGCTTGTGCAACAACTGAAGCCGCTCGATCTTCCCAAGCGACATCGGTGAGCGGATAATTTCACGTTTTGGGCCGGTCGATTGGCCACCAAGATCGTGTGATATCACACCATTAGACTTTTTCCTGTAGGGATATGTAAAGTCTAAAGTTTATGCGGACAAACCCGCTTCGATTTAGGCCTTGGAGGAAAACATCAAGCGTGTTATTCGCCAGTTACCAGTCGAAATGCTCGAACGAGTCATCGAAAATTGGACTCAAAGGATGAACCGTCTCTGACATAGCAACGGCCAATATTTGATAGACATAATCTTCAAAAAATAAATGTTAAAGAATGTTCTTTCAAATGATAATAAATATTCCCCATTAAATTTGAATTTTCTGTGTTTTTTTTTTTTCTTTAAAAAAGTAGGGAACCTCACAATGGATCACGCTTTATAAACACAGCTATATTTTAATTTAAATTAACTTTTTAGCAACATGTACTTATTGTTTAAATATAAAATTTATTATCTGGCAACACTTACTATATTAAGGACAGAGAGAATAGAGTAAAGTATGTTGGTTACACCCAAGGCAAACTCGTAAGGTGACTGCTTCGCAGCAGTATTTTGTTTCTCTATAAGACAAATGTCAATAAATAGAAACAAACACATACTCTTACAAATCTTGAGTTATTATAAACTAAAGAATAAAAACATAAACTAAATTTGACAACTGAGGCAAGAAAAAGAAACAATCAGCTCATCAGATTTAGTCACCTTATCAGTCCTACTTGACTAATACTATTAAAATTCAATATTAAATGCTAAAGAAAAAAACTGAGATAAACTGAAGGCTAAGTAATGAAATACATAAAGGGTTTCCATTTATGGCTGTAAGATTTAAGATAAATTGGATTAGCCAGTAGAAATTAATGTGATACGCCTACTTTAACGTTAACTTGCCATCTAAAGGCTATAATACACGGCATGTTTTTTACATCTGACTTTAAAATTTGTGAGACATATGTTAGTCTACATGTCTGTCAAAATTGTACTTTTACGCTGACTGCTTTGCAGCAGCAGAGATTTCTGCCAACGACTAATGTTACATGTTTTGACAAAAGAAAATAGAGCGCACTCTAATTAAAATTTTGTCAGATGTCTCAACACATGTTTTTTTACAGAAGTAATGTTTGAAAGGTAACACACGACATGTTTGTATTAGCAGTGGAGAATTTGACAAGTCAGATGTAAAAAACATGCCGTGTATTAGCTCCTTAAGGAATATTCCTTATAAAAACGTACATATATTTTTTCAAAGGGTTCAAATAATTATCGTAGTCTGTGGTTCTATCTGCTGTATTCATAAAAAATCTTTTAGGTTTATGGAAAGCATATTTGACAGATGTTGCATAGAAAATTGTCAAATAAGCATTCAATAAACCTAAAATATTTTTTATGAATACGGCAGTATAACTTGAATATAACTGCAGCACGCTTATCTTCCATTAAAAAAGAAGGACCTTATAAAAAGCATTTCTTAATTATTATTATTTTTTTTTAGAGTTTTTCATGTTAGATTGTTAATACACTATGGTTTGGGTCAAAAACCAACGGTAAAGAAAAAGCAAATATAATTATAAAAAATGCAGACATCGATTTTCGCTAGACTTAAATATACTAAATTACGTGTTCCAAGATGTAGAATAGAAAAATCTAAACAACGTATTTATTAAGTATATGGGTGGTACTTTATACAATGAACCTAATGAACTTAAAACTATTAATAGAATTTTACAGTTCGAATCCTCTATAACCAAAATTTTTGTGTTAAACATTTGAAAATCTTTTGATGTAAACTTCTGGATGCAAACTTTAATTTTTTATTTATTTTTGTATTCATTAAATATTAATAAATATATAAACTAATGTAAGTATGTTATTCTTCAATTAATCTTTTGCTAAAAATGTATATAAATCTTGCCAATGTTTCCTCAAAAATGCCCTTTGGGACCTGAAGACAAAATAATTAATTGTAGAATATTTTGGTGTAAATAAAAAAAACCTGCACAAAGGAAAAATGTTGGCTATTTCATGCAAAATGAAGAGCATTTGTTTCTAAAAATTACCTTCTTTTATCCAATAGTAAAGTACGAGAACAGTTTTTTGTCAAATTGGGATCCTGTAAAATCTTAACATTGAGTACAGCATCACGCATAATAAAATAATACACAAAATTCTTGATGGTAAAAAACAAAAACCTGGTCTTTCTAACATTAAAAATTAATGACAACGGCGCAAGATTCTTAGCTCTTAGTCCCCGTTTAAGAATGAAAGCACAAAGCGTGCCTTCGAGAACGGGAAACAAATTTCATATTCTCTTCCCCACCCGTCCCTCTCTTCCAAACAAAATGTTTCCTTCCAAATGTTTCCCTGTCTAAACGGGGACTTATCGACAATAGAAGAGTTTTTCCTATGGCAGAAACTTTGTATATGTAAACGTGTGTAGGAATATTGTCGTTGCTTTACAATTTTCGATCCCTTTTCGACAGTGATTTCAATAATATATCGATCGTCAATCCTTTCTGCATTAAATCCCGCGCAATCACCGTCGTTTGCTCTAGACTAGAAAATAATATCACACTGCCGATAATCCTCATCGAACAGTCTTTCATAATAGCCAGTGTCTCCTCCAGACTGATTTACCCTACCTTAACATCGTCATTCTCAGTTTGGCAGAGTAGTGGAACTTGTTATTATCGAATCGCCGTTATTGGAAAACCCTTTGCAAATGAAATACTAACACATAAACGTTGGATGAGTGTCTGGTTTCCCAACATGCCAAATGACTTGTGAATAATATTATAATAAGCTTACCAACACAAGCCGCAAGCTTGTAAAAGAGTTGTGAATCGATTGTAAAATGTTTGTGTAACAATTATAGAATAATCGAAACGGAACCCTTATTCATAAGCTTAAATGTACACGATTACTGTAAGCTATTGCTTGTAATAGTAGAATAAGCTCACGAAAATAATATTGTTTTAAGATTATCCTTGTAATTATTTTTTGGTTTTTTGTTATTAAAAAGAAGTTCAATTACTTCTTTTGTTTCTGTTCTAACCCTTTTTTTTATATTTGTAAGGCATTTCTAATTATTTTATTATAAATAATATTACAAACCATTTATTTTTTCGCACAACACAATTATAACTTTTATTCACTTTGAAATTTGAACACAAAATGCAAAACACAAAAGAAATTTGTCAACAAATAAAACTGCACTTGTTGACAAATTTCCCGTACATATGTACTTAAGAAGCATAGTTTTTGTGTGCATACATACGAACTGATCAGAAACAGTTGTGAATCCACTATTGTCATAATATTATTCACAAGTGGTATTGCAGTTTTATTTCTATTTGGTATGTTGGGTTGTTTGCTTTTTGCGTTGGACACTAAAACAAACTAAATATTTGTATAAACGTACCCCCAGTGTCGTATCCCTCTAGGTTTTATAATACGATTGGGTATTTTCTTTCGTACAAATACTCTACTCTTTAATAATATTCTCTAATTTTAAAATGTGTGCTTTTGCTGTTATAATGAGAACAACTAAACTTGTACGTAGTATTATGAATTGTATGCGGTGATGCGATTTTCTTTGTTTTTGTTTTTCGTCGTTTTTGTTGTCGTTATTTCTGTGTTTGTTACTATTATTATTGTTGTTTGATTTGCGGCTGACGGCGTAATTTGTTTTGTGCCTTACAAGCATACGGTTGCATTTTTTTCCAATTAAGAAAAGTACTTTTTAGTGTTGTTAATTTGCAGATATAGAAATATTATAAAATTTTAAAATATCTATTAGAACAAATTAAACTCTTTTCTGGTGTAATTTTAAAGTTTTTTTTTTAACTTCGAAATGTTAAAATTAAAAACTATTTAACTATTTATTTAAAACCCAATGAAACTATAAACAACAAAGTGTGTAATAAAAATACGTACCAATTAAAACTGTGTAAATTTGTGAAAAAATACCTATATTGTTAAATAGATAAACAAGTGCAGTTCATAGATACATATGTATGTACGTGCATTGGTATTATGAAAATACATAAATATACCAACATATAAACAAACTTATACACAAACTAGTACGTAGTAATTAATAACAAAATTCAAGAAAAAAAAAACAAAAAATCTGGCTTATAATTGAACTTAAACTTTTCTCTTTTCACACACACACCACTCAAACACGCATTATTGCAATAATAAAACAATAAAAACTTTTAGTTTGAGAATTATATATAAAAAAAAATTCACAAAAATAAATACTAATAAAAAGAGGGCATTCTGCAGCTATTTTTTTAATGTAAGTACATAAACAAAAACATTTTCATATACATAGGTACTACACTTTTGTTAAATAATTCCACATGTATTCTACAGCGACTAAACAATTCAGTTACGTAGGTATGCACATGTGTATGTATGTGTGCTTACTTATGTAAATTTGCTGTAGATACATACGTAATGCGTACACATAAGTACTATTTTTATAAATATTTCCGTTCAAAATATTTAATTTTTCAATAACTTTAAAACTTATGTATGAAGTAACTATTTATAATAATTAATTTTTCTATTAAAATATTTTTAACTAATTAACCTAATTTTTTCTTCAGTGTAATATATGTTAACATACAGTGAGAGAATTTTATTGTCTTTATTAGAATATACATATACAAACATTAGTGTTGCCAGGTTAAGAGGTTTCTCCTAGATATAGGGTCTTTTTCTTTTTAAGGTGCGAATTTAGGGGGTTGAAATTCTTCAAAGGAAATTTTAGTCCAACATCTGCAATTCTTAAATTTTTTGGTTAGATAGTCGATATGCATAAAGCTAATCTTGATATTTTTGTGGAGAAATTTGACTCTAATATGGATTAATAAAAACATGCGGAACTTTAAAAAATTCATAAAATTGTTTCATTTAACAAATTATGGAGGACAAATTGAAATAAGGCAAAACTTGAAATTTATGCAAGTAATTTGGAGGGATTTAAAAAAAATATGACAACACTTACAAACATATACTACGAAATTTCTTTATTTTTCTCTCTCGTTATATTGTATAGGTTTTTAATCGATTAAACCTCATATAATAGAAATTTTATAACATGCTAGATTTTTTGCTTAAGTATTGTGAATTCATAATCCTATCCATTTGTACGATTTATTTACAGGAAAATCTGCATAATTAGGTAGGTAGGAAAATAAGACAAAACCAAATAAAAGTATCTTTTTTATGATAAGTAATATTTTCACTCATATACAATTCACATATTTTAGCTAAGACGCGTATACTAGATCCGCACTTGCTTTAAGAAATATTACGTCAAAACTTAAACAACTAATTGAATGTATGTATTATTTCAACTACTTATTATTGTTATTTATTTTTACCATATCAAGAAAATTAAAACTAAGTTATTTTTCTTTCTTGTACATGTGTTATGTATTCCAAATAACAATGGCATAATATATTATTCGATTTTTTAAATTTAATTTTCAATTTTATTTAGTATTTAATACAAGTTTTTTAAGGAAGTAATGCGCTGGCAACCCTAAAATTGGCTAAACAAAAAACACATGGTTTTTTGCAGTTATTTTTTGTTGTGTGCAAAGCTGCCATATAATTTTCAGAAAATCAGTTTTTTTTTAAAGATTTGTGACATAATAAAACGACAATATAGTGGAATTTGCACAATCATCTAACAATTTTGAAATTTATTTCGTTGCTGTCGTCTAATTCAACCAAGTAATATATGTGTTTGTATATCCTTATGTTAGTTCTCAGCCTGTTAAACTTGTAGAATCGTCAAATCTTCTATTTGTTTCCTTTCTCTTAAATACACAAAATAAATACTAACATTACATCTCTCCCAAATTTGACGTCATTATTAGAAAAAACTTTGTGTATCTGTTGAGTTTATGTAGGTACATTTGTTTGTTTGTTTTATTTATAGTTTATCTTCTTTTAAAAGTTTTCGTTTTAAACCTATTTGTCAATTGTTGTTGTTTTCTCACTGGGAGTAGCGGCCATTTGGCGTCTAGTCTTCTAATTAATTTGTATATTTTATGCAATATTTAACAAAATTAAAATAAAATAAACAAGTAACAGTGCTATATTCGGCCGTGCCGAATCTTATATACCCTTCACAACGTGTAGTCATGCAATAACAATTGTTGTTCATCCCATATAAAATACGTGCATACGTACCCGTTAGAATAAATGTGGCATCGAATCCCAGCTGAGCCAAAAAAATTTTATTTTATTTTATTTAATATATTATTTATATTTTATTTTTTTTTTATATTTTTTTAAAATTTTTTTAGAAAAATTTTTAAAAAATTTTTTAAAATTTTTTTTTAATTTTTTTTTAAATTTTTTTTTTTAGTTTTTTTATTATTTTTTTCTTATTTTCAATATTTTTTTTTTTTGTAATTTTTTTTGTTTGGTATGTTTTTTACATGTATGTATGTATGTTGTTGTTGTAATTGTGAAAAAAGCGAGGTGGTCGTGGTTTTTTGCTCATATCTCAGAAAGTTATGGGGCGATTGTGCTGAATTTCAATAGCGATTCATTCCTGGATATTTCCAAGAGATTGATACCATATACAGATCTGAGGAACATATAGTTGCTTCTAAAAGTTGATTTCAACCAACACACGGACAGACGGGCAGACGGTCAGGGCTTAATCGACTCCTTTTTAAGCTTTCAGAAAATATATACTTTATGGGGTCGGAAATGAAAATTGTAGAAATTACAAACGGAATGACAAAGCTATATATACCCTTGTGCACCACAGGTGAAGGGTATAAAAAAGTAAATGGTGTTTTAAAGCACGTTTATTTGTTTGTGTTACTATCGACAAAATATGACTTTTGATAAAAGCAAATATAAATTATTGACAGAGAGAGAGAGAATAAAATGAATGCAAATGTGTAATTAAAAAGCGCTTAGTTTAATTATTTGCATTTACTTATATATGTACGTGTAGGTACCTACTTTATTTTATTTTTTATTATTGTTTTATAAGGCAAGTGCTTTTATATTTTTTTTACCCGAAAAATTAAAATTTTTTTAAACGCTCAATAACTTTTTAGGTTAATTTTTTAAGATTCTGTTTTAAGAACATTTTTGTATATTTTTTAATGAATAAAAAAATAGCAAATACGGACCACGGTTATATTTTTTTCATAATGAATGTGTAACACCCGAAGAATCAATAATAGAAATATTCACAACTGAACAAGGAACCAGAATAATAGAATTTTATTATGTAAATCAGCGATCAATTATTTTAACGCAAAAAGCATATCGTCAACATTTCAACTTTAGAATTGTGCGCCTTGAAGCAATGATTTGTTGCTTAGTTTTTCTTCTAAGATGGCAACTTAAGAGATTTGCCTCGAACTGGTGGACCACGTTTAATTCACACTGCGAAAAATATTGAACGTATAGAGCAAGGTATTAATGAAATCTCTTAGCATTACTACGGCTAATTTAAAAAAAAAAGATTTACTCTTATTCCCATATAAGGTGCAATTGGGGCAAAAATTTAAACCCGCAGATCATCTGCAACATCTTAAATTTGCAGTTAAAAGACAACAAGTGAAAAGTAACAAACTGGGATCACGATCACTCTTTAAATAAAATGATTTAAAAATAACATTCACTATTAACAATGTTCTTTAAGAATCACGGCATCGCTCGTCTATAATATATGTATACATAACGACAAGATTTAAGGAAAACTAATACGAATATAAAAAGTGTCTGGCACGATCGTGAGTAATAGCAGTCCTGTAACAATATATTGTGTGAAAAGTTTTCCTCTTAAGAAAATTTCACAAAATTCGGTGTTCGTTTGGAGCTTATGAGAAGCCGTAACGAAGTGGATAGTCGTTTGTTTGCCTTAATATGCTCAGTAGTCAATTGGAACTTGAAAGCGAATATGCAAAAGTATTATCATTCTGGTCCATAATATGTCGAGTTGTTAAGACCAATGTTATTGTGTTAAGTTGCACATTTTGGGACAAAGTAGCTAAATACTTTCTTGTCGGTATGTGCAGTACGAAAATGATAATATTAGTAATGTCCACTAGCAAGCCAGTCTAATAAACTTGTTGTTTAAACTTATGTACAGCAAAGTGAACAAGATTGATGCACAACTGATAAATGGTAAATGTCTGTACAATCGATGGCTAGTCAGGACGTACGGTAATATCGATATAAATGATCTGCAGTTTTAGCAAGAAGGCACACAGTTTGATGGCTTCATACATTTTAGTGTAGATTATTAAAAGCTGTCGGCGAGCATTGTATTGACTAATTAAAATCAGCCACTCCCACCGCCCATACAATCTTATTATACCCTTCACCTGTGGTGCACAAGGGTATATATAGCTTTGTCATTCCGTTTGTAATTTCTACAATTTTCATTTCCGACCCCATGAAGTATATATTTTCTGAAAGCTTATGAATAGAGGAGTCGATTAAGCCCTGACCGTCTGCCCGTCTGTCCGTGTGTTGGTTGAAATCAACTTTTAGAAGCAACTATATGTTCCTCAGATCTGTATATGGTATCAATCTCTTGGAAATATCCAGGAATGAATCGCTATTGAAATTCAGCACAATCGCCCCATAACTTTCTGAGATATGAGCAAAAAACCACGACCACATTGGTTTTTTTTCACAATTACAACAACAACATACATACATACATACATACATGTAAAAAACATACCAAACAAAACAAGTAAGAGCGCTATATTCGGCCGTGCCGAATCTTATATACCTTCACAACGTGTAGTCATGTAATAACAGTGGTTTGTGTCACCATTCATCCCATATGATATACGTACATACATATAAAAACGTCCCATTGTAAAATTAAAAATTCACGTATGTATGTATGTTAAAAAAACAAAAAAAAAAAATTTAAAAAAAAATTTAAAAAAAAATTAAAAAAAAAATTATTATGTATATAATATATATAAAACAAAAAAAAAAAAAAAATTAAAAAAAAATAATAAAAAATAATAATAAAAATATAAATAATATATTAAATAAAAAATAAAATAAATAAAAAAAAAATTTAAAAAAAATTTTAAAAAAAATTTTTTTTGGCTCAGCTGGGATTCGATGCCACGTTTTCTCTAACCAGTATACACGTTTGTATGTATGTATGTTGTTGTTGTAATGTTGTTTTTGTGAAAAAAAAATCGAGGTGGTCGTGGGTTTTTGCTCATATCTCAGTTGTTTAAGTACCGATGTTTCTGATTTTCAATACCGATCTACTCCCGAATATTTCTGATATTTTAATACCTTACTCGGGTCCAACCTATGTCGGGGGGCTTCAAAAAGTTGATTTCAACATACACACGGGCAGACGGTCAGACGGACAGACTGACAGAGCTTAATCGACTCCCCTATTCATAAGCTTTCAGAAAATATATACTTTATGGGGTCGGAAATGAAAATTGTAGAAATTTCACACGGAATGACAAACCTATATATACCCTTTTTCACTGTGTGAAGGGTATAAAAAATCACAAAAAAAAAAAATATTAAAAATAAGAAAAAAAAATAAAAAAAACTACAAAAAAAATTTTTAAAAAAATTTAAAAAAAATTTTAAAAAAAATTTAAAAAAATTTAAAAAAAATAATAAAATATAAATAACATATTAAATAAAATAAAATAAAATTTTTTTGGCTCAGCTGGGATTCGATGCCACATTTATTCTAACGTGTACGTATGCACGTATTTTATATGGGATGAATGGTGATACAAACAGTTGTTATTGCATGACTACACGTTGTGAAGGATATATAAGATTCGGCACGGCCGAATATAGCACTGTTACTTGTTTTATTTAATTTTATTCTTTTTTTATTACTTAATGATTTCTTATTCATTAACTTAATGAATTCTTAAACTACATTTAGGACAATATCTTCTCTAGGGAAATTCTAGATACACTGCGGCACGCCAGTGGTAATATTATTTTTAAAAATAAAAAGTTTACGCCTAAGGATATGCAACATATTTTGTTACAAGCCAGCACTGCAATATTTGTGAACTTTTATAGAAAATGTTCATACATGTTTAGCGATCGGTGAAAGCTGGTCGATTGTTTCATGTAAATTTAAAGAATGTACTCTTGCCCTTCATTTGTTCCATATACAACATCAGATATCACTAACACTTTGTATTAAAACGCAATATTTGTGCGGCAAAAAATTAATCCCTCTATTTCTTTTACCTTTCACTGTCTTTAATTTTCCATCTCCATTTAGAAGATAACTGCCCGAGACTAAAAAGTAAAAAAAAAAAAACATTAGCAAAAAATAATCAATTTTAAACAGCATGTTTAACCAACTTTAATCGGTAATTAAAAAACTAGCTCCTGCTCTTTGTTTGTCTTATTCTAGACTCACATTTTGTTTTTGTCAATAAATCATGCCAAGTTGCCAAAGAGACAGTACCTGGTAGTTGCAGATACTATTGTTAAAAGGCTTCTTTAAGAAAAAATTTTTATGTAAAATTTTCAACCATTTGGGAACGACATCAAAGACAGCATAATGTTTATAAAATAGAACTCTACAGATCAAGGCCAAATCAAGTTTTACTACCAATAACTGCATGATGACATTGAAATAATTAATACAAAACGTCTGCTTAACTAAAAGTTAGCCACAGTTTGTGCAATAAGTACGAAAACTGCAAACCTAGAATGTGAGATGGTTAAGTACAGAGTTTATTCACAGCAAACTTTAATTTGTTTGCTAAATTAATTCTAAACATTCCTTAAAATTTCTAAAAATTACATCTTTTTTTCCCCAAATTAGTCTAAATTTTGACATTGTAATATCCTTTCCTAAACTTATAAAAATCACCTTGTACAAATATGTATTTTAAATTGTTTGTGAAATAGTTGTGTGTAGTGCAAAGTGAACTAAAAAAAAATAATTAAAGAAACAAACAGTAAATTTAAAAGAAGTGACATGATTAAAAATTAATAGTACATTATTTATGATGAACTAGTATTAATTTTTGTAAGAATTATAAGTTTAAAAAATGGCTTAAGGACGCAATCAAATTAGTAAAAATGTCCTTATCTATGCATCAGCAAGAAAGAAAAAAACGGCAACGTTGATCAACTGTATTTGTTAAAGTTTTTAACAAACGGTCTGGTTTTATAATATGAAAAACATATAAGACATGGTACATACAATGTCTGAATATGTACTGTGAATTGGCCTAATAAATGTACATACAGTGGCCGACAAAAGTGTATGTACGACCACAATTTTTGAAGAAGTCTAAAAACGTCAAATAAAAAACTAATGATGCAGTTTTGTTCCAAATTCAATTTTATTAATGTAAGCAAAAAAAATATATTTTCCAACATTAACTTAAAAAATTATCTAAGAAAAACAATTAAAATACGTTGACAAAAGTCTACATACGATATTCAAGATAACATAAAAACTTATTTCAAGTATAAAAAACTACCACTAATTTTTAAAATTAATACTTAGTTGGGCTACCATGGGCATCTATGACTGCCTGTAACCTTCTTGGCATCGAATTAACTAAATTTTCTAACTCTGTGATGAAATATTTTGCCATTCTTCTTGAAGCCTCAGTCTCAGCATTGGGGCACTAGTAATATTATGATTTCGGATTTTTCGTTGTAGTATCTCCCACACGTGTTCAATAACGTTCAAGTCCGGACTTTGTGGTGGTGTGTACAACTGTCGTGGAGCATGGTAAAGCAACCAATCCTTCACAATTAACGCCGTATGCTTCGGATCGTTGTCTTGTTGGAATATCCAACTTTCACCCAGACTTAAATTATCAACCGATTGTTTCAAATTTTGTTCTAGAATAGATTTGTGTTGATACCGATCCATATTATTTAAGGTTCTTTGTATGGTTCATGGATGTACAATTATTTCTGATCTTCTGGCTAGCTCTTCGGCCAATTTCGAAGCATTCACCTTAGGCTGTTTGTCCACTTCTTTTAAAATAAAGCTAACGTCTCTTCGATTGAGTTTCTTTGGACGACCACTACGCAGCTTACTTTCAATAGTACCAGTGCTTTTATAATTGCTAAATATTATTTGAACAGTAGATTTACTTAAATTGAATAGCTTTGATATTTCACCAAATGTTTTTTTTTCATTTCTGTACTTTACAACTAAATTTCTTACTTCAATTGAAATTTCTTTGCGACAAGCCATTATTCCGTTTTAATATTAACTAAATCACACTAATTCACTACTTAAAAGAATAACAGAAGTAAAAAATAAATAACGGCACTTTTCTGTTAGTATTCAACAACAGTAACAATTGCTTGTTTGTCGTATGTAGACTTTTGTCAACGTATTTTAATAGTTTTTCTTGGATAACTTTTTAAGTTAATGTTGGAAAATATATTTTTTTTGCTTATATTAATAAAATTGATTTTGGAACAAAACTGTATTATTAGTTTTTTATTTAACGTTTTAAGACTTCTAAAATGTCAAAAATTGTGGTCGTACGTAGACTTTTGTCGGCCACTTTATATACATACATATATGTATGCACATATGTATAATAAAAATTAATAATGTATAAATATGTATGTACACATGTATGTTGATCTACATTTCCGTACATTATTTTGTCAATCACACAAAAACACACTGTACTCGTACGAGGAAGTTAAAATTTAAAAAGCAAGAAATTTCTAAATATTTTTTTTCAATTCGTGTGCATATTTTTTTTATTTTAAATGTATCATAAAAATTAAATTAAAACAAAATAACAAAAAGTATAAGCAAAAAATAATGCATATGTTTTATGGTTAACTGTTAATTGTTATTAATTTTTTCTCATTTTCTTTTAAGCTTAAACAAAATACAACAATTCCAAAAAGTTTCGTTCTCTTTTAAAAGTAAAATAAATACCATAATATATAGGTACCTACATACATATGTAGGTACACTTTTATTCTTAAAAATATTGTAACGGAAAAACAAACCAATCATTATCATTACACTCTCTGTTTAAAGGTAAAAAAAACAGACAACGGAATTTTTAAGTGAAAAAAGTGAGTTGTTAGGGATGTGAATTAAGCTGGAGTTACATACCATGCGTTCTATCCTTTGTTCCGTTTTATGCATCTGTCAAAAAGTAGAATCAGTGTAATTGTATGTGACAAGTTACACGGCAAAACGCAAAGAATGCATAAACGTATCAACGCAGCAAAGTAGGTTTACTTTCTACTTTTGTATCCGTCGCAGAAAAGGTGAAAAAATGTCAGCTGTTGTTGATAGCCATGGATGACAAATAATATTTTTTTGTCGATGTTATCGATAAATCTGATTGTGGTCATCTTTGTTTGTTTATTATTAAAAGAAAACAAATGCAATGGAGGAGATGCTTATTGATGCTTGTGTTATTCTTGAACTTTTTGAATTCCATAAATTTACTTAAAATGTCAATTTCACTTTCCATTTTGGCAAAATTGTTTTTAGTTAATAAAAATATTAACACAACAGCTGATTAAAACAACAAGGTGATGCATAAAACGCATTAGGTCTGTCTGCGTACACATATTTTGCATCATTTTATGCAAAATGGTACAAAATCTTGCAAAATGTTGTCTGCGTACTCAAAATCTCTTGCAACGAGAGAGAAAAAAAGAAAATTTTTTGACAGTTGGAAGTTGAGAACTTGCAAAATGTTGTTGGAGAAATTTCTTCTTGCAAGATTTTGCAACTAGTTTGAACAGCTGTTTTTATTTACTAATTATGAAAAAATTTTTGTGAAACGAAAATAAAAATTGAAATTTAACAATGGCAGAGGTAAGTAGTTAGAATTGTGCTGATTTTTAACGTTTATAAAATATTATAATAAACAACATTTTACCGTAATGTAAGTGGATTGGAGATAGCAGAACCGATAAAATTAGCATTTTTTAATTTACCGCGAGAATTCACTTTCGCGTACACATATGCTAAAACTCCTTTGCTTTGTAATTTCAATTGTTTACACACCGATCAGCTGTTTTCTTGCAAAATTTTACTGGATACTGTCTGCGTACTTTTTGATATATTTTTAGCCGCCAGAGTAAAATTGGTCTTACTCTCCCAAAAAAGTTTACTGAGTATTTGCTACTGGAAAAGTACGCCGACAGACCTATTATGTGTAACTTAAATTTAGAAACGTATTAATTGGTGAAAAAGTATCAAACGCAATCACACATGAACAGATGGTGTGTAGCTTTAGGAATCAATTTATTGAGGAAAGGTAAATTTCAAAAAATATTTCCGACAAACTCTGTAGTTTTAAATTAGATTACTTTTTTTTTTTTTGGTTCTCTGAAAATTAATTTCCTAAACCCACTTTTCACTCTATTCTTTCATTTGAAGCAATTTTCGTTTGTGTCACTTTGTGTTATGATAAGTTCTTGCATTCCCATTGTAGCAATGCAAATAGCGTTGCCAGATTTCAAATTTAGGTAAACAGTACACCCAAGCCCAAGGCAAATTTATTCATCAGGTACTCCTATTTGAACAGCTGACTATTTTTTTTCTTCACTTATTTTAAATTTCAGCTGTCAAAGTCTATAGATAAAAAATAAATTTCTCTTCTTTCCCATTTATTTCAAATGTCAAACTTTATATATAAAAAATATAAACAAAAAATCCTCTTCGAACTGCAATTACCTGATGAATTAATATGCCTTGCCCAAGCCATAGAAACAGTACAAATAAGTCTGAGTTTACATTGAACATGTTTTCTTGCACTTGCGTATATAAAAAATAAAATTGTATGCAATAAAACTTTTTCTGTGCAAATTGAAACGAAATTGAAATTGTGCAAGTTTAAAAAAGAAGAAAAATTTTGGCAAAAAACTTTCAATGTAAATTTGGCCGTGCCGAGTCTTAAATACCCTTCATCACATGTCTGTCAAATTTTGTGTCAACCACTGACAGAATTCGTAAAAAATGTTTACTTGTTTTGTCATATCGCTAACAGACATCTGACATACATATGTCGGACAATTTTGCAGGCTGGGTCCTGTCTAGATGTTTTGTTGTTCTGTTTATATGTTCGAAAACTATCTTCGTCAGTGTATTCTGCTTATTAAATCAGCCAGTCATTAATTTATTGAACATTAGTGGCAATTGGTTAATGATTAGATTTATGCATGAGAACATGTCATGCGTCCATGCCTCTTAGGGTAGCCAGATTTGAAATTCGAAAAAACAGTACACTCACGATAAAAAAGCAGTAAATAGAGAAAAAAACAGTACTTTTTTTTTAAAATCATAACTATTTATTTAAATGATAGCCATGGTTTCTTCATTAGCTCTTGCAAGCCAGTTGAAGTGGTTTTTCCAAATCTCTTTAAATTTATTTCTACGTCGATTATTAATCACTTTAAATTTATTTTTTTTGTCAATTACCAATTTGCTTCTTTGTTCGAAAATGATTTTTTCTCCATCCATTTCTAAAAATAATTTTTTTTAACTATAAACTTAAAAGAGTATATTAAATTTATCTTACCGTTAAGTTTAAATGTAACTCAATATTTTGTAAAGTTGAAGTTTTTTCAATCATGAACTTACTGTTTTTTCAAAAATGAGAATACAGTCGAACTTCTCTATAACGTAGCAGTTGGAGACCGTCAAATTTCTACGTTCATTATAGAGAAACTGCAGAAAATTTTGACTAATTTTTTAAGTAGAAAATATATTTATTAAGACAAAAAAAAATAGTTTTTACATGAACACATTAATTTTTTATTATTACATATATATGTAGAAAAAATTATATTTGGAGAACATTTTTTTTTTACATGAACACATTTAAATTTTTTTCTTTAAATGTAGAAAAAAATATATGTATATTAAAGCAAGTTTTCATATGGTGTTAAAGAAAGATGTAATTTTCATTTGTTTTCGATGTTTCCACTTTTCTTCGTCAACAAAGTCTTTACAACGATTAAGAAGAGAAAAAATATCCCCAGGTACATTGTTTCGAGATTTCAAAAAGGTTCGTATCGTGTTAAAAGACGAAAATGAAGACAATTCTGTAATATTTTGTTCTATGTCAGATTCTTCATCGTCTGATTCTGAAAGAACATTGACTTCATAGTAACTGAATAAAATGCTTTGTAGAATATGTTTATCGGAAGGACACTCCATGGTGATTGTTTTGCAATCAACATTTACATAATCTTCAACCCCTACACCTTCAATATAATTGCTGTTTGAAAATTCCAACCATAACTCTGACAGATGGGAATTATTTGCATCTACTATATCTGCAGTTTCTGTAGAATTTATCAGAAATCCAGCTTTCTTAAAACAGTTACGAATTGTTCCACTTTTGACATCTGAATTCCACGCTCTGCGTACGTAGGTGTGTAAACTTATGCCACTGTTTTCTTTTTTATGTGACAGTCGTAGCAAGCGTTGAAAATGTAACGTCTTTAACAGTAATATTTTCGGTGACTAAATTAATACAAAAAATCGATTGCTAAAAACTTTGCAATAGAGAGATTATTTAGTGTGAACAATTCTATTTAGGTCTTAAAAAATTGTACGTTACAGAGAGAACTTCGCTATAGGGAAGTTCGTTATAGGGAGATCAAAATGTATGAAAATACTTAAAAAAATGTTGTGTTCACAAATTTTATTTGTTATAGAGAAGATTTCTTTACAAAGAAGTTCGCTATAGAGAAGTTCGTCTGTACACAAAAAACAGTAACAACGTTGTTAACAAGCGCTGTGCTTTATTAACTATTACAGAGTATTTCAAACTATCTTAGGGTTTTTTCACACTGAGAAAAATTTGTTTATCAAATATTGAAATAGATAAATGTTATTGTTTTATAAAAAAATATTCATAAAAACAATACAAAGTGTGAAAAACAGTAGGGGCCTGTTCGTAAATGCATCACTGCGCTGCAAAATATGATTACTTTGTGCTGCCACTGCAAATCATATGTTGCTAATGCTTATTTTATTATTTGCATTTACGAACGAGCAAACACTGCGTAAAAATGGAAAAAATAATTATAAATTTAATTTGTGAATTTGATGATACAACATCACCTTCGAGGCTAAAAATGTTTAAAAAAAAATAATTAATAAAAATTCACATTCTTTATAATTATTAATTCGTTGCATCAGCCATTTTTAAGATTAGAATTTTTTGTTTATTTGCGCCTAATATGCAGTAGTTTGCATTTTTGAACAGTTGACAATTGCAGTGTTGACATTGTTTGCATTTTCGAATGTAATGCGCAAAATATGCAGTCCAGTGATGCATTTACGAACAGGCCCATACATTTGCGTACTGTTTTGGGTGTTGAGCATAAAAAAGTAAAATTAAGAAAAAACAGTACATGTACTGCTAAAAACAGTACGTCTGGCACCCCTAATGCCTCCTAATGTTGGCATTATGTTAATTATTTAAAGCATGTAATACAAACGTATAACTACACATTAACATACATACTTAAGTTAGTTAAACTTTTTTATTTAAATTTTGATCAAAACATATAATTTTACAAACATGTACGCATGTAAGTACATATGCAAATATATTTAAAAGTGGCATTGGGGGAAGAGAAGTGAAAGAATTGCGTTAATTTTAAAATTATAGCTGTAACCTCAAAATATATATTTAGGGTGTTCCAAAATTAATGCAAAATTTTAATTAAATAGAAATAAAACAGCTTTTAGTATTTTGAGTATTTTTTTAATTAAATAATAAATAACATAGGATAGCGTTATTTATAATTTTGTAATTTTATAATTTTGCATAAATGTGGTTTAAATTCATTGTATTTGTTGTAGAGCTTATTGTAATTTGCTATTCTTATCCACGACTGCAAATTGCGGTTCTTGGATTGTCACCGACACTCTAAGATATTGCTTTGATATTGATATTTGAATGAATTATTTTGGACTCCACTGTATTTCACACCTCTAACGGATCCAGTCCCCCTGAATATTTCAACTAATCTCTTCACAGTCGATTATATTTTCTATGCAATTTTCGAACTGTGACTGTCAATCTTTCATTTCATTTTAAATATTGTTCAATAATTAAGATACATTGTTCTATCGTTTAACTCTCAATTTTTTACTAACCCTAATCTGTCAGCTGTTAAATTTCGGTTTTTTATGGTTGTCAGCACTGTACTGAATGCAGACAAATTGGAATCTTGCTTTAATTTTGGGACACATTTAAGATATAAAAATGTATACTTAAACAAGTAATAGCTTTATATTCTGATAATACCCTTCACCATCTTGTACATAGGTAAAATGACTACATTGTTAATTATTATCTTATATGGCATTTTCTTAACTAACGCTTAACGCTATCTTTGATTTGAATTTTAACGGTATTCTACTAGTCAAATAATTTACTGCATATTAGTGGTAAGGCCTTTCATTTGATACCAATATTGAGGGGGTTCAAGAAGCTACATTTTGAAATACCAGATTTGTCCTATGTATAAGTTTATTGTCCGCCATTTTGTAGTGGCGTCATCATAAAATTAAAATTGTTTACCGTGCATTTTATTGCGCTAGCCAAGCCCTTTTATTTAATGCTGAATCTCTTGATTTGTAAGAAGCTGACAAATAACAATTGTCGTTTGTAAAATTTGGGAACATATTTTTTCACAAAACAAACTTTTGCCTATAACTTTAACGATTAGCGTATTAGTATCTCCAGAGGCATATCTTATCTACAAATAGAAACAAAGGTGTCTATGAATTATTTTTGTGGGAAACAGAGGCAGACGTTTTTGTTTGCGCATGTCTCAGATTTTAATAGCGATTTATTCCCGGATATTTCCAAAAGATTGATACCACATACAGGTTTGTGCAACATGTGGTTTATTTTAACGAATTATTTTTATAGTAAAAATTACAAACGGAATGACAAAGCTTTAAACATCCTTGGACACCACAGGTGAAGGGTATAATAAATGAAAATAAAAAAAATTATGATAGGAAAAGTGTGAGGTTAGGTTTGATTGAAAAAGGGGGTATTAAAAAGGCCAAATAGGCATATTATGCGCTCTAATGAATGAAATATTTTCCTACTAGAACTATTATCCTAAGCTCATCCAATATTTCGATTAGATCTTTAGCCATTAAAATTCGATATAGTGTCTACGCTAAAGTTCTCGCGTCTTAAACGCTCAAATGCAGGACACTGACAAATATATTGTTCCAAAGTCTAATCCTCTTCTTCGCACGCGCGACATTTCGTATCATCCGACAGTCCCATACGAGGTAGATGAATTCTCAGCTCTGTATGAGCTGTATGAGTTTCGATTTCTCGAGATTTGGGTCACCCCAGAGTATGTTCGTCACCTTACCGACATTAGTATTTAGCCATTTACCGACGTGTTTCTCCAACGCCCAAACTTTAAGTTCGTTTTTAACTGCTAATTTAATTTGTCGGCTTCTTCATTTCGATAATGCCGTGATGACTCAGTATCCATATAATCTCTAAAAGTTGACAATTTGCATGCGAATTTATCTCGTTCTTGCATTGCAGGACATTCCGAGATTCAATCTTTTCTCTTCTTAGTATTTTGATAACGGACTGGCTTAAGATACGAATCGTAGCCTCGTTATCAGTTTCAATTATCCATTTAAAGCCTTCCGTAATTGTTATAATCTCTGCCTGTAAAACAGTTTTGTGGTCTGGTAGGTGGAAGTATTTTACTGTTTTGGTCAATGTCATATAAACCCATTCCAGTTCGGTCACCAATTTTCGATCTGTTTATACAAAGATTGATGCCCTACTCTAAATCATTCATCTCATTCTACCTCTTCCGGTATTATGGTGATGCAGTTAATGTTCTTATATATTGTTGGGATTTTGTCATATTTTACCTCGGTAAGCCATTCACCCACTGTCATTAATCTAGTAGCGGCCTAGGCTGCTTCATATTTCACCTGTGCCCCAATCGGCCGAATTGATAGTATATTCTCAATAGCAATTGTTGAGTGGTTCTCTTGGCAACGTATAAGCTAATGCAACACTTTCTTTGAATCTTCTGAAGGGGTTTTTCATAAACCTTCTTCTCCATGGATGTCGACCACACTTTCGAAGCGCATGTAAGGATCAGTAGTACGCTCTGATCTAGCCAATGTGTTATTTTGAAGCCAATGTCCCATTTAGAGTATATCTACCTCCTACAAAGGACCCAAATTCTTTTAGCTTTCAACACTTTTCTCTCTGTGTTCTCTTCAGGATAGCACCCAATCAAGTATTACTCCTAGGCATTTCACTTTTCTGTTAATCTGAACTGTCCTATCTCGAAAGGCAGAACAGCCGTATACCAATATCTTCCTTTTTCTCGTAAACAAATAAATTTCTATCTGTTCCGGGTTAAAATTGAGCCTTTGCACCTTTGCCTAGTTGTAAGATATTTTCCGAACTTCTGTTGCTCTTCTGCAAAAAATGGTCAGAATTCTTTCTCCTGATTGCAACATCATTTGCGTGACATACATGTAGGTTTAAAACCGAAGTTTGCTTTAATTCTCAGTAGACTATATATTAGCTAAACTCTAAGTTTTCCAAGGAACCAAAGAGACTTTAGGTCATTACATTGTTGAAAGCTCCTTCTATGTCTATAAAGTCGGCCAAGGTCAAGGGATTTTTCTACGTGATAAAGAACTTCCTGTAGGGGTGTCTCACTGGGTCTGCCCTTAATATGCTTTGGCGTGCTGTTAAAGTTTCATTGCGTCTTCCGATATTTGCCTTTTAAACATCTTATCGCCGATACGCTTTTCAATAAGAGTGATGTTAAGCTTATAGGTCTATAAGCTTTAGGACTTGCGCAGTTTTGCTTCCCCGATTTGGGTATACCATTCGGTCCTCTTTCCGTATATGCAAAAAACTATCGACTGCCTTTTTTACTATCTTGGCGTTTATACCTGTATTCGTTATAGCATTTCCATCATAGAAATATAGGCTGCAATTCGCGATTAAAATGATTCACTTTTATAAAAACAACAAAATATTCAATTCAATTTTTGGATACCTTTTAAATGTAATAAATAGTTTAAGAGAATAGTGTCCCTGTTTTATAAATAAGTAAACATTGAAATTAATTATCATAATGGCGTATCGGAATAGAAGGTAATCGTTAGAGTAAGCCAAACAATTAAACCCTTCTCGCCGATCTTAAGTAGATTTGATACACTTAAAAGGCAAAGCTTCATTATTTTTGCACTAAACGCACATTTGGCCACCAATTCATTTCATGTAAATCATAAATTCGTCTGCACAAAGTATTTGTTTCACAAATTTTATGGCTTTAAGACATTATCTGCAAATTTAAAAGAAATTTGAACTCTTTTCCTTGTTTACTTTGGTTATGTATGGACATCCCGTCTTCAAAAAGCCTTCTTCGTATAGTAGATATAGATGGCGTTGTTTAGCCTTTAGAGGCAAATTTTGGAAGAAGCCAACGGATTTCAAGCGAATATGTTTCATATTCTAGTATATATCTTAATTGTTGCCCATTCTGGAGAATAAAAGGTGTTGCGGTGGGTATTTAGGCAAAAAAGTCAATGACGGAAAAAAAATTTTGCGGAGCGGCACCTTGGTGTAAGCATCGGGAGAAGGCCAAATCAACCTAATGCCTTCTATCCCTCATTTTTATTAAGGGAGCGCCTTTCAGGATTTGGAGGAACCACTCTCCAGCCCAAGTCCCGGTTGTTATTTATTAAATAATGGTCCACCTTGAGTATGCGGATAGCCGGCCGCAGTGGAACCATGTAATGGTCTTATTAGTAGAGTTGGCGGCAGAGCAAGACCGCAAATTTGTGATGCTCACTTTATTTTGCATGCAATGGGAAGAAGAGGAGAAAAATATTAGTAGGAGTGCAATAAAATGAAACGGGAACTATACTTACTACTACCCTTACAGCGGTAAATTTAAAAAAAAACCTGAAAATAGATCAAGAATAGTATTATTATAGGAAAATTATTTATTTAACATAATAAAACAACACAACTTACCTCATGCATTTAGTGCTTCTTCTTTTCTTGTTTTGACGTTTGTGTCGATATGTACATAAGTATGTGTCTGCCCTCTTTGGTGTTATTCAGTGAATAGCGTAGTTTGGTTGGTAACGCTATAAAGTTGCGTAAATAACAGAGCTGTGTGGGATGGGTTTTTGTTAATATTTTGTTGTTACGTTATTTTTAAAAACTTTTATAAATGAGGAAGGGTTGATTTTTAAATTCTATGAGCGCCTAGTAGTAAAGGATAGGTAATCAATATGGAAGATTTTTTAATTGATAGGGCAGGAGAGAGGCAATCATGGAGGACTTCTATGTATAATTTTTGGAGGGATTTAAAAGAAAGGAAAAAAAATGGAGCGATAATATTTAATGTACTATGTAGTATATAAAATAGGTTAGAGTTTGTATATTAAGGAATTGTATATAGCGATTTGCGGTTTAAGAGGAAGAGAGAAAGAAAATTTATGTTGGTATTTTGTGTAAAATTCCAGAATAATGGAAATAATACGAGGGTATAAAAAGGGCTTTGAGACAAATTACAAGGGGTTTTTTTTTCAATTGTGAAGTTTTTATGTGAGAAGCGGATGAACAAAGTTGTTAAAAATTTTTTTTTGAAACGACCATTAATAAAAAAATAAATTAAGATATTCGAGCCAAGTGAAATCAGTAAATGAACAAAATCATGTTAAAGTTCCAAATGAAATCGTTAATGCTGCAGATGTAACAAAAAAAAATAAATGTATTGCAGAGAAATATTTATTGGCGTATTTGTTGATAAAAATTTGAACTAAGAGGAACATATATCTATATATATATGTAAATGAATCCCTTTTTCCCTTGGTCACGGCATCACGCGTGAATGGCTGGACCGATTTCACTTATTCTTTTTTTGGTGTATTTGTTATTATTAGGGGAAGGTTCTTATGTAAAAAAATAATAATAATAATGTGTCACTGGCAGTAATATTCACGTTGTTGACATTATAACAAAGAAACATAGTTTACGTGCTCTTTGCAAATATATCGGTCGGAGTTATAATAACAAGTCGCAGAACCCATAATGCTGCAAGTCAAAGAAATACAAGAGCAAGTCAAACTGATGAGCAACGTGAAACGCGGAATGAAGTTGAACGGAATCGATGGAACCTGAACCAACAAAATAGAAGTGTTGCGTTTAACCCCTATAGAGCTGCATTTAATTATAACAAAGAAATTGACTACAGTACACTGCATATCGTTGCTATGGGACCAATGAACGTTGTTTGTCAATATTGCAAGGGATTTAAGTTTAAAAATGAAGCCCTTGGATTGTCTTGCTCGAACGGTCAAGTCAAACTGACGCCGTTGGTACCGCCACCAGAGCCATTACATTCATTGGTTTCCGGAAATGGGCCAGATTTCAGAAATTTTTTAATATCCAGCAATACTTACAATTGCTTTCAAATGACATCATTTGGCGCATAATACATAATACATATTCAGTTTGCAGTTTGAAGGATTAGGTTGAATTTGCATAATAAAGCTGCGCAAAGGCTGTGAGATATTTCCTTAGGGAGCTCCTTCAGATAGATAATTAAGACTTAAAAGTATTAAAGAAAGATGAGCGAAAAAGGTTCCAGTCCTTTATTTTGATTAAAAGTAATGTATTTGTTTTTTTTATTAAGCTTATGTTTGGTTCTACTAATCGTTTTTTGTTGATCACGATATTTTTTTGGGTGAGGAAATGATTCATTTTGTTGACCATCATAAATGCCTTGGGCTAGTTCTTGACTCTAAACTTTCATTTAAATTTCATGTTGATTCTATTTCTGGCAGAAATTGGGGTTCTTTGCGTAAAATTTATTGTACTAATTTATTTTTAATATAAGGAGAAGGTTGGCGTATGCTATTTTGTTGCCGCAGATTTTTTACTGTCTTGAGGTTGTATGTGGTACAATTGGTCCGATTCTTTCACGTTTAAAGCGCTTAGTTAATTCCATTGTCAGATTTGTTTACTGTGCTCGTCGTCGTGATCATATTTCTGACCAAGGTTGGCAACCGAAACTAACAACGGTATTGGTATCGGTATCGATACGAAGTTTTTTATTATTTCGGTAACGGTATCGGTATTTTAATTATAACGGTATCGGTATACCGGTATTAGTGCTACAAACCGGTATTGGCTAAAAATAAAAGATTTTGAACATATCGTATTTAATTTTTATTTATTTATTTAATTTGCAAAAATATTAACTAAACATTAACTTCTTTTCTAAATATTATATTTAGTAAGTAATATTAGGAACACACACATGTTCTTTTTCCTTGAGTCATTTTGCTCTTGTTATCATATATTGTTCAAATAATTTTTAAATGCTTTTAAATTTAGTTTGATCACTTACGGCCTTATTCATAACAAAAAGTTGGCATAAAGTTAGCATTAAGTTTATTCATAACACTCATGCCAAACTCTAGCTAAACTCTTGTTAACGAGCTGCCAAACGTTTGCCAACTTGTGAAAGACAGCTTTTATGTGTTGTTGTTTTACATTACCAATATTTTTTTACCTACCTTTTCATCCTGTTCCCAATTTACAGATCGTTTGCGTTGCTTTTCCATTTTAATAAAAATTATATTGTTCGTTTATTTTTTAATTTATTTTTCAATTTTAAAAATTGTTAGTATCGATGGAAAAACAAAAATGTCAAAATTAGGGATTATATACAAAAAATGGTTGCATATTTTAGGGGTATCATGCAATTTCAGAGTTGATTTATGAAAAGTTGGCAGACGGATAAAAGTTTCTTATGAATAAACTCTCTGCTAACGAGCTGCCAAGCTTAATCGGCATTCTAGTTAGCAGCTCGTTGTACGCAGTGTATAAACTGTGGCTATCTTTTTGTTATGAATAAGGCCGTTAAGTTGTGCGCGTCACTTTTAATTGTTTCAAAGAATAGCTTATTTCAGTTTTTTCAGTTGTAACAATACAAATTTATACAGGTGGCCTTAGTTATACAACAAATCTTATATGTTTAATTTTTTTGGTGCAAATTTGTTTGCAAGAAACAAAGAACAGCTGACACACTGCAACCATCTATATAAATTCTCCTTGGCCAGTAGCAAAACAATGGCAGTGTTGTCATCGTGGAGTGTGAAGGTAAAAAAGCTATTTCAACTAACACAATAGAGTTGAACATATAGAAATTTTATGCTATTTGCTTAATTGGTATGCATTTTAAATACCGAAACACTGAAATGATAAGACCGGTATAATACCGGTATTAAGGGAAACGGTATTTGAATACCGGTATTTTACGCAAAAAATTATTTCGGTATCGGTACCGATACCGGTAATCAATTTTAAACGGTATTTAATCGGTATCGGTATCAATAACGGTATCGGTTGCCAACCTTGTTTCTGACTTTGTAAAAAGTTTTCTTGGTTGCTTGTTTGGTGATTTCATTAAGATTCGTAATTTGATATTATTTAATAGAGTTATAAAAGATGGCCACCCTTCTGCCCTTCGTAAGGAATTTATTTTTTCCTCTCGTAGTAGGAATCCTTACATCGTTCCTCCTAGAGTATTTAAATCCTCTTTTAATAGATCCTATGTTGTTAGGGTTACTAAATGTTGGAATTTATTACATTTAGAATTGCGTATTTTTACACACTCTAATGTTTTCAAATTGAAACTACTTAATTTTTTTTCTTCTCTTTCTTAATTAATTTTACTGCATTTTTGGATTTTTTAATGGATATTGTTTGGATTTTCTATCACTAACTGGACCTCTGATATCATCTTCTTACAATTTCTTTTTGTTCTACTTTTAATGTATGCTGGGGAGAATATTGTATGATGATACTTTGATTATGAATATTATACCTAAATTTTTATATTTTTGTATATTATACTTACTGCCGTATTCATAGAAAATATTTAAGGTTTATTGAATGCTTATTTGACAAATTTCTATGCAACATCTGTCAAATAAGTTTTTAATAAACCTAAAATATTTTTTATGAATACAGCAGTTAGGTTTTTATTACTGTGTAATATTTTTATTTGGCCTATTTGGCTTTTATTACTCTGTGGAAATGAATAAATAAATAAATAAATAAATATGTACTTATTAGCTACAACAGATTTTGTTTTATTAAAAAAAGAAATAAATATTAGATTTGTTTAATTTTGTTTTCATTGATTTAAAGATTCGTTTTAAAATTATTCTCTAATGAATTTATTTTTATATTAGTATAATTTTATTGGATACATAATACAGTTTTTTTTTATATTTTAGGGTAAGAATATTTGTTAATAAAACCCGAATATATGTGAATTTTGGAAAGAAACAGATAAAATGATTCGCTAAATTGTTTTTAAATTTATGGGTAAAACGGCGATATGGTAAGTGAGTGAGTTGTGTGTTTCTTCGGTTAAGTGGGGTCATTTAAGATTAAGTAAAGGAAACGGAAATGACCATGGTGAACAATTTTTGTAGTTGTTTATTATGAATTAAAAAATAAAATCTAACTGTTTTATAATTTTATTAAATAAATTTTTTATTATTTACAACGTAGGAAATATGTACCGTTTTTTATTATTATTAACACTCTACCGACCACATTCACTCTTTAAACCATTAATTAAAGAAACTCAGTAAAAGGTTGTTTGTTTATATATGCATGTACCTACTCGCTTAAAAATTTTATTTGTTTTTACTCTCTTAGAAGAAAGATTATATGTATGTGACTACTAGTGTATGTAAATGTTTGAAATATTATTTCGGCATATGAGTAAACAATATATTTGTTGTAAGTAAATGCGTGTAAATTTTTAAATATCTCCCATTATAGGTATTTGCAGTTATTTAATGCAAAAAAAAAATGATGAATTTTTTTACTTAAATATAACAGCTACTGTATGTATGCACAAACATACATACATACGTACAAATGATATACTTTTTTTTTAAACTAACAGAAGTATTTATGTATGCATGCGCATGCATATGTAGCTACATGCAATGAAAACAATTTAACATAAAGATATCGTTTAAACAAAATTTAAATTATTCCTAAATAATTTTCCGAATATGTATACGAGTACCGCAAGTAAACAAACGCTAGAATGCATATGTACATATGTATGTATGTATGTATGTATGTACATAGATTACACTGATAAAAAACTCTCTCGCACACACATACCAAATAAAACTGCTATAATTGTTGTTAATTTAAAAACGTACATGCCTTTTTGTTGAACAGAAGTGTATCGTTTTTTAAATAGCACTTTTATAATTGTCATTGTTGCTGTATATATGTACCTAGTTAGTTGTTGTATTTAAATTCTTGTTTTAAAATAAAACAATAGTTTCAATTTTTTTTTTATTATTTCATTTCACTTTATTCAACGAGTCAAATTGCGGATTTCTTTCGTTGCCGTTAAGTAGTCGTTCGTCAACAATGTCGTCGTTATTGTTGTCGTTGGTGCGTTGTTGTTTTATTTATAATTTAAACGATTACTAAGTATTTGGCGTCGTTCCCAATAAGAATTTTTTATATGTATACGACTAGTTTAATCTTGTTGTTGTTTATTATTGCTATGAGTGAGTGTGTATAGGTATTTGTTTTAATTTTACCTCACTAAAATTATACCTAAAAACACGTTGTTTTTTTAATATTGTTTTTGGTTTGTTTTCTTTTTCGTTTTGTTGTCAAGAATGCGTTTAGCGTCGTTTTGTTGTATAACTTTCATTTTTAATTTTTCTTATACATAGGTACTTAATCACATTTACATTCTCGATACCTACAGTTGCTTAATAAAGTCTACATACAACACGAATAACTGCAAATAGGATTTGTAACCTTTAGTTAAACATACTTTTTGTTTACCATCGTATCCAAACATGTTCAATTTAGACTCACCACTAAAGACTACATTTTTCAAAAAAAAAAAACCAATCCGTTATTTTAATGTAGTTTTGCAAATTCAAAACGTTTTTTTTTTTAATTAGATTTGCTAATAAACGGTTTTTTTTTTGGAAAACCATTAGCCCTCAAAACATTGCGAACAGTTTCGGGATGAATACTTATCTGCATAGAAATTTCGAGGTCTTTTGCGATATTCACAGCATTTATTCTTGAATTTTTTGTTAAGAGTCTGACAACATTCCGCTTTTTGCGCACTGAAAGCTTACATGGCCTGCCTGATCGGAATTTATTTTCTGTTGTATTTGTAATATAATTTTTTATAATATTTTGAACTGTACAGCGGCTAATTCCAACAATATTTGCAATTTCGCCATTTGATTTTTATTTATTTCTCAATTTAACCACTAGTTTTCTAATTTCCTGCGAAATTTCTTTGCGTGTTTGTAAATTCTGCGACATTCTAAGGATAATAAACTACAAACTCACTTTAGCTGCTAAATTATTTTGTTTTCTTTTATAACTGGTCAAAAAAATAAGTAAAAAACGAAATTCCGTTACTTAGAGACGTGTTTTTTTTTTCTTACTTTTAGAGATGTGTTTTTGGTGTATGTACACTTTTTTGGACACCAAATTACAAGTACTTAGATTTTGGTACAATAAATGTGCACAATTATAGATGTTTTGAATCTCATTTTTAAATTTAACTAATGTATAGTAGGACTTAACATAAATGTGTTAAATCTTCAGTAAATTTCGTTAAAATCATATTTTTGGTGCTGTATGTAGACTTTATTGGGCAACTGTACATATACGATGTAAGTATGTACCTATGTATGTACATATAAACTTAGTTCTAAAACATTTATTTTTATCTTATCTTGCATTTAGTTGCGAACCTAATTAACCGCATTAAATGTGATTTCATTTCATTTTTATTTATTTTACTATCACCCTACAAATGCAACAACAAAAGTTGGTTTGTTTTTGATTAAAACTTATAAATACCACTGTATTTGTGAAATTCACCATACTTATGTTAATCACGTTATGATTGCAACTTTGCTCTTTTAAAATAATAATAAATATATGTATGTATGTATGTAGGTACATATGTACATTAAGTGAATAAAGGTATGTTTATTAAAAGGCAAATATTTGATAGAAAAAGACTTAACCACTAAACTATATAAATTTCTGCTCCAATAAATAATATAATTTTTTATCTACTACATTTACATCAGAGCCAAATCTAAATAGCAAGTATAAGATTTTGAGCTAAATCCAGTTAATTTCTACTAGATATCCCATGAAAAACTTAATCTACTTCGCCACCCTGATTTTTGCAAAAACTACTTAAAATCTAATACTACTTCGTGATTCGAATGTGGTTATTATCACATTGCCCTAAAAAATTATTACGCTGCATAGAGAAAAATTCAATCATAAATTATGAGTTGGTTGCAATTGCGCAAGTAGGTACTTTATTTTTTAAATTTTTTATGCCTAACTACATACTTATATGGAGTTTAAAGGCCTAACTATATTATGCTTTTACTGGCTTAAGCTACTGTCAAAAATCAACGAAAAGTCTGTCAAATGCTTAAGCAAATTTTTGAAGACTTTTCGGTGGATATTTTGAACTTTTTAAACTTAAATACTTACTATGACTAGTTGCAAATATTTGTACTTATGCAAAAACTGTTTTATTTCTGTATTTCCTAAATATATCGATATTGCCACAAAATTATTATTTAATGTTTAAAATGTAAAAATGGTTTACCATAAACCAAACAATTTATACATTTTTTCACTAATTTGAAAAACAAATGATAAAATTAATAAAAAACAAGTAACAGTGCTATATTCGGCCGTGCCGAATCTTATATACCCTTCACAACGTGTAGTCATGCAATAACAATTGTTTGTATCACCATTCATCCCATATAAAATACGTGCATACGTACACGTTAGAATAAATGTGGCATCGAATCCCAGCTGAGCCAAAAAAATTTTATTTTATTTTATTTAATATATTATTTATATAATTTTTTTTTTATATTTTTTTTAAATTTTTTTAAAAAATTTTTTTAAAAAATTTTTTTAGAAAAATTTTAAAAAAATTTTTTTAAATTTTTTTTAAATTTTTTTTTTTTGTAGTTTTTTTTATTATTTTTTTCTTATTTTTAATATTTTTTTTTTTGTAATTTTTTTTGTTTGGTATGTTTTTTACATGTATCTATGTATGTATGTTGTTGTTGTAATTGTAAAAAAAACGGTGGTCGTGGTTTTTTGCTCATATCTCAGAAAGTTATGGGGCGATTGTGCTGAAAAGTTGATTTCAACCAACACACAGACAGACGGGCAGACGGATAGACGGACAGACGGTCAGGGCTTAATCGACTCCTCTATTCATAAGCTTTCAGAAAATATATACTTTATGGGGTCGGAAATGAAAATTGCAGAAATTACAAACGGAATGACAAAGCTATATATACCCTTGTGCACCACAGGTGAAGGGTATAAAAAACGTACTAAATAATGCAACAGTGTGTACATATCAAATGAAAAGCTAATTTTGTAAGCAAAGTACGATCAGATTCGCAAATGACACTTGACGAAAAGTTTCTTAAGTACAATATAGTTTCATACATTTAATTTTATGTTTCCGTACATTTGCTTAAGCCAGCAAAAGCATAATATAGTTAGGCCTTAGGTTTTGGAGACCCAGAGAATAGAGAGTTACTCACACACTCTTAGAAATAAATATACTTTTTTGAAAACGAAATTACGCAAAATGTCTAAATATAATGTGAATTTGATAAAGATTTTAATAAAAATTAAGTAAACTTCGCTCAGTTCTGAATGTAAAAATATCATTCATTGTAATATGTTTTGGCTATATTTGCTATGTGTAAAATTACACTAATATCTATGTAAAATAGTGGCTGCGCTTATTTTGACAAATATTTGTCTAATGCGAAAATAGCTTATGTATTGTTGTTTAAAATTCTTTTCCACTGTGGAGGAAATTCTTGTTTGCTTGTACTTTGTTACTTGTTTTTCTATACAAATTTCATATGAGAAAAACATATCATTTAACATGTTTACTATTAGCTCTTTGTTGGTTGCCTTCAAGATGAAACAAATCGGTTTTCGTTTATAAATTTTAGGAAAATCACTGAAGTAGTTGAATTTCGAACCTATATATTAGTCTGTTTTAAATCGATTTTTTCAGGAATCATTTTCGATACTACAGTTTGCAATTTGATAACTTGAGCGTGCCAAAAAATTAGGAACTTAAGTAACGTGACATATTTAAAGATATATTTTTCAAAATTATTGTTGTCTATAACTTTGCCCATTAGTGACCGATTTGATCAAAATTGTTTACGATTAGCCTTAAAGGCATATTATATTTACAAATAGTAACAATCGCAAGTTAATTTTATCAAAAAAAAAATGGACAAACTCGACTCCCCTAGTCATAAGATATATACTTTATGGGATCGAAAATTAATATTGTAACAATTACTATATATACCGTTTGCATTACAGGTGAACAATTTAAAAGAATAGAAAAATCATTTTAATCGACGGTTCTTGCGAATTGGTTCCTTAGAACTTGACGGTACCGATCCTTTATTTTTTTTAGATTTCTTCTTAACGTCTGCTGCCTCCACTTCTTGAGGATTGTCCACTTCCTCCGAATCTTCCTCTTCGTTTCCATTTCCAGCGTTTGGAAAGTGCGAAGTTTTACGATTTTACCACCCGGTTCGACGCTGTTGGTGTATCTAGTGTAAACAGAAGTCTTACTTTCAGTAGTTGGAAGTTTCAATAAACGATAATCACGATGATTTGGTTGACGTCCAGGTAAAGTGACAGCAACAGTTTCAGCAAAACGGCAGATAAATGAAACAATTTCTTTTTTTTCCAAAGTAGTTAAAGCATCTGTACGATTAATTTTATTCGTCATGCCATGTTCGCGTGGATAAACACCATTTTTGTCGTAATGTTCGATTAGATTTTTGAAGCGTTTAATTACCATTGTATACAGAAGAAGTACATATCACGGCATATCGGCAAACTTTGAAAATAATATATCTGATTGTACCGTTTCTTCATAGCTCGCGATCGATCACCAACTTTTGACCTGAACATTGCATCGTCACGGTGAGCTGCCAGATGTGCGGAAATAATTAAATCTTGGGATTCCTTATCTAAAATTATGAAAGACGTACGAAGATCTACAGCCATCTTCTTAGGGATCACTTCATTGCATTGATTTGAACAACACGGAGGTATTTTTGAACCATACAGTCGAGCAACTAACTTTTCTTCGCGTAAATCAAGATCAGATTTATCAAGGTACATATTATCGGTATCATCTTCAGAGTCACTATCCGATAATTCTGACAAGTGATCGTCATCAGGGAAGCGATAAAGTAAATCTACTTTTTCAAATTCGTCCACCATTTCATCCTAAAACAAAAAGTAAGAATGTTATCAGTTTTAAATTATTTTCGCGAATAACATAATAAGGTTATGTGAAAAAATTTTCGTACTAACAGAGTGATATTAACGATTTAAAAGAATTATAAATGAATATTTATTATAATTCACAATTAATAATTTCAGAAAATAAAGCTGGATTCGAAAAAACGCGAGCAAAATCGATATCAAACTCATGGAAACAGCGCGCTAGGTAGAAAACAGTAAAAACCAACTAAACAAAACAAGAGGTAGGAACGGCCTACGTGCGTTTTCAAGGTTGACCAACACATTCCTGACGTCATGAGAACATCTTTCAAATGAGACCAATACCAACACGCTCAGTGATGGTACACCAAAGATACACGTATTTAAATATTTAAAATGGCTCGACTGAACAAACCCTGTTTTACCCTTAGGTTCCTTTCTATTTTTTGCGTCACATACATATGTATATCGATGTTTTTTTTATACCCTTCACACAGTGAAAAAGGGTATATATAGGTTTGTCATTCCGTGTGAAATTTCTACAATTTTCATTTCCGACCCCATAAAGTATATATTTTCTGAAAGCTTATGAATAGGGAAGTCGATTAAGCTCTGTCAGTCTGTCCGTCTGTCCGTGTGTATGTTGATCAACTTTTTGAAGCCCCCCGACATCACTTGGACCCGGGTGAGGTATTAAAATATCAGAAATATTCGGGAGTATATCGCTATTGAAAATCAGAAACATCGGTACATAAACAACTGAGATATGAGCAAAAACCCACGACCACCTCGATTTTTTTTTCACAAAAACAACATTACAACAACAACATACATACATACAAACTTGTATATTGGCTAAAGTAAACGTGGGATCGAATCCCAGCTGAGCCAAAAAAAAATTTTTTTTATATTTTAAAAAATTTTTTTTAATTTTTTTTTTATTTTTTTTTTATTTAATATATTATTTATATTTTTATTATTTTTTTTTTAATTTTTTTTTTTATTTTTTTTTTTGTTTTATATTAATTATATATATTTTAATTACTTTTTTAAAATTTTTTTTTTTAATTTTTTTTTTAAATTTTTTTTTAAAATTTTTTTTTTTAAATTTTTTTTTTATTTTTTTTTTTTTAACATACATACGTAAATTTATAATTTTACAATGGGATGTTTTTTATATATGTATATTTTTTATATGTATGTACGTATTTCATATGAGATGAATGGTGATACAAACTACTGTTATTGCATGACTACACGTTGTGAAGGGTATATAAGATTCGGCACGGCCGAATATAGCGCTCTTACTTGTTATTTCGATATTTTTGCCCAATTCTATTTTATAATATGTGTCCAAGGCATATTTATTCATCAGGTACTCTTGATTCGTCAGCTGATTATTGTTTTCTTCACTTCTTTTAAATTTCAGTTGTCAAAGTCCATAGATAGAAAACAATTTCCTCTATTTTCTCATTTATTTAAAATGTCAAACTTGACATAAAAAAAATATAGAAAAAACAATTTTCTCCGAACTTGATATGTGAATTACATTTTAGGTTATTTTGATGAAATGACAAATCCCCACATTTATATCTGTAATTTCTTTTTAAGATGTTAATTTTGGCATTTTTATTCTTTGATGAATACAAAATCTTTTTGTAAAAAATAAATAGATTTATCTTGTTTTTTTTTTTAATGTGTAGTACCTTAGTTAATTAACCGCACTTTTGTAGCTGATATTTAAACCAATACTATCTAAACTGAAACAGACAGTAGATTTGCATAATCTTTTTGATATAATCGATTCCATCATTAAGTGTGCAATAGTCTATTCACTTTGGAGTGTCAAATGTACTCGAGAATTTTGCATGTCCAAAAGTGTTTTATTGCCATTAATTTATTGCTGTATATAAAATCACCTATTTATCCATGAGATTTAATAATATTTTTAGTTATTCCTAATTTTTCACAAAATATATGTCTCGTCTACTTCTCAAAATTAATTTTTTTCCATTACTTTTGATTACACTGCATTGAGATATTTTTTTTGTACATGTCAAGGCATATTTATTCATCAGGTACTCCTGATTCTTCAGCTGATTATTTTTTTCAACACTTATTTTAAATTTCAGCTGTCAAAATACATAAATAAAAAACAATTTTTTTCTCTTTTCTAATTTATTTTAAATGTCAAACTTCTTATATAAATACAAAATATAAACAAAAAAGTTCTATTCGAACTGCAATTACGTGATGAATAAATATGCCTTGGTACAGATGATGGGGTACTACTACAAATAAGAAACTTCTAGCGATAACAGCGACGTTACATTCCATGATCCAAATCTTTGTTTGATGGTTTACGTGTTGTGCCGTATTAGTTCATTTCTTATTAATAGCGTCGATTTATTGATAATGCTTTATTTATGCTTTACCGTATAAGGCCTGCAACCTCCGCTGAAGCTGCAGACGCATTTAATTTTTTCCGGATACGTAATAACCCGTGGACTGAAACCCTCCTCCTTTATTCCTATTTGAGACCAACAGGCTAGCATTAGGCGGAATTTTTTAATCTCTTGGTTTGTTCGTGTTTTCAACATGTGTCGTAAATACTTTAAATGTGATGATTTTTTATCTCAGTTTCTATGATTCCAAAATATTCAGAATGATAATAACATGTTGTAACAAGTAAGCTCTTGCTTAATGAAATAGATATAAAAACAATACTGAAAATGCACAACTAATAATTTAGAATTATGGCAGGCACACTTTTACTGTGAGCCACTGTTGATGCAGCCTTGGAATTAAAACTAAAATGCGCGTGTTTTTCTTTTATTCGTTTTTTTATATTCAGTTGGAGTATGCATCTTGCTTTTATAATGACTAAGTAATAATGTTTGTTTGATTTCAACTAAACCAACCAAACCGAACCCCCTTTCGCTTAGCATTGCAGCTTGATGTTTTAGAGCTAGATAAATTATTTAATAAATTGCTTATTTAGTCTAGTCAAAGAGATAACAAATTTGATAACTAACAAAACTAGGAAGCTGATTACAGAATTCGAACGCTTTCGAAATTGTACGCGAACGTTAGATTTCGCTGTGCTTTTGGTATAGAGATTCCAATAAGAATTTTAAAGCAATCGGAAGCCGGAATTTGACCAGTTCTATTAACGGAAAAAATAGTCAAAATCTGGAAAAGGCCATCTAAATTTCTTGATTTATTTAACGCCAAATCGAATTTTTAAACCACTTTGTCTCGCTTTAAAGAAATGTATTTCTATGTGCATAAATGCCAGTACATAATTAAATACATGTATGTATGTATATGTACCTTGATGCCTGCAGAAGTGAAGTGCTTTTTATTTAATTGATACCTGCAAACATACACATACATATACTACTTGTATGCATATGCGTAAGTGTTTAAAACAAATAAATTATGTAAAAAAAAAATAAACTAAAATAGAACAAGTAAAAGCGCTATATTCGGCCGTGCCGAATCTTATATACCCTTCACAACGTGTAGTCATGCAATAACAGTAAATTCACGTATGTATGTTAAAAAAACAAAAAAAAAAAAAATAAAAAAAAAATTTAAAAAAAAAATTTTAAAAAAAAAATTATTATATACATTTATAATATATATAAAACAAAAAAAAAATAAAAAAAAATTAAAAAAAAAAAATTAAAAAAAAAATAATAATAAAAATATATATAATATATTAAATAAAAAATAAAAAAAAAATTAAAAAAAAAATTTTTAAAAAATTAAAAAAAAAATTTTTTTGGCTCAGTTGGGATTCAATGCCACGTTTTCCCTAACCAGTATACACGTTTGTATGTATGTATGTTGTTGTTGTAATGTTGTTTTTGTGAAAAGAAAATCGAGGTGGTCGTGGGTTTTTGCTCATATCTCAGTTGTTTATGAACCGATGTTTCTGATTTTCAATACCGATCTACTCCCGAATATTTCTGATATTTTAATACCTTACCCGGGTCCAACCTATGTCGGGGGGCTTCAAAAAGTTGATTTCAACATACACACGGACAGACGGACAGACTGACAGGGCTTAATCGACTCCCCTATTCATAAGCTTTCAGAAAATATATACTTTATGGGGTCGGAAATGAAAATTGTAGAAATTTCACACGGAATGACAAACCTATATATACCCTTTTTCACTGTGTGAAGGGTATAAAAAGTATTTGGGAACAAATAGTTGTTCTTTCTATGCATACACAAATGAATACATATGAGAGAGAATGTATGCAAGATTTTCCACCTCTGCAATTCTAAAAATAAGCCCAAAAATTTGTGTTTTTCTTTTCAAATATTGTTTGTTTATATCATCATACTACAACAAAAAGCAGTCCCATATATAGGACAATTTCTGTCGTTCATTTTGTTTTCTTTTATAAAATCAAATTTAGTTATTTTTTTAAATATATAGAATTGTATGTATGTATAATATTGTATTCGATAAATAGCGACGTGTATAACTTTAAAATGGTGCAGACTAAACGGCACAGCAGAGGGCTGATTGTAAAAATTATGGTTGGGAATCAATATGCAAGTATGTATTATACATACATACTTATGTGACTTCCAGCGTCATTGTCAAAGGAAAAAAATTCGGCCCAATGACACCTACAGATTATTATGCGCGCCCATATGCGACTATTTTTCTTGTCGAAGTAACCATCAAGTAAGAAATAAACTAATAATTTTTTTTTTTTTAAATCAGCATAGAATCCCCGTTGCTCTAGTCACGGTCGAACCACCACTTTTGTAGTAAAATTAAAAACTATTTTACCCGATATTCGAATCTTTAACGATCCATATTTGTAATGGCAAACGTTTTACTAAATAAATTCAGAAGTATTTGTCTGTAATTATCTTAGCTAAAGCTAAATTTCGATCGCTACAGAGCTTAAAATAAATGTGGCAATTGGTTTAGCTACATCGCTAAATTGGTATTCTGTGTGTTCAATCGCTTAGCTAAAATTTTACATTTAAGCCGTAGCTAATTGCTATCAGGATTCTATGAAACTATGAAATGAAAAGTTTTTGTGTGTCATATCATATGGTGCCACCATACTCTTTTTCATTTCACAGAACGAGAATTGAGACCCATGAGACTTTCACTCTGCCTTGGTGAATTACACTCAATTTACATGATGAATTTTATGACGTCCAATTTTCTTAATTGCCTTTTGAAGTTGTTACCAAAAACTACTCAAATTTTTACGATGGTTTTTTTGGACGTCTAATTTCTAATTTATATTGTAGACTATTGAATTTATAAATTTAATATTTTTTTTTTTTTATTTTGACTGTCGAAAAAACTTATTACTGTTTAATATTGTTTTTTATCAGTCAAAAAGCACAATCCAGTTCATGAGAATATTAAAATAAAACGTAACAGAAAGAAGAGAAAAAAGTGTAAAGCGAAGTGTCAAAAAAAAACCATGAAAACAGAAACCATGTCTATTTTTCTACCCTCCTTTCTTCTCTATACCGCTTGCTACCAAACAAAAAATGACGTCCAAAATTGGACGTCATAAAATTCATCATGTAAACCTACTGCATGTCTATTTTTCTACCCCCCTTTCTTCTCTACACCGCTTGCTACCAACCAAAAAATGACGTCCAAAATTGGACGTCATAAAATTCATCATGTAAACCTACTGTTACTGTTTAAAAGAGACAAGCATATTGTGGTACTTTTTTATACTTCATATTAGTGTTACCTTACTTTATGATATGCTTTTCTTTAAAATGATTTGCATTAACCAATAAAAAACATAATGAAACTAAATTTATATCTTATTTTAAGAAGTATACTCAAGAATTTCTTAGTTTTTGCAACATCCACACTAACATTGTTATGTATTTGAATAAAAAATTCAAAAAAAATTTAAAATCTTGTGATTATCGATGAAACCATCAATCGGTTAAATTATGGGGCCATATTTACAAGATGGCAACACTATGCATTTGTTTATATTTGGTAGACAATAAACACGGTGTTCGTAAATATTTTATGTGTTGTGTTTTTAAACAAATAATAAAATATTAAAATTAAAAAAAGAAATGGGGGCAAAATGTATAACAACAATATGAGTGACTTTTACCGGTGACATACAAAAGCGCGAATAATCAGAGTTAATAAGCGCAATAAACTCACAGTGAAGAGGAAACGTTTACGCAACTGTACGAATCCATTTGATAGTCCAAAAGTTGAAATCATACCCGTGTAACGTACTAAAATATCAGAAATATTCGGTAGCAGATCGGTATTGAAAATCAGAAAATCGCTACATAACCAACTGTCATATGATAAAAAAAACCTAGACCACTTCGGCTTTTCTTACACCAATACAAACTGGATGAACGTAAGTTCCAAACAATTTTTATTTTTTTATTTTTATACCCTTCACACAGTGAAAAAGGGTATATATAGGTTTGTCATTCCGTGTGAAATTTCTACAATTTTAATTTCCGACCCCATAAAGTATATATTTTCTGAAAGCTTATGAATAGGGGAGTCGATTAAGCCCTGTCAGTCTGTCCGTCTGACCGTGTGTATGTTGAAATCAACTTTTTGAAGCCCCCCGACATCGCTTGGACTCGGATGAGGTATTAAAATATCAGAAATATTCGGGAGTAGATCGGTATTGAAAATCAGAAACATCGGTACATAAACAACTGAGATATGAGCAAAAACCCACGACCACCTCGATTTTTTTTTCACAAAAACAACATTACAACAACAACATACATACATACAAACGTGTATACTGGTTAGAGAAAACGTGGCATCGAATCCCAGCTGAGCCAAAAAAAAATTTTTTTTATATATTTTTTTTTTAATTTTTTTTATTGTTTTTTTTATTTTATATTTAATATATGATTTATATTTTTATTATTATTTTTTTTTTTAATATTTTTTTTTTATTTTTTGTTTGTTTTATATATATATTTTTATTTTTTATTATATATATTATATATATTTTAATTATTTAAAAAAAAAAATTTTTTTTTAATTTTTTTTTTAAATTTTTTTTTTAAATTTTTTTTTTTAACATACATACGTATATTTATAATTTTACAATGGGATATTTTTATATATGTACGTTTTTTATATGTATGTACGTATATGGAATGGTGATACAAACTACTGTTATTGCATGACTACACGTTGTGAAGGGTATATAAGATTCGGCACGGCCGAATATAGCGCTCTTACTTGTTTTTTTTATTTATTTTTTTTTTTTTTAATATCTATATACATATGTACATAACTATTATATGTATAAAAGAGTAACGTGACTGAATGATTCATCATCGCACAGCTGTTTTTATCATTTTTTAGGTTTCTTATTCCGTTTGTAATTTCTACAATTTTCATTTCCGGCCCCATTACATATTTTCTGAAAGTTCATGAAAAGAGGAGTCGATTAAGCCATGTCAGTCTGTCCGTGTGTTGGTGGAAATCAACTTTTAGAGGCAACCATATGTTTCTCAGATCTGTGTATGGTATCAATCTCTTGGAAATATCCGGGAATGAATCGCTATTGAAATTCAGCACAATCGCCCACTTTCTGAGATGTGAGCAAATAAACACGACGGCCTCTGTTGTTTTCTCTACTTTTTACCACCTAAATTAAAATTTTTTTCAAAATTTTTGTAGATATAATATGCCTCTAGAGATATTCGTGAAAAATTTTGGATAAAGCGGGCTCTAAAGTTATAGGCAAAATTTTTTTTTTAAATATATATTCCAAAAATTTACAAACTAAAATTAATTTTTTCCAGCTTCTAGACAACCGAGATAGTTAATATTGGTATCATCTGAAAGGACTTGACAAGCGCAATATAAGCACTATAAAAAAATTTAAATTCATGTTGGTCGCCACTACAAAATGGCGGACAATAAGTTTATATTGGGGTCAAATCTGGTATTTTAAAATGTAACTTCCTAAACCTTCTCAAAATTGGTATCAAATAAAAGGGCTAGACCAGTAGAATGCAGTTAATTATTAAAAAATGTAAAATTCTAGATGGCGTCTAAGTCAAAATGGCGGATTAAATTGTATTAACCCCATTAATATGGGTATCAAATTAAATAACTTGACTAGTAGAATACAGTTAACTACGTAAAAATTCAAAATCAAGGATGGAGTCGGAAATAATAAAGAAAAATTGCGTATAACATGATACCTATGTATATAGGTTAAGCTACGATGTGGGATTATTCCTATGTACATGATGGTGAAGAGTATTATCAGATTCGGCACGGTCGAATATGGCACTCTTGCATGTTTTATTTTTTTTACTTCGTTACCTTAAATTTAGCCAATTTATATTTTATAATTATTTACTTTAAGCGTTCACTATTTTGAACGCAACTGTATTTATTATTATCTCATGCATTTACTATATATTTACGTACAGTACATAAATGCATATGCATGTATGTGGTACATTTGTACGTGCATAGGTGTGTATGTATAGTTTAGATCTAGTCTCGTGGTCGAGTGATTAGTATAGTACTACTATCAGCGTTGTCAACTCGGTGATTTTATCACCGTTTTTGGTGATTTTTAACATTTTGGAAGCGAAAAAATTGTGAGTCAGTGCTTGGTGATTTTTTTTTTAGTTTTTAGTGATTTTCTTTTTATTTCGGTGACACCAAACACTAAAATTCAAATTAATTAATTGAACAAAATTTTTTGTAAGTGTAAATTTATATACCTATACATAGTACCAAAATGTAACTTATAGTACAATTACATGCAACTCGGCAAGAAAATAATATTACACTAAAAATTTAATTATTTATAAGATAATTGATTGCCCAGAAAGTTTTTGTTTCAAAATGTCTAACTTTATACATATATGCAGTTGAGGTGAATGTGAATAAAAGAAATTCCTCTTTCTTTTGAGATCATCTTATAAATGATTAAACCTTAAAGCAAACTTTTAGCGTCCCACAACTTTAAATGTTTAAAAATTTTACCAGAAAACCTTGAAATTTTGAGTAAAATTCACATAATTAATGTTAGAAATGTTTTATCACATACAAAAGAAGATATTTTACCGTTACCAATGGCAAAATATTGAATCCAGTAGATTTTTGGATTGAAGTTAAATCGTACAAAGATGCAGTTAACTTAAATCCCTTTGAAGCATTAAACTTAAACGTTAAACTTTTGTCGCTCCCATGAATGTGTTTAAATCTAAAATTCGCAACCGAATGTCTTTAAAATCAGTTAATTCCTTACTTCACATTAAAAATGGGCTTAAACGGGAAAATTCCTGTTGCGAAACCTACCAAATAGCTGATGAAGTAAATATTCTAATATGTAATATAAAAATATTTAAATATTAAATAATAGTTGTACTTATTTGGTGAATAATTTCTTTAATATTTTGTACAACAAATTCAAATATGTTTATAAAACGTCGTATAAATGCATCAGGTATGGAAAAATTAATCCTGTCGTAATTTTTTCTAAATGTTGAAATAAATTTCTTACAATGCATCACTCCTGTGATATATTGTGAATTGATAATTACTTTAATAATTAAATATTTTTGTTCTTTTTTCCAATGTTTTTGTTTATTTTTATTTACATATAAATATATGTATCTATGTAAATCTGTACTGACTGACTAAAAGATATTCGTTGTTTGATTTTTGTAAATTTTTTTTGTTATTTATTCTGATATACATTTAAAAATGTCTTATTTATAAAGAAATTTATATAAATGTATAATTTTATTAAATAAATAAAAAAATAATTTACAAATTATAAATTTAGTGCTTTTTTTTGAGAATGACGCGTTTTTTCCTGGGTTATGGTGCTTTTTGAAGTTTTAAAGTTGACAACGCTGACTACTATTCCCCATCAGTAGTTTGTTTGGCATTAAAGTCACGAGTCTTTTAAGTGTGATTATCGTTAATTTAGCATATGGCTGTCATATAGCATACATGCCATCAAAACCCTGCCCGCCGACTTTGCATGTTATCTGGCTGATTGGCTAATCTATGTATTTCTTTTCTTTAAACACACTCTTTCAAAGCTTCACACTTTACTCTCTCAATTTTCTCGTCAACAGTGTTGCTAGAGTCACAAAATAATCTTAAACGCATACAGCTTTACAAATCAATGTCAAGCAAAACTCTTTAAAGTTGTATACAAAAACATTAATTAGATTAACATACCCTTCTTCACTTTATATACTACTTACTCTAGTAAGAGAAATGTTTTGTTATTTTTGTTTTGTAATTTATGTTTACACTGAAATATTGTGATTGGAAGTAGTGTGAAATATAACACATAACTTTTAGAACACCTAACGCAACTCTGTACGAAGTACTAGTGTGTTGTCAGCGTTGTCAACTCGGTGATTTTATCACCGTTTTTGGTGATTTTTAACATTTCGAAAGCGGAAAAATTGTGAGTCAGTGCTTGGTGATTTTTTTTTTAGTTTTTAGTGATTTTCTTTTTATTTCGGTGACACCAAACACTAAAATTCAAATTAATTAATTGAAAAAAAATTTTTGTAAGTGTAAATTTATATACATACTACCAAAATGTAACTTATAGTACAATTACATGCAACTCGGCAAGAAAATAATATTACACTAAAAATTTAATTATTTATAAGATAATTGATTGCCCAGAAAGTTTTTGTTTCAAAATGTTTAACTTTATACATATATGCATATGAGGTGAATGTGAATAAAAGAAATTCCTCTTTCTATCATCTTATAAATGATTAAACCTTAAAGCAAACTTTTAGCGTCCTACAACTTTAAACGTTTAAAAATTTTACCAGAAAACCTTGAAATTTTGAGTAAAATTAACATAATTAATGTTAGAAATGTTTTATCACATACAAAAGAAGATATTTTACCGTTACCAATGGCAAAATATTGAATCCAGTCGATTTTTGGATTGAAGTTAAATCGTACAAAGATGCAGTTAACTTAAATCCCTTTGAAGCATTAAACTTAAACGTTAAACTTTTGTCGCTCCCATGAATGTGTTTAAATCTAAAATTCGCAACCGAATGTCTTTAAATTCAGTTAATGCCTTACTTCACATTAAAAATGGGCTTAAACGGGAAAATTCCTGTTGTGAAACCTACCAAATAGCTGATGAAGTAAATATTCTGATTAATAGCAATGATATTTATAAAGCATTACAATTTGAAATTAAGACTATGTTGTGGCCAGATGATAGTGATAATAATGAAGAAATAATAGGCTTTAACATTGATATTTGATATTATTTACACAGAGAAAAGCTTAAATCCTAATCGAATTATTAAACTGCAAGTTTATTAAAATTTTTCATAATTTTTAGTTAGAAATAGTTCTATTTAATTACTCTAATATGTAATATAAAAATATTTAAATATTAAATAATAGTTGTACTTATTTGGTGAATAATTTCTTTAATATTTTGAACAACAAATTCACACATGTTTATTAAACGTCGTATAAATGCATCAGGTATGGAAAAATTAATCCTGTCGTAATTTTTTCTAAATGTTGAAATAAATTTCTTACAATGCATCACTCTTGTGATATATTGTGGATTGATAACTACTTTAATAATTAAATATTTTTGTTCTTTTTTCCAATGTTTTTGTTTATTTTTATTTTCATATAAATATGTGTATCTATGTAAATCTGTACTGACTGACTAAAAGATATTCGTTGTTTGATTTTTGTAAATTTTTTTTTTATTTATTCTGATATTCATTTAAAAATGTCTTATTTGTAAAGAAATTTATATAAATGTATAATTTTATTAAATAAATAAAAAAATAATTTACAAATTATAAATTTAGTGCTTTTTTTTGAGAATGACGCGTTTTTTCCTGGGTTATGGTGCTTTTTGAAATTTTAAAGTTGACAACGCTGTGTGTTGTTATCTGCATTAAAAACCATACATACACACAGTAATGTATGTATGTATGCATTTTTAATATTCACAGTATTGTTGTTGTAAACAGCAACATTGCAAAGAAAATTTTGTTCCACTCGCAATACAGAGCAGGCACGATTGGTACAGTTTTTCATTTATTAAATTATTATTGGTGTATTAAAGATTTACGGCCGTATTTAATGTGTTTTTTTCAATTTATTATATTTATTAAACAAATTTTGTAGGTTTAAACACTTTGCTCAAAAAACCTTTAATAAACTTAATAATTGATTATGAACATGGATTTTAGTCTTGTTTAAACAATTGACATGTGTATGTATCTAGTTACTTAATTTGTATATCGATGGTCTCATGTAGAAGGGCCCTAAATCGTACTTTTTACGAAATTGAGTTTTCCAGTGATTTCAATACATTTCACACAATTACACCTCAACATAAAAATTGAACGCATTAGTATCAAAAATAACAGTTTTGCAACCGATTTTACAAAAGAAATTGCATTACGATAATACAGTTTCTGTTACGTTTTTACCTTCTCCTGTAAAATAACATTTATTTGAGTTAGGCCCTTTCTACATGAGACCGACGATATATGTATATGTACATTGGAAGCCTTTTCGTAATGTTGGAAAATTCGTATTCGTTTTTCTTCATTTGATATTAAATGCTTTATTTAAATCAACAAGTGTGAAGGTTCAATTCTTGGACAAGCTGAATCTCGTATGGAAACTTTCCTATTGTGTGCAAAAATCTCTGCAGGGACGCTCGTGAGAGGCCAAGTTGTGTTGAACGGCCCCAGGTGGATTTATCTCCATCTTTTCGAATACTCCTCTGTACCAGTTCAATATTGTCCAGTGTGCACCGTTCGTCCTCTGTCAGCACCAGGAAGGCTCCTTACTGCCCCTTGTTGTCGAAAATTTGCAACGAGACAGTTTATTGTTGACTATGAGGGTCCAACCCGCACATTAAAATAACGACGATATGCACACTGAGTCAAAACAATGAATCGTTGATTTGAAAAATAAAGCTCAGCAATTTGGGCACGTTGTTCAATTGAGTACTGCTCCATTTTAAATTCCCCAAGTCTTCTTTTGCAAAATACTGAAAAGAAAAATGAAAATAAGAAAGTTATAAGCAATTCAAACCCCTTCGATAATTTTGGGCCACCCAATATATATTGTTACAGATTTATTTTAAACAGCTGTATTTGCATTGAAGGTTTTTTAGTTATATTTGCCGTAGTTTAAGTTACAGTAGTTTTGTTTGTATTAGTTTGTGTACATTTAACATTTCGTTTGGTTCGCTGGTTGTTCGAACATGATGTTAAGTTATATGCAGCCTATGTGAGTTATTATGTGCAGCATACTCTTAGGCACTTTTATTATTCCTGCATATTACTTAACATTAACATTACGTCTTAATTTAAATGTAACGGCTTTCAAGTAATTTACAGAATAAACTAGTGTGTACATACGAGAATTTTGTCGAATGTTACAGACACCACTATGTTACTTTAAATAGCCGACCAACACAGCTAACATGATCAGTATTCAAGTAGAGCTTGTAAAGTGCGTATCAAAGTGAGTTTGATAATAAAAGTGTATAACCATAAGTGAAATAAGTAAAGTGCTATAAAACATAATCTGAGTGTGTTTAAGTTAATAAAGTGCTAACTAATTTCAACTGTTTTTGATTGCAATAAAAGAACTCAAGGTGTATTTAAAGGAAATAAGCCAACCTTTATAAAAGGTATAAACGTAACAATATGTACAACAATACCTGCTTACTGTCATATTCATAAAAAAAATATTTTAGTTTTATTAATAACTTATTTGACAGATGTTGTAAAGGAATTTGCCAATATAAAAAACTTAAAATGTTTTTTTTTTATGATTACGGCACTTAAAATAAAACATTTTGTGTGTTCAAAAATCAGTCATTAGACATTAGTTTTGTTTTGCAGTGTCAATTCTAACGCCTTTTCTTGAATAAATCTCTATTAAAGTGTCTTGAAAGTTTCAACATTGTCTCATCAAGTCAAAATATATACATATGTAATTGCATCTTCATGTTTTACCTTTGGCGATGAAATCGCAGGAACTAAAACTTAATTAATTTATTATTTGACCTGTTGGGTCACCAATCATGCAGATCTTTAAAACTAAAACTAGAATTTGGAAAATTAGCATTGAGTAAATTTATTGATGGTGCGCACGTCTTCGCCAAATCGTAAGAATAAAAGGTCTTACTTTATCTTAGTCATCAAAACCGCTGTCAAACAAAAAATAGTTTCTACAATTTTTTAGCATATCGCCATAGGGTTTCTCTTATGACAATGCAACTAGAGATACTGCTTCAAATAAATTTGTCTTTTTGAGAGATGTTTCAAAATCTTCAGTTGAGGCTACAGTTTTCCATAACAAGCTAAGTACAAAGATAACTAGATAACAAAGATCTTTAAACGTCGTATCGCATTTTGGTCCATCAGTTGAATTAGCAGGATGACATGAGGCGGCATATAGCCTCAAAATCACTGTGAAGCGATGGGGGTTCGAAAATATTAATATTTTACATTTGAACCTGAACTTTTGAATGGGCACACATTTTCCAGTGCTTGACGTATCAAATTCGTTACCGAAATGATTAAACTGAAAGTCACGTCATTAGCATCACTTTCCTCTGCTGTGGTTTTTTAAATTGAACTAAAATAAAATCGAAGATTTGTATACATAATTAAATGGTAAATTAAGAGATTTTATACAAACGAGTAACACAAATTATATATAAATTGAATAAAACAAATTCGTCGACATGCTACATAGGTACATACATACATATATCGATGTTTTTCTTAAAAACATTTGTTTGCAAATAAAATCAACTCCGTAATTATGTATGTGTGTAAATTATAGAGCAATTTTTTTATGTTAAAAGTTTCTATGGATGTAAGTATGTAGGTTTATATGTATTTTATTATAATTTCGTAGATTCAATCCCAATGTGTAACATACAGAGCGACATCAACATCTACATACAAACAAACATTATTATTTTTAGTTCTCATTAAGAAAGTCACGAGATTAAATTATAGCATTTTCAAAATGGTATGCGTATGTAGTTATATGTAGACATGTAAATATATATTGATGTATGTACATATGTATATAGATACATATAGTGAATCACAAAAGTAAATACATAAGTATGTATGTAACTTACAAAAGCAGCAATAAACAATAAAACTTTTAAGCCTGAACTAGTAGAGCCCTGATGGCCCCAATAGAATTTTTGCATTGTATGTATTTTAATATTATTTGCAGCCATTTGTATTCCTACAATAATTTTCATAAATAGTATTTTATCCGCATAAGGGTAACACTTCCCTTTCTCTGATCCTTACCATTTCCAGTTTTTTATGGGAAGTTGTTTTCAAAAGTAACTACTAAATACTTAAGTTGAAACCAAATAGATATTACGATTTTCCAGAATTGTCATCATATGTTATTTTTTGACTAATATCGTAGCCATTTACATGGAATTTAAAGCCTATAACAATTATAATTCTGCAGATATGCCATTAAATATATTTTATTTGTGTGGGAGGTGCACGCCCACTTTCTGCTATACGAATGAATTGTACAATTTTTAAGAAAATGTCTAATACCAGGATCGCAAACTCTAATAAATATTTATTGTTCCTGAAATAAATCATATAATAAGTTTTTGTGTGGGGGTATCCATTTTTCCCGATTTTTGGTTGGATTAAAATAAATGAGATAAAAGTAAAACAAGTATGGCTTTAAGATAATGTGTAAGTGTAATATTTTCCTATATAGGTCATAAAATGTAATTTCTTTATATTAAAGATGCCACGCCCATTGTTCTTTTTCAGCTCATCACGAATGTTGAAAACTTTAGATATAACAGTACTTCGGATATGTGGCAAAAACTGTTGAATTTTTATGGAAGATGAGTGCCACACCCAGTTTAATTTTGAAGAAAAAATTACCACAAGAACCATACTAGAGCTTAACGTCTAGGTAGAGTAAGGTAGAAAAGGCAGCTGTTGTGCAGCTCACTTGGGTCCATTATATTGATCCCTTTGTGATACCTGAATAGAATAAAAAATAGAGAAGAGAAGCAGACAAGTCCAATCGAACCCGCAACCCCCAAACTAGCACACTACTGACTAGTCTACCGGGGCATCCTCCCAGCTTAACGTCTAATCGTCATCCGATTTTAGATGAATTATACAATATACCATTAGATTGGTATTTCACTTTATGCGAAGAAAACGGGCATTTGCATATTGAAAATGCGTTTTGATATCAGACATCATTGTGTGAACAAATGTTTTGGCAGTTTGAACGAGAACAAAATACAGAAAAAATTGGTCCACACGAGAAAAACTCTTGGGCTCACAGAAAATTCTTTGTTATAAAAACAAATCGATGGTATTTGATGACGTACTTATATAAGGAATCGACACGCATTTTCCTTCCTAAAGGCCAGTATGCAGTTTCGCCTGAATGACAAGAACAAAACAAGTGAGAGCGCAATATACGGCTTGTACCATCATGTAATGAGCATAACTCATAATTATATGGTGCAACTGTGGCAAAAACTTATTTAGAAAGTCGATAATTTAAACTTTTTTTTTAATATTTTTCGCCCATATCTTTGTCGGTAATTGACCTATTGAACCAAGATTTTGTGTAAATTCTGCAAGGGTACATATTTTTGTTTCCAAGAAATTCAATAGGTGCGCAAAATCTGACTTTGTTTGAGTAAAAATAGAGGTAATCGCGTTCTTTCGCTTATATCTAACTAATCTCATAATACATAACTGATTTTCAAAAACAAAATTCTCAAAAGCGTATTTGATAAACTATACAAGTCAGAAGTATAAGTGTGGGCTTTAAAAATGCATTTCCTCTATAAGAACTAAGAATTTATACACTTTGTAAAGTGTATAAAATGATACGAATGTTAAAAAAAAATGTGAAAGTGTAAAAAACAAAAATCCGAAACGTCAAACAATTGTCAGAACATTAACTTTTGTTTGAGTAAACGAAAGAAAGACTTCGTATTAAAAAGTGTAATAGCTTCGTACTAGCAAACAGAAAATTGCCTGAAAAATTTTTAAGCCTGAATTTTTAGGCTTCCTTACATACTTGTTGAGAAAATCTGAAATTGAAGAAGAACTTAATACTGGCCTTAATGCAATTTCTATTGCAGTAATCAATTTGTCAGTTCTGTGCAAATCCATTGATGTTATGTTTTTGGACGATTTCTTACTTTTTCTCCAGTAAATGTCAAGTATGCTCTATAGGATTCTTGTCTGGAGATCGTAGAGTTTTTAAATTGTTTGCTGTATTAGATAAAGCATAATTGCGGTTTCTGTTAAGTATCTTAGAAGAATGTAAATACGAAATTACTTCTGTGCCTAAATTTTTTTTATTCACTGTACCTATGTAGGTATATTAAAACACCTAGTATGTATGTATGTATATGTGAATGGGACAACATTGTAGGTATTATTTGTAGAAATGCAGATAACTGTTTTTTAATTTTGTCACAAGTTGTTTTTCTTTAACTATTTTATGCAACCCAGCGTTACCGCATATTTTTTTAAAAACTTCGTATTTCTAAATAAACAATTAAAAGAAATAAATAAATAAAATAAACAAAAATAGTTTTTGCCTGCGTTTACATTAAAAAACTTTTCTTGCAGAAAGTTTTATTTTTTATATATGTATGTACATACATACATATGTAGGTAAATATGTATTTACTTATATAGGTATGTATGTACGCAAATAACGTAAGATTTATAAATACGAAAGAAAAATCAAAAAACCAATAAGTCCAATATCTAAGACTGGGACCACTTACGATTGGGTAGACTTAAGTCCACAGCTTATCATTGTTTTTTTTGTGCATTTCTCTTCTCTAATGTCAAAATTTGTTTACCTTTTTATACCCTTCACACAGTGAAAAAGGGTATATATAGGTTTGTCATTCCGTGTGAAATTTCTACAATTTTGATTTCCGACCCCATAAAGTATATATTTTCTGAAAGCTTATGAATAGGGGAGTCGATTAAGCGCTGTCAGTCTGTCCGTCTGTCCGTGTGTATGTTGAAATCAACTTTTTGAAGCCCCCCGACATCGCTTGGACTCGGGTGAGGTATTAAAATATCAGAAATATTCGGGAGTAGATCGCTATTGAAAATCAGAAATATCGGTACATAAACAACTGAGATATGAGCAAAAACCCACGACCACCTCGATTTTTTTTTCACAAAAGCAACATTACAACAACAACATACATACAAACGTGTATACTGGTTAGAAAAAACGTGGCATCGAATCCCAGCTGAGCCAAAAAAATTTTTTTTTAAATTTTTTTTTTATTTTTATACCCGCCACCAAAAAAATGGTGGGGGTATATTCATTTTGTCATTCCGTTTGTAACACATCGAAATATCCATTTTAGACCCCATAAAGTATATATATTCTGAATCGGGGTTTGATTTTATGACGATCTAGCTATGTCCGTCCGTCTGTTGAAAGCACGATAGAGGTCGCACCGAAAAAGCTAGGGAGCTCAAATTTTGCCAGAATCTTTCTTATAGACAAGGTTTGTTTGGTATTGAAAATGGGCTAAATCGGAATATTAGGAAGAGAGTTATAGCTCGAAAAGCAAGAGTAGGTAGAAAAAACCGTGTCCTTCAAACATCGAATAAAATGGAATTGTGTCCAAACGCATTAACGTAGACTCATGAAACTTCGAATATATATTTCCTGGGTAAAAACAATATTTTTCACCGAAAATTGTCTAAATCTATGCATTAGGAGAGGAGTTATCGATCAAAATGTACGAAAATTTATACCGCACAGTGTATTTTTCGGTATATTTAAAAACAAAAACGTCATAAAAGCAACAAAATTGGATGTACGACTCTGAAATTTTGCACACTTTGCTTTTTGGTGACACGCTTTCTTGTAACGGCAAATCAATGTGCCACGCCCACTTTTACGCCCACCTCCCATATAACGTTTTAACTAAAATTCATATAATTTCTCTATTAATAAAGATTTTGGAATAATAAAGGCCTATTTTGAAACACCTCAGTTGTACTCATTCGGAAAAATAACTTTGACACGCCTACTATAACGCCCACTTTTCACGTTATCTACCGTTAATGAAATGTAAAAGCTAATAAAACCGCTAAAATTAGAGGTATGATGATAAATTTTGCTACGTCTATCCCCCTAGGCAATTTCATTACTATGCCAAAAAATTAAGGTGCCACGCCCACTTTTACGCCCACCTCCCATATAACGTTTTACCTAAAATTCATATAATTTCTCTATTAATAAAGATTTTGGAATAAAAAATGACTATATTGAAACACCTAAGTTGTAAATACTCATTAGCAAAAACAACTCTGACACGCCTACTAAAACGCCCACTTTCACTTTTGAATTGTGTCCAGACGCATAAACGTAGAGTCATAAAACTTCGAATATATATTTATCGAGTCAAAAGAATATTTTTCCCTGAAAATCGCTTAAATCTATTAATTAGGAAAAGAGTTATAGATAAAAATGTACGAAAATTTATACCGCACAGTGTATATATGTACGATTCTGAAATTTTGCAAACATGGCTTTTTGGTCAAAGTCTTCGTTATAACGGAAAATAGATGTGCCACGCACACTTTTTTCCTTAAAATTTTATAAAAATATATTAGTCATATATATTAGCATTTATTCATCTTACACTGCGCCATTTATTGTGCTGTAGCTAAATATAAGATAAAGATGATAAGATAGATGACTCTACTAGCAACTACTAGATGGCATGCTAACAACTTATGCTTATGTTCTCCTGAAATTATGCTCTATTAAAAATGGGAATTTAGGAAAATTTTGACCTAAGTCAAAAAAAATTATCTCAACATTATAAACAATTTATTTGCATGTACTAATGGCTAACAAATTTTAAAATTATACAAAACTTATTTCGTTTGAAAATCTTTTAAAAGCAAAATGTTATAGAAGTTTAAAAATCAAAATTTTACTAATAAATTTCCCGTTTTAGAAAAATGCAGAGAATGTATATTTTAAATCACCCTGTGGCCCTTAAAATTTAAACTTAAATTCACTTTCTTCCTCTTAAATTCATGTAAATTCTCTATGAATAAAGATTTTGGAATACTAAAGGACTATATTGAAATATCTAAGTTGTATTTATTAGCAGAAACTCTATTGACACGCGTATTTTAACGGCCACTTTCATTGAAAGACTAAATTTACGAAAACATTTTACTAGCATAGCGAAGTTATAATGGGTGGTTTAATTTTAAGGGACTATGTTGATTTTGAATAAAATTATTATTAAATTATTATCATTTATTTTTATAATGATAATATTTGTATGCTTCAATTATGTATGGAACAAAATATCGGCCAAATGGCCCCCCAAACTAGGCGGCACACCACGATCCGATAGTCCAAATTTTCAATGACACTGTTGCTGCTCGATTGTTGGGCACGATGATGAGTCGAGGTTGCTTGCTCTTTTGCCACGTTATCGTGAAAAACAGCAATGTTTCCCATTCAACGAACTAAGATGGCATTCACAGATGTTTTCACATTTCATACAGACCTGCTTTGCAGACATTTAAATATTTTTTACAATTCTCACGATTGTGGACGAATTCGAACGATTATGTTGACCAAAAGAATCACGAAGTGCACAAAATGCATTTTGATTTGAACGCCCATTTTTATAAAAATCTTTAATATTTAAAAGCGTTGCTCCATTGCGTATCTTTCCACGGTTCAAATTGACTTAGTCTGAGATTGAGAAATGTCAAATGAAATACAAGGAAAAAGTTGAAGTTTAGATGTGGTTCACCTTAAACATGGACCCTTAAAATTTAACCATCCTCTACAAAGAAAGTGATACATATTTTATTATAAAGAGATTATTCTATAGCGATTCACAAAATAATAAATATTGTGCTTTAAATGTTCACAAAATTGGTGGTGGGTATAAAAGATTCGGCACAGCCGAATATAGTGCTCTTACTTGTTTTTTTTATTTTTTTTTTTTATTTTTTATATAATATATTATTTATATTTTTATTATTTTTTTTTTAATTTTTTTTTTTTAATTTTTTTTTTTTATTTTTTTTTGTTTTATATATATTATATACATAATAATTTTTTTTAAAATTTTTTTTTTAAATTTTTTTAAAATTTTTTTTTTTTTTTTTGTTTTTTTTAACATTCATACGTGAATTTATAATTTTACAATGGGACGTTTTTATATATGTATGTTTTTATATGTATGTACTTATTTCATATGGGATAAATGGTGACACAAACCACTGTTATTGCATGAATTCACGTTGTGAAGGGTATATAAGATTCGGCACGGCCGAATATAGCGCTCTTACTTGTTTTAGTTCGTTCACATACCTTGTTTTATGCTAGACGCATATGCATCATAAATATTTTTATACCCTCACCTGTGGTGCACAAGGGTATATATACTTAGCTTTGTCATTTCGTTTGTAATTTCTACAATTTTCATTTCCGACCCCATAAAGTATATTTTCTGAAAGCTTATGAATAGAGGAGTTGATTAAGCCCTGACCGTCTGTCCGTGTATTGGTTGAAATCAACTTGTATAAGCAACTGTATGTTCCTCAGATCTGTCTATGGTATCAATCTTTTGGAAATATCCGGGAATGAATCGCTATTGAAATTCAGCACAATCGCCTCATAACTTTCTGAGATATGAGCAAAAAAACACGACAACCTCGTTTTTTTCACAATTACAACAACAACATACTACATACATACATATATACTGGTTAGAGTAAACGTGGCATCGAATCCCAGCTGAGCCAAAAAAAAATTTTTTTATTTTATTTTTTTATTTAATATATTATTTATATTTTTATTATTTTTATTTTTTAAGAAAATTTTTGTTTAACATTTTCTTATATTTTTTTTGTAATTTTTTTTATCGTTTTTTTGTTTTGTTTGTAGGTATTAATATTTATTTTTTTTATTTTTTTTTTTTTGTAATTTTTTACATACGTAAACTCAATTTATAATTTTGCAATGGGATGTTTGTATGCATATATGTATGTTTTTTATATGTATGTACGTATTTTATATGAGATAAATGGTGATACAAACAATTGTTATTGCATGACTACACGTTGTAAAGGGTATATAAGATTCGGCACGGCCGAATATAGCCATTACTTGTTAGCCATTAAATTTAAAACCTTTTTGCATCTCAAAAAACTTATAAAAAAATGGAACGCTGATAGGTGCAACCTTTGAAATTATCTAGTGTTTGTTAACAGACATTTTAATCACATTTTTAAAGAGATTTGTTAGCTGTTTGATAATTATGCAAACATGTACCTACCTATGAGAAATTACCTACATACCTTACAAAATCTTTACTCATCTAGTAAGTTAGCAAGTTACATTAGAGATATGTATAGGTATATACATAAACTGGTTATAAACGAATCACATCTCATTTTCATTTAAGTTGTCTCAAAATTCATGACCCTTGCTTACAAATTTACTTACAAAAAACAAGCAAAGTCCGGTTACCAATAAAGTTGAATTTTAACTGGTTATTTTTATAATTTCGCAATACTAAAAAATATAAATATTATTATTATTATTAAATATTATATTTGTAGAAAAATAGCAAATAACTAAAAATTACTAACGGCAGTTTTATCAGCATTGAACCATTCCTGCCCTCTAAGGGAAAAAAGTGTTAATTGCATAAGACTAAACACAAAACAAGAAAAATTACTTTATATATGTATGTTCATAATAAGAAAGAGTACAAACATTTTTTTCTCTCTATTTAATGCATTTCTTCGTTTTTGTTTTGAATATTATTGCTTTTGTTGTTGAATATTTATAGTTTTCTGCCAACGGAAAGCTCCATTATCAGACCTCATACCAGTGCTGCCATCTTGGCGCTATGGTAAATGAAATGTATTCAAAAGTATAACAAGAATAAACTATAATTTAACTATAGAGTGGGCCAAAAGTTATATTTTTTATTCTATTTTTTTATAAATTAAAACTGCGAATTTTGCAAATACTGCTGACAACATTTTTCACATACATATATAAAACATGTTACTGTTTATTTAGTAGAAAATGGATTTTTACGTTAAACACTAACAAATCTTAAAAGAGAAAGACTCAAATAAAGACAAAACTCACACAGTAAGACAATGCATACATACCTATCTACTAAAATAACCATTCACTGCAAACAAATGAAAGTTGAGTTTTGGATAGAGGTAGATTGTAAATTAAATTACCGAAATAGTTATTTTTTAGTATAATAATGTAGTTTTTGGTTAACTAAAATTTTGAAAAAATTAATTATGTAATGTTAAGAATAAAAAGTTACTAAATAGATTTTCCCGAACGGTAACACTTTTATCGATAGGAAAATGGTATAGATACTTGTTATTCGATGATTTACTAGGAAAAATTTTAGTTTACTTTAAGTAAGATAAAGAAATTGTATGAAATGTTAGGAATAGCAGGTACTGCCTTCGTTTTAAGTATGGGAAAAATATATAAAACTGGCATATATGCTCACTCCCTGCTAGCAAAGGGAAGTTTCATTTTATAAAGGTAGTAGGTAGGTGGTAGGATGATCGATTATTTGACTTTTTTAAGAAACCGGTTTTCAAATAGTTTGAAATTTAGAATTTAAAAAAAACCGGTTGCTATTTTGAAAATTAAGAAAAAACCGATTAACCGGTTCGAATATATAAAATATAATATTTAAAGAAAAAATGTTGTTCAAAAAGATTAGAATAAAAATTATATCTAAATATGAAATTTTTACAGTTTATAAAAATAAATAAGACTTTTTATAACGCTGTTATAAAATTTTGTATCTCCTTCTGTACATTTTTTAAATGTTTAATAGATCTTTTAAACTAATATGCACTCACGTATTTTGTTTGAAATGATTTCTGTAATTTGAAATACATTTTAAAGGCTAGGGAGAAAATCTTTAAAATTTAATTTTAAAAATTCTTTCTTATACCCCTAACAGATATACAAATATAGGCATAAACTAGTTTGTTCAATGGTTTAATTGCAATTTAAGTTGACAGACACTCAATGCCATTAATTAAAATTAGGATCTGGAAAAAGATATTATTGGTTTTTCTTTATTGTAACTACATTTTTCACCTAAAAGTGATCGATAAGCTTAGTTTATGCTTCAATTACCTTTAACTTTTAATGATAGGTTTATATCCTATTAAAAATATTATTTGAGCTTAATTATTTTTCTTATTTTGCATTTGTTTTTTAAACAACAAATAGATTTCTTAAAATGTTATAGAAGAATATTTAATAGTTTTTATTTTCTGATTTTTGGAAACTTTTCGCGTACTTAATATACTATGGTACGATTGGTTACAAAAATATATGAAAATAAACTTAAAAATATAAAAAACCGGCTTTTTCGGATAAAAAAAACCGGTGTATTCGATATACGAAAAATCAACATTTAGAAAAAACCGCCAGCAAAAAGAGGAAAAAACCGGGTTTTCCACCGGTTGTAAAACCGAGTCAATCACCCTAGTAGGTAGGTAGTAGACATTCATTACTTCGACTATATTTGTAACAGTGCTTAATTTTACTATTAACAATTAAATTCATTCCGAGTTTTTTATTTTTTATATTGTGTCTAAAATGTATAACAATATAATATACATACGTGTTACGTGGAATCTTCAATAGTAACGAAAACTAAACAAAAGTAGCCCAACGGCATCACTGGGATAGACATTAAACAAAGAAATGTTTACAAAACAAAATCCAAAAGAAAGTACACAATAAATGACAACAAAAAGCCATAGTAAAAGCATTTATTCCTAATTTACTTAATTCAGTTTCATTATAACAAATACATGTACACGTTTGTTTTTTAATTCTATATTTAAGAGAGTGTAATGCGGGTTGCTTATATGAAGATTGTAAGAGAGTTCTCTTTTGAGATTTTATTTCCTCATTTGTTTTTTATTTTTTTTACTCAGCAATAACTATTTTCAGCGATGCCAATTTGGCGCGTTAAAACGGCCCAAAAGTCGAATTTTTGTTGGTCAGTGACTATTTTATGAGCAATATTTTTGGAAATTATTGTCGCAGCAATTCTGTGGTTTTCATGGGCAACCACGTATGTCTTAAAATCAAAATTTTCCGAAGAGCTACAATACCGTGTTAGTGCTGAACGATTTTTGAATCTATGTGTTATGCCATTAAAATCATCGGAATCGGTCCATCTTATTTGAGAAATTTTTAAAATCAAGTAAAGGCAGTCTAAAACCAAATAGTATGGCGTTATTAACTCAAAATCGTATAAAATGAACATACGCGGTTGCCCATGAAAACCACAGAATTGTCAAATTCAATTGCCCGCAACATCTTGACGTGTGGACCGCAATATAGCATGGATAGTGTGGATAGCAATAAATATAATGTTTATTTAAAAAAAAGGTTTAAGTATAAAAGAACTTTATTAATTTTTTGTTTACAATTGATAAAAATGACGCACAACACTTCACAGCAAATTTTTATGTTATTACGTGTTCACCACATAGAGATATAAGCTTGAACATTGGCATTTTGACGCCGTCATTCTATCGGCGATATTGCCTATATTAACACATAATCGCTCTGGCGGGTAAAAACTCGCTAGGTTAGCGCGATGTACTTTAACAGTAAAATTATCGAAATTGTGTTATATTATTTCTAAGATATAATAATTATAAAATAATTAAGTACAAATGTTTTTTTCTTTTCAATTTGTACATTCTTATTTTTTGTTTATTGGCGTGTTCAGTGAAAATTTAAGTATCAACATAATTCCCGGAACAAATTTTTATTTATATGATAAAAGTTGTATGAGAGATGAACCTGGAACCTAACTAATATTTAATTAAAACTGTTTCTAAATAAATAAGTCCACGAATACTTATTTGATTAAAAATTTTAGGCAATTACGAATAAATTATAAAACTATAAAAGTTTACCGGAATATATTTATAGATTTTAAGTATAAATGGTCAATGAAAATCGCTAGAGGGAGATGATCCGAAGCTTTTAGACGAAAAATAGATTTAAATGTAGAGTGTATTTGGTTTCAACAGGATGGTGCCATTTGCCAGACATCAAGAGAAACAATTAATCTTTTAAAAGAAAAGTTCAAAAATTATTTCTCGCAGAGTACAGGTAAATTGGCCATCAAGATCGTGTTATTTAAAACCTTTAAACTGTTTTTTGTGGAGTTTTTTGAAATCAAAACTGTACAGCAATAATCCTACAATAGTTCAAAACAATATTATAGAGCAGATATCAACCATTGAAGACAGTTAATTAAAAAACGTAATTGAAAATTTTGGCAAAGATTGGGAGCTTGCGGAGCTAGTAGGGGGGGTCACTTATCCAACATAATATTTAATTTTCAACCGGACATTTGGTATTTTTATTTCTATTTTGTTAACTACTAAAACCATCAACAAAAATCACCTTTATCCGTGCTAAATTCACAAAATTATCGCTGAGTTTATTTAAGAAATAACAGGTTTTTATTAAAAAAAAAAATAAAAAATAAGTTCATGTCTAGCGCTTTTTGGTTCTAAGTTATTGACATTGCTGTATGTTTTATGCCATTTTTAAATTTGTCAGTGATGTTAGATCGGATGGAAAGTATTTGGTATTAAATTGTGTACTTGATACTTTAACATTAATTTACTGCAAAAACTAAGCGATATTTAGACATGTACAGTCAAGCAAACAGTTATACGTACCCTTAATGAAAATATTGTTTGAAATAAATTTTACATTTCTAATTTCCTATGATAGAGCAATAACACGTGCCTTTAACGCTGGGTCTCCACGTAGCAATTTTCATTGCTAAGCATAAGCAAAAACGTAGGCAGAATAACGGCACTTTATTGCTAAAGTATTTTTATTTTGATTGGGTGGAGAACACGACTAAAGTAATTTATTTATAAAATTTAATATTTTTGTTTTAACTTTTTTTTTAATACATCAGTCTTAATTATTATCAGGTAAAATTCTTTTAATTTTCCTTTGAAAGAAAAACAAAAATTTCGAAGAAAATTAAACGATTTCGACAGCTTATTACGACAATAGTTGCTTAAGCAATCAGCAGAGCAATGAGTGTGCAATAAATTGCCACTTATAGCAATTTGCGGTCTACACCTTGCAATCTCTATGGACGTAATCAAATTTGACAATTGCGGTAATAAATATTGCTACGTGGAGACCGCTGGTAAACGAATCACAAAATATCCCACTAACTACGCGCTTATTGTGGGTATAGGCTTTAAACACATGCCAACACAGATAATTACGTACACGTAAAAATTATATTTTTTTGAAAACGATTGATATGCGAGAAAAAAAAATACATTTACAAAAGTTTAAAAAATTTTTGAACGCAAATGTTAAAATTGTCTCCGAGAATTGTCCGTTACAGCGGTGAAAATTCGTAATTCATTCGAAAAAGACCATAACATTAATGTGCATTTGGAAATAGCTCAAAGTGTTTCGAGAAATAATAGATTCTCCGCACATAATTGTCAGACGATTACGTCTTGGTGTCATACTTTTTTTATGTTTTTATATTTTGTTGTCATTAAAAATAAGAAATGTGGAAAATTTTCGAACTCAAATAAAAGTTATTTTTATTTCAATTAAAAATTAATAAAAAATTTAATGTGTAATTTCCCTTAAAACAAAGTTAATGCTGTAAATTTGCAATACAATAGGTCCTACTCTTCTTACTGTTCAGCTATTTTGGAAAGCATTTTTTGTGCAGAAGCAAAATTCAAAATTATTCATTCCGATGCTGCGGAATTGCAGTTAACGTCTCTTCCAAATGATTTTTTTTTACCAACAGCTAACGCAATAACAACACATAATAACTAGAATTTTAATATTACCTTGCAGAAGGCAATTAATATATCGATCGATAATACCACGCAACATCTTAATCATAAATTAGACGTGAAATAACCGTAACCATACAAAACAGCTGTTTGAAATAATCGTATGGGCAACACAGTACTTGATTATAAATAGGTGACTGTCGCCATAACCATAGAAACCAGTTGAATTTTGGTTTCTTATAGCTTTTGGCATTATGGTTATGTCACGTCTAATTCAAGCCTTAAAATCACCTTATAGGTATCTGTAGAATTTCTATTATCGTTTTAATCCATTAATACATAGAAGGTATCTTTAGGTGTCAATATATAGTATTCAATTGACATAATAAAGAAATCTAGAGGATTATGTTAAATTGGTGAAATATTTATATTACGTCAAATGTCAACATTTAAAAATTAGTGTACTTGGATCAAGACTGTGACAACTTTCTCTAAATATTAATACTAATAAACGTATTTGGAAACATTAAAACACTTATAAAATTTTTAATACAATTTAATCGTAAAAAATATTTTACAGAAAATAAATTTTAATAAATTGTAAAATTTTAGCAGTATTTTTTATATCTTATATTTTTCAAAATACGGTAGGTTTTTGTTATGCTTTGGTCCGTTTTTATGAAAAATTATTTTTTTTATGGGATCCCTGAGCACAATGTTAATCTCTACCTTTGAACACTCTTTCTAAAACATTAACTCTCTGCTGTAAACAAATACTTTTTTATACACTTTAAGTAAGAGAAAGCTAAAAATACATTGTATAAGTAAGGGCTGCCAGAAACTTTTTTGTCATCCTTAAGTTTATCCATATATTTTATTTAAAAATTCGCATATTGTCAACCAGTATATGAAGTTCGTAATATGCTTAACCTTAGATAAGTTAATAAGATACAATAAGTTACCGAGTCTTTTATTAAATAAAATTCCTTACAGCGAACTTAATTTACATATATGTGTATGAATATGTATTTTTCAAAATGCATCCAACAGCCAGAGCTGTGAAAGAATAAACTGTGAATCATTCAAGCAATGAATTTTTTAAATTCATTTATATTGCCCAAAGTATGAATTGAAGTAAAATATATGTAAATTAACTCATCATTAATTATGTATCCTTTAAAGCATTAATTTCATTTAAATGAAACAAGTTAATTAAAATTTGAGTTAACTCAGCTGTACTGACGTTTATTATTACATACACATATTATGATAGTGTCATTAGGTGCTTTTTAATATTGAAAATCTTACTGTAATTGTTAAAAAAAATTAATTCTCGTTAAATTAATTCAAAATTTAATGCATTATTATTTTTTTTTAAGAATGCATTGAAGGGTTTTTAATACATAATAAATTTATTTATATTTTAATTCAATTTATATTTGATGCCAATGTATGCATTATAATTTTGTTAATTTATGGTAAATTAAAAAATGAAATTGTACCACCTGTTTGAGCTTTGCTAATAGATCATAAGACCAAGCACAGATTCAGTTTACGTGTTTCTACTAAAATAGATTAATTGTTTGCTTAATTGCTTCAAAGCTATTACCTATCAAAATAAAATATTTGGTTTTGGAAATATACATTTTCGCCCTTGGATTCGCGCTTGCATATGACACTCTTTAAAATTGGCCAATATTGAATTAATTTAGTTAAAATTTTTTTCCAAATGATTTTAATTCGGAAAAATATTTTTAGGAAAGCTATTAAAGATTTCTATAATATACGAACAGTATACTTAACTTTCGACCAAATAAAAAAATTTAATTTTTTAAATACTTTATATAATATACTACCATTGGTTTAAATATTTTAAAACAATATTAAAGTTTTTTAAGCTTGATCAAACCCTAAATATAAATTTTCTAATTATTAGTTACAAATATTTCCTTAAGCCAAAATATGGCAGCCCTGATATGACTTACTATTATTTGTTTGTTTTTGTTTATTTTGCAAAAGAGATTTGCTTTTATACAAAAATCAAAGAATGAGAGAACGCATTTTTTGTGCTTTATGTTTGTGTGGGACAATAACAAAAATATCAACACAACACTAACTCATCATATTAACAATAGTCGTAATCACATGTACGAATGAATATATATATGTATGTATGCATGTAGATATATGTGGAAAAAAATAAAATAAAGTGGGGAAAAATATAATAATAAAGAAAAAAAACGGCCAACGCCGTACACACAAAATGAATTGAACATTTTTTCCAAACAGCGACGATAATCATTACAAAAGGCGTCGTTGTTGCAAAAACAACGTTTTCACCGTATTCTGTTCTATTTGACAAACTTAAATTTTTTTTATATAGTAGGGGAATATTTTAATTTTTGTTTTATAACTTTTGTTCTACAAATTATTTTTTTTTGCATTAAAAATAAAACATATTGCAAAGAAATGAAAAAAACAGCTATAATTAATTGTTAAAGATGTGTTTGTTGTGAATTGAAATATATGTACATACTTAATTTTGTAGGTACATATGTAATTTGATAAAAAAAAATCATTATGTGAAAAACGTGTTTTTGAATAAGTATAATTGAAGTGAAAAATATATAAAAAAATTATTGATTATTAATTTTTTCTATACATACCAAAGTATGAGTATGACTTTCAAGAAAAAGCAAAAAAAAAACATGTGGTTATAAATCGCAACTAAAAAATCTAGAAAGTTATAAATGTGAATTTATTAAAAAAAATATATATAAAAATAAAATAAAAAAAATTTATAAAAGTCGTTACAAGAATAAAGAGCGAACATAAAATGGATCTGAAAGCAAAGTAGGTAAATAAAGATATTTTTATATTTATGTTGGTAGGTAGTTACATACACATACATATACGTATAACTTTAATAATCTATGAATTTGAAAAATAAAATATTTTTTGTTGTTTAAAATTATTAGTTTTAATACAAATAAGTTTCTTGTCAAGTTTTATTAAGAATTTTTTAAAAAAGTTTTTGTATTGACTACACTACATACTAACTTAGGCCATCACTACTACACACATATGTATGTATGTATGTATGAACAATACCAATACAACAAAAACAAAACTTAAAAGCTAAAAAATATAGAAAAACGTAAAACAAATATCAGATTCTTTTCTAAACTACAGTCAAAAAAAATTATTTTTTATGCGGCCTTGTATAATTTTATATTTTTTTAAGTTGTTTGCAGACGTGTGCTAATTTTATTATTTAACTATTTTTTTTGTAACTTTTTATAAGTATTTTTTTTACATTTAACTGTAAATTTACTGAAGTTGACAAAAATAATAAATTGTGATGAAATTCTTTAATAAAATTACATGCCTACATCTGTATAGGTATGAATCTTTTATGAAATCTTTTAGATTTTTCTGTTATATGTAGGCATGCATGCATGTGTGTACACACAATAGTGATGTCAACCAAGTTTTTTTTATGCTAAAATATACCTACATGTTTTGTTGTTTAGCTTTCTAATCTCTTTATTTTATTGAAACGAATGACACTGTTGCACCTCAACCAAATGTATCATTAGGCAAAACAATTAAAATCTTGATTATATAACCAAATGAATTGATGTTACCTTTTAATAAATTACCCACATAAAATAATTTTTTTTTTGTAAAATTTAATAATTTCTTTAGTAAACTTTTAAATTTTTAATTGGACTGCCTATCGCACATTATTTATCAAAAGATACAAATTTAAATACCTATACAGGTATATGTAGTACATACAAACATAAGCGAAATAAAAATTACACACATAGGTAGATATATTGTTGATATTATTACCTACCTGCACTATTTAGTTTGGTAGGTAGGGTACGTCCAAAAATATTAAAAGTAACTAAACTATAAATTAATCGGGGTCAGTATGAGGACATTAAATTTATTGTGACAAAGAAAAAATTGGGGACAATTTTGCATTGAGTAAAAAGAATATAAAATTTAACTTAAGTTTGTTCGATCTGAATTATAAAATAGTAATTGTAGCCATGGTAACCCCAATTGCACTATACAAGCGGAAAAAGTACCGCTGAAGCACAATCTAAAAAAAGCACGCGCTTTGTTTATGCAAACTTAACCTTTTCTCTTTTGTTTTCAAATTTAAAGTTAAAAAGAACAACAACAATAACAACAGCAGAGAAAAACTTGTTTACATCATCAGATAATACCAGCGTTGTCAACTCGGTGATTTTATCACCGTTTTTGGTGATTTTTAACATTTAGAAAGCGGAAAAATTGTGAGTCAGTGCTTGGTGATTTTTTTTTAGTTTTTAGTGATTTTCTTTTTATTTCGGTGACACCAAACACTAAAATTCAAATTAATTAATTGAAAAAAATTTTTTGTAAGTGTAAATTTATATACATACTACCAAAATGTAACTTATAGTACAATTACATGCAACTCGGCAAGAAAATAATATTACACTAAAAATTTAATTATTTATAAGATAATTGATTGCCCAGAAAGTTTTTGTTTCAAAATGTCTAACTTTATACATATGTATATGCATTTGAGGTGAATGTGAATAAAAGAAATTCCTCTTTCTTTTGAGATCATCTTATAAATGATTAAACCTTAAAGCAAACTTTTAGCGTCCCAAAACTTTAAACGTTTAAAAATTTTACCAGAAAACCTTGAAATTTTGAGTAAAATTAACATAATTAATGTTAGAAATGTTTTATCACATACAAAAGAAGATATTTTACCGTTTCCAATGGCAAAATAATGAATCCACTCGATTTTTGGATTGAAGTTAAATCGTACAAAGATGCAGTTAACTTAAATCCCTTTGAAGCATTAAACTTAAACGTTAAACTTTTGTCGCTCCCATGAATGTGTTTAAATCTAAAATTCGCAACCGAATGTCTTTAAATTCAGTTAATGCCTTACTTCGCATTAAAAATGGGCTTAAACGGGAAAATTCCTGTTGCGAAACCTACCAAATAGCTGATGAAGTAAATATTCTGATTAATAGCAATGATATTTATAAAGCATTACAATTTGAAATTAAGACTATGTTGTGGCCAGATGATAGTGATAATAATGAAGAAATAATTGACTTTAACATTGATATTTGATATTATTTACACAGAGAAAAGCTTAAATCCTAATCGAATTATTAAACTGCAAGTTTATTAAAATTTTTCATAATTTTTAGTTAGAAATAGTTCTATTTAATTACTCTAATATGTAACATAAAAATATTTAAATATTAAATAATAGTTGTACTTATTTGGTGAATAATTTTTATTTAATATTTTGTACAACAAATTCACATATGTTTATTAAACGTCGTTTAAATGCATCAGGTATGGAAAAATTAATCCTGTCGTAATTTTTTCTAAATGTTGAAATAAATTTCTTACAATGCATCACTCCTGAGATATATTGTGAATAGATAATTACTATAATAATTTTTCCAATGTTTTTGTTTATTTTTATTTTCATATAAATATATGTATCTATGTAAATCTGTACTGACTGACTAAAAGATATTCGTTGTTTGATTTTTGTAAATTTTTTTGTTATTTATTCTGATATTCATTTAAAAATGTCTTATTTGCAAAGAAATTTATATAAATGTATAATTTTATTAAATAAATAAAAAAACAAGTAAAAGCGCTATATTCGGCCGTGCCGAATCTTATATACCCTTCACAACGTGTAGTCATGCAATAAAAGTAAATTCACGTATGTATGTTAAAAAAAACAAAAAAAAAAATAAAAAATAAAAAAAAAATTTAAAAAAAAAAAATTTAAAAAAAAATTAAAAAAAAAAAAATTATTATATACATATATAATATATATAAAACAAAAAAAAAATAAAAAAAAAATTAAAAAAAAAAAATAAAAAAAATAATAATAAAAATATATATAATATATTAAATAAAAAATAAAAAAAAAATAAAAAAAAAAATTAAAAAAAAAATTTAAAAAAAATTTTTTTTGCCTCAGCTGGGATTCGATGCCACGTTTTCTCTAACCAGTATACACGTTTGTATGTATGTATGTTGTTGTTGTAATGTTGTTTTTATGAAAAGAAAATCGAGGTGGTCGTGGGTTTTTGCTCATATCTCAGTTGTTTATGTACCGATGTTTCTGATTTTCAATACCGATCTACTCCCGAATATTTCTGATATTTTAATACCTTACCCGGGTCCAACCTATGTCGGGGGGCTTCAAAAAGTTGATTTCAACATACACACGGACAGACGGTCAGACGGACAGACGGTCAGGGCTTAATCGACTCCTCTATTCATAAGCTTTCAGAAAATATATACTTTATGGGGTCGGAAATGAAAATTGTAGAAATTTCACACGGAATGACAAACCTATATATACCCTTTTTCACTGTGTGAAGGGTATAATAATTTACAAATTATAAATTTAGTGCTTTTTTTTGAGAATGACGCGTTTTTTCCTGGGTTATGGTGATTTTTGAAATTTTTAAGTTGACAACGCTGGATAATACTATTTTCTCTTTATACTCTCGCCCCATAATGTATAGGCATTTAGATACTCACATACACATCTGTAAATATTAGGGATGCCAGCCACAGATAATTCTTTAATATGAGCAAAACTTAAAAAAACTGTCATGCCAGCTTTTTCGTTTGTTTAATATTCTACAAAATTTTAATTAATTTTTTACGTTTTAGAAAATATTTTTTATTTGTATTTTTTTAATTGAGTTTCGCAGATGTTAGGTATGTATTTCATTTAACCATAACTTTAAACAAAAACACCATCTCAATAAAATTGTTTTTGAAATTTTGTATCTATGCACTGTTATAGGTACCTACGCTCTTATTGCATTTAGTCATTGAATTATTTGCACTCAGTGTTCTCATATTTGATAAGTTTTTTTTTTATAAATTTGTTACTTGGTTATCCATTCTGTTTATTACGCAGAAATATTTTATTTTAATATGTAGGTATGTACTATCTATTAATATTGTATATATTAAAAACCTTTTACTTAATTCATTAGTTAGATAGATACCTATGCTAATACTTATGTTTGTATGTATGCAGCGTATCATTTAATATCGTTAAAAAAATCGGCTTTTCTATATTTTTATGCTAGGAACACAACTGCGACGAACGCTAAATTTTTGGTAGCGAACATTTGTCGCAAAAAATATAGCATATCTATTTGTGTGTATGTTAATATGTACTCACAATCATGGCGTCGAGCGAAATTTCCTACGTCAGCGAACGACAAACAAGTACCTAAATATATCCAAGTTTTTAAGTGTTTCATTAATAAAATTATGTTTTACTTTAACAAATATTTTATTTTGTATTTTGCTGTTAGTTGAGTTTGTATTAATGATTAATTTTTTTTTTTTTTGATATGCTCATAGGTACAATTAGCTGTTATAAAATAACAAAATTATAGCTAATGTTAGTGGACGTATCTATCATCTTCCGACGAGAACATTTACATACGTATAAGTATAAAAGCTTCTAGAATTATATACAACATAATAATTTTTATTATGCTGATTTTCACAAAAATTTAAACACTGTGAATTATTATTTTGTTATTTTTTCGTCGTTATTGTGCATCATTCGACGAATATGTTTATTGTCTCTCTAAGGGGTGCCAGATGATTTGGATAAAAAATTTTCATTTTAAATACGACAAGACATCATTTTAACAAAAAATTAAAAAAAACAGCACAATTTAGCATTAAATATTATTAAAAACATATAAAATAACATAAAGATCAGAAAAACTAAAAATATTATTAAATTGTAATTCATTTAAAAAAATATTATTTATGTAGGTACATATGTATGTACTATGTATTTTTTGTACGTTAGGGAGTAAAATGTTCTTAAACTTAAAATAAATTAACTTTTTTTTTGCAGAAAATATTCATTGAATTTCTTTTACTTTTAGAGACTAAAATTTGATTTTTAAAAGTTTACTGTCTTTATTCACGATTTTGTGAGGATTAATTAATTTTAATTCTGATATTCTATCTATACTCTTTAGCCAACAAGTCTAAATACACCTCATTCAATTTCAAATTCTTTAATTATACAAACACTGCATAAATATAATTTTAATAAAATATTTAATAAATGAGCTGACTGTTGACAGTTGTCACTTTTGGATGTGCTGCCAAAAATTGATAAATATTACTAAAACAAACAAGGTAACCATGTTTTAAGCGTTTATCGAAATATCGGCATTTTTATAGCAAAAATCGGCAAATCAACGCTTATAATTTTGAGACAAAAAATCGGCAAAATGCAGATAAACTGGCAAGTATGGCAAGTCAGTTTACTGTTGTGTTCCTAGCATTTTACGTTATTATTATTTCTGTGGCTTTAAGATTTAATGCTTAAGGTGACTTGAGATAGAATTAATCTTTGCTTCTGTTAAGTGACTAATCAGCTGACTTGTTTTTGTTAGTAGAAAATGTGTGTATGTTGTTGTTTTCTGTTCTGATTCGTTTCCTAGCGTACGAACACGTTAAAAACAAAATTTTGACTTCGTTGTTACGTAAGAAAGGGAAGAAACAGCCTTTTTTAAACTGATGCTAGGCGCACAATTGGAACGAACGACGAATTTTTCCTCGCGATATTCGACATCAAAAATAAACCACATTTGTGTATATGATAATGCGGCTCTCTCTCTGCAATAGATTTATTTCTATATCTTACGCCTGCGAGCGATGAACAAATTATGAAAAGGTGACGATTTTTTTTATTATATTTGGTTGTACTTCTTAGCTTTTTAAGAAAATAAAGTTAATTTTTATTTTAAAACATTTAAAATAAGTATAAAAAAGTTAAGTACAAAAATTTGTTTTTATTTATGTTTTTGCAAATCTTTAAGTTTATTAACTGCCTGTTCAACGATGTCGAAAGAAAACACAAGCGAACTTTCATTCGTATAAATATATTGAAAACAACAACAAAAACTAAAAATTTGTTTTTGTTTTCAACGTATTTGTACGAATGAAAGTTCGCTTGTGTTTTCTTTCGACATCGTTGAACAGGCAGTAAGTGTTTTATTTTTTATATGGTCACACTATTAGCTGTTATACAAAAACAAAATTGTTAGTATTGTTTACTGCACATACAAACGACATTCTTTGCAAACGTTTACTTATACGTAATAGAATTTTTACCATGACAGAAATTATATGTATTATTTTGTTGAGTTTCACAAAAATTTAAATTCTTCAATTATTTTTGCTCTTTCTGTGAACAAACAGTAAAAAATTTTATCAACTATAAAAGATGTTACTTTTTCGTCGTTATTGTGCTCCACCGAATTTACACAGCGAATTTACACAGAAGAATTAGTCGTGTTGGCCGAAATTCTTCGTTCGCCCCAATTGTGCGCCGAGCATGATTGCAACGACTACTTTTTTTATATATAAATGGAGTTTGCCGGTACAAGTTTTTTTTTATATATGGACTTTGACGAGAAAAATACACAAAAACTATTTTTGTAGTCAATTCTTCTATAAAAACTTATCTGCTCTACTTTACAAGGTAACCTTACAGCGTAGATGTGTTAATATAATTTGATCTTCTAAAAACAGCTTATTCATCAAATGCACAATTAAGCAATAAACAATTGCAAGTCTTAATTACTGCGAAATCTTATTAGAATTGTATCGAGTGATTCAATTTGACAGATTAACAAGTAAAAGCGCTATATTCGGCCGTGCCGAATCTTATATACCCTTCACAACGTGTAGTCATGCAATAACAGTAAATTCACGTATGTATGTTAAAAAAAACAAAAAAAAAATAAAATATAAAAAAAAATTTAAAAAAAAAAAATTAAAAAAAAAAAATTAAAAAAAAAAATTATTATCTACATATATAATATATATAAAACAAAAAAAAAAAAATAAAAAAAAAATTAAAAAAAAAAAATAAAAAAAAATAATAAAAATATATGTAATATATTAAATAAAAAATAAAAAAAAAATTAAAAAAAAAAATTTTAAAAAAATTTAAAAAAAAATTTTTTTGCCTCAGCTGGGATTCGATGCCACGTTTTCTCTAACCAGTATACACGTTTGTATGTATGTATGTTGTTGTTGTAATGTTGTTTTTATGAAAAGAAAATCGAGGTGGTCGTGGGTTTTTGCTCATATCTCAGTTGTTTATGTACCGATGTTTCTGATTTTCAATACCGATCTACTCCCGAATATTTCTGATATTTTAATACCTTACCCGGGTCCAACCTATGTCGGGGGGCTTCAAAAAGTTGATTTCAACATACACACGGACAGACGGTCAGACGGACAGACGGTCAGGGCTTAATCGACTCCTCTATTCATAAGCTTTCAGAAAATATATACTTTATGGGGTCGGAAATGAAAATTGTAGAAATTTCACACGGAATGACAAACCTATATATACCCTTTTTCACTGTGTGAAGGGTATAAAAAAAAGCACAATTAACTAGGCATTAAGGCGTAAACATAAGAACCCGTATTACCTATGTTTTATTACAAGATGGTTTTATTGAAAAACCACAAAATTCGACATAAGCAGTTTTTTCTCATTATCACTGATTTTATTTACATGATTTTTTTTTATTTAAAATTTTTTTTGTTGCTGTTTTTTACATAAAAATAGCTTTAAAGATTGTATCCAATAATTTTCATACGTGCTTTCTTTTGTTGTTGTTCTTACCGAATGTATGACTAAATTGTCTGTCATTTGGTTGATCGTTTTTTGTTTGCATATATGATTGTTTGGTTGTTGGTTTTTGCAGTAGTCTATTGAACAGGGGAGGCAAACAAGTTACAATTATTTGTTGTAGTATTGGAAGTAGCCAGTGTGACCATATGTGCAGATTTATCTTGTTCTAAGTATTATTGAAGGAGGATAAAAAGATGTTATATATGTATCCGTGCCATATTTGTATTAATAAAACTAAATACGTAAATAGATCAGGTACTTAGGCAGTATTCTTAAAATGAGTTAGTTGTATAATAGAAAGGTATACCTTTTTACCTGTTTTACTTAACATTTAACAAGAAGAAATTCTGATTAGTAAACATTGTTAAAAAAACTATTTTGGTTAGTTAATTGGTTAAATTATAATTTTCGTGCCAAAAATTCTGGCGGAACTGTTTGTTTAGTGTCCTTTATTCAAAAAGTTCTTATGTATGTATTAGAGAACGGTTTGATTGGTCTATTTAATATCTTTGAATAACATCTCAAAAAGATTGCCTTTTGTTGACAATATACATCAATTTAGTTAAGCAATGCATGACATGATTCACAATAAGAAAGTGTAACGAATAACGAATCATACTTTGCTTGTCTTCTACAAAAGTAAACTAACAGTCGCAAAAGCAACGAATACTGAGCGAATGGTATGAATGGTTTTAATGCTCATTGAAAAAATGTCTATAAATGTAACTTGTAGCATGATACAACAATTGAACTTAATGTATTTCTAGAGTTGAAAAAAAAAAACTGAAATTACCAAACTTCTTTTATGTACATAAGCAAAACTGGTTGTTTACAAACTTTACACACAAATGTCAACGAATACTGAACGAATGATGCGAATGTTTTCAGTTCTTTCATATGAAGTCATCACAAAAAGAGATTCTTGAGAGTGCAAGCAGAAAAAGAAATGAGTATGCAAAAGTCAATGCACATCAGCGTTGTCAACTCGGTGATTTTATCACCGTTTTTGGTGATTTTTAACATTTAGAAAGCGGAAAAATTGTGAGTCAGTGCTTGGTGATTTTTTTTTAGTTTTTAGTGATTTTCTTTTTATTTCGGTGACACCAAACACTAAAATTCAAATTAATTAATTGAAAAAAATTTTTTGTAAGTGTAAATTTATATACATACTACCAAAATGTAACTTATAGTACAATTACATGCAACTCGGCAAGAAAATAATATTACACTAAAAATTTAATTATTTATAAGATAATTGATTGCCCAGAAAGTTTTTGTTTCAAAATGTCTAACTTTATACATATGTATATGCATTTGAGGTGAATGTGAATAAAAGAAATTCCTCTTTCTTTTGAGATCATCTTATAAATGATTAAACCTTAAAGCAAACTTTTAGCGTCCCAAAACTTTAAACGTTTAAAAATTTTACCAGAAAACCTTGAAATTTTGAGTAAAATTAACATAATTAATGTTAGAAATGTTTTATCACATACAAAAGAAGATATTTTACCGTTTCCAATGGCAAAATAATGAATCCACTCGATTTTTGGATTGAAGTTAAATCGTACAAAGATGCAGTTAACTTAAATCCCTTTGAAGCATTAAACTTAAACGTTAAACTTTTGTCGCTCCCATGAATGTGTTTAAATCTAAAATTCGCAACCGAATGTCTTTAAATTCAGTTAATGCCTTACTTCGCATTAAAAATGGGCTTAAACGGGAAAATTCCTGTTGCGAAACCTACCAAATAGCTGATGAAGTAAATATTCTGATTAATAGCAATGATATTTATAAAGCATTACAATTTGAAATTAAGACTATGTTGTGGCCAGATGATAGTGATAATAATGAAGAAATAATTGACTTTAACATTGATATTTGATATTATTTACACAGAGAAAAGCTTAAATCCTAATCGAATTATTAAACTGCAAGTTTATTAAAATTTTTCATAATTTTTAGTTAGAAATAGTTCTATTTAATTACTCTAATATGTAACATAAAAATATTTAAATATTAAATAATAGTTGTACTTATTTGGTGAATAATTTTTATTTAATATTTTGTACAACAAATTCACATATGTTTATTAAACGTCGTTTAAATGCATCAGGTATGGAAAAATTAATCCTGTCGTAATTTTTTCTAAATGTTGAAATAAATTTCTTACAATGCATCACTCCTGAGATATATTGTGAATAGATAATTACTATAATAATTTTTCCAATGTTTTTGTTTATTTTTATTTTCATATAAATATATGTATCTATGTAAATCTGTACTGACTGACTAAAAGATATTCGTTGTTTGATTTTTGTAAATTTTTTTGTTATTTATTCTGATATTCATTTAAAAATGTCTTATTTGCAAAGAAATTTATATAAATGTATAATTTTATTAAATAAATAAAAAAACAAGTAAAAGCGCTATATTCGGCCGTGCCGAATCTTATATACCCTTCACAACGTGTAGTCATGCAATAAAAGTAAATTCACGTATGTATGTTAAAAAAAACAAAAAAAAAAATAAAAAATAAAAAAAAAATTTAAAAAAAAAAAATTTAAAAAAAAATTAAAAAAAAAAAATTATTATATACATATATAATATATATAAAACAAAAAAAAAATAAAAAAAAAATTAAAAAAAAAAAAATAAAAAAAATAATAATAAAAATATATATAATATATTAAATAAAAAATAAAAAAAAAATAAAAAAAAAAATTAAAAAAAAAAATTTTAAAAAAATTTAAAAAAAAATTTTTTTGCCTCAGCTGGGATTCGATGCCACGTTTTCTCTAACCAGTATACACGTTTGTATGTATGTATGTTGTTGTTGTAATGTTGTTTTTATGAAAAGAAAATCGAGGTGGTCGTGGGTTTTTGCTCATATCTCAGTTGTTTATGTACCGATGTTTCTGATTTTCAATACCGATCTACTCCCGAATATATCTGATATTTTAATACCTTACCCGGGTCCAACCTATGTCGGGGGGCTTCAAAAAGTTGATTTCAACATACACACGGACAGACGGTCAGACGGACAGACGGTCAGGGCTTAATCGACTCCTCTATTCATAAGCTTTCAGAAAATATATACTTTATGGGGTCGGAAATGAAAATTGTAGAAATTTCACACGGAATGACAAACCTATATATACCCTTTTTCACTGTGTGAAGGGTATAATAATTTACAAATTATAAATTTAGTGCTTTTTTTTGAGAATGACGCGTTTTTTCCTGGGTTATGGTGATTTTTGAAATTTTTAAGTTGACAACGCTGATGCACATTTTTTTAATATCAATCAAAGGCAATACAAAAGCAATGAATATGTGAATAGGCAGAAAACGCGAATGGTTATTTTAATAAAAATTATATGGCAACTCTATCCCACTATTTTGCTTTTTGTATTCCAAATTTATTTCTCTCGTTGTATTACTATTCACTTGTTTATTTATTATTGCGAACAAGTCATAAATTTTCTGTAATTTTTATACCCTTCACCTGTGGTGCACAAGGGTATATATAGCTTTGTCATTCCGTTTGTAATTTCTACAATTTTTCATTTCCGACCCCATAAAGTATATATTTTCTGAAAGCTTATGAATAGAGGAGTCGATTAAGCCCTGACCGTCTGTCCGTCTGTCCGTGTGTTGGTTGAAATCAACTTTTAGAAGCAACTATATGTTCCTCAGATCTGTATAAAGTATCAATCTCTTGGAAATATCCAGGAATGAATCGCTATTGAAATTCAGCACAATCGCCCCATAACTTTCTGAGATATGAGCAAAAAACCACGACCACCTCGTTTTTTTTTACACAATTACAACAACAACATACTTATATACATACTTACATGCAAAAAACATGCCAAAAAAAAAAAATTACAAAAAAAAAATATATTAAAAATAAAAAAAAAATAATAAAAACAAGTAACAGTGCTATATTCGGCCGTGCCGAATCTTATATACCCTTCACAACGTGTAGTCATGCTATAACAATTGTTTGTATCACCATTCATCCCATATAAAATACGTGCATATGTATATACTGGTTAGAATATATGTGGCATCGAATCCCAGCTTAGCCAAAAAAAAATTTATTTTATTTTATTTAATATATTATTTATATTTTATTATTTTTTTTATATTTTTTTTAAATTTTTTTAAAAAATTTTTTTAGAAAAATTTTTAAAAAATTTTTTAAAATTTTTTTTTTAATTTTTTTTATATTTTTTTTTTAGTTTTTTTTTATTATTTTTTTCTTATTTTTAATATTTTTTTTTTTTTGTAATTTTTTTTGTTTGGTATGTTTTTTACATGTATGTATGTATGTATGTTGTTGTTGTAATTGTGAAAAAAAACGAGGTGGTCGTGGTTTTTTGCTCATATCTCAGAAAGTTATGGGGCGATTGTGCTGAATTTCAATAGCGATTCATTCCTGGATATTTCCAAGAGATTGATACCATGAACAGATCTGAGGAACATATAGTTGCTTCTAAAAGTTGATTTCAACCAACACACGGACAGACGGGCAGACGGACAGACGGTCAGGGCTTAATCGACTCCTCTATTCATAAGCTTTCAGAAAATATATACTTTATGGGATCGGAAATGAAAATTGTAGAAATTACAAACGGAATGACAAAGCTATATATACCCTTGTGCACCACAGGTGAAGGGTATAAAAATTACAAAAAAAAAATTAAAAAAAAATTTTAAAAAATTTTTGTAAAAAAAATTTTTTAAAAAAATTAAAAAAAAAAATATAAAAAAATAATAAAATATAAATAATATCTTAAATAAAATAAGATAAATTTTTTTTGGCTCAGCTGGGATTCGATGCCACATTTAGTCTAACCAGTATATACATATGTACGTATTTTATATGAGATGAATAGTGATACAAACAATTGTTATTGCATGACTACACGTTGTGAAGGGTATATAAGATTCGGCACGGCCGAATATAGCACTGTTACTTGTTTTTGTTTATTATTTACATGCATACATATGTATGCATGTATGTATGTATGTATATACGTACTTCTATTTTTTTTGGTTTTGTTTAATTTCATATTTAGTTTTACTGCCTTTGTAGTTATTTAGCGCTGAGATATTGTATTTATAATGGCGTCGTTTTTTGTTTTTTATTTATACATTAAAGTTACAAGTTAATTTTGTTGACACTTATTTAGTTGGTGTTTTTTTATATGCTTACATATGCATACATATGTATTGTATGTGTATCAGGGACTGACAATAAGTATAATTTTTCGAACTCTTTAGATATTAGAAATATTTATACACTTGTAAAGGTACATACATAAGTACGTACCGTTATAACATCACACATCATTTTAAACATATTAATGTTAAGTAAAAAAATTTTAAAGGATATCATATTCTGCCGTGCCGAATCTGATAATACTCTACACTATCATGTACATAAATATAGTAGCCACATCGTAGCATAGGCTAGATTGCTTTTGTTTGCTACCCATATTGATGGAATTAAGAAAAAATTATCCGCCATTTTATTTGAAACACAACCATGGGCTTATTTTTATTGTTAACTGCATTCTACTGTTCAAGACCTTTAATTTTTTGTAAACATTGAGGGGGTTGAAGTCGTAACATTTTCAATTACTAAATTTTATCATAGTGGCGGCCGCCATGCATTTTTAATTTATTTTTTTGATACCCAAACACTGTAAATTTTAGGAAAAACATAAAACCAGTTGTGTTTTTGTGCTTAAATCTAATATCGAGACCACGGCTTGTATTTCGATGTCTTTATTGTGTCCAAAAGTTAATTAAGAGCTGCAGTAACTTTAAATATTATAAAAAAATTATAAGTATTTTCAAAATAATTTTTTCCTATAACTGTCGATTATTAACGATTAGTCTAAATTTTTTTACGAATAGCCCTAGAGGCATATCATGTCTACAAATAATAGCAAACGTGTCTATAGATTATCCTGGGGCTGGGAAAAAACAGATGCAGTCGGGTTTATTTGCACATATATTAGAAAGTTAAAGGGCAATTATGCTGGATTTCGATAGCGATTCATTCCGGGATATCTCCAAATAAATGAAACCACATACAGATTTTTGAAACATGTGGGGGCTTATAAAAATTATTTTCAACCAACACTAGAATATACGTATATTGCTCAATAGACTCCCCTAGTCCTTAGCTGTAAAAGAATATATACTTTATAGGATCGAATATGAATGCAAAGCAAACATGTAACCCTACGACAAAAAAGTATAATTTTTTTCAGTACATGTTGTCAGTCTCTGATGTATCCATACTAACATACATATAAATATCAGGGGTGGAAAAATGTATTTATTTATTTATTATATGACTACTTTTTTCAATTATTTTAATTTTTAGCTGTCAGGTCCATAGATAAACAACTATGTAATTTCTCTCTTCTCTAATTTATATTAAATGTCAAACTTTATATGTATTAAAAAATTTAAAGATAAAATTTCTTTTCGAACTGCAGAAAATATAAAAATAAATAAATATGCCTTGCAATTGTGTACGGGGTGTGAAATATAAGTAGGTAATTTTTTATAACCTTCACAAAGAGTGTAAGGGTATATATAGGTTTCGTTTGCGATCTCATATTATATTTTATATAGTACTAGCGAATCCCCTGCATACTTCGTAGTGCAAAAAAGAAAATAAAAAAATCAATTCGAATTCATTTAAATCAGTGATAATTGACTAAAATCGAATTGTAATGAATTTAAAAATGAATTGTATTTCAGTTTTTCATGATGTGTTATAAAATGAAACATGTAGTGATCTACTCTTTCTTTGTTAATCTATCTATATATATAAAAGTGAAACTCTGTGTGTGTGTGTGTGTGTGTGTGTGTTAGCTATAGACTCCGAAACTGTAAAACCGATTCGGCTCAAACTTTGGAAAGTTGTTGTACACATACCAGGGAGTGTTTATGGGTGGAAAAAAGTGGGCGGGGCCACGCCCATAAAAATTTAGTTATCATTTTAAGCTACTTGCACATGACCGATTTTTCTGAAACTTTGCACACATATCGAGCTCTCATGACTAAATAATTTCGTGATTAAAAAAGTGGGCGGGGCTACGCCCATAAAAAATTTTTAATTTTGAGGTACTTGCAATGGACGGATTTTACTGAAACTTTGCACACATATTGGGCTGTTATGACTTTATAATTTCGTGATTAGAAAAGTGGGCAGGGCCACGCCCATAAAAAAAAGTTATAAGTTTGAGGTACTTGCACTGGACCGATTTTTCTAAAACTTTGCACACACACTAAGCTGTCATGACTTTACAATTTCGTGATTAGAAAAGTGGGCAGTGCCACGCCCATAAATAAAGTTATAAGTTTGAGGTACTTGCAATGGACGGATTTTACTGAAACTTTGCACACGTATTGGGCTGTCATGACTTTATAATTTCATGATTAGAAAAGTGGGCAGGGTCACGCCCATAAAAAAAGTTATAATTTTGAGGTACTTGCACTGGACCGATTTTTCTGAAACTTTGCACACATATTGAGCTGTTATGACTTTACAATTTCGTTATTAGAAAAGTGGGCAGGGCCACGCCCATAAAAAAAATTATAATTTTTAGGTTTCTGCACTTGATATTCAATAAAAATTCAGAATGCATTTTGATTCATTAAGGGGCGTAGCAACGCGCGCCGGGTTTGGCTAGTCACTATATTTATGACCATGGGTTTTTCTTATCTCTTAAGAAAAACCTAAATAAATAGTCTTTTTTTATTTAATTATAATGCAAATGCACATGCATAAGCGTTGCTACCTGCCTTTTTAGTCAGATAAGCATATTTTAGTTTTAGTATAGATATAAGTAAGTTTAAAATTTTTAAATAAAATAGTTCTATTATAACATCAAACTACTATTGATTTTATTACTCGCGATCTTTAGGTCTTGTCGAATACATATTTGTTGTTGTTTTTTTATATGAACAAAAAATCACATGTTGACATAAAAAGTCGTAACTCACGAACTCGTCGACCGATTTCGTGCAAATAAACCATCTAAACGACCATAGGAACAAACCCTAAAAAGTTCATCGAATTCGGTTAGACCGTTCGTGAGTTATAAAGTCACAACGCACTTGCAACAATTTTTTATATATGTATATATAATATATATTCTGAAAACTTATGCTTAGGAAGTCGATTTTCGATGTTCGTCTGTCCGTGAGTATGTTGAAATCAGTTTTTTGATTCCCCCCAACATCGCCCCTGTGTGGTATTAAAATATCAGAAATAATCGGTATTGAAAATCAGAAAAATCGGTGCATAACCAACTGAGATATAATTAGAAAACCTAGACCACCTTGTCTTTTCATAAAACATTAATACAAACTAGATGGACGTAGATTCAAACCCCAGTTGAGGCAAATGACAATTTTTATGTTTTTATTCTAAAATAAGATGTTTTTAAGCGGATAAAATCATTATAAAGATAATGAAATATATATGTATGTATACGTATTTCATATTGATGAAATATCAAAAAATTTAATTAGAACATACCTACATATTTTGTTATTTTTGGTTTTTGGTAACTTAAAGTAAATATGTGTTCCTTAAATTATCTTTAATTAAATCTCCAAACAAATATACATAAGTAATAAAATTAAGTTGGTGGCTATTAATATACCCTTCACACAGTGAAAAAGGTTTGTCATTCCGTGTGAAATTTCTACAATTTTCAATTCCGACCCCATAAGGTATATATTTTCTTATGAATAGGGGAGTCGATTAAGCTCTGTCAGTCTGTCCCATTGACCGTGTGTATGTTGAAATCGATATCGCCTGGACCCGCGTGAGGTATTAAAATATTGGAAATTTTCGGGAGCAGATCGGTATTGAAAATCAGAAACATCGGTACATAACAACTGAGATATAAGCAAAAAACCACGACCACCTCGTGTTTTTCCACAACAACATACATACATACAAACGTGGTATACTGGTTAGAGAGAACGTGGCATCGAACCCCAGCTGAGCCAAAACATTTTTTTTTTATATTATATTATTATTTTTTTTTTTAATTTTTGTTTAATTTTTTTTTATTTATTTTTTTTTTAACATACATACATAAACTCAATTTATAATTTTACAATGGGATGTTTAAAAAAAAAGCGAAAACGCTGATTTTACAGCCCAACAACAATGAAGGAAAAGTCTAACAAATTTTTTTTCTTTTAGCGTCTGTGATAAATTCTTTTTATTTATATCCAGTTTTATACGACATTAAATGAGCTTAAGCTTGTCAAACTTCGATTTTAGCATCTGTAAACCTCAATGTTGTTTCATAACAAGCTGTCTTTCAACGCGTTAAGTGTTCTGTGTTCAAACAAACTAAGAATTCGACTTTAAAATGTTGTTCTTTTGTGAATAACTATTCTTTCCAAATTTACACAAAATATTATTACATACATATTTGCAAAACAAATTATATTGCTACAATTTGGGTCAAAAAGTGCGATATGAAAACCTGAATGGTTCAATTAAAAAACTCGTTTTTCCATGCCTGACATACTATATGGTTATATGTACGTACACAGTTTTTGTTTTTGCTAATTCTACACGCGACATTTTAATTGTATGTAAACAGTGAAAATTAACACACAAAAAATTTACTACTACCAACATAATAAATACATGTGTATGTAAGTATGTGTAGTTTTATTGTTTTTTTTTTCCTGTACATTAGAGACCATTCACATTATTAGCCCATTTTTATTATGAGGTTTAAGGCGTTTTTTTCTTCCAAATTCTCTTTTAAAGATGCTACCAAAAATCATATGCATTTATAATTACAATGATTTTTTGTCTGGTCTTCTTTTGAAGTGGTTTAATTGTTTTTTTTTTTTTTTGTGTGTTTTTTCCGAAAGAATATTTAAAACACGATATGTTTTTTATTCGGTTGCTGTAAAAAAAAGCTAAATTTTCAAAGCAATTTCCGAAACCTATGGAATGTATGAAGAAATAATTGGCAAAGTTTTTGATTTCCAACATTGTCATTGTCTTTTTATTTTATTTCTCAATTGAATTTTTATTAAAATTAATGATTTTTTTCTAAATTTTAATTTTAAAGATTATTTTATGGCCAACAAATTTAAACTTTTCACTTAAAAAAAGTAAACAGAACAACAACATTGGTGCACATTAAAATAAATTTAAACTACCTATATGTAGGAAATATGTTTTTTTTGCGGCTTTTACGAGCATTAATGTGAGTTTTGGAAATTTACTTAATTATGGACTTATCATCATGATTTTAACAGCTGTTATTTGAAAGCCAAGGCAAATTTTAGTTCGAACTTATTTAATAATTTTTAAAGATTTTATGTGTAAAGGTGATTTTTATTAGGCTATACTTACTATTCGGTTATTTTGGCATATTTATGTATGTATTACGAGCATACATATGTACATATGTAGTATGTATGTGTGTACCATATGTACAATTAATTATTAAATTAATTACTTTTCTATGAAACAATTGGCCATTGAATAAACGATTTTACTATTGACCTGTAAAATTTTTTATATTTTTTACATGGTAAGAACGGGGTAAACAAATACACTGTCTATTCTAAAGTGCTAAAAGATTTGTCTTTTCAATTTTATATTATTTTTATTGTATGTTTTGTATGCATGTATATATTAATGTAAATCTTTTTTTCTTCTTATATACATACATATGTATACATATTTTCAATTGAAGTTGTATGTTAGTATGTTAATATATGCGTAATTTAAAACCTTATCTCTATCTCAGTGACTGCAATGTTTTGAGTTTATTTCATTTCAATACACACAGTATATCAGAAAAAATTTTGTTGTTGTTGTTTTTGATTTTACTAAATTCATTCTTAATATGACGCCATTTTTCAAAATTTTAAAAGTTTTAAGCACGTATTAAAGTATCTACCAATTCAATTAGAAAAACATTAGGCCAATTCCAGGGGGGGTTGCCTATCAGTGCTATTAATGCTAGGTATTTCAGAATATGACTTTATGCACATGTTGGGTATGTTTTAGAAAATGTGTATTTCTGACATTTCTCTCTCAGAAAGGAACTATTCGGTTTTCACGATTCTCGTTTCAAACACAGTGTTGCCAGAATAAAAAAATGGTTGAAAACAAATGAACAATTTTTTTCCGTATTCTAAATTTATGTTTTTTTTTAATCTATTTTATTTTTTTCAATTAAAAATTATCTGGTACAATTGTGTAATAGAATTAAAACTTTTATCGAAAAAGTTATTGCAAAAAGACAGCTTCAGATTATCCACAAAAACTATATAACTATAATAAAAGGTTTTTCAATAAGAGCGCTACAAAAGTTTTTTTAAATAAAACAAAAACGGTTTTGGATATCAATGAAATTCTTTATTCCTGTGATAGTACGTTCGATACTATTATGTACGGAAATCGATTTCTTTTGCATGCCCATAAGCCGCACCAAACCGTAATTTTTTCGGGAAGCAATGATGACTCATGGAGTACGTGTGTATTGCTGTCTGACCAATAAAGCATATTTTGATTATTGACGAAGCCATTCAGCCAGAAATGAGCCTCATCGCTGAAGATGATTTTTCGATGAAAATCCGAATCATTTTCAAGTTGTTGCTCAGCCCAATTCATACGACGCTTCTGGTGGTCAGCTCTTGCGTCAATATGATCTTGTAAGGATGTAGGCCAAGGTCTTTTCGCGAAATTCGCCACAACGACGTCACAGAGACGTCCAACGCTTGAGAACGACGTGTGAGAGACACATTTGGGCTTTCTTCAACTGAAGCCTCAACGGCAACAATATTCTCGACACTACGGGCACTTATTTGTCTCACTGGCACGGGAACATTTTGTACTGTGCCTGTGGATTCATATTTTTCCACTATACGCTCAATTGTTGATCTAGTAGGACGATTATGACGACCATAAATTGGACGTAGCGCTCTTAACGTTAATGCCACTGACTCCGAATTTCGGTAGTAAATTTTAACAATTTCGACTCGTTGGCTCGTATATCGTTCCATCATGAAATGGCAAACCTTACTGGAGAGAAATGTTAAAAGAGCGGCAAAAAATATGGCATCGTTTGCTGTCCCTATCGGTCTACTATTGTAGCGTGCCTGTTGAAAAACCTTTTATATATGTAAATACATATGTATGTATATAAAACAAGGGCTTATTTTCTGTTTTACTTTTTGTGAAGGTTATTAGATTAAAAAATGGCAATAGACACAGTAAAAATGTCACCATCTACGCATCAGAAAAAAAAAGTGTAGCAACGCTAATCAAATGTCCTATTGGCAGTTTTAATAAAAGGTGTTCAAAGTCTCTTATCATCTATCATCTATATATATAAAAATCAATGTATGTTTGTTTGTGCTTTATAGACGGTTAAACGGCTGGACCGATTTCCTTGAAATTTTCACAGAATCTTTCTGTATGTCTGGAAGGAACTATAGGCTATACTTTGGTTTGAAATTGTAAGTAGGCGGGGTGCCACGCCCTATTAAAGAATAAGTATTAAATATTATATATCACGAAAGTTAATGCAGCTAGAGTCTTCAAATTAAGTACGGTAAACTTTGACATCCACACGAACATTTGAATACAGAATTAAATACAAAAATTCGTTTATCTGGGAAGCGATAATAGTTAGAGTACCCAAATTTTGCAAGAGACACTTTGACGTCTATATGATTATTTGAATAAGAAATGGTTGATTTAGTAATAGTAGGCGTGGCACTTGCAAAATAAATATATTTTTGAACTATAAAATTTTTATTTCATTACGATGGGGGTGGCGAAGCACACCGGGTATTAGCTAGTATTAAAATAAAATATACGACATAGTTTGAACTGGGTAATTATTTGAGACTGTATGCTCCAATTTAATACCTATACCTACAATGTATATTCTCATAAGTGGGTTCTTTTCGATAATAACAGATTCCTTAAAGTAAACAAATACCGAAAAAGGCATCAATCAATTGTTCGTACATACATACATATGTTTCTACGAACAATGTATGAATTTTAATAATTTTTCTAAATTAATATTATTTTCATTCATTTACATACATATGTATGTATGTCATTTAAAAAAGAACCCTCAACAAAAAATACATAAATCAACAACAAAACTAGTTTAGTTTAGACAGTAGACATTATACATACGTATGGAGGTATGTATGTTTGTAGATACAAGTAAATTAAAATATGTATGTAGGTACATATGTACATATTTGTTTGTAAATGGTTCTTTTAATATGTAAATATTCATAAAGAAAACATAGGAAAACAAATAAAAAAGAGAAATAATTTAAAAGAAAACGTGATTCAAGAGTAATCCCGTTACACGACTCGAACAAGTGTATAAAAAATATGACTGAAAACATGCCGCTTTTTTACTTCATACCTTCTAAAAAAAAGAGTTATTTACAGATTTAAAAAAACTGGTAACAATTTTGGCTATTTATCACAACTAAAGATGCAATTAGCAACTTTTCACTTACTCTCATTTACGCTTAGGAATAGAAAATATACAATTGTCCGTTCATATGTATGTACGTACATACTAGGTTGATCGATTATTCGACATTTTTAAGAAACCGGGTTTCAAATAGTTTGAAGTTTAGAATTAAAAAAAAAACCGGTTGCTTTTTTAAAAATTTAGAAAAAACCGGTTAACCGGTCGAGTACATACAATATAATTTTTTCTTATACCCATGACAGAGATACATATATATGTAGGTATAAACTAGTTTTTTCTATGGTTTAATTGCATTTTAAGTTGACACATATTTAATGGCGTTATTATAAAATGCCGTTATTTAAAATAAAGATGTTAAAGGACAGACACTTTTTACCTAAAAGTGTTTGAAAATTTAAGTTTATGCTTCAATTACCTTCAACTTTTAAGGTTAGGTTAATAAATTTAAAAATGCCACTGTTTCTTTACATGAAACAAAATATGGCAACCGAAATTCTGATTTATATTTTTTTTTCTACTTCGAACTTTTATCATCAAGAATTTTATTTCGTTTTGTAAATAAAATGTTAAAATTAACATTGTTGCCACTACATTTTTTAAGAACTAACCGGTATTTGCTCTGGTACTGCCATATAAAAAAAACCTTTGTTACAAGGAGTAACTTTTTTCAATAATTTTTAGTGCTTTTTTCTACGGTGATACTTAATTTTAAATTAATTTTTTTTAATTGAAACAATTTATGTACTACATATTTTGAATAATTCAAAAAGAATAATCTAACCGAATGTTCGTCCTTAAAAGAAACGAACAACTTCTGTAAGTCCATATTAGTAATGGGTTATTTAAGTTATTTAAATCAAGTGCATACTTATATATTGCTATAAAAGTAAGTACTTATTTAAGTCCCTTTATATAAGCGACCGTAATAAGTACTTATACGAGTCCCTATTTGTAAGCGTGGGTGGTAAATACTTATTTTAGTCCTTATTTTTAAGCGAGCGTGGTATGTACTTGCCTCCAATGACATCGCCGTGGTAAAACAATGAGTTTAGATGCCAAATTGTAAGTAGTGAAGAACTGTTTTCTAGAACTATCAACTCATGATTTTGTAATGTGTTATTTTGTTGGGTAGTTTTTGCTGGGTACTAATTTTGATATTCTGTAATAAATTTTTTTTGTCGAGGTATTTGTGTGAAATGTATTGAAATCACTGGAAAATTCAATTTCCTAATAAATACGATTTGGGCCTATCTACTTGTAACCATCGATGCATTTGTAGGGGGTAAAGTGGGTATTCGTCTTTGAGGTACATTTTTTAATTGTTGTTGCAAGTTTTTGTCAAGAGAAAATTATAAACAACAAGTAAGAGCGCTATATTCGGCCGTGCCGAATCTTATATACCCTTCACAACGTGTAGTCATGCAATAACAGTGGTTTGTGTCACCATTCATCCCATATGAAATACGTACATACATATATAAAACGTCCCATTGTAAAATTATAAATTCACGTATGTATGTTAAAAAAACAAAAAAAAAAAAATTTTAAAATAAATTTTAAAAAAAATTTAAAAAAAAAAAAATTAAAAAAAAAAATTATTATGTATTTAATATATATAAAACAAAAAAAAAATAAAAAAAAAATTAAAAAAAAAAAAATAAAAATATATAAAATAAAAAATAAAAAAAAAATAAAAAAAAATTAAAAAAAAAAATAAAAAAAATTAAAAAAAAAATTTTTTTGGCTCAGCTGGGATTTGATGCCACGTTTTCTCTAACCAGTATACACGTTTGTATGTATGTATGTTGTTGTTGTAATGTTGTTTTTGTGAAAAAAAAAATCGAGGTGGTCGTGGGTTTTTGCTCATATCTCAGTTGTTTATGTACCGATGTTTCTGATTTTCAATACCGATCTACTCCCGAATATTTCTGATATTTTAATGCTTTACCCGGGTCCAACCTATATCGGGGGGCTTCAAAAAGTTGATTTCAACATACACACGGACAGACGGACAGACTGACAGAGCTTAATCGACTCCCCTATTCATAAGCTTTCAGAAAATATATACTTTATGGGGTCGGAAATCAAAATTGTAGAAATTTCACACGGAATGACAAACCTATATATACCCTTTTTCACTGTGTGAAGGGTACAATAAATAAAATAGTGTGATACTCTGGTATGAGCATGTACATATTTTGAAACGATTTATGCGCACTTGCGGTATAGGGGAAACGTATCATTAATACAAATTGTAAAACCAGCATATTTTTTTTTAATTTTTTTCAATAAACTACATAAACAAAGCAGACAATAAACAAAAGTAAAATGTTTGTTCGTTTATGGTCATATATTTAATCGAAATGTGTGTCATCCAGAGTTGCAGAGTTATTGCTCATATACCTTATTGTACCTGTATATGTATAGGTGTATGTACGCATATGTATGTATGTACTTATACGTATATATTTTAATTGATTTATAAATTTAAATATGATTTAATGATATTTTTCTAAATAATACGTCTTTAGAGGATTTTTATTTTTTTACAAATGTAAACTTTATCTGAAGTTTTCTTATACTTATCAGCGAATTTTAAATAAGCTGAAGTGAAGTTTATATACTTAAGAAAAAAAAAAAATAATAATAAAAAATAATAATTAAAAGTAATTGCCATATTGGCATAATAATTTAAAAAAAAAATTTAAAAACATTAAAAAACTTTACAATTAACAATACTTTTTATTAATTTGAAAATTTTTATTGAATTATGACTTATGAAAATACGACACATAGGACTTTTTGTGAATACACCAAATAATCTCGTCAAAATTTGATTTTTATTTGATCAAACAAAGATTTTCCCACATACATGATTAAATTTCTGACAACGTTGCTTATTATATCTGTGGCAATACGGAAAAACTTCTTATGTCTGTTTTAAACGTTTTTTACAAAAGAATTTTTGATTTGATTTTCTTTATAGTAAATATTATTATTTCGGGACTTGCATATCGGTTTTCGTTAACTTAGGTAAACTGTAAGGTTAAATAAGTTATTATTCTAAATAATAGGATATAACTTTCTGTAAAGTTGTCCAAATAAGTTGACGGTAGTTTTAAATTGCAATAGTGTTATTGTCTCAATTTTAGCTTATGTCTACTTAAGCAGTTATTTCTTTTTGCAATAATTATTTTTAATTTTATAAGTGATTTAATATTATATAAAAGTCTGGGTGTTAAAGTAGGCGTGCCGATCTAACCTATTCTGATGAATTTAATTTAGATATTTAAACATAGATAAAATACTCATCTAACGTTTTTGTCCATATAGAAAAAATGCGAATTAAAAAGCAAGTTAGAGTATTATATTTGGTCAAGCCGAATCTGATAATACCCTTCACCATTATCTACATGGCCACATCGTAGGTTTAACATATCATGATATTCTACACTTACTTTATTATTTTCGAACAAGCCTTTGATTTTCAATTTTCACATATTTAACTACATTCTACTATTCAAGCATTTTTATTTGATACTCGTATTGATGGGACAAAAAAAACTCCTACATTTTGTTTTAGTTGCCATCTTTGATTAAACATTTTTTTCATAGTTTACTGTGTTCTATTGGTCAAGATCTTATTATTTTAACATACACACGGACAGATGAACTGATAGACATGGCTTAATCGACTCCCCTATTCATAAGCTTTCAAAAAATATAAACTTTGTGCGATCGAAAATGAAAATTTTAGAAATATCACTTGGAATGAGAAACCTATATGTACGCTACCTGTAAAGGGTATAATAAGCCCTAAATTTTGTTTGCACGATAAAAACTCCAACGCTCAATGCTTTGGCTTGGCTGTTAGTTACATACATATGTACATATAATTATGTAAATAATTTTTCTCAGATAACAAAACATTTTGTATATTTTAACGATGTAAAAACTTAATTGGAGTAGGTATCAATTGTTATGCAGCTTTTTTCAATCTTTGTTTAAATTTAATGACACTGTTCATTGAAAGCCGAAAAAAAAACAAATATAAAATTTACTGACTGACTGCTGACGAAAAAATTTCCACGTAGAATCGTAAGTTTCAAAAGCACTAATTTGATACACGTTATCTCTGGTTGCTTTGTTTGTTTTCGTAAGAATTTAGGTTTCTCTTTTGTTTTTCTCTTAAAACCGTAATTTTTAACAAAACAAAAGATGTTATGCGCAGTTTTTTTTTTTTTAAGTTTATCACTCTTAAATAGCTTTAGGAATGTTCCTCTCTGTTTCGGTTTTGAGGCTGTCAAATTGAGCAGTATTTGTGAAACAGTTGTTATTTACTTTTTGTTTACAAAATATAAGCTTGTTTGTTATACATTTTGTTGTATAAACATACACACCAAGGTGGATTCGCCTTGATACACACATTTATACTTACCAGTGTTGCCAGTGATAACTTAGAAAACAGTTTGAATTTTTGGCAAAAAATTTACAATAAATTACATAAACACATTAAATATAATAAATTATTTTAATTTTGAATACTAAGTATATACTAAGTACATGTGAGCATATATTTAAGCTCATGGATATAGTAATGAAAAACTTGCATAGAAATAGAATAGGCAGGTTACTCTTTTCGTTAATAGTAAGGCAGCTCACAAGACCTTAAATGGACATTATATTAAATCCATGTGACTCAGGGATTGTAAGAATTTCCTAGAAGAGTGTTGACCTTTGAACTGTACTGGGAACCAGGACAAGGTGGTATTTTTAGCGATTAAATTGCCGACTAGTTAGTTCGACTCTAGAGTGTATATACTAGGCGAAGTTGTTGAGACCACTTTTTTTTAGCAAACAAACGCATGTGTTTCAGAAAAGACTGATTTTGATTTTGGAAAGATTCTTGCCTTTACGCACCACCCTTTTTCTACATACCTACCTTTACCTGTACCTAAAAATGAAGCGTTGCCTAAGTTTGGTTTTAAATGGGATATTTTTTTAAAATTTGAAAATGTTTTCTACATATTTGAAAATATTCCTTTTTTAATTTGTTTCATTATAGTTTTTAATGCAAGAAATTAATCATAAACTTGATCAATATTATTTTTAAAAGATTTCTTAATAATTATATAAAAATTATAAATTAACACTAGGTATAAATTATATATTCAAATAAAATTTAAAGAAAGGAAGCATGTGCCGAATAATAAGGTAAATTAATTATAAAAAAAATATTTATATTTCGGTTGCCTGTTATACACTTTTAGTGGTATAGCAGGCCAAAACCAAATTTTTAGTGTGTAAAGGGAAATTATGTGCAATGTAATTCACCTTTGATTACGCCTGCATTTTTTAAATTTAAACAAATTCATTTTAAATAGCTTTAACTTAATCTGCATTTAAATAATTTGAATGCCAACAATTTTTTAGTACTTCACGTCTGGCAAGCCTATTTTAATGTTACTCTTTCCCTCTTGTTTTTAAATGAACTTTGTCATTCATTACTCTTGTTTACATTCACATAAGTAACCATGGTGACTTGAAGCTTCCGTTTTCTGTTGTTTATACAAATGTTAAAAAAAAAACAATACAATCACAAATAAAACTAACATAACATTTTCTTAGGTTAGGTTAGGTTAGGTTGAAACATTTTCTTACTTGAGATTTTGTTTTATTTCTTAAAAAATAATATAATGCATTAAAATTTCTTTGGAGGTTAGAGTTCTATACTTTTACCTTAGTATAAGTACATACATTCATACCTTCTTCATATAAATGGTGCTTTTTATAGAGGAATAAAACAAAGAGGACACGACAGTGGAAAGTGGTAAATATATGCATGTAGGTTTGTCATTACGTGTGAAATTTCTACAATATTCATTTCCGACCTAATAAAATATACATATTTTCTGAAAGCTTTTGAATAGGGTAGTCGATAAAGCTTTGTCCGTCTGTCTTTCTTGGAGCCCTCTGACATCGCTAAGACTTGTATAAGGTATCAAAATATCAATATTCGGGAGCAGATCGGTGTTGGAAATCAGAATAATCGCCCCATAGCTTTCTGCGATATCAGGAAATAAACACGACTGCTTTTGTTTTATCACATAAAACAGTTTAAATAGTTTATAGACACGATTGTTACTATTTGTAAATTTGGTATGCCTCTGGAGATATTCATGAACATTTTTAAACAAATTGTTCAATAATCGGCAAAAATTATTTTAAAATATACATATATAATTTTTAAGCACGCCTAAGATACCAAATTATCAGCCGTAATCTCAGAAATTATTTCTAAGAAAAACTAACAAATCGGTTTTAAAGCAGCTGAAATATATGTAGGTACCAAAGTACAACTGCTTCGGTATTTTTCCTTAAATTTACAAATGGAAATCGATATTTTTCAGTTTCTATACAATTGAAAGAACCAATTTGGGGATCAAATAAAAGGGCTTAAGTATTAAAATGTAGTTAGCTATGAAAACAACAAAATTTAAGATGGCGCCCTAGATTAAATAACGAATATCAGTGAAGGGTATTTTCTTACTTGTTTAAATTGACGAGAAAGAATTGATCGAAAGATTTTCTGGCATTATAATTTAAATATGATTTCTGGCATATAACCGTGACTCGGACATAGAATAATCCGAAGGTCCTATTTCCGATTACTTTTTCCAACATGGTCGTATATCGGCATTAACACGGTGAATGTTGTCCTCGAAGTAGACAATCCTTTCGAGTTTATCGGCGTAGACTAGCGACTTAACAACGACTTAAAATAGTCTGGCGGCGATAAATCGCACGATATTGAAAGCCAATCCAAGGGCTCGAAACATGAAATTTGGCGGTTAGCAATTGTTTCCTTTAATAGATCAATTGTGGCACAAGCTCTGTGACATGTAGCGTGTCTCAACATACATTTGAGGACATCATCACTCCAAATACGACAGTTTTGTTTATTGACTTGTTTATTACTTTTTGAAATAATCGTATACAAAAATATAAATTTGCCACCAGACACCCTGTACAATGCATAGCTACAATTATATGATAAAAGTTTTTCGTTCAATTAATTAAAATATTAGTTTCTGCGTATTTCAGTGTTTTTCTTCAATTCCTGCTTTGATTCGATAAAAAATCAAAAAATAATATTCGCAAAATAATGCACAATTGTAAAATATACTTCTGCACCATAAAAGAAAATATGTATGATTATTGCATTTATTTATTTGTCGTTATTTTTTTTGTGTATTTGTTTTTGAATAACAAATTATTATGCAAACTTTTTACTGCTGATCACAAATAGGCACGACCAAATCAGAACATATATATGTATGGATATGTAGATATGCATATGTATGTCCATTCATACATTATTTCGTTAATTTTTTGTCACACTATGCAAACATAGGTTATACATCTAGATGTAACAAACGGACATACGTACATACATGTGTATGTACATATGTAATTATTTACACTAAACAAAACATAGTTTACGCAATAATTTAAATATATGTACATATATGTAAGTGGTATAGATTTTTTATATTTAAATGATATTGTTGTAACACAAATTTTGCGTTCTTAGAAATACAAATTTGTGTGTATGTAAGTATGTATGTATGTATGAATCTAATTAAACATTTTGTGTTTTTATTTAGTAAAAATGAAGAAAACATTTAATTTATATGCGTATGTATGTTTTTATATATGTATGTATGTATGTATGTACATACATATATTTAAGTAATAGACATTTAAGTTTTGTAGATAGTATAAGCAGAAATAAAGTACCAGGGATGCCACTTTGCTCCGATCGGAAAAAAATGGTAGATTTAATTTATGCATAATTTGGTAACTTTGTTAGTTTGGATTTTTTTTTTAATTTTGGTAGAATATGAAAAAACACAAAAGTAACATAAGTTTGTCCATAAAAATGTTATTCAAAATATATTTAATGCCAGGTTTAGAAAAATAAAAAAATTGGTTGGGTTTATGAGGAAGTTTTTATTTTTGTTTCTGATTTTTGTTTAGAATTCTCATAATGTTTATGAACATTTTAAATAAAGCTTGTAACATTTTTAAACTTTTTCATAAATTTTGTGGTTTATCTGATGATCTGGCATAAGCACCAGTGAAATGCATATAGATCATCTTAAACCCAACAACCAATAAAACTAAAATATATTTTATACCTATAAAAATGTTTTTGTACAATTCGATTCAATTTACATAATAAAGAAAACTAACGCTGTAGAGCAGGATGTACAATTAGTGATATCTAGAACAATCCTTTCTAAAAAAATTATATATTTATGAATGTACATTATTAAATGTCAACATTTAAATATTAGTTTATTCCATGGTGCAATTATATAAGGTGATTGCAGTTCGGAGAGAATTTAAAAAAAATTTTTTTATATAAATTTTGACAATTGGAAATTATGATGATCAGCTAATGAATTAAAACTACCTATTTACATATGTTTATGTGTACTGTGGTCTTTTTTTTTAATTGGTAAAAAATTTATTTTCGTTCTGGCATCCCTGATGCATACATACGCATAAAGAGCTTATCTTATCAATTACTCTGTATATCTGCTGGTGTGTTGTACGGGTACTGGTGTGTTTTACGAGTACTGTACAGTTACAAACAATTCTAGCATTCGATTATATGCCAAAATAAGGGAGTTCTTATTAAAGGGTGATCCATTTAATTTCAAATAACACACTTAAAAAGAATGGGATGTCGATATCTTTATTATGAACCGAAAGAATAATCTCTGACATTTACTTCCTGAACAAAAACTTTTCATTTCACATTTTCACAGACCGAAAGCTGACACCTTGGTGTGTTTTTTAATTTAAACATTTTCACAGAACGAAAACTAAAGATATTATTAACAATTTAATGATTGGGTAGACTAATTGATATCGGCCACACTAGGATCATATCAATCTCCAGTGGTATACCCAACGTCAAGGTAAGGTGACGGACTATATGGTCAAATGAGACAAATTTTTATAGGACACCTCCAATAATAATTCCTGAAAGAGACTTATGGTTTAAATTCAACACACTATATGAGAAATGTAAAGTTTTTACTGATGGATCTAGGAACGGTTACAGGTGTCTATATCATGGGGAAGAACATCAGGAGGTTTTTTTACAGGATTTTTTATGGTTGTAGTGTGTTTTAAGTGGATCATTTATAAGGTAACAGATCTTATAATGGATCATGTTTCGAGGGAGATTTTGTAAAATTTTAGCTGGTTGGGAACTGTAATAGAGTTCTTAGTAGAACTATAGGCTTCTTCCAAGTCAGACTATGTTGGTGGGTACCGGAGTACTGTCGTGTTGTCGGCAATGAAATTTGTTAACGAATTTGTGCGAGCTGTATCAGCATTGGGGTATAAGGAGTATTGTAAGGAACTCAACAGTGTCAAGGGAGTACTCTAAGATAATACTGGACCTGAATAGCTTAGGTCTGAGGACATCTATTGGCGTAGATGGGTTTACTTTAGATTATTGTAGGATGTGTGAGCATGAAGAAGTGTTTTAAAAAAGGTCTATCATGTTCTCCATCACTGTCTAAGATAACAGAACCATATAGTTGGTTGAGTGGTTCGGCAAGCGATTCCACAATGAATTAATTTATATTGCAGGATGCAAAGTAGATAAAACCTATGGATTTATTGTGGGAGACGGTTGGCATTGTAGAAATCATTCTTTTATTTTCGTTATTTTTCATCTTTAGCTTATACCAGTTCTGATATTTCTTTTTGCATATCTATTAATAATGGGATACAGAATGCTTCCCAGGGGTCCCCGCTTGTAGGTGTTAGCAAGTGTTTTCATAGCTTCCTGCATCTCAGTTTCTTAACTAAAGCTAAACAATTTAATTACATTGAAAACCATAATATTTTTAATTTGATTTTTTTTTAATTTTACTGTAAAATGATTAAATTGTTAGTTAGGGCAGGGTGTGTTCTGGAGAATGTCAAAATACATACTTAAAAAAATTATTTCAACTTCGGAAATTGTCAAACTCCATACATAAAAAAAGAGAGACAAAAATTGCTCTCCTTTACGCTATCACCTTATGTAATTACACCATGAGTTAGGGTGTTTTGCGTTTTAGTTAACCATATCTATGTAGATACATACTTATGTATGTATGTAGCACTCTGACTTCATTTATTTAAAAACGTGTAAATAAATTTAATTTGTTGCCGATATTTTCGTTTGTTTTATTTTTATAAATTTAATGCCATACCATGTTTGTATGCAGACTGCAAATTTAAGTGAAAGAACTTATCATTCATTGTTTTTGTTGAAAAAAGAAAGAAGGCAAAAGAGAGAAGGAAAACTAAATCTAACCGTGTTGCTTAAATAAAATATTCTATTAGATTCAATTCTATTTAGATTTGTTGTGACAATTTGACGATGTTGATTTTTGGTTTTCGACGCAAACTGCATAAACAACAAAAACATATAAAATAGAAAGAAAAAACGAAGAATAATAAAAAAAAACAAATCAAAGAGAAAATAAGTATGTATGTATGTAGGTATGTACATATGTATATTGTTTAAAAATAAATAAAATATGCAAGTTTTCTTGAAATTTAAACTACATAAAAACATACATACATACATACATAAGTATTTATATAAAAACATAAATATTTGTACATAAGTATAACTCCATGTTACTTTGTATATATGTATGTATATAAGTATATTAATATGTTTGCAGTAGTGTATTATTTATAGGATCTTATATTATTATTATTATTCGTTATTTTGTTTTTTTTTCTATAAACAACCTAGTGTATTGTTTATTGTCTTGTGATAATAATTTAAAAATTAATTAATTGTTTATTTTGTAAATGTACATACTTATGAATATACATATATGTATGTACATATGTACATGTAACAAGGCATATTTATTAAACAGTTAATCGTATTTTGGAGTTTTTTAGTTTAAATTTTGTACATATGTATACATGTATACCTATAAAGAGTTTGACATTTGATAAAGAGCGAAAAAAATCTTTTTGATCTATGTAAAAAAAATTAAAAAAAATTAAAAAAAAATAATAATAAAAATATAAACAATATATTAAATAAAAAAAAAATAAAAAAATTAAAAAAAAAAAATTTTTTTGGCTCAGCTGGGATTCCATGCCACGTTTTCTCTAACCTGTATACACGTTTGTAAGTATGTATGTTGTTGTTGTAATGTTTTTGTGAAAAAAAAAATCGAGGTGGTCCTGAGATATGAGCAAAAACCCACGACCACCTCGATTTTTTTTTCACAAAAACGACATTACAACAACAACATACATACATACAAACGTGTATACTGGTTAGAGTAACCGTGGCATTGAATCCCAGCTGAGCAAAAAAAAAAATTTTTTTAATTTTTTTTTACATTTTTTTTTATTTTTTTTAATATATTATTTACATTTTTATTTTTTTTTATATTTTTTTTTTAATTTTTTTTTTGTTTTATATTTATTATTTATTTAATTATTTTTTTAAAAAATTTTTTTTTTAAATTTTTTTTTAAATTTTTTTTTTATTTTTTTTTAAATTTTTTTTTATTTTCTTAACATACATACGCAAATTTATAATTTTACAATGGGATGTTTTTATATATGTGTGTTTTTTATATGTTTGTACATACATACGTAATTCATATGGGATGAATGGTGATTCAAACTACTGTTATTGCATGACTACACGTTGTGAAGGGTATATAAGATTCGGCACGGCCGAATATAGCGCTCTTACTTGTTTATTTTTAATCAAAATTTGACGTTCTGCATTTTTTATTAAATGACAGAGTCAACTCTCTTGTCAATGAATTAAACATTTTGAAGTCAAAATTTGTATGTATGTAGAAGATAAGAGCGATATCTAAAGGGTAGATTGTGCATTATTTTCAAATTTTTGTATTGAATAATTTGCAATTTTTTTGTATGAGTTTTAGAAGCCTTTTGAGACCAGAATTGACAATCGTAGGTCATAATCGGACAAATACACATTGTGTAAATAAAAATCTTGTTTATATCTTCGGTTAATTAGGGGTATAAGTCACGGCTACACTTAATTTTCTTCTAACAAATCTGATTATCATGCTGTTTGAATAAAAGTTTTTTTTTTGTCAAGGATTACTGTTAATAATAATATAATTGTTCCCCTAGACGATAAATATCTAGTAGGAGAGCGTTTTCATAATTTGTTAAATGGAAATATAATCGCTTGCGCTTCATCGTCATTTACTTTTATTTTCCATTTGTCATAGTATTTACGACTAAATTTAAGATTATTTTCTCGGCGTTGAAGTTCAGCATATAAGTCCTATGCGGCACTTTTTCGCTGACTGTGGTACATTAAATAATCTGCAGATATTCCAGACGACAAGGGCATTTCGGGTCGTCAGCTCTGTGTTTTACATACTGTAGACAATGTTCTCACTATTAGGGGCTTCAAGATACAGTTTACAAATTCATGATTACCCGCATAAGCTGCACACACTACTATGTTATAGTTCTTTGCACCGTGACCATACATAGAGCATTTGGTGCATTGAGTAGGGCCTTTGCTGTCCTTGAGTGGTCTTCTACAGTAAATGGCAATGTTGTTAAATATCTATTTTTCAAGATTTCCTCTTCGACACTTATTGGCGATCGAATTCAATTAAATATATCGTATCACCTACAGTTGATATTTTCGTAGTGATTTCCTTAATACTTACCGAATTTATATTGAAACTACTTGGTTCTTAGTATATCTCGTTATAACGAGTCCTTTACCTTGATATTATTTTTGTTTCAATGGACATTCTTTTGAGCATATATATTGACGGACTAAACTATTCACACAGCAAGTACTTTTAGTTTATATCTTTTATATTTTTGAAATATAAAAACCTCGCCCATTGTTTTATACAACAAAATTATTGGTTCAATTCCAAGGCATATTTATTCATCAGGTAATTGCAGTTCGGAGAGAATTTTTTGTTTATATTTTTTATATATGAAGTTTGACATTTGAAATAAATTAGAAAAGAGAAAATTGTTTTTTATTTATGCATTTTGACATCTGAAATTTAAAATAAGTGTTGAAAAAAATAATCAGCTGGCGAATCAAGAGTACCTGATGAATAAATATGCCTTGGTTCAATTCTTAAGCTGGATTCACCCATAAAATTTTAGTTCAGAACAAATTTTTTTTGTATTGAGTTTGATGTTTTACTTTTGAGAGAGAGAGAGATTATTTTGTTCAGAAAGATTTTTCTTGAATTGGTTTAATTTTAATTCTTGTTCAGAAGAAACTGAATTGGGATGCCACTATTTTTCAATATTTACATGAAAATTGAATTTGGTTGCCACATCACACAGTGTCAGTACATTTATTATACAAAAATTGTTTTTGCCGAAAATTAACAATTAAAATGGAATTTAATGAAAATATTGCTCAAAAATTAATAGAAGAATTAAAAAACCAGGAAGAAAATGTTTGTATGACATGAGCAATAGTGCATACAAAAATAATTATTTAAAACAGGGTTTATGGAATGAAATAGAAGCGACTCTTTTTATTTTCGATTTTTTTTTATAAATTTCTTTTGCAAACAAATTGACTTTATGCACTTCAATTAAAAATAATAATTTTAGTTTTCTTCTATCCGACATTTTCTTCACATATATTTTAATGAAATAATTTACGTTTGTATTTATTTACATAGTTTGCTAGCGGTGCTTCCACTTTGTACAACTGTTTGCATTTTATATTATATGGCAGCTTTGTTTTTTCGGACAAATTTTCTTAAATGGGTGAATCGTTCTGCAGAAAACTCTCAGTAAAAAATGTTATTCTCCGGAAAAAATTTTGTTCAGAACAAATGGGTGAATTCACCTTTAGTTATTAAAATATAATAAACTAATCCTGATTATGTCACATCTTTAGAAAAAAATATATAAATAAGTAACTCTGATCACAATTATGAGGGACAAAGTTATTCACACAGTTGCAGTTTTTAGTATTTAAATTAAACAGAAAAATATTTTTTTTTACATGGCAATACTTGTTATAAAAGAATGCTAAAAGTACCGGTATAAATTATTTATTATATTTTAATTTAATATAAAGTGTTGTTTAAGAGCGAAATTTTTTAAAATGGGTCGAAAACAAAAGGAAACAACTGAAGAAGAAAGAAAGTGTTAGACCTACATAAACAAAATAAATCATATGCAGAAATAGGAAACATAATAAAAAGAAGCCGATTTACTGTAGCCAGCATTATTAAAAGATTTAAAGAGTGCACAGATTTTAAAAAGTTCCCATCGTACTGGTCGGCCTTTCAAGCTCAGCCCACAAGAACAAACTCAAATCGTAAGAAAAATAAAAAAGATTCCAAAAATTACATCCACGGAAATAGCTGCAGAATGTTTAGAGGAGATGGGCAAAGAAATCCACCCAAAAACTGTGCGAAGAACTCTACACCGCGCCGGTTATAGCTCTCGCGTTGCAAGAAAAAAGCCTCTTATAAGCAAAGTGAATAAATCTAAGCGTTTAAATTTTGCAAAAGAATACGTAAATAAAGATGACGATTTTTGGAAAGGCGTATTATTCTACGACGAAAGCAAATTCAATATTTTTCAATCAAATGGAAGAGTAAGAGTTTGGAGAAAGGCAAATACCGAGCTGGAAAAAAACAATGTAGTATGTGCGGTCAAGCATGGTGGTGAAGGGGTCATGGTGTGGGGATGTATGGCTGCAGCAGGCGTTGGTAACTTAGTTTTTATCGACGGTACAATGGACAAAAATGTGTACCTAAATATATTAAAAGATAACCTACTACAAAGCGTCGAAAAGCTAGGCCTTAGAAGCAACTTTTACTTTCAACAAGACAACGACCCCAAACACACGGCCAATGACGTTCGAATGTGGATAATTCATCATGTTCCCCATATTCTTCCAACTCCACCGCAATCCCCAGATATGAATCCCATTGAACATCTTTGGGATGAATTCGGAAGACGCGTTGGAAAGTACCACATTTCTGGTAAGACTCATTTAAAAGAAGTTCTTCTTCAAGAATGACAAAATTAGTTCATTCAATGGCAAGAAGGTTGAAAGAAGTCATGGAAAAGAAAGGATACTCTACCAAATATTAGTCATTTGTAGTATTATATTTTAGTTTAAGAATAAATAACAGTGTGAATACCTTTGTCCTCTCATAATTATGACCTGAATTACTTATTTATTTTGTTTCTCATAATGTAACATAATTAGTATTTGTTTTTCTTTTATATTTTAATAGCTAAGAAATAAGTAAACAATTATGTTAAATACTGGAATGGGATATGTCCTTTTATTTCAAAAATATAAAAGGTAGAAACCAAAAGTACTTGCTGTGTGAATAGTTTAGTCCGCCACTGTACATACCTTTCTCCAATTAGTCCAAAAACTTACGACAAACTGTGGACAGAGTCTACTACAATTGGTTTTATTTTCTGCTTGTGGGTGCCAGGTTCACTACTGCTAGGTACGCCTGATGTTTAAGGTACTTTATTTGGGTAATTACTCCAATGCTTTTTCTTTTTTCTGCAAGAACATTGTTAGGAAAATTTACAAACTCAAGATAGAATTCTTATTATACATATACGTTTTAATTATTAAAATTGGTTTAAAAATTTAGAGCAAAAAAATAACACGATGTTTATGTTTTGTCGCAGAGATGCCAGATCACAAGTTCTGATGATTCAAGCCTACCTGATGAATAAAAATGCCTTGTACCTATATACCTATATAGATATGGATGTACATATATACTTCTATAGCTGTCAATAAGTTTTATATGTACATATGTGTGTATGTATGTATTTAATTAAAAAATAATATTTTTGTTAAGGTACCTATTTATCAAATACTACCTACTTCGTTACCCCAATTCTTACTATTTAATATTCAAGTTCTTTATCTTAAAATACAAAATATGTTTTCGTTAATCAAATATTTTAATTCATATTTTAAAAATTATTTTTTAAAAAGTTTAACTAGTGATAATATGAAAGATAATTAGAAATATAGAAAAAGGGTTGCAGTTGGTTGGCATATTTCATTATATCTCATCGTGGTAAAAAATATGAATAAATTAAAATATTTGTTCAAACAAAAAGTTTGACGATTTGAAAAAAAAAATAATATGATTTTTTTATTAATTTTGTTTCGAAAAATAAAAGTACTCTAGGAACATAGCACAGAACTGTTTAGTCCTTTTTATTAATTAATTTAGTAATTGAAATAAAGTATTTCTTAGTCCCCCAAAATGTCTTCATCTACCTTAGCCAAGATTAATTATTCTTAATTTCAATGCTTAAATCTTAGATTCATAATCAGATAGTCAGTTCATAGTCTGAAAATGTAAAAATTACTATAAAAATTAAAAAAATAACCGTTTTCTCTTCTATCTTACTTTTAAGCTCAACTTGGATTTATTGTATTTAATTTTAAAATTTGAAATTCAAGAACATCAAAATACAAAAGGTATAATGAAAGTTACAACAAGTAAAAGCGCTATATTCGGTGGTGATTATTTCACCGTCATGTACATAGGTATAATGACCTCATAGTAGCTCAACTTACGATATTTTCTTTATTATTTTTGCCCCTCTCTTTGATTTTGCATTTTAACATAGTTCACTGTATTCTACTCGCCAAGCCCTTTCATTTGATACCCATATTGTTGGGGTTAAAAATATTTGATCCGCCATTTTGTTTCAAACGTCATCTTGGATTTTACACTTTTAATGGTTGCTGCATTGTACTGGTCGAGCGCTTTTATTTGATACCAATTTGATATTGTGAAATTAAAGGGGACAAATCCGTAACTACTATATTTGACTTATATAATCGCCATTTAATCTAGGACGCCATCTTGGATTTTTTTTTCTTTTTATATCTAACTATATTTTAATACTAAAGCCCTTTCACTTGATCCTCATATGGGCTCTCTCGGTTGTATAGAAACAGAAAAATATCTATTTTCGTTTCTAAATTTTAGGAAAAACACTGAAGCAGTTGTACTTTGGTGCTTATATCTCAGTTGGTTTCAAATCGATTTGTTAGTTTTTCTTAGAAATAATTTTTGAGATTACAATTTATGGCCTAATGTATTAAGCGTGTTTTAAAATTATTTAGAAGTTTGAAAAAACTTGATATATTTAAAAAATTATATAGTTTTCAAATAATTTTTGCCTATAACTTTAAAGATTAGTAATCAATTTGTTTAAATTTTTTCATGAATATCTCTAGTGGTAAATCAAATCTTTAAATAGTAACAACTGTGTCTATAAACCATAAAGACCTAGAAAATTTTAATTTTTATTGTAAAAATAAGCTCAAAAAACAAAGGAAATCGTGTTCATTTGCTCATATCTAAGAAGGTTATGGGGCGATTACGCTGATTTCCAATACCGATCTGCTCCCGAATATTTCTGATATTTTGATACCTTACACAGGTCTTAAAATGTTGAGGGAATTCAACAACTTGATTTCCACATACACATGGACAATGCGTAATCAACTCCCCTATTCATAAGCTTTCAGAAAATATATACTTTATGGGGTCGGCAATGAAAATTGTAGAAATTTCACACGGAATGACAAACCTATATACATACTCACTGTGAAGGGTATAAAAAGTTGGTTTTTTTGTTCCCCTATATCATTTTTAATCTCAACTTGGATCAGTAGAACCGAAATTCTAGATTCATAAACATAGAAAACACAAAGTAGGTACCAAAAAAATGGGAAAAAGTACCTTTTGTGGACTACTATTATCGTTTTTGCCAAATAAATCAAAAATCTGTTATTAATTGTATTTCTCGCTAAGGACAACCGAAAACTGAAAAATATAAATTCTTGTATAAACATTAATATACATACATACATACATATGTATGTATGTAGGTATATGTATGTGTGTATATGTTGTATAATACTAGCGTTAGCCCAGTCTTGGTCTGCGTAGTTTTCGGAATAAAATGCATGTGTTCTAGGTGTTATCTAACTGTGTATAACATTTCATTTAATACCGTTCAGACGTTTTCGCGAGATTTAGTAACAAAGATACATACACACATATGTACATACATACAAATATTCACATTTATTATAGGTACTACTTATTAGTAGAATCATTAAAACATTTTTAAAAGAATATCGTAAAGAATTTAGTAAATTAGTTACTCGTATAGGTACATAGTACATATATAAATATTAAATTGTTATAATTCATAATTCTGTATGTACATATGTACATATTTACATATAATTTGTTTTTGTAAACTATTTTTGATTAAAACGTCATAAGACTTCTACTCATTATTAGGTACTAATGTTGTGTTATAGAAGTTGCTAAAAAAAAAAAAAAAGATAAGCAAATATAATAGAAAGAGACGACAATTCAAAATAGCAACAAAATACCTACCTTAAGAGTACCTTTTCTGACGTGTTCTCCACACAACAAATTACAAAATATGTATGTATTCCTTAATTTCGTACGAACGAAACGATGGCCAGTCCAGACATACTACATAGGTTCAGGTATCGTTCATTAATTAAAATTATAATTTCTTTTTTAAAAGCACGTGTTTTTGATCAGTTTAAATTTATAAAGTTTTTGCTTTTAACATGACTTGTCAACCAAATTACAAATACATACATACATATTAAATATGATTAGATAATTTATAACTTATGCAAATATGTATATACATACATACATAACATAAGCAGGTACCTACCTATCGATGGTCACAAATAGAAAGGCCCTACCCTTGTGCACCACAGGTGAAGGGTATAATAACAGTAGTGGAAATCACCCTTCGTTGCAAACAGATCATGCAAATGTTGCAAATCCTGCAAATCTAGTATATATATTCTTAAGTTTGCAACGCCACAAAACAATATACACTAAAATTTCATTTCCCACACAAGCACTTATCTCCAATACTAAAAACAGTTGGAAACTTTCAAAAGCAACGTTTGCAACAGAATATAAGTATACTAGACTTGCAAGATCTGCAATATTTGCATAACCTGTTTACAACGAAGGGTGATTTCCGCTAGTTTTACAAGCGATTTTACAAAAGAAGATATATTATTATTTCTGTTACGTTTTATCGTTTCCTGTAAAGTTACTGTTATATAAGTTAGGTCCTCTCTACTTGCGACCAACGTTATGTACCTATATTGCGTTGTAAAGTTACAATTATTTGAGTTAGGGCCTTTTAACTTGTGACCAACGCTATGTATCTACACACATTTAAACCTCCATAGTTTATAACATAAACATTTAAATTTGCTAAAAAATACATTAATATTTAAAAAAAATAAATATACTATCTTTATACACACACATACATATGTATGTACTATGTATGTAAAAATAGTGCATGTGTGTACTTGCATATAAAAATAAAGTTAAAACAAAATAAAAAAATAAACAAACAGATAAGTACATACATATGTACGTTATACAGCGTGAGAGAGGGGACAAAATAAACACGAGAGAATAACTGAATAAGCGTGATAAGTGATGAGAGAATTTAGTTAGGTGGCTATTAACTTTATACTTATAAGTTTATGCAAGTTTATACATATGTATGTGCATACATATGTACATGCATATGTTGCTTACAGTTCAATTGTATTTAAAAAAATTACTCATAAGTTTTCCTCTTTTAATATTACTGTCTAATTTTAGAATGTCGCTAGACAATCCTACACAAATTTTGACGACTCACGATTTGAGTAAATTTCGTACCTTACAACAGACTGTGACAACAGCTTCCGTAGTGGCAGCTGCTACAAATGGTTTAAGACATCAAACGGTTGGGACCCACCCGCCACATCAACAACAACTGACCAATACTTTAAATATTACATCGTCAACTGGATCTGCACCAACGACAGCAACGCTATCTGCTCATACTGCAAACGCAAATAGTTATAATAATCTTTTGGCCGCTGCCACAAAGACAACATTTTTGAATTCGTCTAACACACCGGCAGCAACTTTTAATGCCACAAACATGTCGGCCACATCGAAATATGTTCTATTGCAACAGAACCGAAATGGCCAATTTACAGCATATGATGGAACTACAACTGCCATTGCGACGAGCAGTGGTAGCACCAACAATAATAATGGTATGTCTCAAGCAACGGGTAATATTGTACTACTAGCAACAGAACCAATAGATGCAACGACAACATCAAATAATGGCACCTTTCATCATCATTTGTCGAATCTAAATCAAAATCATCAGCAGCAGCATGTCATTACGACTTCGACTACAGGTGACAATGATGAAGAATTGCGATCCCTTGCCTGGCTAAATAATTCAAATTTGATTAAGGAAATCGTAACGACCACAACTCCCACCAAAAATAACAGCGGCAGCAATAACAGCATTCAAAATAGCACCACATTGCAAAAACGTCCACTCTTGAATAATACCAATATTTGCATTGTCAATGCTGCAAATTCACACGATTTAATCGAGGAGTTGCCGCATCATGTGGCCGGCGAAGAGCAAGTCATTGCTACTAATGCTATAGGTGCCTGCACAAATGAATTGTCGCCTGAAACTCAAATAACCACGTTAAGTGCTAGTGATTTCCAGCAGCAATTTAAGCGTTTTAGTGCCGTCGATTTGAAAGATACGAAAATTTACGGCAACATAGCGGCCTTAGGAGGTGCTACGACCACAGTGCATGTGGGACCAAGTGGCACCACCACTGTGGTGGAATATAAAGCGGGCACAAACTTTTTGCCCGCACGACAACTTCTAAGCAACACAAATGGTGGCAACGGTGTCCATATTAACGCCACCAACATAAGCAATAGTCATTCTAACAACAACAAAAATTCTTCCCTTGTGCCTTCTTCATCTTCATCATCATCTTCATTATCAATTGGCAATAATGCTACAACAACAACGCTAGTTGTAGCTACCAATCATACTGGATCCAACAAACAATTAACACTGCCCAGTACAACTTCTATAGTTGCCAATGGCAATAGTGTTGTTAATGGTAGCAACATAGCAACGTCGATTACAACAACAAACATCAATAGTAACAATGTTACTACTACTAACACACATTATCAAGGTCATAAAATACATACACAAAATGTTTCTCCTACTAGCGTTGCAAGTAGCGGCAGTAGTAGTAGTAGTAGTGGTGGTAGCAGTTGCAGTAATAGTAGCAGCAGTACCACCCATCATCCCCATAAAAAATATTTAAGAGAAAAAATGAATGTTCTAGATCAAGGTGGTGGTGGTGGTGGTGGAGTTGGAGGCAACCTAAACGCTACCTTATTAACGTCGTCTAATAATTACAATAACAATAGCATATCATCTGCTTTGCAAGCGTCCTCTTCTCAAATTGCTTCTTCGATAGCTGCGGCTACAGCTATTGGTTCCACCATAACCGTAGTGTCTTCTCCTGCCTCCTCAAACACTTCACTTTCTTCCTCCCTGTCGACGGCAGCTATTAATGGTGGAAATAGTCCACCTTTGAGCAAAACATCTTACTTCACGCTAAGCGGCGCTTCAACACCTATCGCTCTAAATTATAGCAGCTCAAATTCCTCGACCACTACACCATTTATAGCGGTTTCTTCGACAAACTCCTGCTCTTCCTCCTCAGCGACTTCGCCCACAACATTGACCACGAGCGGCATACCACCCGGCTACACCCTAGTTAGTCATCCAGTTTTGCCTATTGTTTCAAACTCTCCTGCAGCTACACACCAGCAACATCATCAAGTAGTGGTGTAAGTAGATAAAGGGTGTTTTTTTAAGCCCGATAGAACTTGAAATTGTAAAAAATAACACAAAAAATTAAATTGTAATCTAAATTTTTTTTTATTCGAAAGATCAATACGTGACATTAACATTTGAAAATGATTTCGGGCATATGGGCACCGCGGCTGTTCTTGACGAAACGCATTCTGGACGTCCAATTTTATCGCAAAATTGTGTTCAGCGATGAGGCTTATTTTTGGCTTAACGGGTTTGTTAATAAGCAAAATTGCCGCATATGGAGCGAGACCAATCCACAAGAGACCCTACAGACTCCATTACATCCAGAAAAATGCACCGTTTGGTGCGGTTTTCACGCTGGTGGCATCATCGGACCTTATTTCTTCAAAAATGAGGCCGGAGCTCGCGTTACGGTCAATGGAGATTGTTACCGCACCATGATCAATGATTTTTTGTTTGAAAATATGGATGACATTGATCCGGAGGAGATGTGGTTTCAACAGGATGGCGCTACGTGCCATACGGCGAACACAACCATCGACTTATTGAAATCAAAATTTGGCGATAAGTTGATTTCGAGAAATGGACCTGTCAATTGGCCTCCAAGGTCGTGCAATTTGACACCTCTCGATTATTTCCTGTGGGGCTACGTGAAGTCACTGGTTTATGCTGATAAACCAGCAACAATTGACGCCTTGGAGGCCAGCATTGTTCGTGTTATTCGTGACATACGGCCAGCAGTGCTCGAAAAAGTGGCCCAAAATTGGACGTCCAGAATGCGCTTCGTCAAGAACAGCCGCGGTGCCCATATGCCCGAAATCATTTTCAAATGTTAATGTCACGTATTGATCTTTCGAATAAAAAAAAAATTTAGATTACAATTTAATTTAATTTAAATAAATAAATAAATAAATTTATTTTTGCTATTTTCTAGTTCCTCTCCAACTCTAATGGTTTCATCGGAAATACAAACACAACCTCAACTTTCTACCAAAGAATTTTATACAATTAGCAGTACACCTCAACAAATGCAACAACATTTACAGCAGCAACAGCATCAAACGTTACGCAGTCCTACCTCTTTTTCCAGCTACGATAATGATTCTCTTAAAGATTTTGAAATATCCAATAGCAATTCAAACATTTCAAACCAAAGAATTAATAATTCTACGCCTCAGCAGCAGCAGCAACAACATCATCAACAACCACAGTCGTCGCCTCTAACACCAAAGTCAGTTTCCTCTTCATCGTTAACAATTATTACCAACAATAACAACAACAACAGCTGCAGCAGCATTAACAATAACAATAACATACAAAATACACCACAAAAACAAAAACACACAAATAAAGTGCCATATGATCCATTGGTGCATACACACAATAAACCACCCTACAGTTTTAGGTAAGTCGATATAAATGCGTATTTAAAATATTTGTCGTCAGACTGGACTGAAAATTTACCTGGATTTCTCTTCTACAGTTCCTTAATATTTATGGCAATAGAAGGGTCACAAGAAAAGGCTTTGCCTGTTAAAGAGATATATGCTTGGATAGTACAACATTTTCCCTATTTCAAGACTGCACCAACTGGCTGGAAAAATAGTGTACGACACAATCTTTCGTTAAATAAAAGTTTTGTCAAAGTCGAAAAGGCACCGGTAAGTTAAAACGTTAGATGTGAAATGTGATATAAACGTTCACTTTATCTCCCTTTTGAATTTCACAGAATATGGGCAAAGGCTCACTGTGGCGTGTCGAACAACAACAGAGGCAGAATTTAATACAGGCCCTTAATCGTTCACCTTTCTTTCAAAATTCTTCAGCCGATAAAATTAGCCTCAAAAGTCCGGGTGGTGGTTCGATGGGCTCATCGCAGGGCTATGATATTTTAGATGGTTGCAAATCGTCAACATCATCATCATCGTCTTCACATATCAATTCACGCTTTGATCCAAATCTATTTCCCAATCTATCCAAGGCCTTTAAAGACATCAGTGACGTAGTACCCGATGTTCCAGATGATGAGTATCCGTCCGATTATAGTACAACCAAAACAAATCATCATAATACTAACAATAGCAACAACAACAACAACAACGCTAGCAACAGCAAATACAACTATCCCACAAATAATCCACAAAATGTTCAAAACAATGACGACAACAACAACAACAATAGTAGTAACAACAACAGTGCAAACAATATCAATAATCCTTCTTCCGTTATTGGTGCTTTTAACAACTTCGAATGCATAGAGCGTTTGGCAAGAGATTGCGGTGCGGACAGCATAGATGATGTTAATGCCGCTACTGCTATGTTGGCTTTAAAACACGGTCCAAAAGTTTTTACCGAAACTTTCCAAAATGGGTTAGTTAGTTGTTTCAAAAACTGTTACAAAATGTCACAAAACTAACTAAATTTATGTGATTGTTTTTCATTGTAGATCACCTGTTATAACATCATCGCCTAGTGAAGACCACACTTACTCCGCTGGCGGCGGTGGTAGTGGTACTTCTACACCTTTAATCAATGGTACTTCTCTAGTTTTAAATGGCAATGGCCAGCAACCAACAAATCAAAGCTGTGCAGATAATCAAAGTAATTGTGCTTCTTCAGATGCTGCCTACGAAAGCAGTGAAGAATGGTAAATTAACATCAATATCTTAATACAAATTTAAATTAAAATAGTCAAAGTCACATTTGTTTAGCATATTCGCCCATATTCTGATACTGCTGCGAAATTAGGTCACTATTTTATATTTTACTTTGTTGATTATGCTAAATTGATCAAAAACATTATTGTTTTACGTCCAATATAAAAGAAAGCACTTTTTGTTTCGTTAAGACATAATGTTACGTTTATACCATCTATAAACTTTGGTCTATTTTCTTTGAGTATACCGGTGATCGTTTTATTGAAAAAAAAAATATTAGCACTTGAAATTTACCTTAACGGTTATTTACATTATTGATTTTTAAAATAATAGATTATACTTATACAACACTTTATTTATAATTTCACTTATTGTTATCAATATCACAATGATATGCACACAACGAACTCTGTTGTACTACTACTCTTTTAGCTGTGCTTGTTCAACAATTTATGTTAGCACTGCCATAATGGTTGTGTTCGAAAAACGTCTAAAACAAAAATAGTATGTTGCAGAATCATTAAGATAAATAAACATTTATTCCGAGCAATATGTGGCGTTGCATTTCAGCTGTATATAACGGTTACTCTCCATCCAAGGAAAATGTTTAAATGTATACAAATGTAAACAGACTTTATCTGTAACAATGCATACAATCTATTGGATCTTTGAAACTCGAAAAATGTACGAAATATGTACACAGTTGTTACACGTTCAAATTAAAGTTTGCAAACTTTTGAGTTTGTTGGTGAGAGAGTAAAAGAGAACAGGAGACGAGTACAGTCTCTCTTCCTCTCTCACCAACAAACTGAAACTCGTTACAAAAGTGTTTTATGTGAGAGTCTGTACTCTTCGCCTGTTCCCTCTTTCTCACTCACCAACAAACTCAGGAGTTTGCAAACTATAATTTGAAACGTATAAGAACTGTGATACTATAAATCAGCAGAAAACCATTTTGCAATTTCTAATAGCAATAGTCAATACTATACGTAAGAGATTGTAAGAATATGGGCGATTTTACGACAATGACAACACAAATCGTTTTGACAACCCCCTTTAGCACCAATTTAAAATTCATACCAGTTTCCAATACGAAGAGAAAGATTTTTGTTAAAAGGCTTTTATTTATTTATTCATTTCGTAATATAAAGCCTTCGTGGCCACATAACAATATTACATAGTAATAAAACCGGAGATTCAAAAGATTTTTATTTTAATGTGCAAAAAATAAATAAACAACAACTGGGTATCAATTCTCGTTCTATGAAACTATGAAATGAAAAGTTTTTGTGTGTCATATCATATGATGCCACCATACACTTTGCTATACAAAAACTTTTTCATTTCACAGTGTCACAGAACGAGAATTAAGCCCCTGATATGAACAAGGCATATTTATTGATCAGGTAATCGCAGTTTCTTCATGCATAAAGTTTGACATTTCAAATAATAGAGAGAAGAAAGAATTAGTTTTTATCTATGCACTTTGACAGCTGAAGTTTAAAATAAGTACAAAACATATTGATCAGCTGAACAATCAAGACTACCTGATGAATCAATTTAACGTTTAAAATAATTGATAATTCACTTTAATGAGACATGCAAGATGTATTTATTCATCAGGTAGTCTTGATTCGTCAGCTGATTATTTTTCTCTGCACTTACAAACTTCATGGGCGCCCCGGTGGACTAGTCAGTAGTGTGCTATACTACTAGTCTGGGGTTGTGGGTTCGATTCCCGCGAGAGACACTGGACTTTTTCTTTTTTTCAATTTAATATTTTTTCTATTGTATTAAGGTAACACAAAGGGATCAATATAATGGACCTGCACAACAGCTGACCTACCTACCTACAAACTTTTTATTAAAAAAAAAACTAACAAAAAAAATTTTCTTTTCAAACTGTGATTACCTAATGAATGAATAAATCCGCCTTGTGAGACATGTTTAAAACGAATCTATTTTGAGAGAAATTAAAACTCTTTTATTACGCGTTCTCTTTAAAGTCAGCTGAATTGTTAGTATCGTTGTCATATTGGAAACTTTTTCCTTTATTGATATTCCCAGCAAAAAAAAAAAAATGGAAGTGGTGCAAAGCGAATTACATTTTAAAGACTTCTACATAAATTATTTGTGTAAAAGCAATAATTCTAAATGACTCCTTAAATGGAAGAAATTTGTGATAAATGATGTGCTTAAAAATGAATGCAACATCATGCAGAATTTCTTATACAATTCATGTAAACAAACAAAATTAACTCATGTAACAGCGGATGCTTTTCACCATTTATGCATGAGTTCTGTGCACTTGTTATAATAGAGTGCAGTTCATTAAAATATTCATGTAAACACATGATCTAAAATGACACGCTAATGTTAAAATCATTAGTGTTTTCACCTAAATTAAATCACTTCGTCACCAGTTAAACCCCTGCAAATTCACTTTTTTGTCATAGATTTTTTTGCTGGGTTGTAAAAGTCAAAAAACTTAACTAAGACAAAGTCCTTAAACTGTTTATATTTTCATTGCTAATGGTTTTCATACAAATTTCTTTACAGCCACAATATTACACCAGAAGAATTAGTAGATCAACAACGTCATCGCGATGGCGTGGATGCCTTACTATCACTATCTCTGTCCTCAGGTATTGATACTAGTTCTGCTACCACCAACAGTCAAAATTCCAGCCTTAGTTCCAACTCACCGATTAAGAGACCACCTTCTACCACTGTCGAGGAAGAGCACATCATATCCACTATGGATAGAAATAGTAATTATCATTATAACCAGCATCACCAGCAACAACATCATACAGCACAACAACCACACAACATGAGTAAAATGGCCTTATTAAGCACAGCTGCAGCAAATCTTTCCTATGTCACCGTAAACGGCAATTCCAATCGACATTCAAACAACACTTCATCGCTGCTAGATGAAGGTTACAATACACAAAGTTACTTTGGTTCCACCAGCAATAACATCACCAACGGTACTAACCAAAATCAGCGCAATCTCCATCATTATGCTGGCCTGCACAATTCTCTGACACCGCAGAAGAAACCAAAAACCCTTAGAAGTTTACGTACCAAAATTAAGCGTAAAGCACCCTGGATGAGATGAACTTGGTAATGCTATCAAAATGAAGTGTTTTACACTTTATACGTGCGTATGTCTTATGTTTTCTTACTTTATTACTAAAATACATACATACATACATATATATAAAGAAAAGAAAAATTTAACATTGTTTTAGAATTAAGTAAATCAATTAGCTGCCTTTTCAGTTGCAAATTAATTTTTATTAAATAAAAAATAAAACTCCCTTCCTTCTACATCTCCTCTAACCCCCCTACATCTTTGTTACAAAAATATTTACCGTATACATATGTACATACATGCATGTATGTATGTATATACATGAGTATATTTAAAGGTATAAAATATAAAACTATTATTACATATACATGCATACATACATACATTATACATATTTTAAGAAACTTAGTGAAAAACAAACAAACAAACAAACAAACAAACTTTGTTAAAAAATGTAACACATTTTTTTTTAGTGTTTAAGTGTTTATATTATTATAAAGGAAAACTATTGTTTTTAAAATACTTTTTTCATTTCTCTAAATTTAAAAGAAAAAAATATTAAATATTTATACACTTACATATTAAAAGATTAAATTAATTTATGAAAAAACAAAATATATATAAAAGAAACTATTTGTTTGTTAAACATTACATTTAAAAGTTTCATTATTTAAAAGTGTTGAAAACGCATTATTATTCAAAAAGAAAAAAAAGAAAAACAAACTTTAATAGTAAAATAATATATTGACAAGTAAAAAGGAAAAACATATATTAAATATAAATAAAAAAATATATACACACATACATACATACATACATACTATACATGTGTAAAGTATATCTAGCGCCTTATGCAGATCTAAAAGAAAAAAAAATATTGACTAAAATTAAAACAAAATCAAAATATTGAAATAAAACAAAATAAAAAACAAACATTTATATTACATATTAATATTAAACGTGCTCAGCGTCCTTATAAAATAAAAATATTAAAGAAAAGCAAAAACATACGTTGTGTATGTATAAATTATTAAACTTGTTTCAAACTCAGTCTTAGTTTAAATTTTTATTATTTAAAATTTGTTATTGTTTATATTGTATTTCTTTATATAAAAACTGTTGTTTAAATAAAATCGGAATAAATAAATTTAAATGAAAAATAAAAATAAATAAAATATCTGCCTAATTGTAAGTGTCGTTGTCGAGTTGAATAGAAAACTAGTCGTAGTTCTGAATTGGTAGGTATTGTGGTTATCAAAAAAATCATGGTAAAAATACTTAAATATAAATATTGTTTTTGTTGCACTACTACAATAACACTTCAATGCACTACTACAAAAGCCCAAGACATCGACGACGCCACTTACAATATATGATCAAATAGAATACGACTGTAACGTTAACCGTAAATCGAACTGCAAAAAAAAAAACTAACGACTGTCATATTCTGTGGGGGGCAAATTACGGCATTCGAACGTGATCGAAATTTAAAAATTCTTATTAGAATGGCCGACTTCCTAAACGCAAGTTGCAATTTATAATTTAAAAAAATGCGTATGCAATGCTAAACATGTCTTAAGTGCAACATTGCGTTGCAGAGATTTTTTTTGCATTTTATCGGCATTTAGGAACGCTCATGGATCCACTTTTTGTCTCTGCAATATAAAGTGTTTAATTATTTAAATTATTAGTCTGTGATTTAAATAAACTATCAATTATAAATAATTTATTAAAAATAAACAAAGAAAATACTAACTCAGCCATTGCAGCTCAAATGTTTGCATACAAAATAAAAATGATGCGCGATTTTGACAGCTGATACTTAGTAAAATGAGTTGCCAAACGATTAGGAACATTGGATATTGCTAGAAAGTTTACATATGCGTTTACGAAGTGTATGCATTGTTAATATGCATTGCAACTTGCGTTTAGGAAGTCGGCCAATCTCTATACCTAAAGCTCAGCAAACTCGATCGTTCGAATAAAATTTCGATCGTGATCGAATGCCGTATTTTGGCTCCAACTGTGTGTGATGGAATACAATCATTTTCAAAAAAAAAATCTTTTTGAAAAGCTGTACAGAATTTCAATAGATATTGAGAATTATTTTGAAAGTCAATTTCAAAATATTGATTTTTAAAAAGCATACTAGAAGATAAAGGCTGACTTATGCAGTTTGCATTGCAACATTGTAAAGAAAATTGTTTACAAGGCAAAGTAATATTGTATTAAATGTTTACAAAGCATCATAAATAAAAATCAATAGGTTGATTGTGGATATCAACCGAACCTCAGTTACGTTGCCAGTTGCCAAAAAAGGCATTACAGATAGCAACTGGCAACTAACAGCTGTCAATTTCATATGAAAATTTGGCAAGCGAGAAATTGTAGTTGCTAGCTGGCAACGCAACTAAAGTTCGGTTGCTATCCATAATCTACCCATGAATTTTTTGTATCAAAATGCGTGCTCTGTTAAGAAAGTTCATCGCGCGCTTCTTATCGAAAAATTGTGTTCAGCGACGAAGCTCATTTTTGGCTCAATTGGTACGTTAATAAGCAGAATTGTCTATTTTGGAGTGAAGATCAGCCAGAAGCATAGCAAGAGCTACCAATGCATCCAGAAAAAGTCACAGTTTGGTGCGGTTTATGGACTGGTGGCGTCATTGGACCGTACTTCTTCAAAGATGATGCGAATCGTAACGTAACTGTGAATGGTGAGCGCTACCGTGAGATGATATCCAACTTTTTTTTGCCTAAATGCAAGAGCTTGACTTGCATGACATGTGGTTTCAACAAGACGGTGCCACATGCCACACAGCACGTTTAACAATGGACCGTACTATTGATTCAAATAAAGATTTCATGAATTTTATGTGTTCTTTTTTTATAGCTCTTAAAAAAATCACGCTTTATAATGCGCATTGAAAAGCATTGCCATGCAATAATGAACATGATACATTGCCAAAACAAATTCTAATGTTTTTATGAACAAGTTACATTGCAAACTGCATTTATAAAGTCAGCCAAAATAAAAACAATGTAATAAAGCTGTAAAACGTAATTTACCTAAAGCGAATACAATTTTTTTTTTTTTTTTTGAAAATTATTGACAGAACGACTATAGCAAACACATTAAACCTTTTATTGTTATCAAATAGGTTTTAGGTCAAGGCATATTTATTCATCAGTTACTCTTGATTCGTCAGCTGATTATTTTTCCAACACTTATTTTAAATTTCAGCTGTCAAAATGCATAAATAAAAAACAATTCTCTCTCATTTATTTTTTTTAATGTCAAACTACATATATAAAAAATATAAACAAAAAAATTATCTCCGAACTGCAATTACCTGATGAATAAATATGCCTTGGTTTTAGGTCTAAATCGTTTTCATCACATGCCAATTAATTAGTATGTCTCTTTTTTGCATCTTTCTATGTAAATGCATGGGAGAATTCAAATATTTTAATTTTATTTTTATAGCAAACAACAATAACAAAACAAAAACTAGAGAATTTGTCGATGCATTTGCCTCCAAGTTTACGATTTTTTTTTTAATAAAAAAAGTTTAACCCCAAAAATGTAGCAACGTTATTGTGTCGAAAATGAGAGCTTGACGTTTTTGTATTAACTTGTATTATCAGTCGTGATTCAGCTCTGGTAATGGCAATCAGGTTGTCCCTTTTTATCTGACTTCGAGAGTTTTGCGTCTCACTTTCGCAAGGTTAACTGTGTGGCGTCGCGTAACTGTGCTTTGGATACAGTTTCCAGACTATTCTACAGTTAACCGCGTGATTTCGTTTTAATTGGAGGAGTACCAAATAAACTCATTTTACTTGTGACTGGAGGAGTACCATATAAACTCAACATGAGACTGGAGGAGTTCCATAAAACTCAGCAATAATTATTGTTCAGACGTCTCCGACTTCCTATACAATGGTATAGGTCGACCTGCGGTACCTGAACCAAAGTTTTATACCTGGAGGAGAACCATTAAACTCAATTTGTACTTATTGTTCAAGTGTCTCCAACTTCCTATACAAAGGTATAGGTCGGCTTGCGGAGCCTGAATCAACATATGACTTACTAAATCACAAGTAATAAATCTTGTGAACAGTAAGTCGCACTACAAACACTTTTGGAGGGATAACCTGGCAATATGCTTATGCAGCCAACCAATTTTAATAAATAAAAAAAAAAACTTGTATTAAAAAAATCACGTTACACAAGTGTTCTGTTTTAGAGTAATGAAACCAGGACTGACTGACATACTCATTTTCTTTAATTTGCCAAAGGTTTTATATGTAAAATGAAAATTACTTTTAAAAACTTTATAAATAAAAAATGCTACGGCCTACAGGTGTGATCACATTAGGCAAATATTTGACGGAATAGAAGTAACCACTAAAATGGAATATAAATTCGTTCTCATATGTTTTGACGATATTTGGTGCAATTAAACTCATTAAACATTAAATAACTGTTTGCGAAAAACAGTGGTCACACTTATTTAAATAAATATTTGCCAAATGGGAACGTGGCTTATGTGTCGTTATTGGAAATGACAGAAATGCAAACAAGCTAACGTTTAATTTACATTATTGTATATTTTAAACGATAACACTACGATAAGACACTCCCAATAAGGCTAGTAATTGAATATTAAAAAATTTTTGTAATCCATAAAATAAGTATAATTTTTAATCTTTATAACAAATGTAAAAATATGTATAACAATAATAAGCCTAAATGTGTGCTTTATTTATAAATTGTTTTTCTTTTAAATCTTAAATTATGCTTTGAATTGTTACAAATTGTCATTTGCAGCATACCTTTAGGCGTAACACCGTGTTTTCCTTTATTTACATGCCTTTATTATTATTATTAATAATATTTTTACTGTTTTAAAACAAGAAAAAAAACACAATAAAATATTTAGCCAAATTGGTTTTGCAGCCCTTTTATTATTTTTACCATTTTTAGTTGGTGATTTTATATCAATTGACTTATATTAGAAAAATTAAAATTAAATTTAAACTAAATGCATATATTTAACCTTTAATATATGTATATAAGTATATAATAATATCTAATATTATGTAACTAAACAAAAAAAACAAAGAAATATTACAATAAATATTGAAGAGATCAATTTAATTATGTTATAAAACAATGCCACGGGAATTTCGCAATGATCCTTTATTTATAATAAAAAAAATTGATGTTTGTTTTTATTTAAAATAAATGAAAAAAAAATTGTTTACTTGCCTAATAAGTACCCAGCAAAAAAAATTGGAAGTAGTGCAAAGCGAATTACATTTACAAGACTTCTAAATCAATTGTGTAAAAGCATTAATTCTAAATGACTTCTTAACTGCAAAATAATTTGTCATAAATGATGTGCTTAAAAATGAATGCAACATCATGCAAAATATCTTAAAGAATTTATTTAAACAAACAAATTTAACACATGAAATATCCGATACTTGTCACCAAATATGCATGAGTTCCATGCACTTATTAGAATGGAGTGCAGTTCATTAAAATATTCATGTAAACATATGATCGCCAATGACACGCTAATGTTAAAATCACTAGTGTTTTCACCTAAATTAAAGTACTTCATCATCAGTTGAACCCCTGCAAAATCACTTCTTTGTCATAGATTTTTTTGCTGGGTATTACTATTCTGTTACTTGTCATCGTTACTTTGTAGTGACATCTGCACGGCAGTACCCAAAGCCATTTAAATACGTTGCTTTGTGAAGGGTATACCTGTGATGTCCATGTATATGTATGTATATATAGCCTTGTCCTTCCTTTAGTAATTTCTACAATATTCATTTCTATATTTACTGAAATATTATGACTAGGGGAGTCGATTGAGCCATGTCCGTCTGTCCGTGTGCTGGTTGAAATCAACTTTCAAAAGCTCCCACACATTACTCAGATCTGAAGCCGAATTACGGCATTCGATCACGATCGAAATTTTACTCGAACGATCGAGTTCGCTGTGCTTTAGGTATAGAGATTCTAATAAGAATTTTACAATTTCGATCACGTTCGAATGCCGTAATTCGGCCCCTGTATGTGGTATCAATCTTTTACAAATTTCCGTAAATTAATCGCTATTGGAATCCAGCACGATCGCTACATAACTTTCGGAGATATGAGCAATTGAACACGACTTCCTCTGTTTTTTTCCTATAATTTTACGACGAAAATCAAAATTGTTTATTCCTAGGGTAATTTGTAGAGACGTTTGTTATTATTTATAGATACGATATGCATTTAGGGATATTCTTAAAAATTTTTGAATAAACCGGTTACTTACCGACAAAGTTCTAGGCAAAAATAATTTTAAAAATTATATAAAAATATTTTTTAAATACACCCAACTCTTTTTTTAAACGGTTTCTTTTTACACAGATTTGAAGTTACACGGTTGAAAAAAAAAATTGTTTGTAAAAAATTTTTAGTCTAGTACGGTTTCAAAATCAATGCCTTGTAACTATGTTTGTTTTTACCAGACTTGGCACCATTACTGAAATGAACATACATAGTAGTAACTGGGAAATCCCCTTATTCGATTACTCTTACCTACACATATTGTTCGCGTGATATTTACATAAAATATTACATAATTAAAGTGTTTAAAGTTTATTAGCTCGCAATATTTTATCAATTGTTCGTGCTATCAATTAGATTTGAACATTTCTGACCTTAATAAGTTAAAAAAGGTATTTTATCTATAAATTTTCAGTTAAGCTTTAAAAATAAAATGTTTGCCCTTACTAACAGTTAACAAAATGTCCAAAATTTCAAAGATTCGTTAAAGGCAAGCCATTTCTTTGGAAGTAAAATTAAAAATATTGGACTGTCAAATTGAAGATGTCGACGAATTAATGATAGATAAGCCTGTAGATGATAATTGTCTGATTGAATGAACAACAGATGAGGGCAAAACTGAGAACCATAACAGCGATAACGACGAGGAGACAGAAATGTGTCAACTAACTGCTAGTTTAATTGATGACGGTCTAACATTTGGTATAAGTATGGTGAATCATTTCTTAAAAAATGATCCTAATATGGAACGTGCCCTGAAATTTGAATGAGATATTAATAATTGTATGGCTGGGTATAAAAAGTTGTACATATAAAGAACTTAAAAAACCAAAAGTTTAACTTTCTATAAAAGATTTTTGAATAAAAAGTCGACGGCATATATGCATATCTGAAATTTTGTAGCTTTCAACATTTTTTACACGGTTTTTCGAAATATATATAGTTCTTTATTACATATTACACGGTTTTTAGATGACATGGAACGTATCCCCCCATTTTACTATAGAAACCGCTTCTTTTTTTACACGGTGTTTTTTTTACACGGATTTCTGAGGAACGTATCTACCGTGTAAAAAAAGAGTTGGGTGTATATCAAGTTATTAAAGCTCATTATTAATTTCTGGACACTCTAAAGACACCAAAGCACAAGCCGTAGTCTTGAAAATTATTGTCGAAAAACCCGACAAATCAGTTTGAAACTAACTGAGTTATACATACATAAGTACAAAAATACAAATGCTTTGGTGTTTTTCCTAAAATTTACAAACGATAATCGATTTTTTAACTTCTTGACAACAAAGAGAAACGATATGGTATTATAGCAGATGTAAGACACCATAAAAGAAAAACTAATATTAAAGATGGACGCCACTACAAAATGGGATACAATTAATAATGGGTCAAATCTTGTAGATAAAAATGTACCCACTTCAACTTTCTATACTGGTATAAAACGAAAGGACTTTTTTTTATTAAAACTTATTCATTTTATCAAAATTCGACCCTATTCTTTTTGGCGTCGCACATGGGGTATTTTGCCAATCTAAAAAGTTATTGAGTTCTTCTAGCTAAATGAAACTTGGCAGAAATATGTGTTAGTTTTAGGCTGGTAAAGCTTGAAAATAAGAAAAAATCGGATTAAGCGGAAACAAGTTTTCCTAAGAAGAAAAAATCCTACCTCTGAAAAATTCCACTTTTTTATGTTTTCCTATACTTTTGTTTGGCAAATGCATCTTTTATCGTCACCATAAGTTTATGGGTAAAGGGGAGGTATCCCCCCGATAACACCCCTACGACTTTGTAAAAAAGCTTTAACTTTTTCGTAACAGAAAAAATAACTTTGATTTAAAAAAATAATAACTATTTTTTACAATAACTTCTCTTTTACACTAAGACGATGATGAGTGCCATGGTTCTTCTTCGTCTGTTTTTTCAAAGACCGCTCTCGAATCTGAATCCTCTTCTTTACTCATCTTAGCAGTGTTGCTCGGCTATTTATAGTAACATAGTGGTGTTCTGTAACATTCGACAAAGTTCTCGTATGTACACACTAGTTCATTCTGTAAATTACTCGAAAGCCGTTACATTTAAATTAAGACGTAATGTTAAGTAATATGCAGGAATAATAAAAGAGTATGCTGCACATAACATTCTCTCTCTTCTAAATTTAACAATTCTTCATATAAAAAAAAATCTATCGAAAAATCTTTCCGAATTGCTATCACATTATATAATTAATCATAATTTAAAACTTGCGGCAACTTTTTAATTATTAATACTCACTCGGATCAATCATGTATTTTATTTCACATAACTTTTTCATTTATTATTTCTTAAATTTTATTATATTTTTTTGGTATTTTATTCAAACTAAGCTGTATTCTTACAAATGTGCGTTTAGTTATACATACTTGCATATGTATATAGAAGGAAAACTTTTTTATAATTATTACTATATAGTAAAAGCATTTTATGTAGGTTTTCATCATGGGCTTACATTGTACACCAACTCACGGTTATCATGAATAAAATTCTACATCGAAATTACCGAACTTTTAAACAATGGGTATCAAGAATAAAAGCCTTGTAAAAATGATAAAACTTTAAAGCTCCGAAAAAAAATACTTGTGACTTTAGCTGCTTTAAAAAGTACCACTCACATGTGAACTATTTTGACAATTTTTAAAGAAAATTATTTACCAGGTTATGTTTTTTCTTTCACATGGAATTCACAATACGAAATTAAAATCCAATTGAACAAACAATTTTATTTGGAAATTTTCACATTGTGTAATTTACGATAACCGCGATTGGTATGTTCGTTTTTTCATTTTAAATAACATTATTGCGATTATAGAAGTCTACTCAAAACTAATGTTATTATAATTGTTTTTGAAGTGGAACTTTGTTTCAGTTTTTTGATTAATATACAATTGGCCATATAGAATTTTGCAAACAGTTTTCCATATTAGATTTCTTGCACAACGTATTAAATGTTCGCTCTTTTGGAAATCCCAATATTTCACGTTCTTCATAGATCCGATAGGTGAATGTACTTTCGTAGGTACCGATAAAGAAATAAGCATGCGAACATATTAACTGATCTATGATGGCAATACCGCCATCTTTAATTAAAGACTTCTGTTGGAGATTCTCTGCGGTGAAACGGACTACTCGATAACGTGGAATGTAAGATTTTATGTTTTTTATTTCAAAAGCTGTAGCATCAGTAGCTAAAAATACTGTGGTGAGATTGTAATTTTGTAAGTAATATTTTATTTGCAGAGCAGATGATTTTAGTGTAGGTGTGGTCTTTTCGCGGCCATAAAGGAAATCACTACGTCTTAAGTGAACACACAAATACGATCCTCCTAAAGATTTTCCATTTTGTTTGGGGCTTTCGTATTCCCACATAGGAGGTCTTTGCACATTATCAGTTTTATCGCTACTACCAAAGTGTGCTAAACGAAAGTCAGCAGCAATTTTCATAAGGTTATCTGCGAAACGCATGGAACGGCGTGCTTTCCAAAATTCTCGATCAGCCCAATGTTCGTGCAAAACTATTTCTGCATTTAGGATGGCAACGACTTTTGGAAATTTGTCATTTTCAAAACTTTTTGTAATTCTATCAATCACTTGTTTCAAAAGATTCGCACTGCCCTGATAATTAACACATTGAATTCGTGAATCTTTTAGAAACAAAGGAGATTCATTCAAATATGATCCATGCAATATATGAGAATTTTCTGGACATTCATTGCTCAGTTCCCATTTATCTTTAAATATTCCCTTTTCGAACATATCTTTAAAATGTTTCAATTGTAAAACTTTGTGCACTGGCAAACTTTCATTTTCCTCCACTCCAAAATCTTTATATTTGGCTACAAACTCGGGAAAATCTAAAACAGGAGCATAACGTTTCAAACTTTCTACATTAAAGAAATAATTCCAATGCAAATTATCTTGTTCTATATGATGAGACTTCCAATGGTATAATCTACGCCAAGGTGGTAAAACCAAATATACATTTTCGTAGTCGGGACGTGTTTGCAATTGTCGCATAAAGACTGCCAGTCGAATATAAACATCTCTTCTTAAATTAAATCCTTCGGGCGGATTTACATCATATAGCAAATATAAGGAATTATTTTTTCCTCTAATTGACAGTGGACAATAAGGTTGCAGAGGTTGCTCAGCCATTAATTTTAGCCATTTGGCGAGACCATGGCAAGAAGGTTTTGCGGTATTTCCAATTGATATTATTAAAAATAATATGCTCAATTGCACTTTAAACATCTTGGTTTCTTAAACTAAATAGTATTCATTGGTAATCATTAGAGATTAATGCAAAATCTCTAAAATTAATTTCCAATAAAATTTATAGAACAAAAACTGAGTTTGTTTACATTTTTGAATATTTTCGAAATCACTTTTTAATTAAACCATAGTACATTTAACAAGGTAAACGTAATTGCACAGCTGATATTTCAGGGTTAGGAGTACCAAGCTTAGTGATTTTGCGAATACCCGGATTCGGTATTTTTAAAATTTAAAAAACCGGGATTTTTCGGAACCCCGGGATTTTAGTATTTATTATTTACATACTAGCTTGTGCCCGCGACTTCGTCTGCGAAGTTATCGGAATAAAAGGTAGACTTAGTATTAAAAACAAAAATAAAAATATATACAACACGAACAACCCGTTTAGGATGTGTTATGATGAGTTTGCCAACGACTTCGCGTTGTTGTCGTGATAAATAGTAGCCTATATGTTAATCTAATAATAATTAATATCCAAACATCCAAACATTCACATATATTATATTAGTAGGATTTGCTTTAGTAAACGTTTTTTTTATTATTTATTTGTGGTAATTTTAAATCTATTAATGCTTTTCTAATAGCCATTTCCCATTCACAAAATTGTAGGCACATATCAAAAGTGCGATCAATCTTGTTTTGAAATCGAAGAATTTCAGTTCTTTTACTTTTTCTTCTGTTACATATTTTTGAAAAACGTCAAGTTTTCAAGGCGGATTTCAAAACATTTTTAAGTTTGTATGACATATTAAAATATAGTTTAATGTGAAATTTATCAATGAGATCGCTATTTGGTACAATTATCATCATCTGATAAAGATACTTCATTTTCAATTGCACAACTAAAAGGGTTGTAAAAAACATCAATAATTGCCAGATAAGTTCCATGTGAAAAAGATAATTGCTGCCGCATATCCACAGCTAATTGTTCTGTTACAGAAATAGTGAATTTTTGTAATCATTTGCACAGATTGCTCAACCCTTTGTGAGTGCACTTAATATTTTATCTTGATTTTTAAACTTTCTTGAATGTGTTTCAATTCTATATATTTTTAATAGTACTCATAAACTTACGATTTGACGTTCATCATAAAAAGCCTTATCTGTTTTAAAGCTAAAGGTACATAACACACAATATCACGGCAATGCTTTGTAAACTTTTTGAGCTTTATAATACGACACTTTAATATGGTTTTGAAATGTTTATGAGTTTAGTAAGAGAGCAGGAGAGCCCCATATAATATATAACAAAAAACATTTTACGGGACACTCTATTCATTTGATAACGCTGAACTTGTCAACTCTGCCATTAGAAATGCCGGCTGTTTAAACAGCTGTAGCCACAAACATTTTCATGCGTTTATTATTCGGTGTAGTTCATAGTTTTGTATTCTGTTTTTTAATAGTAATAAATTAAAAAATTAAACGAAATGTTTATACGACCACTTCAACATTTTCGAGTTCTGCAGAGATTGCAATCACTTACACAGAGATTGTCACCACAAACAGCAATAAATCGGAGTTATGCAACATTTGGCGAATACTGTGGAAGAGAATCATTGACGACGTTACAAGTGATACCATTAATATCTTGCAAATTGTCGCAGCGTTACGTTAGTCAGCAACCTAAACTTGATGAACAAAACGAAAGAACTTTAAATAATGGATTTACCCATGTTATGGGTAAACTGGAATCGGCTTATCGATGGAATGGTTTTATAGGCGTTGAACAGCTACAACCATTATTGGAAGTACTCAAAACAAATCCTAATATAAATTTAACCCATGAACAAGGTTTATTTCTTTTGAACCTTTGTGGCTCCGAAATGCCCTCACTTACCGCGGATGAACGTCTCTTATATTTTCAACAAATTTGGCAACATTTACAACAGTCTGAACAAATAACAAAAGACCACTATCAATCTATGCTATTAGTTCTGCTATTCAATCGAGCACCTCTAAAAGACTATAAAATATTTTTACAAGAATACGAAAAACATAATGGTTCACCGAAGGAAATATTGTCTCAACTTTTGGCGGTATCAGGCGCAAATGGAAATGTGAAACAAACAACCGAAATCTTAACTGAAATGCGCTCTTTGCAATTAGCTTTAACAGAATACGATTTTAACTCGCTACTTCTAGCTTATGCTCGGGCCAAAGACATGAACGGCTGCCAAACGGTTTGTGACAGTATGAATGCTACTGGTATATCGATTAGCACTGAAACGCAATCTACCTTGGTGGTAGCTTATTTGGAAAATGGCGAAGAAGCGAAAGCGGCTAGTATACTTCAACAACATCATGGACAGTTTCAATCACATCAAGTATTGAAGATGTTACAAAGCGTAATAAATTGTCCAGAAATTTCACAAGAATTTGTTTGTCAGTTTGTAAAGGAGTTCAATCCAGATTATGTTAAAGGTCCAGAAATTCCAATATCATTGCGAAAAATATGTGTAGAGTTGTTGCATAACAAGTAAGTATTTGTTTTATAGCAAACGAGATTCAATCATCTTAATTAATTTTTATTTTGTTTGATGTCATATTTTCTATTAAGACAGAGAAATCGTGTGAACTAATTTGAATATTGACATCGAATTCTTTATACCAAAAGCAAAAAATTTGAATTGTTCGTATAATCGATAATGGATGTTACAGTTCCTTCCTTGCTAATAAGAAAACTTTAATTTAAAATATACATACATATATACATACACATATACATACATACATACCTACATACATACATACCTACATACATACATACCTACATACATACATACCTACATACATACATATATATATAATATAAACTTAATATCCGATTAGTTTTTCAAGATTCTTAAATGATTACAATTTTAGTCAATTTAATAAATGTTTTTAGGAAGTTTAATAATAGAAAAATTAACTTAAGCCAGTATAAAAATGATTTATAAAATTTAAAAAATCAATTGCAGCAAACTTGATTATGCTATGTGCATAGTTAATACTTTGCCAGAGCCAAATTTCCAAGAAAATCAAGATATTGATACATACGCAGTATTTCTATTGCATGCGCTTTTTAGAGCCAACTGTGAACTAGAGAAAATTATAGAAATCGCCATACAACTTGAAGATACAAAAAAAAACGTACGAGCTCTACATATAGCAGCCGAAATTGCATTAAGACGTAGTTCACCAATGGTGTTGCCTATTTTTGAAGCTTTGATGAAACGAGAACAACCTTTAAGGCCGCATTATTTTTGGCCTCTAATGATGTATAACTTTAGGAGACACAACGAAGCAGGCATTTTACGTACCTTAAAGATAATGCAAAACTTAAAAGTGGATTGCGATCAACAAACAATTGTGCAATTCGTATTGCCAAGACTGTCGATTATTTTATCAAATCCCCAAATTGCCCTTAAGCAATTAGAGGAAGCAGGTGTTAAGACTTCACTGATATTAACACCCTTCGTTTCACACATGTTAACGCAGAATAAATGGTTCGATGTCGCGGCTCTTGTCAATGTTTATACAACAAAAATAAATTGCTTAGATCTGATTTCACCACTTTGTAGTGTAGCTGTGCATGTAAGAGCTACCAAAAGATATCATCATTTTGCTAAACTGCTCTATGCATTGTCCAACAAGAATGGTGATCATAAAGTTGATTTTATAGGACAATTTTTAATTGAACTAATATCTACGCAAGCACGCATGCGCAGCGATCTTTATAGTATTCAGCGTCTAATAAAAGAAATGAACAAAATAGGTTTGAATCTATCGCCAGCTGCAGTGACAGCGCTCCAAAATTTATTGAAATCAAATGATGACAAGGAGTCGGAAACTATAACAAGTATAAATAAAATTCTGAAAGAAATGACAAAACGGCATTTGGTTTTAGTAAATAGTGCGGAAGATGGTTCCTTAATATCATCTTCGTTTATTAAACATCCACGCGATATGAGTGTTGATGAATTGGAGTGCCACTTAATTGAACTGGAAGCAAAACAGATGAATACGCGTGGTGTGCTTAGACGTTTGCTGCAAGTATGCGTGCGTGACAATCGTTTGCAACGTGCAATGGAAATCAAACAGAAGTGCGATAAACTAAATGTACAAACTAGTCCAGGTATGCTGGCCAGCATATTCGAAATGCATACAAAATTGGAAGATATCGCCAGTGCCCAACAGAGCTTACAAGTGTTGCAACAAACATATCCAGGTATGTGGCATATACATATATGTACACATTTACTTATTTAATATTCGTAAATATGAATGTATTTATTTTTATTAGGTTTTCAAATTGATGAACACAAGTTTGTAGATTATGCTTCGCTATTGGTTAAATGTGGGCAACTAGAAACTGCGAAAAAAAAATTAGAAGAGCGCGCTCTCAAACACAAGATTATTGGAGGTGATTACATATTAAAAAATGTTTGGAAATTTCTAACAAACGTGGCTCAATTGGCGGCCATTTCTAAAGATCTTCCAGCTGAACGAAGTCTCACCCGTGAGGCCTATGCATTTTTACAAAAATTAGGTTATTGTCGGACACACAATACCATCTTAGGACCCATAGTAAGAGAACGATTATTAAGAGGTGATCTGCCGGGTGCCCTAAAAGAATTTAAGCAACTCGCCCTTCAGTATAAGCATACACCATTACAATTCGAATTACTTTCCCTAATTGTGCGTTTGTGTAATGGCAATGAGGAGCTATCAAAAAAATACAACTGTAATGCAGAAGAGGCACAACAACTATTAGCGGATATAACAGAAGTCGTAACTAATGTTCACGGTGCAATTAATATGAATAGTGGTCTTTTGTTGGCTTTTGCAGAATCTGGTTCTGATAATCAACTCAGACGTCTTTTGATTAATCCTGAATTCCGTATTAATGACGATTTACTTTTGCGCAATTGTGAACATTTGGGTCAGGAGGGTGCTGTGCAAACACTCTTGCGTTTGGCACGCGGTGCTAGAGGCCTTAATCGCGTAATTAACGAACAAAACATTTACAATATGCTTTTGGGTAACTTTATTAAAACGAATAATTATGAAGCTGCGGTTAATCTTTACAACCGCTTGGAAGAGGATGACGAATTGAAAGTATCACAGGAGTTTGTACGCAACATAATTAAACTCCTGCAGTCGAATAATGTTGAGATACCAAGAAATATTGCTCTGAGAGCACACATTGTATAAGGAACTACATTTTTTCTTTATTATATGTACAATATATACATACGTTGATTCGCAAATTTTTAGTTATAATTTTTGTTATATTTATTTTTTGTACAATTATATTATACACACATACATATTAAGTGGAAAAAATGTGTACATGTTACTTTTTAAAAGTATTTTATGCAAATTTTATTTCATGGCGCAGCTTTGAATTGCGTTTCGGAGAAAACTTGTTTGTTTATTTTCATTTTATATGAAGTTTGACAATTGGAAGTTGTTAGAGAAGAGCAAAAATGTTTTCAATTTGGACTTTTAAAAAGGGTTATTATTTTTTTTTTTTATATAAGATAGTAAGAAATATAATAGAGACTTGGATCTCATGAAGCATTGGTGGTGGTCCAAGAAAACAGAGAATTATCTTAATATTTGTTTTTTATGATTAAAGGAGCAATTACGTGTGAAATAAAATATAGGCCAAATGCTCGCCACGGCTTTAGTTGCTTACTTTTATCCGATGGTTCATATTTGTTCAAAGTTTTTTTACATTTACTTCAGGAAAGAAAATAAAGTCGAAATAAATAAATATAGATTTAACAAATTCTTAGAATAAAGTTATATTTTGAGCTTAGGAAATCATTTAAAGCTAGATTATGGTCGAATGAGTCGATACAATACAATACATACTAGTTATATATAATTGATTTTATTGAAAAAGTGGCAGAGAACGAAGGGTAATGCTGCCACCCCAGAAAGATTTAACTTTTCTGGTGAACCCGAAAAATATTCTAAAAATTATGACAGACCTGATGCTGAAAGCTGTAGATAAAAAGTTACAGTCTATGGAAATTAATAATGTCTGGGTAATAACGAAACCTCCTAAAAATGTAAAGTTGCTGAAATCAAAATGGTTGTTAAGATTAAGAAACATGATAATGGTAATCGCTTACGAAACAAAGCTAGATAAGTAGTTAGAAGTTTTTTACACCTAAACGCCAAGTTTTTTTCTGCATTTCATTTGATATTTCTCAATTTCAGACTAACTCAATTTGAACCATGGAAATATACACAATCGAGCAACGCGTTTAAGTTATTCAGGCTTATTATAAAAACGAGCGTTCAAATCAAAATGCATTTTGTGCACTTCGTAATTCTTTTGATCAACATAATCGTTCAAATTCGTCCACAATCGGGAGAATTGTAAAAAATATTTAAATTTCATCAAAACAGGTCTGTATGAAATGTGAAAACATCTGCGAATGCCTTCTTAGTTTGTTGAACGGAAAACATTGCTGTTTTTCGCGATAGTGTGGCAAAAGAGCAGTCTACCTCGAGTCATCATCGTTTCCAACAATTGAACATTGTCATTGAAAATTTGGACCATCGAATGTAGGTGTGCCGCCAAGGTCGCGGCGGCCATTTGTCCGATATTTTGTTTCATACATATTTGAACCATACCAATATTATCATAATTTAAAGAAATGACAATAATTTCCTAAATAATTTGTTTTTTATTCAAAATCAACATCGGCCCTTAAAATTTAACCGCCCTTTACTTGCAATTGCAGCTAAGAAAAAGTTACATCTCGATCGATTAGACATAAAAACTGCTGTTTGATATGGAGACTTAGTGAAGAAATTTACATAGCTGTACCAGATGGTGTGTCTGCTGAAAAAGGTTTATGTGTTGGAATGATAAATTAAATGAATATTTAATTAAGTTTGACTTTAATCGTTTATGTGTTGGAATGATAAATTAAATGAATATTTAATTAAGTTTGACTTTAATCGTTCTAAACGCGATTATTGTCTATATACAAAAAATAATTTAGAAGAAAATTAAGTATTGTATATAACTATTTACGTTGATGACTTACTTATTGCTGGTTCGAACCTAAAGTCTATAGAAAGCGTTAGGTCACCGTATAATATATACTAAAACTTAATATTTTTTTATACCCTTCACCTGTGGTGCACAAGGGTATATATAGCTTTGTCATTCCGTTTGTAATTTCTACAATTTTTATTTCCGATCCCATAAAGTATATATTTTCTGAAAGCCAATGAATAGAGGAGTCGATTAAGCCCTGACCGTCTGTCCGTCTGCCCGTGTGTTGGTTGAAATCAACTTTTAGAAGCAACTATATGATCCTCAGATCTCTATATGGTATCAATCTCTTGGAAATATCTAGGAATGAATCGCTATTGAAATTCAGCACAATCGCCCCATAACTTTCTGAGATATGAGCAAAAAAACACGATCACCTCGTTTTTTTTCACAATTACAACAACAACCTACATACATACATACATACTGGTTAAAGTAAACGTGGCATCGAATTCCAGCTGAGCCAAAAAAATTTTATTTTATTTAATATATTATTTATATTTTATTATTATACCCTTCACACAGTAAAAAAGGGTATATATAGGTTTGTCATTCCGTGTGAAATTTCTACAATTTTGATTTCCGACCCCATAAAGTATATATTTTCTGAAAGCTTATGAATAGGGGAGTCGATTAAGCCCTGTCAGTCTGTCCGTCTGACCGTCTGTCCGTGTGTATGTTGAAATCAACTTTTTGAAGCCCCCCGACATCGCTTGGACTCGGATGAGGTATTAAAATATCAGAAATATTCGGGAGTACATCGGTATTGAAAATCAGAAACATCGGTGCATAAACAACTGAGATATGAGCAAAAACCCACGACCACCTCGATTTTTTTTTCACAAAAACAACATTACAACAACAACATACATACATACAAACGTGTATACAGGTCAGAGAAAACGTGGCATCGAATCCCAGCTGAGCCAAAAAAAAAAAATTTTTTATTTTTTTTAAATTTTTTTTTAAATTTTTTTTTTTATTTTTTTTTTATTTTTTATTTAATATATTATTTATATTTTTATTATTATTTTTTTTTTAATTTTTTTTTTTAATATTTTTTTTTTTATTTTTTTTGTTTTGTATTTATTATATATATTTTAATTATTTTTTTAAATTTTTTTTTTTTAAATTTTTTTTTTAATTTTTTTTTTTAAATTTTTTTTTTAAATTTTTTTTTTAAATTTTTTTTTTAAATTTTTTTTTTAATTTTTTTTTTATTTTTTTTTAACATACATACGTAAATTTATAATTTTACAATGGGATGTTTTTATATATGTATGTTTTTTATATGTATGTACGTATATCATATGGAATGGTGATATAAACTACTGTTATTGCATGACTACACGTTGTGAAGGGTATATAAGATTCGGCACGGCCGAATATAGCGCTCTTACTTGTTTTTTTTTTAATTTGCTTTTATTCTTTATATAAATTGTATTTAAATTTATGCATATTTTTGTTATTTGTCATAAATTTTGTATATACTTACCACTGTAACTTATTTTAGTAATCAACCGTTAGTTTTGTATTTGTTTCTCACTTAAATTCTTTTAACTAGTGTTATGTTGTTGTCAACAAGAATGCAATGTATTTTGTGTTTTGACATTATCTTGGCCTTTTTGTGTTTGTTGCAGGAATGATATCACCTGATATTGAATTCGCCTTGACTTGGTTCATTGGAAGTAAGAAACATAAAACAACAACCACAGTGTGGACCTTTGTAAATACATAATTTTGTAACAGTTTAAGCTAATTAATTTTTAAAAAAGGAATTTATTGTTGATATTGAATTTGCATAAGCATCATCCTTTTTTATTGTCGCGCTTTTTACGGACGTAGTTTCCTAAACGTTTTAATAATCATTGCCCAATAAACATTTCAGTAGCATATAGACAACAATTCGAAATAAACAGAATTGCTCTATATATGTACATAGCTGCCGACGAAGAAAAAGCTCTTCATCGTACAGAAAGTTTAAAGATTGAACTGTCAAAACACTCTGATCTTTCTGATTGTGGAAATTTAAAATATTTTTTTGGTATGAAATTTGAAATCGACAGTAATAACATTAAAATGTCACAAGAAGCCAATATACAAAAGCTTTTGGAAAAGTTTATGATGTCAGAATGTAATCCTATCGTGAAATTCTTGGTAGTGTTATGTATGTATGTAATGCTATGTGTGAGACCTGATATATGTTACCATGTTAGTTATCTTGGAAAATTTCAACAAAACCCATCAGAAGATATAATTAATTAAATCAATATAGTTTTTTATTTAATTTTTTTTTAAATTAATGCATTTTATTTATGTATTTAGCAATGTTAATTTCTATTATTTTTTGGATTTTATGTTTTTGTATTTGTTTTAATTTTTTTACCTGTTAAGTATGTATTTAAATTACTAACTATGTATATCTTAGACATAAACATACATATACATACATCATTTTTTATTTTAGTTTCCTTTTTCTTAATTATATAATTTAAATATTTACATTTTATATTAGTTTTTTTTTCTTTATATCACAAAAAAAGTTTGTAAATATGAAAGAATAATTAATAATTATATGTTAGGTTTTAGCATAGAAACTCTTTTGAATATTTTACTCAATCATTAAATAGTGCACTAAGTGCTACATATGTCGCCTTTTACATTTGGGCAGACATTTTTTTAATTCTATTTTGATCTTGCCTGAGGCTTTTACATTTGAGAAATTAATAGACAGACAAAAATTTTCAAGTTCCTTTTTCTTTCATTTCCGTGATGTTTTTATTCAAGCTTTATGAATATTTGAATTGATTGCCCTTAAATGATAATGGCAATGACGCGGAACCGCTTTCATAGGTAAACAAACAATGTTTAAGTGTTGTCAAAGGGCCTGTTCGTAAATGCATCACGGCTGTGCATATTATGCGCACAATGTTCGTAAATGCAAACGTTGGCAACACTGCAGCTGTCATCTGTTCGTAAATGCAACATTGAAGTCTATTATGCGCAAATAAATACAAAAAACTAATCACAAAAATTGCTGATGCAATAGATGTGTGAGTATAAAGAATGTGATTTTTTATGATTTATTTTTGATTATTTTACTTTTTAAACATTTTCAGCCTCGAATTTTAAATATATGTCAGATATTGTATTATAAAATTCACAAATTAAATTTATAATCATTTTTTCCATTTTTCCGCAGTGTTCGCTCGTTCGTAAATGCAGCAATAAAATAAGCAAAAAGAAGCATCAGCAACATATGATTTGCAGTGGCAGCGCAAAGTAATCATATTGTGCAGCGCAGTGATGCGTTTACGAACAGGCCCAAAGTTAGAAACTTCACGCAAAGCGAGGAAGTTTAATCTGCCTTGATCTTTATAGTTAACGTTTTGGTTAAGTGTTTAGAGAACATTCTGTTTAAGATGCAGAGTTTCTTTTTATAATTTTTATCCCAACTAAAATAGTAAATGAGAAAATAACTACAATTCCTCAATTTGTAGATGACTTAATTTCATTATTCTTTTTTTTTTTAATAAGAATTCATTTGAATATTTCTAATTCATGATAAATTTAATTCATATTTTAGAAACAACTAATTTACTAAAAAAAATCACTATCCATTCCGACTTATTCGCAGTTTCACTAAAAAAAATAATCATTCTTTTACAGCTCTGTTTTGTATTAAATAATTAAAACAGTCGTGATTCAGCTCTGGTCGGGTCAAGAGCTCGCGCGTCATTGCCATTATCTCTTAAGGGCAATCAGGCCGTCCTTTTTATCTGGCTTCGAGAGTTTTGCGTCTCACTTCCGCATTGGTTAATTGCGTGACGTCAGTTAACTGTACAAAGGTAAAGTTACTCGGATTATAAATTAATTACATGCAGATTTTTATATAAGGAGTCGAATTCGGAAATTTCGGCCTCCTATGCGAAGGTATAGGTCGATTGGTAGTTACTGGAGGAAGCTCTGAAAATAATTGCTGATGGCAGTATTGTCTTTTGACAAGCCAAATAATAATAATAATTAAAACTGATAAAAAGAAAAAAATTTTAAATAAAGAATTTTACAAAATATCATACCAACGTCATCTAAGAGTTAAGTATTTCAAATAAGGTCACTCAATTTCATGTCTGTTCCATATTCTAAATGGAATATTATTTTCCAATGCTCTTTTCAAGTTTCTTCGTATTTTATTGTCTGCTTTTACGTTGTGCTGGCAATATAACTGGGAAGAACAATGCATTTTGCTCAACACGACGAATACGTTTTACCGGGTGGACCAAATAAGACCAGCTGATGTGAAACACAAATAACTTTTCCATTTTTTAACATAATTTATTTTTTCTTTTTGCAAATTATAACTGAACTCTTGGAAATTTAAAATGAATACAAACAGTCAACAACAACACATTAAAATTATCTATTTTTATTATTCTTCTCAACGATCAATTGTTCTGACGCAGCGAAATTATCGCCGTCTTTTTAACGTAAGATCAGCGTCCACATCTTTCATGATTACAAGTTTAGTTCGCCGTTTTGAGGAACTGGGTTCAGTAGCCGACCGTCCAGGAAGAGGTGCTCATAGAAATATTCGTACTGAAGTCAACGTGGAAGCTGTGCAGCATAGTGTTGCAAATGATCCATCTGTTTCAACTCGTCGCCGTTCCGGCCAATTGGGTATACCCAGAAACGGTCTCCGGGGCTTCTTACAGAACAATGATCAACAACATTTTGCGGCTAATGGTGCGGTTTCAACAAGATGGAGCCACTGCGCATACTGCTAGGCAAACTATGGACGTGCTGCGTAAAATTTTTGGTGAACGCATAATTTCAAAAAATCAGATTTCCCGTGGCCTCCTCGTTCACCAGATTTTACTGCGCCCGATTTTTTTATGGGGTTATTTAAAAGACAAAGTGTATGTTAACAAACTACAGACACTTGGACAACTCAAGCAGAATATTCGAGACGAAATACGGCGCCTGCAACCAGAAACATTACGCCGTGTAATGCAAAATGCGCTAAAAAGAGCCAATGCCTGTATCGAGCAAAATGGTGGACATTTGTCTGATGTCATATTTCACACATAGTCACGTTAAATTTCCATAAAATGTATTTAACATATAAAAATAAATTATTAAAAAAAACGTTATTACGTTGTTTATATTCGAGACCGAAAATTCGTCGTTTGATGCAAATGTGTTCCTAATACTAGAAATTTTAAGGCAATCGGCTTGTTTTTTATACCCTTTCCCTCTTTTGTCCAGGGTAAATCGATGGCTTAATATACATAAAAGGGCATATTCCGACTTTTAAAGAAATTTCGCTTTTAACGTTTTTTGGTAGTACACATACAAACACATCACCCTTAAAAAAATTTAGTGAGGCTACGGTTAAAAATAACAGATTTACAGCCACATGAAAAAGCTCTAACTCATTTCATTATATTAAATTGTATTCAGTTTTTTTCTTCTTCTGTAAAGTAGTAAAAAATCGAGATTTCTACAATATTGTTTCCGACTCTATAAAGTATACATTTTCTAAGAACTTTTGAACAGTGAAGTCGATTGAGCAATGTCCGTTTGTTAGTGTGTTGTTTCCAATCAACTTTTAGAAGCGCTCACATCTTGCAAATATCTGTATGTGGTATCAATCTTTTAAAAATTAGGAAATTAATCGCTACTGACATCTACCACAATCGCCCCATACATTTCTCTGTTTCTCTGTTTTTCCTAGATTTTTACCACAAAAATTAAAAAATTTTAACTTTAGAATAACTCATAGACATGTCTGTTACTATTTATATGTAGATACCTCTAATTTAGAGAGATCGGTTACTAACCGGCAAAGGTATAGACACAAATTTAAAAAAAAAAAATATATATTCACAAAGATTGTAAACAAAAATCGAAGTTTTTTAGCTTCTAGACAATCGAGAGAGTCAATAAGGGTACAAATTAAAAGGCTTGACCTGCGCAATATAATACACTATAAAAAAAAAAAATCAAATCCATGATGGCCGCCACTACAAAATGGCGGACAATACATTTTTATATGGTCAAATCTGTTATTTCAAAATGTATGTATGTAACTCCTTGAACCCGCCTAATATTAATATACAGTTAACTATATTTAAAGAAAAAATCCAAGGTGACTTCGCTAATAAAATGGTGGATATATGGGTCAAATATAGTAATAACAGATTTGTACCGTTCAACCCCCACAATATTGGTATTGAATGAAAGGGCTTTTTATTTATTTATTTAATTAAGTCTATGGACATGTATCCTTACAGACTATTATATAAAATTGAATTTAAACATGTACATACAAAACATTTAATTATTCAAAAACAAAATTATATTACGTTTAATAACATTAACATTCAAAGAAAAATCGAATAATGATACATTTCATTAAAATTCTAACATAATTTTCTAAATGGATCGGCACAAGCATAATTTGTATGGGAAAATGGAAGATACAAAGGTATAAAATAACGGATTGTACGACGTGGAATATTAAAATTAATGTTACTCAAAAGAAAATCAGAAATAATGTCACCATTTATCAAAAAAGACACACTAAGCATAGATCTACGGCTTTTCAAAGTAGGCAATTTGATTAAAGCTAGCCTGGTTTCGTATGGCGGTAGGTTCATAAGATAGCTTCCAAAAGATCTTCTTAGCAAAACAGGAGAAATTGCTTCTGCACAGATTCGATGCGATCAACATGGACATTACATTTGGGGTCCCAAACAACAGATCCATACTCCAATATTGGTCTTACTAAAGATATATATAACTGTTTAGTAAAACCTGGATCGGAAAATTCTTTTGACCATAATTGTATACATATATGCAAGCAGTCCACGCGCTTTGTTAACGATCATGGTTATATGTTTGCGGAAATCTAATTTAGGATCAAGTAAAATTCCAAGATCCATAAATTAATCAACCGATTCAAGGTAAATTCCATTCAACGTATAATTAACTGGAGAACAGCAACTTCGGTAAAAGCACATATGTTTGCATTTTTTTATATTTAGTTCCATCAGGTTAATTTTGCACCAGTTATTGAAGCGATTCAAATCTTGTTGTAGGTAAACTTGATCATCAGATATTTATTTATTTATTTATTCAACGTAATATAAAGCCTCATTAGGCCAATTAAAATATATTACATAGTTAAATCCTGAACATTAATATTATAAAAATTATCTACAAATAAAAACCTAACATATATGACCATTGGTTCCCAATCTTTTGAAAAGAAATCAAATAAGTGTAATAGTTAATTTAACGATCCCAATCTTATATCTTATAGCTTAGAAAAATTCTTACATCGTCAGCATACAAAAGGATATTACAGAGTCTTATTACAGCTGGTAGATCATTTATAAACATGGTCAAGAAGAGTGGGGGTAGGTGACTCCCTTGAGGAACTCCAGAATTAACTATAATTTTCTTAGACATAGTATTCTTAAAACATACGTTTTGTGTTCTACCAGAGAGATACGTTTTTATCCAATTGCAAGTACGTTCAGTAAAACCCATTGATTTTAGCTTAAAAAGAAGGAGGTCATGATTGACCTTGTCGAATGCTTTGCTAAAATCTGTATATATAACATCAGTACGTTGAGTTCTAGTAAATCCTTTACCTATCAAGGTAGTTAATTGCAAAATGTTTGTCATTGTTGAGCAACCTTTCCTGAAACCATGCTGGGTCGGAGACAACAATGATGACACCTCATAAGAAAGGAAATTAGATAAACATTTTTCAAAGAGTTAAGGTATGGCACCTAATTTTGCAATACCTCTGTGGTTCATAATATTTGATATATTCCCTGATTTAAATAAGGGAATAATATAGGATTCCTTCCAAAATTGGGGAAAGTACCCATATTTTATTGACGCATTAAAGATAATTGATAAAGGAGCAGCCAAGGAGTGTGCACAGTTTGTTAAAATACAAGATGGAACACCATCGGGTCCACTGTAAACAGATGATTTTATACCTTTTATGGAGGTAACAATGTCGGAAGTATTTATAAGGGAAAATCAAATTGACTGATGTTCAGCAATAGGATACGGATATGTAATTGTAGAATCGTAAAGTTGATCAGAATATGTGGATGCAAAAAAATTAGCAATTAGCAAGGGCTTGACCAGTAAAATAAAACAAATTATTAAAAAACAAGTGAACAAATAAGAGCGCTATATTCGACTGTGGCGAATCTTTATTACCCACCACCAATTTAATGTACTTTTATAGCACAGATTTTGTTTTGTTATTAACAGTAATCGCTATGGAATAATATCTTTATACTAAAATACATATGTATCACTTACTTTGTATAACTTCGATATGCTAGTAAATTAGGACTGGAGGACATGTGGTTCCAACAGGACGGAGCAACGGCGTTCCCGAGTAGCCTCATCTTTCGTTTTGGCGATTTACATTGGGCCGCAAGATTGCCCGATTTAACCGTTCCAAACTTTTTTTGAATAAATGTGCTTACGAAATTATATGAATTTAAAATAAATCGTTATATGGGAAGAGGGCGTATCTCAGCTTCATTTCCTACTGTTTCAATGCTATCGGCCAGAAAGCATCATTAGAAAATTTTAGCATGGTTCATCAGTTGCTGGTGGTTTTATAAGCTTTTAAATTTTATCAATACAAGATTATACTGTATGTGAAATGTGGGTGTTAAAGTAGGCGTGTGAAAGTGATTTCTGATTTCTACTTAGATATAAAAACACAGAACACATTATTCATCCAAAATCTTTGTCCATAAAGAAATTACACGAATTTAAGAAAAACGTTACATGTGAGATGTGCGTTAAAATAGGCGTGTCACCTTGATTTTCCGTTATTTCAATATAATTGATGAAGAAGCTTTATTCAGCATCGTACATCTTATTTTGTCGGTTTTATGGCGTTTGAAATTTTAAATAAACTAAACTAACTAAAAAATACACTGTGTGTGAGGTAAATTTTCGTATACAGTGCTGTCTGTGTAGAGTGAACTAATTTTTGCAGAGCGATTTTACTATACCCAGGTTGTTCATTAAATCAAGATTGAAACGCTGTGCCAAAGAAGTAACACTAGCACCTTTTTCAATTTCCTTTATAATGTCGCTTTTTTGTTTTAAGCATAAATGCTTTCTTTTTTCGAATCCATTTTTATGTAACAATTAAATAACACCAATTATTTAGAAATTTTCTTTAAGACACGACCTTAATGAAACATGCGGGCAGACTTAAATAAATTAACACTTCATAGAATGCGAATTTGTGAGAGTAACTTGTCAACTTACTCTAAAAGAATCGTTACTTTACCGTTATTTTATGTTCTCTTTAATATTTTATACCCTTTTTCATTGTTTTTCTCCTGGTGTTCACTCTAACGAGGTGTTCATAGCATCGGGGGTACACTCTGCCCAGACAGCACTGTAGTTTAATCTATAACTCCTTTTGTAAAACTATGCAGATTTTAGTTTTCTTTAGGTCGTCCAGACGCAATCGCATTTTATCAGATGCCTCAAAGACAATTTTATGACCTACTCTTGCATTAAAAGACATAACTCTCTTCTTATTTTACCGATTTAGCCCATTTTTGATATACTAGAAATATTTAAGCAAAATTTCATCCTCTAGCTTTTTCTGTTCAGACAGACGGACGGTCATAGTTAGATCGTATTGAAATGAAGCCAGGACTCAGAAAATAAATACTTTTTGGAGTTTACAATTAATATGTTTTTCGATGCGTTACAAACGGTATGACACCATTACATCATGTTTTTTTTTTTGGTGGTGGTTATAAAAAAAACAAAAACACAAACCAAAGTGTGGTTAATAGCATTATGTGCTGCGACGCTTACTATTTAATTAATGTGATATGCCTATACACGTACACCCACATTCAAAACAAAATGTACTGCAGGCATTTACATACGGGATAATCAACTCTTTTGACCATATATCGTTACAAATATTCAACAATTTAATTTTGCGATATTTTGAGAAACTAATCAGCTAGGATTTCGAGGTTTGCATTTTGTTTTTTGCATAAAAACGAATATAAATGAAATCGCAAAAGTCAATTTTAACTACATCTTTATTGCCCTTCTACACCATTTTTCATTGAAATTGAGAAAATTCCAAATAAAAAAGAGAATTTCAAATTGAAATTGGGAAAATTGCAAATAAAATTAAGAAAATTCTAATTGAAATTGAGAAAACTCCAAATGAAGTTTTAATTTGAAATTGAGAAAATTTCAAATGAAATTTAAAAAAAATTTCAAATGAAATTTAGAAAATGAGAAAATATAATTATATATAAAAATTTTATTTAATTTTTGATAACCCATTATATTATTTTCTTAATTTCATTTGAAATTTTCTCAATTTCATTCGAAATTTTCTAAATTTAATTTGAAATATTCTCAATTTCAATTAAAATTTCTCAATTTCATTTGGAATTTTCACAATTACAATTTGAAATTCTTAATTTCATTTGGAATTTTCTCAGTTTTAAATTGAAATTCTCAATTTCATTTGGAATTTTCTCAATTTCAATGAAAAATGGTGTAGACTCTTCAAACAACTGTGCATATATGTATCTAGGGGGTTATTTATTAAAATATTAAAAAAAAAAAAAATTAACAACATATACAGTAAACTCGCGATAACGTGAACTAATTTTTACCAAGGCAGTTCACATTTACGAGTTTGTTCACGTTATCGAGTACCTAAACTTAAAACAAAAAGTTACCCCATTTAGTATAAAAAATTATATATTAATAAGAAAAAATGCTAAACACTATTTTAAATTAATTATTTTATTAATTTTTAATAACAAAACATAAAATGCAATATGTATATTCGGTCACTTTGCATTCGATAAATAACAAAAAAATAATATAAAATAAAGGATACAAGAAATTCAAGTTTAATTAACAAAAACAACAAAAAGAAATAAACTAAAACTAACAGGTAAATTTTTTTGATTGGATAATTAAGAATCAGTTAAATAAAGTTTAAAGGAAAAAATCAGTAATTTTTTTTGTAAGTTTTTTGTTTTGCCATCTTTAAAAGAGCTTTTTCTTTAAGGTTTCTTAGCACTCTAATGTCACTTTGGTCTACCATCTCGTTCTCTCAGGTCAACGCATACATAAATGAAAAAAAAAAAAGTTTAATCGTATGTAAACAAACAAGTAACATGTAATTCGGTGATTTCCCAATTTAAAAACAGATTAAAAAACAATAAATAAAAAGTATATTAACGTTTTATAGCTTTCAGATTTTGTTCACGTTTTAGAGTACTCTGTGGAAAAATAAATTTGTTCACGTTTCTGAGACGTTCACACTTTCGAGTGATCACGTTTTCGCGAGTGCACTGTATAATTACATTTTAAATATCCGAAAAGCACGTCAACAACACCATGTTCCTAATATTTTGAATCATATTGAATATTTTTGTTGGTAGAAAATTTTTGGTTGTTTTCGGTCAACAATAGTTCTTAAACTAAACCGCTATTACTTTTAAGAATAAAAAACAAAACAGGTTTTGATGTATTATTTTTATAATTTTAACAGAAAACCGAAATTTATTTAATTTTTTTTTCTTAATTTAAATGAAAAGCAAAAAAGAAAATAAATTAAATTTGGTGCTCTAATAAATAATCACAAAAAGGAGAAAAAAATAAAAATAAAATAAACAAAACATATTCATTATTCAGTTACATATTTTAATAGGGACTTTTCTTTTTATTTTTTTGTTTATTATATATATTCTTATAATTGTTATTGTTATTTATTTAATTAATATAATAATTATATTATAGAATTATTACCGAGTATAAGCATTAGTTTAAGAAAATCTAGCAAATGTTTGTTGTATTATTTATATTAAAATATTTATAAACTATAAATACATTATTAAATATATGCATTTTGCTTTTATTATTTTTTTTTTTTTTCTTTTTGTTTAAGTTCATTACTTTTTTGTTTTCTGTTTTGATTGTAACACATACATATCTACATGACTATTAATTTCATTAATATTATTTTAGGACATTAAAAATATTTATATAAGGGACGACTAAATTAACTCTTTTTTGTTTTTGTTTTTTTTTTTTAATTTATATTTATAAACATTTGATGATATATATATATATAGAGTATATATATGTATAGGGAATTATTCAAATTTAATTTATTTATATTTATAGAATTAATTATACTTATTGATTTAAAGTAATAAACTTAAGCTTTCTTGCCTTATAAATTTGATTTAATTTCATGTTCTTTTTGTTTTAAGTGTGATACAAGTTAATTTAAAGAAAATTTGGGCTTTCCCACATATATGTTTATATTATTTTTTCATCGAATTCAGTTACTTTATTTTTATTTTTCAATAAAAATATAAATTTCTAGTTTATATACGCATAAGTTTATGTTTTTTTTTTTTTTTATTGGTAAATGTACATTAAAGCAAGAAAACATTTATGTTTTTATTATTTACTCTGGTGTGTATATATATATATTCGTGGCATTTAAGTAACTTAATTTACAAAAAAAAAAAAATTATATATATTTATATATAAGTTCAAAATTGAAAAATCTACAAACGAAATAACGAAATAAGCTAATAAGTTATTTAATATGATTATTGTTAATATAATTATTTTTATTATTAAATTTTTATTTTTAATAAATTTTCTGTTCGTTTGATTTTTCTGTTGTAACAAAAATTCAAAAAAAAAAGACATAGAAAAATGACAGCAAACAGAAACACATTAACGATAACTTTTAAAGAATCCAATGGTAGATGACAAAAACACACTCTTTTTGAAAAAAAAAAAACACATACATTAATACATACAACCAACAAGTGTCTAACACTAATTTCGAATAACAAGTGAAATACAGCTTAAACGCAATTTGAAAGGAGTTTGTGTGTGTGTTTTTATTATTATTACTATTTTTTTTTTATATTTCAGTTCAATCATTAATTTTAAACAAAAATTGAAATATACAAGTTTAAAACTATTCATTCCTATTCTGTGTTCTGAAATCAATTAAACTGGAATTGACTGGAAAATTACACGAAATTATAAAAATTTCACACATTTTATTAAAAAAAAAAATTAATTATAAAAATTGATTTTAATTTGTTTGATGTTTTTTTTTTAGTTTTATTAAATACACTTCAACAAAGTTTTGTTCTTAAGAAAATCAATAACATTTTGTTTTAAAATTATAAAGTTAATTTAAAAGTGATTCTCAATTAATAGCTTCATGCAAGGATTGTAAACTAATTGCAGTTGCAGTTCTTGTAAATAAATAAATAAAAAAAAAATAACCTGTTAAATATAAATAATAACCTTAAAATGTTACGACGATTGCGAGCGAGCAGGCAGAAATTGTAAATAAAATACATATTGCAAGACCATGAGCATTTAATACTAAAATCCGTTACTTTCAATACTAACGAATCGATTATTAATAGTAACCAAACATTAACTGCGTTGCTAAAAAGTTAGGCAATGCAAATAAGTATTTATGTTTATTAAAGGTATGCACATCACTGGAGTTAAGTCTTACAAAAATGCAGCGTTTTATTTTAAACACAACAACAACTTTGTAATAAAAAAAAATCAATAAAACTAACTTTAACTTTTGCACTACCACTCAAATGAATAAAAATTTATCCACACACACACACAGCAATTATTTTTTGCTGAAAGCGCTTAATTTACGTAATTTTGTATTTTTGCAAGAGTAAGAGCAGTGACGTGAATACCTTTATTATCAATCATTAAAGCTAACAGTGTTGACAACGCAAATGAAATTCAATTTGTTATAAGAAAAAAAGCGACTCATAAATACGTTGGTTGCGTGACAGGAAATAAACGTTTTCATCTTAACGTTAAAAGCAAAAATGTGTGTGTGTTAGAAAAACAGCAGCCAGCAAATTTACGCAGGTTCTTAGCCTGATACTTTCATTACTATGCCTTATGCTGTTTTCTTTTTTTTTTATTTAATTTATTTTTTAACATTTTACAGTTAAACTAATCAAAAGTGATTGAGGCGATGCGATGTGTAAAACAAGTAAATTCTTTGTATTGATTTTTAAATCTGTATAAATATTCTAGTAATAAAATTTTCATAAACAAGAACAAATTTATATTTTCAATGTTACCCTAACATGTGATTAAAAATAAAAACCGCATTTGAAGTATTTTTCAAGTTACAACATAAGCGTTAAACTTAATTTTGGTAGCAAGCAAAAACAAAACTGGGATTGATTTTATCTTTTTTTTTTTTTATTTCAAATTTTCATTTCATTTTTATTTCAAAATTTCATTCAAATTTTTTTAAAGTGTCTGCTATTGCTATAATATTGGGGCAAGCTACCACATTCGAACGACATAAAAGTTTTTACTAGAACGTGCGAGTTTTCTATGCTTTAAGTATAGAGATTCAAAAAATAATTTTATAATTTTGCAAAAAGTCGAAGCCGTAATTTGATGAAAAATGGATGCTTCTGTTTAAATTCTTAGAATTTTAACACTATTTCAACCATATCACAAGTGTCGTGGTCGTGTTCAAAACAAGACGCTTTTCTAAATTGGTACTATAGTTGTCAAAAACGAACAAAAAAAATGTTTAAAGGTCTCTGACTTGGATTATATTGTCATTCTGGTAAATTTAACATGATATAATGGCATATGTTAAAAGAATTCACTTGTTCATGAATGTTTGTCCACTTCTGAACTTACCTTAAAAACGGACAAACATGAAAGTGATATAAATGATTTTTCTAACAAGCGCATCTCGCAAGACATTTGCGATGCGAGTTGAAATCGCATAATTGGTGTTTTATAGCTCACAATCGCAAGAGACGACGCATAGTCAACTTGCAACTTGTTTGAAAATTAGCAAAACGCGTGAACTACAGAATATACAGAAAAATGTTTGGCGATTTCATAATGATGCGAGTGTCAGAACATGGGCTCAATTCTCGTTCTGTGAAACTGTGAAATGAAAAAATGTTTGTATAGCAAAGGGTATGGTGACACCATATGATATGACACACAAAAACTTTTCATTTCATAGTTTCATAGAACGAGAATTGATACCCATGTCTGATAAAATTATCTTTGAAAATATGATTGCTCAATTCAAAACCTGTCGTAAATCGTAAGAAATTTACTACTTCTACATATTGAAAAAAAAAACGGCAATAGATTTAATTTTTCCATCTCTGATGTCTATACGACATTCCATAAACAAAGGCAAAAATGTTGTAAGTGTTGTATACAAAATTAATGGAAAAATTACCAACTAAACGTGTTCAACTACTACGACGTATAACTTCTACAAGAGGTTGCGAATTGGGCAAATGTTTTTTTTTTTTCAATTAACAACTTAAATGATGTTTTTAAAAACAAAATGAAGAAAACAAGAAACAAAACTAAAATTTAACTAAAAAAAATGCAGAATTTGTATACCTCGATAAGACAAGATGTTTTACATTATTATTATTATGTTTTTTTTTTGTAATTTTTATATTTGGTTTAAGATTTAAAGTGTAATTTTATTACTTAGTAAATCGTTGAAATGTTTAGATTTTGTTGCTAATAACAGTTGTGAACAATTCTGTCTGTATTAATTTGGTTTGTTTCTTTTTTTGTTTCGAAAATACCGATTGTAATTAAAAGCGCTTAAAGAGGTATTTTCAACATGTTTAAAGAATATTAATTTTTAAAATATTTATAAAAAAAAAAAAACAATAATAACCGCAAGTACATTTTACTAGGCACACATTCCTCCATATGCAGATGTCTACTATATATTTTATATTTGGGAAATTTTAAATAAAGACCTACAGTTTACATTCCATTAGCAAATTATTGTGATTTCGAAACGTAACAATAGCGGAAATCACTCTTCGTTGCAAACATGATGCCAATGTTGCAGATCTTGCAAGTCTTTTATATATTCTATTGCAAACGTTGCTTTTAAAAATTTCCAACTGTTTTTAGTATTGGAAATAAGTGCTTGTGTGGGAAATGTAATTTTAGTGTATATTGATTGTTTTTGTGTTGTTGCACGTCGACCGCACAAAATTATGTGTAGTATAATCGTTATCGTTAAGAATTCGTTACTATTAAGAGAAATTTGTAATTTTTAAGGCGCATCATTGTCAAAGAAAAAATTTGAAAACGGCAACCACTACTAACATAATCAGGGGTACTATTGTCCCGAGTTATTCAAATAATAAATTATAAAAATGATTGGAAAGATTGAACGTTGACATTAAGGAATGAAACATGATATTATTTACATAACCGCCATCTGATCAAACTAAAAAATGTTTAATTCTTATGAACGATGACGAGTTGATAGTTGTTGCTGACGCACGCTTTTGGCAACAGCATTTTTTTTCTTTTGCTGAAAGCACTGGATAAGATCGCTTTAGCATTACGGTACTCGGAACTCGTTAACGATACGATGCACAAACAAAACTGCAGGCTTTTGCTTTAGTGGAAAATTTGTACGTAAATTCCTTGAAATTTGTGTGAATGACCCACTGTTTTTGGAAGGAAGTTATAAATGTTTCCCAGTTTTGTTTTAGCGCCTTGGTGTCTCATTTTCCAAATGCCAACCATTAAATTAGTTGTCACTACATGAATCTACCTTGCAAAAAGAAAGAAAAACAAAAAACTGGTGAACACGTTAGAGATGGCCAACTTTTTATTAAAGAACTGCGGGCGGGCGGGCGTTTAGTTGGTTGATTCGATGGCATTCAAATCAAGTACAATCAAGTGGATAAGATCGCTTTAGTATTACGGTACTCGGAACTGGTTAACGATTCGATGCACAAACAGGACTAAAGGCTTTTGCTTTAGTGGAAAATTTGGTTGATTCGATTGTATTCAAATCAAGTACAAAACTTTGACAAGAAAAAAAAAGTTCTAATAATACATGGGCATTAAGTGTAACAAACATTCGCAATCACCTCCACAAATACTTAAAAATTTCTATGCGTTCAATCACTAAGCGATAATGCGCGCAAAAAAAAAAAAAAAACTGATTTGTGTTTGTATTTTTTATTTCATGACTGCATCTGAATTTAATAACATGAAAATATAAAATGGATTAGTTAGTTTTTTTTATATTAATTTAAATAAAATAAGTAGTAAAATTAAAAATTTAAAAAGAATGGGGGGGGGTTGTGAGAAAACTAAACAAAAGATACATTTTTTATAACTATTCTTGTGTCTCCACTCTATATAATCTTCTATTTCTTAAGTTTATTTAGTTTAATTCTTTTTTATTTTTTTTTTCTCTTTCTATTTCTCTTTCGTTTACAACATTTTTTAATTTTATTAAAATTTTTGTTGGCATTATTATTCATAACGAGCAACTAACTTTGTGCTAACTAACGGGCTGTCAACTTTCTCTTATGAAAATTTACACATAAAAAGTTAGCAGCTGGCTAGTAGCACACAGTTAGTTTCTTGTTATGAATATTGCCGTTTATATATTTTGTTCTTCATTTTTAATTTCTTTTTTTTTGTTTTTTTTTTTTATTCTAATATTATTTAAAAATAAAGTTATACATACGCGTGTTGTTTTTAATGTTAATGTTAATTGGTTTTCCTCATTTTTGTTCCTGTGCTCTTTTGCTTTATACATTATCTCAGACAGACAGACGACTGTTATTAACTGATCCGACTGGCTGAATGACAACGTTGTCTATTTGTTGCCTAAATTATACAAAATTCGTAAAAAAAATTACGGTTATTTTGTTTTAAAAACCATTTTCTTGCTTTGTTGAATTGCTCTGTTTTTGTTGTTTTAAAGCGATTGTTGCTGATTTAGCGATTACAAAAACTTTATATTAAAATGGTGGAAAAATGAATTACGATACTAATTAGTTATAATGCTGTTACAGCATATTTATTAAATAAATTTATTGTCCATCATAGACCTTTGTAACTTTGCTATTTGCGACTTCTTCCCATGCTGAAAAATAAACGTAAAAATATTAAAAATTAGAAATAACATAAAATACAATTAAAAATATCGTATTATCAGCGATGGCATAACAGTTGTAATGCTCATCACTTTATGACAGATACATATGTATGTATGTATGTACATGTATAGGATGTTTATTTATGCCTACAGAACTACTGTCTGTAAAACTAGCTGACACACTAACGAAGTGTGTTAGAATTATTATTTATACAAATCACCATGCAAAGACTTAAACCAGAATAACGTTTACAAATCATGGAAATTTATTTCCAAAATTGCTCTTTGTATGCCAAATTTATAGACCACTTTGTCAGGTTTACGGTGGTGTTCATCTCATCGTCAATCTGAGCAGGTAATACGCAATACTATGGATTGATTCGTAACCACATTTGCTCGCATGTACCATACACACAGAAGAAGCCATCGCCGCTGTAGACGAGTAAAGGGTGACAGAGGAGTCGAATATATCGATCTGCCACCTTTCTCAGCAACTCAGTCTTGTGATTTGCGATTTTTTTTTTTTGTTCATGTTAATAAAAAATCATTTGGAGGCGAAATGGTTTCAATAAGACGAAACACATTCCAAACAGCGCGTTAAACTATCACTTTGTTTAGCCAAACATTTGGAAACCGAATCATATCTAGAAATAAAACTGTACATTGGCCACCTCGTTTGTGCGATTTGACACCTTCTGTGCGAATACGTTAAATCTCTAGTTAATGCTGTTAAACCAGCAACGTTTGAGCACTAAAAGAAGTCAACCTTCGATGCACAATTGACGAAATCCGACCGGGTATACTCGAAAAAGCTGTGTAAAATTGGATCACCAGGATGCCGTTCATACGGCGCAGTCGCATAGGCCATATGCAAAGAAATAATTTTTAAATACTAATTGCCATTAAACTTGGAAGCTAGTAAAGTCAAAATTTTGGTCATTCCATTGAATTGCATTGTTGTGTTTTAAAAGAACACTCTATATATGTACATATGTATGTATGTGTGTCATTAAGATTTGAATTCAAATTACTTACCAGAACCAATAAAATCTATAATGATGTCATTATGTTGCTGCGTACTAAATGCTGTTGGCATTGTTGTGGGCGGTATAAAATGAATGTCAAACTCCTTGTTTGCCACTGTACCGCCGGCAATGGAAATACGTCTTGGACGACTAGGACTGCGGCTACGTGGTGTATTAGTGGCAAAGGAATCATCATCATCATCTTCATCATCATTATCATCTTGAACCTCATCATATTCCGAGTGATAATAAGGCATGCTATTGGTGCCGCTGCTACTAACATTTTGATTCTGATATTTTACATTACTATTAATATTACAGTTGTGGTGTTGGTGTTGGTGCTGAATCTGATGCTGATGATGGGTTTGCTTGTGGCGGTATGAGGTTGTTGTTGATGAAATCGAAGATGATGAGAAGGAACTAGAGTTTGAAGAATTGTTTGAATTTCTATATTGTTGTTGTTGCTGCTGCGACGGTTTGTGTTGTTTAGCAGCGGCACGAGCCGCTGCAATAATAGCAGTCTCAATATCATTGCATGTCTCCAATTGTTGTGGCGGTGGTAGTTGCGGATCCAAATTATCCATTGACGTGTGCACACTGGCACAATTAGTTTTCGAGAGAAAAGTGTTTAGTTTGTTATTGTCCACATTGGTCGGGGACATTTGCTCCTTATGTTTTGCTATAACAGCAACATTACTGCTGACACCACCACCACCACCACCGCTGCTACTGCTGCTACTACAACTGTTATTCGATGACTTTGTTTTGTCAGAGTAAATACCGCTATCCCTGGATTGATTATTACTAAGCGTTGGCATATGATTAGCTTCCGGCCCACTGTTACAATGACTGTGGACAACAAATGATGTATTGGGAGACGAGGCATCAATACTTGAACTTAATAACATATCAGAAGTTGAGTTATTGACCAAGTCATTGCTACACGATGCTCCAGAGTCATTAAAATAAGTTACTGCATTCACACCTGCCACACTACTACTACTACTGCCAGCGGTTGGTTCTTGTTTCTCCTTTTCATCTACCGTTTGAACTGCAATAATATCGATAGTATCCACCATTAGATTTTCAGCAGCCACAGGAGCTGCAGAATTGTTGTCGTCATCAAACAGTTTTAATTCTTCTTCATTAAAATCGCCGAAAGTAAATTGATTGTCCGCAGCACTGCTGGCAGAATTGCGGTCATCGTTAAGAATGATAACAGCCGGACGATTAACTGATGTCAGGTTACTGCCACCACTTATAGCAGTTAAAGACAATGAGGAGGCGGACGTTGCCAAACCAAGTGGCAAAGAATTTGTTGATTTCAATTGTGCTTTCAATGGCTTTTTATTAGAACCTGAATTGCTGGTGCTGTTATTTTGACTTAATTTCGTTTGGCAGCTGTCTAGCAAACTTTGTTGCAGTTGTTGTCGTTCTTTCTTCGACTTTTTGGAATTTGGTGTCGTCGTTAATGTTGTTATATTTGTACTAACCTCATTATTATCTTGAGTAACGTGTTGCGTTGTTGCCGTTAATGTTAGTGGTGGACTTTTTTCTTTGGATTTTTTATTAATGTTGTTGACAGTGTTGCCGCAAACAGTGCTAGAACAAGTGCTGCTGCTTATTAATCCCGCTTGAATGGTGTTGCTGTTTGTATTTGAGGTAGTTAAGGCTGAATTTTTATTTAAATTTATATTATTCTGATCTAATGATGATACATTTGTTGAAGTTTGTTGTTTAGCAGCTGCCGCAAAGTTAAATGGCGTCATATTATGTGAATTTGCCGACGTCGTCGCTCCAATCATTGTTACATTTGTTGAACTATGCCGTTTAACAGTTTTTTCTAGGGCAGGATATTGCTGATCTAAATTGTTACTGTTCAGTGAAGCCACATGAGTGGTAGAAGACAACGAAGAATTCATGGAAGTAGTAATGAAGTCGTTTTCAACGCTCTTGGATTTTTGTAAAACCTGCTGTTGGGGATGTTGCAGTGGAGGAATATGGGCATGTTGATGTACTATAAGGTTTTTGTAATGGTCCGTTGACGAGGCTTTGGCATTAGCATCTAAGGGGGAAGAAGGTGAATAATCACTAGACAAATTTGAACCCCCATCTCCACCACCACCACTTCTTTGACTTTGAGTAGGAATGGAGTTTTGTGTAGGATTCGCTACAGCAGTTAAACTTTGAGAATATGTTATAGTCTTATAATTTACGTTCGTACTAGGAATTTTATCGTCATTATAAACAGACGTCCCGGCTAGTTCGGGGAAGTCTTGTTTAATGTGGGACTTTTTAATTTTATGTAATTTCGTAGCTGCTGTACTTGTTGTAGATGGCATTGTCGCGGCCGATATGACTGTAACCGCCAATTTATCATCAGAGTTTACGGATTCTGTTGCATTTATTGCATTGTGTGCTAAAGCGTCAGCATTTCTGCATTCAGTGGAAATTTCATTATTATTTGTTAAAATGCCAGAAGCAGAGGCGGCAGCAGCATCAGCAATTTCTTTATTAGTTCTCGCAATGTCAGCATACGAAATAGGAGCAGGCGAATTGTGATGTTTGCCTAAAACCGAATTGGGATTGTTCTTAGCACCTTTCGATTTCTGCTGTACATTTCCTCCTTTATTGGTTGCGTTAGATGATGTAGCTGCTACCACATTGCTATTATTAGATTTGGATGATTCAACTGGCAATGAATGAACCGAATCAAGATCACTTGAATCAGATTTTTCTGAAGGTGGCACGGATGAAGTTGATTTGCGTCTAGACTTATCTGTCGTATTCGTATAATTTTCTGTTGTTGGGTAATGTTGTTGCTGATGCTGTTGTTGCTGCTGTGACGTTGCATTCTGATGGTTTTGACTGTTTGTAGTATTTGTATTTGTATTTGAAATACCAGTGTTAAATGATGTATTATCATGATGATAATATTTGTAACGAACAGTCATTTGTTGTTGCTGTTGATTAAATGTTGAGGTTTTTTGCATGGTAAAGTTGTGCGTTCGATTAAAAGTGACGGTTGTTTCCTCAAGATTGTTGACGACTTTTTGTTTTTTTGGTTTCTTCTTCTTGGTGACCACATGAAATTCGGCAGTTTCTGGTAGTACTGATTCTATAGCCAGAATATCGACCACAGTAACAGCATTTGGTGGAATATCCTGTTTCTTGCGTTTTTCTAATTTATCAGATTTATTTTCTGTTTTCTCACATTTTTCTGATTTATCAAATTTCTCAGACTTTTCCGGCTTTTCTACTTTATCCGATTTCTCAATATGTATTGTTGCAGTAGGCGTAATATTATTGGTCAGATTACGTTCGTTACGTTCGATTGTTTTGTCCTTGATTTCCTTTTCTTCCTTTGCAGACGTTGTCAAATTCATACCAGCAGTACCAGCAGGCGCAACTTTTATTTTACGTTCTTTAACTGGGTTCGCAGCTGCATTAGTGGTCGTTTTCTCGTCACTAATTAAATTTGAATTTTGTTGATCCTCCATATATTTAAGGTCTTCATTTCCCCATGATCTTCGATCAGATTTCCGAGAGTTTGTTGAATTTCTATTTTCCAAATTTTTGTTAATATCAGCCGTAGACGAAGAATTATTTTTATTCTGTTTACCGCTGGCCCCACCACCGCTTTTTTGTCGTACTAATACCGCATTGCTTTCAGTTGTCGCAGCAGTTCTTTTCAGTTCATGCACTTCCATTTTAGCGCCACTTCGTAATTCTTCCAGAGAATTACTTTTCTTAAGTTTTCGGTGCTTTTCTTTGTCCTTTTTGCGTTCCTTTTTCTTTTCGCCCGTCTTCGAGCCAGAACCAGATTGCTTGTCCTCGCCACTACTTTCAATATATTTGACTAATTCTTCAACGGGATCCTTTCCCCGATAACCAGCTACAGACTCGACGTCTAAATTTTTCGTATTTCGATCCTGTTGCGATTTTTTCTTAGCTTTCGCCTTCGCCTGCGAAGGTCCAGAGGTAAATGTAGTAACTGTTGCCGATGTTGAGACTGTGCTCGAGGCAGTATGCGGAGATATTGTTACGGTGGCCGATGTCGATACATTGCCGCATGAATTCAGCAAAGCGGCAGAGGCATTAGCAGCAGTAGGAGAGACTGCGTTTATTTGTATGGTTGCTCCTGTATTGGAACCAGCTCCAGTCGAATTCTGATATAATTCACTCAGGGCATTACCATTCTCATCAAGTTGACGTTGTGTCAATGTTGTAATATTATTTGTGTTTCCAGAGAAAATAGCAGAACCAGAGGCAGGTGAAGAAACTTTTGTATAAATCTATTTGAAATAAAGTTTGTTATACACATAACTGTGAACTATTAAAAATAAACCAGGAACCACAAAACTTATTGTTTCTTAAAGAAAGGCTACTGAAATGTTCCCTCTTCTTTATTCTATCCTACTAATATAATAAATGTAAATAAATGTTTGTATGTTTGCATCTTTGTTACTCGAATCACCCAAAAACAAACAAAACAAATGGCAGACTGATAGATAACATATTCGAACACAGGCAATAGGCTACCTTTCATCCCCATAACTATGCAAACAAAGACGCGGGCACATGCTAGTATCAATACTTAAAAAAATGTCTTCTATATATCATCAACGGTAGCCTTCGTTCTCCGACTGTTTCAACACTTTTTAATAAAAATGGTGCTTACGTCAACAATTACATTTCCAAAAAAAAAAAAAAAATTGCATACACCTGGTTAAAACAACTTCTCTCTTGGATATGCTTTACTTCAGAACAGGGTAACCGACATTGGCTTGCAACGTTCTTGGCCTCAAAAGATGAGTTCTTTTGGGGCGGCAAGAAAGTTCATATCGATGGTCACAAGTAGAAGAGCATGTTCACAGTGCCCTGTTCAAACCCCAATAGTGGCCCTCAGACATACCCTATCCAGGCTCAGAACAACAGTAGAGTCCGCTGAGTTGAAACTGGGCCATAAAGCCCTTGACACCCTGCAGTCTCTTCTGTCCCTCCACGCTATATTGGTCCTGTCAGATACCCACGTCCTGATACGCTCAAAATTTTTTTTTTTTTTAGTATTATTTAACTTGTAGACTTTAATGTGATAAACTCTGTAATATTGGTTTTGGCCTTTAGGGGCTTTTGATATTACTTCAAATGAAATAAATAAATAAATAAAATAGTATCCTAACGGAGGCCTCACCATGTCCTCTTCGCTCGTCGAAACCAATGCCGACGATTCCATTGTGCCCTGGTACCCAACACAGTCTGACATCGAAGAGGTTCATGATTCTATCGAGTGCCCTCCTACACTTCTCAACCAACCTAGATTTGACATAATGTCCCTTTAAGGCTTTGAGCGCCGCCTGACTGTCAACGTAGAGTAAGGTATTTCTTCTAACAAAAAAAAAACTAAAGTTATTGTTATTCTCCCATTTATAGGATCCCCCCAACAGACATCTATTGTGATTTTAAAAGCGTTTGTAAAACGAGACAAAATTACTTTTAAGGTAACATTTATTTTTGGTCCCTGGTTTAAACACACATACCGTATTTGATTTGACAAGCATCTCTGGCGACTTGTCACCACCATCGCTTCCAAAAACAGATTTACATGATTTGTAGTTTTCATCTAAGGGTAAAAATTTAGCATCGATTGTAGATGATGTTGACTCAATATTTGTGCCAATATTTCGTTCTAAAGCATTAAAACGTACAGTTTCGTCGATATAACAGTGAGAGTTTGTGGGCGCAAAGTTGGTACCTTTTTTAGAACCAATATTTGCTCTTGGTATACGTTTGTCATTATTGGCCAAACGTTCATAAAATGGATGTCCCTAATATGAAAAAAAAACAATTATATAAATGTCGCATTGAACTGGAATAATAAACAAACAAGAGTAATTTAAATTTTTAGAACATACCTGTGTGGTTGCATCTTGACCCTTGCATTGTAGTATTTTCTGTTGCTGTTGTATATCCATCATGGGTTCTCCCATGTCAATAATAAAATCACCACCACTTGCCGTATATGCTGTGTTTGCATTAGCGGTTGTATTGTCACTGGTAGTAAACGTTTCTTCAACACTACTAATAGAATTTTTATCTTTTAATTCTGTGCTAACGGCTGTGGTTGTAGATGCAGCTTTTGATGCGCTACGCCTTTGTTCCTTCTTGTTTGCTTTGCTTGTTATTGTTGCTGTTCCAAGTGTGCCACTATCCTGCAGAATCAAACTTATATCATTGATAACACCACTGCCATCTACGCTCAATTGATACGTTACATTAACGTTGCTGGGAAGACTACCACCTTCACGTTGTCGTGACGACACTGACGAGGAGTATTTCTTTTGTCGCGAGTTGTGATTTTGTCGACGTGTGCGCTGATTGCCACCGATTCCAATACCAAATGCTTGTTCACAATCCAACTGTGACTCGTGTAGACCGATTTCAAAGAGATCTTGCAAGGATCCACCCTGCTTATGTTGATGATGGGAACGATTATGACTATGGCTGTGTGAATTATAATGTGGATTCTGCTGATAATGATAACTGTTGCTCGTTATAGAACTGGACAAATTACGTGGTCCACGTGTTGTTACACGAAAAGGATATGACTGATCCTCATTTTCTGCTTTTTCAAGTAATTGCTGTTCAATACAATCAAATATTTTAATTACAAATTAAACTGCAATTAATTTTAATAAATCTATTTATCAAACTTTTTTTGTTTTGTTTCAAGACTAATCTTTTAAATTTCCATTTTTATACAGAAAGTTTATTTTCCTATTGCGATAAGACTAACTGCTGTATTAAAAAAAAATATATATTTTGGGTGTATTGAAGACTTATTTGACAAACATCTGTTAAAATATTGTTGTATTCATTAAATTAATTTACAAATTAATTAAAACAAAATTATTTAATAAGAGAAGATTTTATTTTTCGGTTGCCCTTACAAACATTTAGTGTTAACCATGTGCTAGCCAAGTGTTAAAAGGATTAGAAAAATAAAATAAATTAAAATTGAAAAATTGTTGGTTGAGGTTTTGAAATTTTTTTTTACTTTTTGGTTTTTATTTTGAATTCTCATTATGTTAATGAGAATTTAGAAATAAAAATAACTTTTTCAAAAAAATTTAGGTAAAGGTTTACTCAAGAATGATAGAATAAAGATTACGAAAACTCGAATTAAAAAATATAATGTTCTGCGCAGGTGGGTTAAATGACGTCACGAAACAGTCTGACATTTAAACATGACAGTGGGACAATTTCTTAATTTTTCCCATAAATAATTTTATGCGAAATTTTTTTTTATATTACTCGAAGCTTTTTTTTTTGATTACTGTTATGTATTCGGACTTTCAAATGTAAGTACAAACAGTTTTTGACCTCAAATGAAAATTAAAAATTGTATACCCTTTTGTGGATCTAGTGCGATATGTACATACATTTCAACTTCTAAATTGTTTATGTTAAGTTACGAACTGTCTTCATTTTTGCCACAATTGGCCTTTTTCGCTTCCTCTTCACATGGTATTATTTCCGTTTCAGTAGCTATATATATCAGTGGCATCTATAGTCGGAACTGCTCCCGGTTTCAATTTTAAAGTTGCTCTATTACTACATCCTGTACACAATTATTAAATAAAGAACTGCGCAAACCAATATACTTCTAACTTACCCATTTCAAATTTAAAATTTCTTTAAAAATCGTCCGGCTTAAAATGCAATGAGCAAAGTCTCTCCCTAAGTATCTTTATGGTGTCCTTCCGTTTGCAAAATGTTATCCAAAGCTTTGTTTGTTGCTCATTGTTTTTTTGAAAAGTGTAAAAGGACACATCTAAGATAAGATATGTATATTTAAAACACGTACAAAATTAGGTTTGAACACAATTTCTCACTTGATTTCTTTCTATCGTTTCGCATGCATTTGCCCACTGCCCACTTCATGTTTACAATTTGCTTCAAATTTTTAAACAAGAATTCTTTACACTTAAAGCTTTTAAACAGCCTCCACACACGGTTATTATAATAATAATTATTTTTTCACACAATATTTTATAGATTAAAACACAATATTCTTGATCTATAACGAAATATGATAAATTAATTTTTGGAGAATTGTCAATGTGATTTTTGTTGCAGGGTTACCAAGTTTTACATAACATATAAATTGTTTCGAACAAATTAAGGAATAAATCCAGAATATATTGATCTTTAATATTAATAATATAATTAAAGATTTTCTAATTTTTGATTTTTTCTGACTCTTCTTGAGTTTTAGGTATTTTTTTTAATATGTTTTTTATTTTTTATCTTTAATATTTCGAGACTCTACAAGAACAAATAATGCCCTTTAGATAAAGAAAAACCACAATGCTACCATTACAATTGCAAGAGATTGTGTAAACTAAATTAAAAATTTTTAATTTGAATATAGAAAAATATCAAAAACATATGTAAATGTTAATAATGTCGGAAATTATTAAAACCCACATTCATTCTTACTTATAAAAAACATTTAATGTTTATTAAGCGCTTAATTGACGAATAACTGTAGAAAATTTGTCAAATAAGCCTATATTAAACATAAAATATTTCTTGTAAATAAGGCAAATATACATACATTTAATACACATACAAACGCCAAAATCAGGAACTAAAAATATAGAATTAGGTTTTTGTCTTAGTTTACTTGATTTTATTTCTTTATTTTTTTATATAAAGTGCATTATTTATAAGGTTTAATGTTATTATTTAAGTTGTCAATTCAATTTTTGGTTCTCAATTTTATAAAATTGTATCAAAAATCAAAACCAAAATATTTTCCTGGAGAAGATACACAAAGTGATACCGAAATATTGAAGTTAAAAAATAAAAAACAAATTAATAAAAAAAAACACCTCAAGCTCATGAAAATAGTCAAGAATACACATATAGCCCTAAATATTTTGGAAATACATAGAATAGGTAACCCTAGCTTGGGTTAAGCTACGTCATCTAACGGCAAAACATGCGCATGGCGTAATCTCTTTTTATATCATTCTTGAGGTTTACTGATGATCTGGCGTAAGCACCAGTAAAATGCATATAAACTAGCTTAAACGCAACAACCAAATAAATATTATTAAAAAATTATAGGACCATATCCCGAATAATTTAGTAAATTAGAAACCCAAAAAAAAAATGGTGGGGCTATATTAATTTTGTCATTCAGTTTGTAACACATCGAAATATTAATTTTAGACCCCATAAAGTATATATATTCTGAATCAGGGTTTCATTTTATGACGATCTAGCTATGTCCTTCCGTCCGTCTGTTAAAAGCACAATAGAGTTCGGATCTCTTGCCAAAATATTTCTTATACATAAGGTTTGTTTGCGTTTTTCCAAACGAATTAACGTTGAGCCATGAAACTTCGAATACATATTTCTTAAGTAAAAAAAATATTTTTCCCTGAAAATTGCTAGAATTGCTATGCATTAAGAAAGGAGTTATATATCAAAATTTACGAAAATGTATACCGCACAGTGTATTTTTTAGTATATTTAAAACCTAATAAAACGGACAAAATTAGATATACGATTCTGAAATTTTGCAAACATTGTTTTTTGGTCAAAGGCTTTGTACTAACGGAAAATAAATGTGACGCGCCCACTTTTACGCCCATCTCCCATACAGCGTTTTATCTCAAATTTATATAATTTCTCTATGAATAAAGATTTTGGAATAATAAAGGACTATATTGAAACATCTAAGTTGTGTTTATTAGTAGAAACAACTTCGACACGCCTACTATAACGCCCACTTTTCAGTTTATCTACTGTTAATGAAATTTAAAAGCTCATAAAACCGACAAAATTAGAGGTATGATGATGAAATGTTCTACATATATTCTTCTAGTCAATGTCATTGTTATGCCAGAAAATTTAGGTGACAGGCACACTTTAACGCCTACCTCTTATATAACGCTTTATATTAAATTTATATAATTTCTCTATGGACAGAGTTTTTGGAAGAATAAAGGACTACACTGAAATATCTGTTTTATTTATTAGCAGAAACTATATTGACATGACTACTTTAACGCCCACTTTCATTGAAAGATTAAATTTACGAAAACATTTTACTAGCATATCTAAGTTATACAAAGAAAGTGATACATATTTTACTATAAAGAGATTATTCTATAGCGATTACTATTGTTAATAACAAAATAATTCATTTTCTGCTATAAAAGTACACAAAATTGGTGGTGGGTATAAAAGATGGGGCACTGCCGAATATAGTGCTCTTACTTGTTATACCCTTCGCACAGTGAAAAAGGGTATATATAGGTTTGTCATTCCGTGTGAAATTTCTACAACTTTCATTTCCGACCCCATAAAGTATATATTTTCTGAAAGCTTATGAATAGGGGAGTCGATTAGCTCTGTCAGTCTGACCGTCTGTCCGTGTGTATGTTGAAATCAACTTTTTGAAATCGCTTGGACCCGGCTGAGGTAAAGGGTGTTTTTTTAAGCCCGATAGAACTTGAAATTGTAAAAAATAACACAAAAAATTAAATTATAATCAAAATTTTTTTTTATTCGAAAGATCAATACGTGACATAAACATTTGAAAATGATTTCGGGCATATGGGCACCGCGGCTGTTCTTGACGATGCGCATTCTGGACGTCCAATTTTGGGCCACTTTTTCGAGCACTGCTGGCCGTATGTCACGAATAACACGAACAATGCTGGCCTCCAAGGCGTCAATTGTTGCTGGTTTATCAGCATAAACCAGTGACTTCACGTAGCCCCACAGGAAATAATCGAGAGGTGTCAAATCGCACGACCTTGGAGGCCAATTGACAGGTCCATTTCTCGAAATCAACTTATCGCCAAATTTTGATTTCAATAAGTCGATGGTTGCGTTCGCCGTATGGCACGTAGCGCCATCCTGTTGAAACCACATCTCCTCCGGATCAATGTCATCCATATTTTCAAACAAAAAATCATTGATCATGGTGCGGTAACGATCTCCATTGACCGTAACGCGAGCTCCGGCCTCATTTTTGAAGAAATAATGTCCGATGATGCCACCAGCGTGAAAACCGCACCAAACGGTGCATTTTTCTGGATGTAATGGAGTCTGTAGGGTCTCTTGTGGATTGGTCTCGCTCCATATGCGGCAATTTTGCTTATTAACAAACCCGTTAAGCCAAAAATGCGCCTCATCGCTGAACACAATTTTGCGATAAAATTGGACGTCCAGAATGCGCTTCGTCAAGAACAGCCGCGGTGCCCATATGCCCGAAATCATTTTCAAATGTTAATGTCACGTATTGATCTTTCGAATAAAAAAAAATTTTGATTATAATTTAATTTTTTGTGTTATTTTTTACAATTTCAAGTTCTATCGGGCTTAAAAAAACACCCTTTATTATAATATCAGAAATATTTGGGAGTAGATCGGTATTGAAAATCAGAAACATCGGTTCATAAACAACTGAGATATGAGCAAAACCCCACGACCACCTCGATTTTTTTTCACAAAAACAACCTACATACATACAAACGTGTATACTGGTTAGACAAAACGTGGGATCGAATCCCAGCTGAGCCAAAAAAAAAATTTTTTTAAGTTTTTTTAAATTTTTTTTTCTTTAATATATTATTTATATTATTATTATTTTTTTTTAAATTTTTTTCTTAATTTTTTTTTTACTTTTTTTTTTAATTTTTTTTATATGAATTTTAAAGAATCATGTTTTTCACATTGCCAAGTTTATGTTGCCTGCTCCAGAGTAGGTACCCCCAGCCGTTTGTTTATTCATGCTCACAATGGAAAAACAAAAAATTTTATTAATCCAAATGTTTGAGATTAAGTTTAAAAATAGCTAGCAATTAATAAAATATTTATTTTTTTTTGTATAAATGAATTTGATGTTCCAATTAAATTTTTTTATTATTTCACTTGTGATACGTAGCAAAGAACGTATCGGGTGGCTAGTTCTATACAAAAAAAATATATTATAAAATAGTGAAAATGAAATAATTACCGATTTAATCTGTTTTGAACCCTTTTCCCCTCAAAAACACCAAATTAAACAAACAAAAAAATTTGAAATTACATTTGAAACTATTTTAGGGGAAGAAAAATGCCGTCTAAATATATTTGCTCATCCGATCATCTTTTTTATAGATAAATGAAATTGAAAAAAACGAACCAAAATTATTTTTTCTCGTTTTTTTTTGGTCCTTTTTTGCATTTTTGTGATATCTTTATTTAGTCCGGGGATACTGAGTTGCCGATTTTACCCTTTTTTTACCCGTTTTAATCCCTTTACACCGCCCAAAACATCATATTAAACAAAGAACTCAAACCTGCATTTAAGAGCATTTTAGGGGAAGAAAAATCTCGTTTAAATATTTTTGTTCCGCTTATCCTTTTTACCAGGGACCGAAAATAACAGTTATTTTTAAAATTTAAAATCAAAAAGTCAGGTGGATATAATTTGTCTATCAGATATTTGAATACAGCATATTGATGCTGTTATGCTAAGGAATAATAAACTTAAAAGACTTAAATTTTTTGACTTTTATCAAAAAGTCACTTTATAATAATTATTTTTTTACCAATATTTTTTCTGTCAAAAATAAAAGTTAAAATTTGACTTTTATTTTTTATTTTTGACCGAAAGAATAAAAGTCAAAAAATAACTATTATATTTTGACTTTTTTAAAAAAGTGGTAACTGTTACGGTCCCTGCTTTTTACAGATAACTGAAATTGAAAATAAGTAACAAAATTATTTTTTTTACCCATTTTATCACCTTGGAACACCAAATTTAAAAAAAAGAGCCATTAGCCTTCATGAATCTTTTTAAATTTTTGTGCAAAATACATGCATTAGGTGCGAAGATACAATATTACCGATTTTACCCGTTTTTAGCCCTTTCCCCCCTAAATTCCAAAATTTCGAAGAAGTACAAAAATTCATTATAGATTATTTTAAGGAGAGTAAAACTACGTTTTTACTTTTTTTTTCTATTCCTATCCCTCTTAAAGATAAATGCTGTTAAAAAAAGTACGAAAATTCAGTTTTTACCCGTTTTTCCCCCTTAAAACTCAAAATTTACAAAAAGTACCAGACAACTATCCAATTATATTTAACAGGCTATTTGCTCCTTTCTGAATTTTTGTGATATCTTTATTAAGCCCAGAGATACTGAGTTTATTGATTTTACCCTTTTTTACCCGTAAACCGCTCGACGGATCTTGTGCAAACTTCATATAAACCATCTACTAAATAGTCCGAACAAAGCCTTCACATTTGGTTCGGATGGTTTGGTAATCGTAATTAGCATTAAAAGGTTTGTTGAAAAAAAAAGGCAAAGTGATGGTTGGCGCTTGTACAGTACCGATCAAAATAATAGTAGCATTTACAATGATATTCTTTAAGAACACATTAAGATGGAATATAAACTTTTTTTTAGCAATTTGTCAAAAACAATTACAATTGTAAAATGTAAACTGTCTTTTACTTATGACCGATTACTTGCCAACATATTAAATTTTGTGCGGTCACTACAATAGCACTTGTTAGGTTTTATTAAATTTATTCCTTTGACTTTTGCATAAAAAATGATGAACGAATGTTATTAAATTTGCAATTTATCTTTGTAATATTAACTGAAGCTTTCGGTTAATATATGTACACATGGGCTAATCCTGCGTTACGGAAGTTACATTCGCACGCTAATGTGCTTGTAAAGATTGGCACAGCTGGCGTTCACATTGGAATATTTTCATGAAAATTTTTGCAAAATGCAGTTCTTTGGGAGTACTTTAAAACTTATTTTAAACTTAAGGGTAAACTGTTTTTGAAAAAAAGTTATGCTAGCTTAAAGTTCCATTACGGACGTTACAAAAATGGAAGTCGATTTTGAGGCTTATGCGCATTTGCACATTTTTCAGCTAATTTTGCATAATAAACAAAAAAAATCCATATACAAGAAATTAAGTGGAATATATGACCATATCAATCCAGCTTAGAAAAGAAGGCTAAGTAGTCACGTTAAACAAAAATCTTAATTTTTGTCTGTTACGGACGTTACGTTGCGGACGTTACACTTTTTCCATTAAACCAAATTGTGTGTATAAAAAACATTCATGTATTTAAAAATATTTTAAACCATAAATGAATGTTTTCGATCTTTTAATTTATATAAACAGTTTCTTCTATTGAGCTTGAGATCAAGCTCAATAGAAGAAACTGTTTAAATATTTTAAACCTTGTAATTATTAGAATATTTAATTACTCTTATATTAGCTTATATTCATTTATTTATTTAACTTTTTAACATTGAATATTATGCTTAGTAGACCCAGCTGTTCAAGCTACTTTTATAGTATTGTTATTCGAAAAGCAAGAAAAATAATGATATGATTTAAGAGATGGAATATTTTATACATTTACTCATGTTTTTGATATTTCGTCAGATAAAGTTTTATATAATTTTTACTAACGTAAATAAGGAAAACGCCACATATATTTTTTTGTTGCTAATTTGTGAAAATCTCGAGCATTTTTTAAGATGAGATTTTGAAATTTTACTATTTGCCAAACTTTTCGCTTAGCTACAGCGCCAACACCGTCCACCGCTCCTTTTCCATGCGAAGTAGCAAAAGAATTCCTAATTTCTAACGGAAAATCCTGTACGTAAGCATTGCATGCATGGGCGTACCGCCAAATATTTGAAGGGGGACATCGGGGTTGCGATTTACAACATGGTTGTTAATTACTAATTATTGATTTTTAGGAATTACTTTAGGTTTCAGAAGAATTAGAAATTCATCTCAATTTAAGTTGCAGATTGGGGGTCCCCATGTTATTTAAACACACTTTTTGTTACTTTGAGGTTAAGTTTTTCGGGTTCTCGGCAACCTAGAGCAATTTTAAGCCCAGATTCAGATTCAGCAGGTGAAAATCCATTATAAACACTTACTTCCACCTCATAATATTAAAATACAATTTTTGAGTATTTTCATGCCGTTACGGACGTTACACACTTTGTCATTTATATTTTTTTAAAAAAAAGTGTAATAAAGGTATTTTTTTTTTTCATCAGATTAAAGTGCATAAAAAACTCTGTTTATAAAGCTAGTTTGGAAAACAAAATTATTAAAATTCATTCTGTTAAACTTAAAAAACCCTATTTTCCATTACGGACGTTACACACACTGTACCCATTTTTAAGTTGAAATTGTTAATAAAAATTAGATAATTTATAAATATGATTTGTATCGCAAATAAAAGAAAATTAAACAAATTAAAGTTTTGCTAAACGCTAAATACTGAAACGAATGTTTTGCCCAATTTTTTGACAATGAAAAATACCATTTTTTTACAAAAATCAATAAAAGCAAAAGGTACGTTTAGGTTAGCCTCTGTCAAGGACAAACAAACCACCGTAAAACCTTATTGCTTATATATTTTAAAGCTTGAATATGTATCCTATTATTCCATTAACAAACATTTGGATTTTGGGCAACTTTAAATTTCTGCCTTTGGTTTAAAAATTTTCGGATTAGCCCAAATACATATATATATAGGAATAGGACGTGAACAACACTGCACGATAAAAAAAAAACCCTCACAAAGTAATTTGACAACTTGAAAAATGATAAAACATTCTATGAATATGAGAACGCTTCAGATCTTGTGTCCGAAGATCACCTAATAACGAATTTAAGGCGCAGTTTATGGTATAAAGTATAAAATATATTGATGGTAGTAAACTGATATTAGGATGTTTTATTGGGTGTAGCAGATCACGCGGCTTTTTATTCAAAAATTAAAACTCATTATATGTTCTAATTTATTTTGCCTTTTAAATTAAGTCTACACCATCTCCAATTGTATTTCAGAAATGTCCAATTACATATATTTCAGAAATTTAATATTATATTTAAAATTTTCCAATTGTTTTCTAGAAATATTTCTGTTTCTATTTGCATTAAGTATTTTTTTTTTATTCACATATTTCTTTTCTTTTCAAAGAAAATTTTTTTTTAGAAAATATACGACGTTATAGTGACCTACATAGTTTTATAAGCCTTTTATTTATTTCAAACTTGTTTTGACTAAAAATAGTACGCTACCCAATGTGATAGACATTGGACATTGCATTCCTTTTATTTTAGGTGTTAGAAACATATTCAAAAGTAAATATCAAAGATTTTTCTTTTTTTGGGTCATAAACAAAAACTATTTGAATAACTTGATATGTCACTATTAAAGTTAACAAACGATATGTACTTACCCTATAAACTTTAAAAAAATAAAACGATCATAAATAAAATTAAATTAAAAGATAACATTTAAACATTCAAGTTTAATGTAAATTTTAAAGACGAAAAATGTAAAGTGTTTTTTTTCTCACCAATATGTCTCAACTTTAAACAACACTCTGATCATGTTTAACTATTTAATCCAATAAACCTTAAGTTTTACTATTGCAAAAAACATTTATTAAGACCCACCTCACAATTAACCCACCTTTCGCATTTTACAATATTTGGATTGTTTGTAATTTTAATTAAGTCATAATGTTTTCAATCAGTCCTCAAAAAATATACAAACATGACAATATGTAGTGATACAAAAAAAAATATATATCTGTTTTATGTTCTGAAATACAATTTTAAATTTCTGAAATACAATTGGAAATAGTGTAGTTACAGCCTTTTGGGTTTATGAAATTGTAAGTAGTTTTAGTGTTTTGAATTTCATCAATAACACTTTTTGTTGACATATGGACATTTCCATGAATATGTCAACCACGAATGTAAAAACAAAAATTCTTGAAAGTTTTTCAATATAAGTTTATTGATAAAAAAAAAACACTCAAATTTTACTATGCACAGGTATTAAGAGTTTATTAAATTATTTTAAGAGCAATAAAAAGAGTTTTATCTGATTATCTCTTTGACTTATTTTAACGAATTGCAACTATTTTTTTAGCCACTAAGTAGTAAAAATAAATTTTTATGGTTAATATGCTTTCAAATTAAGGTAACAACAACAATTAACAATATCCGTAAGAAAAAAGAAAATGTAGAGTCCAATTAGCGGTATTTTTTTTTTTTTTTGATTTCCCTTGAATGTTATTTTAAAGTCACGTACGTAGTGGAAAAATATTATTTGTGTCCGTCATTCGTATTTGAACAGTCGCAAGAGCACCTAATTTAGAATTTAACTTTTTTTCTTAACATAATATATATATTTTATTACCTAAGAATACTATTAGAGAAAAATCTGTCACGTACGATATATCACGTACGATATTAAATTGAATTTATTATAAAATAATTTAAAGATTGTTTTCAATTAAGTATGATGGATTTTAAATGAAAAATATTTGTTTTGGTGTAAGAAATTAAAAAAAGAAAAACTATCTCCCAAGATTTGCAGATTTTATGATATTTCCATATAAACCTCAAAATGACTTCTGTTTTATGTCACGTACGATATATGTATTCTTATTTTTCTAAATATTTTAGACAACAATGATTCGAATATGAATTTTTTTTTAATAAAATACCATTTAAATGGAACGAACATAAAGATCTAATTATGTTTCAGTTACTCTTACTTTTGCAAAAATTACTCTACTCCACTTTATAAGAGTACAAATGTAACGTACGATGACATGGAAATGCCCATATGCGGATAAGATTTTTGTTTGTCAAATTTATCATAATCAATCAAAAAGTCTATTTTAATTTTTTTTTAGGATTTCGGCACGATATATTTGTTTACTTACCAAAAATGTTTTACTTTTATTTTCTTTATCTCTTGGGTTTTTATACGAGTACGCTTCATCTAATAGTTCTTTGAGTTTACTGTCATCCCAATCTTTTAGGCGGCTCTCCTCCCATGATTCAGATAAAAAGTCCTTAAAAAAAACAAAACAAATTTATCAATAAATATAAAACGAACTTTATTTTAACAAAAATCAGGATGAGTGTGAGATGAACAACAATGCACAGTATAAGATTTGCCAAATTACTTGAATCAAATTATTTTTCTTTCTTTTACTTTAAATTTTTGTAAAAAATTAATCATTTGTCTTCATGTGGCAAACAACAACTTGGTATAATATAACAACTTGAATATAAAAGAAGAGGTTTAGTATCATCTACTTAAGGATATTTGGTTTATTCTTTATATACAATTTGTGGTAGTCACTATAAGCAATGCGATGCCTGAATTTTAAAATAAAATTCTAAATATATTGGTGTGTTGTTTATGTGTCGCGCTTTGTCCATCTTAAAACTTTACTGTCGTAGGCATTAAAATATTTAAGGTTTATTGAAAGCTTATTTGGCAAATTTCCGTACATTATCTGTCAAATAAGTCTTTAATAAACCTAAATAATTTTTATTTAATACGACAGTCAATATGAACACCAACAATATACCCTCTGCTTCGTTACCGCAATTCTTTGTATTTATGCAATATCAAAGTTATTATGTCCCCCACCAAAGAATGGTGTGGGGGTTTAACCTAACCTTAGACCCCATTAAATAAATATATAAAGTACATGTCCTGGTTAAATTTAAAACATATTTTTTAACAATATTTTTTAACAGAATTATGAGAATTTATAAGCAGTATTACAACAATGAACATCTGATTAATTGAATAAAGAAATTACTATTATCAAAGTTTTAAAGAAAAATTAGTTGTTCATAAAAAAATTATCAAAAATATTGTTTTTTATATAATAATGAAACCGAAATTGCACTATTAATCTTAAGGAGTGTATTAAAAAATTTGTAGTTGCATTAAGTTAAATAATCGTGTATTATTGGCCTTGTAGGCTTCTTATGTATTGAAATCAAATAAATAAATAAATAAAATAAATATAGAAACTCTAAAATATGCAAATTTATTGGCATATTGTACAAATTTATTAAGCATTAAAATCTTAATTTATTATTTCGTATTTATAAAATTATCGACTTTTTTCGGAAGTCCTTCCGTTAAGGATTTTACAGTTGCTTTTGTTACCTTTTTGTAGGAGGTGGTCGAAGAAACACTTAAAATCTGACATGTTCTGTGTTCTTCAATTCTTTTTTTTCAAGAGCCCAGTCCCTTTCCACAGGCCTAAGTTCTAGACAGTTAGGTGGACTTGCCTCTCGTGGTACAAAAATTACATTATTCTTTGAATACCACTTAAGTGCCTTTTTTCCACAGTGACATGATGCCAAAACAGGGGCCGAATTACGGCATTCGATATCGATCGAAATTTAACTCGAACGATCGAGTTCGCTGTGCTTTAGGTATAGAGATTCTAATAAGAATTTTCAAATTTCGATCACGTTCGAATGCCGTAATTTGGCCCCAGGTCAAAAATATGTAGGTACTCGGTGCTGTCACAAAAAGGTAAAAGACGTTTTTGTAGACATTTCGTGATATAAATTTCTGTGTTTATCGTGCCTGATGAAACAAATTCTTGGCTTCGTTTGCCACAACTGCAACTAGCTTGCTACACGAGAAATTTCTTAGGGAATTTTTTGTTTGTTTTTGTTCGGAACTCTTTCTGAACATTACTTCTTTTGCCAGCAACATAAAAATAAAAGTTGAGAAAAGTCTGCCAGTACGTATGTTTCGTCAACCATCACACATGTCCATATAAATTACATTTATTTATTTGCATTAAGAAATAATTTTAAATGCAATACCTTATGCTAAATGTAACAACTCTTAAGGAAAATAATAGCTTTTTTCAATCTTCCTCTGGTAACTCTGCTCACAATATTTTTGGTGTATTTTTTAAAAAATCTGCCTTCAATTTTTTCGCTCGTTTTTTTTGCTTCTAAGTTCTTTACCGATCTGGAACTTTCTGAACTTTGTATGTCTTCAGTCCAGCATAAGCTTTGGCCCTTTGGACAAAACTATTAAGAGCATTTCACTGTACGCGCTACTTTTCTGATAGAAGTTTTAGGTGCTCTTCGAAACAGTTGCTCGACTTCTTTTACCTTACCAATATCCCTTGGACCTTTTTTATTTCCTGATCCAGGATCAATGCTCAGGTCTTCCTTATACCGTTTAATGGCATTTGAAACACAGTTCGAGGGTCAACTTTTAAATTGTTTGCTATTTTGTTAAAAGTCCATGACGGATTTTTTTGAAAAGTTTTTATTATATTTTCACGTACTTTTTTTTCGCAGTCCATTTTAATCGTAATAACAATTGAAAATGAATAAGTTTTAAAATAATAGTATCTGACATATATATAAAAGCTAACGTGATAAAAATAAAAATTATTTATTGCACGATTTGAGTTTTATTTAATTTAATGCAACTACAAATTTTTTTCGATACACTCCTTATATAAAAGTTTTTTTTTTTTATAAATGGCCCTAATCTCATCTTTAGGACCGAAACACACCTATGTAAGCTGTAATCTTTTATGTACATACATACATTATTGTTTAATTAATTAAACCAACTCGATTTTCGATATTTTAAAATCCATGTTTTTAAAAATTTGATGTGAGCAAACATGTTACTATCAGCGACCAGAGTATTTGATTAAAATAGTAAACTTAATGGGCCAATTCAAAGTGGTTGCATATCAGTCATATTTGTACTATTTCATGTATGCATAAAAATTTTGTTAGTAATTTCCATACAAAAAAAATAATATGACTTTACACATTTGTTTCCTATGTATAAGAAATTGTTTATGTTATACTTTTAACCATACTGTCTCTCAGAGAGAATTTCTTTGCTTCTCACCTCTCAGAGAGAGTATTTTCTATTTTCTTCTTTCCTGTATACATACAATTTTGAACAGCGTCATGTCTTTGTCTTCTTTCTTGTATTAAATACATAATTTGTTAACAAAAGGTGTTCAAAGTCACTAGTCATATTAATATGAATTATATGACATAGTACAATATGAGAGTCTACTTTGAATTGGCCCAATGTGTGTGAAGATAAATATGAAGTTTTTACTGATAGAAAAAAAATATCGCATGCGATAAAAAAGTTTTTAATACGTAAAATTAACAAATTTGCACTAATTTTTAAATTTTCTGTGTGTTTAAACATTAAAAATTAATATTCGTAGTACAAATGAACAATATAATAAACTTTTATGTAAATTATTTTTTTTTTGTATTTTTTTGTCCTCAAGCAAATTGTTCATACATGAGTCCTTTTAAACATTTAGTTAGTACAACCATATATTACCATCTCAATAAATTAAACCTAGTGGAAATTGAAGGTAACCATCTATGATATTAAGCCACATTAATACTTTTTCCCAATTGTATTTGTGTATATTTTTATAAAGTTTTTAAAATTTGACTAGTGCAAATTTGAAATATATGAGCTCTTGGAGGGATATGGTCAGTATGAGCATATCTTAACATCTCAATAAATTAAACTTAGTGAAAATTGAAGGTAACTACCTATGCTATCAAACCATGGTTGTACTAACTAAATGTTTAAAAGGACAATTTGCTTGAGGACAAAAAAATACAAAAAATAAGAATAATTTACATAAGTTTATTAGATCAATAAAATACTCTATCCGTAACAAGAAAGAGTGCTATATGCGGCCGTGCCGAATCTTATATACCCTTCACAACGTGCAATCATACAATAACAATAGTTTGAATCACCATTCATCTCATATGAAATACGTACATACATATATAAAAACATCCCATTGTAAAATTAAAAATTTACGTATGTATTTAAAAAAAAAAAAAAATTAATATATAAATAATAAATATAAAACAAAAAAAAAAAACAAAAAAAAAATAAAAATTTAAATCATATTAAATAAAAAAAAAAAAAATTTTTTTTTGGCTCAGCTGGGATTCGATGCCACGTTTACTCTAACCAGTATACACGTTTGTATGTATGTATGTTGTTGTTGTAATGTTGTTTTTGTAAAAAAAATCGAGGTGGTTGTGGGTTTTTGATCATATGTATCTCAGTTGTTTATGCACCGATGTTTCTGATTTTCAATACCGATCTACTCCCGAATATTTCTGATATTTTAATACCTCACCCTCAACCGGTCCAAGCGATGTTGGGGGTCTTCAAAGAGTTGATTTCAACATACACACGGACAGGCGGACAGATTGACAGAGCTTAATCGACTCCCCTATTATGGGGTCGGAAATTGTAGAAATTTCGCACGGAATGACAAACCTATATATACTCTTTTTCACTGTGTGAAAGGTATAAAAATGTCTCTTCGTAATAAACGATAATAAAAGTGTGTGTAACTCATACAGTAACATACAGCTGTCAAAATCCCATCATATATATGGAGTTACATTTTTAAATGAATATTCGCAATCACATTCGTATTCGCGAATATCGGAGTTAAGTATTCGCATCCGTATTCGCGAATACTTAAAAATTTAAATTCATTACATCACTAATACATACATATACTTATGTACATACATACACATGTATATGAAACAATAATTTTTTTCAGTTGATGGAAAAAAATCTCCTTAAATTAAAATACCGTTTCTATATTAAAATACAATAGTCCAAAATTTCTGAAATACAGCAATAACTGAATACTAGTCTTATTGTATCAAAAGTTTCGCACTGCATTTATGTACCAATTTATAATAAGGAAATTTGACAAGTCGTGTTTAAAAAAACATACCGTAAAAATAACTTGACACTTGCTGTATTATATTAGGGCATTTTTCAATCATTTTTGTGTCTTTTATTATACTTATGTATGTATGTATGTATGTATGTATGTATGTATGTATATATTTATATTAAGTATGACATTCAAGTATACAGTTGAAATTGTTTTTTATACATAAACTTTATGGAAGTTGTAACAAGAGACTACAAAACTACATATGTATTGTAACCTAAAACGTAGATAAAAAAAAGTTAAAACGAACACTTCATAAAATCTGATTTATTTGGCAAATTACAAAAAGCATAAGATTTTTCTCTTATAAAATAAATGGGAGAAATTCGTAATTAAAACAATTATTTTTCAATTCAATTTTGTATATTTTTTATTTGATTAGTCAAATTTGCGTTGTAGGCGACGATATATATTTGTTTCTTTTAGATAATACCGTTTTTTTAACTTTTCTTTATAGTATACAGTAATTTAAAAGTTTGTTTGCAGACATTTTATCGAAATTCCAATGGATAATTACACTAATAAACTTTTAAAATTAAATTTAATATTAATTTATCACATGTATGTATGTTTGTACCTATATGTTAATAGATTTTAAATTCTAAACAAACGTTAATCGAATTGTCCTATTTTACACGTAGTAATTATGTCATAATCAGTAATATATATTTTTTTTTTAAATTTCGAATATTTAACTAATTTAATTATTGTTTTTAATTTTTTTTCCAAACCGTTTAATACACAAATATGTAATAGTAGTTTGTTTTTCGACTGACAAAATTTGTGAGCAATATACATAAGCAAATACAAGAACAAAGTATTAAACTCTAACGGTAATCTATGCGGTTTCTTTGTTCGATGTTTGTTTATTGAAATTTCCTTCGTTGTTGTTTCTCTTGCTAATTTGTTTAAAATATTAACGTGACCAGAAACATTTAAATGTGCCTTATAGCCTTTTTACACTTGCTCACATCTTTCATTTTTCATCAAATCAACAAGATGTTAACATCTTCCCATATGAATTGTAAGTATTTGTATGCCAACATTTCTCAACATCTTTTAAAGATGTTCCTAAATCATTTTGTTCCACTCAACATCTTTCGATTATTTTAGTGTCTTCACTAGAAAAAAGAAATGTTGTTGCAAAAAAATACATGGCATCACAGAAAAATATTACAAGTGCCCCAAAAAAAAAATACATACAAAGAGTGGACTTGAAATATGTCGTATAAAATAAAATATCTTAATTATCTTTATTCTCTAACAAATCTGCATATTGTAATAATAATTGCAATAATAATAATAATAATAATAATACAGAATTTTTAAATCCATTTTTATAAACTTTTATTTGCGCAAACATGTAAAATAAATATTATGACAGATGAGAGATGAAGGATGAAAGATGTTGCAAATGTAATAGCCTTTTTACACTTGCTCACATCTTTCATCTTTCATCAAATCAACAAGATGTTAACATATTCCCATATGAATTGTACGTGTTTGTGTGTCAACATATCTCAACATCTTTTAAAGATGTTCCTAAATCATTTTGTTCCACTCAACATCTTTCGATTATTTTAGTGTCTTCACTAGAAAAAAGAAATGTTGTTTCAAAAAAATACATGGCATCACAGAAAAATATTACAAGTGCCCAAAAAAAAAAATACATACAACGAGTGGACTTGAAATATGTCGTATAAAATAAAATATCTTAATTATCTTTATTCTCTAACAAATCTGCATATTGTAATAATAATTGCTCTCCAAGGGCAATAATTAATACAGAATTTTTAAATCCATTTTCATTAATTTTTATTTGCGCAAACATGTAAAATAAATATTATGACAGATGAAAGATGAAGGATGAAAGATGTTGCAAATGTAAACAACTTTTTTTCATTTTCAACATCTTCCACGCATTCCGCTAAGATGTGAGCAAGTGTAAAAAGGCTATAAACAAGTTTTCTTCATTTTCAACATCTTCCACGCATTCCGCTAAGATGTGAGCAAGTGTAAAAAGGCTATAAACAACTTTTTTTCATTTTCAACATCTTCCACGCATTCCGCTAAGATGTGAGCAAGTGTAAAAAGGCTATTAAGGTAATTTTCATACAAGAAAAAAAGCACTTAGTAAATATTTAGTACGGTATTTTTTTAAACATTACGAGACATAAATATTACTTTGGTACAGTATTTTTAAAGGCAACAAGAAAAAACTGCATATCGTTGGTCACAAGCAGGCCTTAACTCAAATAATTGTTACTTTACAGGATAAGGTTAAAACGTACTAAAATTGCTTATAAAACTGTTATTTTTGATACTATTACAAGGCGAATTCATTAGGTTCGTTCGAGTACTTTGTAGTAAATGAGTAATAATTTAGTAAATTGAAAATTTTACTCTCAAAAAGAGAATTTGTCCAAAAAAGTACTCAAACAGACATTTGTAAAAATTCGTAAGATTGAAGCAACAGCTGATGGCAAATAAATAAAGTTTAATGGGAACTATGTATGTACATACATACATTTGTTCAAATATGTATTTAAGTATGTATACCTGCGCCAGATTCAGGCAGCTCCATTCTTACATCTGTAGACATTGTTAACTAACTTTATTTCACAAACAATTTAAATTTAATAATATTTTGCACTTTTGTTTGGATTTTCCTTTTTTTTCAATATTTTTTTCACAAATTGTACACTTTTTGTTCGCTTACTTTAGTTTGTTTACCTTTTGAATCATATGTTTTTTGGTTTTGCTAAATCTTACCGCAAGAAATTTCTGTAGTAAAAATTTGCAAATACTCAGTCAAGAACTGTCACTTTTCGCTCTCTATTTGTGCTCTCATTTACTACAAATTTGTGTAAACGAACGCAATTTCGTAAAATGCAGTAAACATTTGTACAAATTTGTGAGTTCTCGAACGAACCTTTTATCAGGTGGTGTTGACAACGCAGCTGATCTAATTTTTTATTTGCATAAATGATGGTTGAGTTGTCAAATATTATTTATGTTTACATAGATTACTTTTTCCCGCGCAAAAAAACAAAAACCATGTAGTTTTTGACACATCGGCAGACGATCAATGAAAAACCATGTTTTTTAATGTTGTATTTGTTGTAGAATTACCATCAACTGATTATTAAATTCGCCTCGATACTATTGCATTAAATTTTTTTCACTGAAAACTGAATTTCGTAAAAAATACGAATTCGGTTCACTCTATTGGTGACCATCAACTTTGTAACCCAAATAGGTAGGTAGGTAGGTAGGAAAGGGGGATGCAGAAAGCAGTATCTGCCTCCTACACCCACACTCGGAGACCAATAAGGTCCATTGCGTTACCCTTTCATGTATTAAGGATAGAAAAGAGAGAGAGAGAGAGAGAGAAAGTTTCCAAAGATATAGTACAAGAGAAAATAATAAAAATAAAAAAGAGTTAGTAGGAAATAAAATAGAAGAAAGAAAAACATATTCTCTACGAGCCCCATTGCATGTTCACCAGCCACCCGATCCCCATGATGAATCCGATAATATTCCCCAGCTTGCACTTTGAAACATCACCCAACTCATCGTGGAATCGTTTACCTAACCACTTTAGCCTGTGATTATGTAGCCTTGGGCAGTGACAGACAATGTGTTCCACAGTTTCCAACTCCTTCTCATCCTCACACATCCTACAATAATCCGGAGTGTCGCGATCCCATTTACTAATCCTAGCCCTCACAGGACAGTGCCCTGTTAAAACCCCAATAGTGGCCCTCAGACATACGGCAATTTCATTGCCGACGATTCCATTGTGCCCTGGTACCCAACACAGTCTGACATCGAAGAGGTTCATGATCCTATTGAGTGCCCTCCTACACTTCTCAACCAACCTAGACTTGACATAATGTCCCTTCAAGGCCTTGAGCGCCGCCTGACTGTCAACGTATAGAGTAACCTCCCTACCCCTTGGAACATGTTCCAATATAAGATCCGTCGCTTTATAGATAGCCAGTATCTCCGCTTGGAACACACTACAGTTATCAGAAAGTTTGTAAGACCTCCTGATGTTTTCTCCCATAATATAGACACCTGCCCCTGTGCCTATATCCATCTTCGATCCATCCGTAAAGACTGCACACCCCTCAAACAGTCTGTCGGATCCTACCCAACAATCCCTATCCGGAATTATCAGCGGGGGTGTCCTAACAAAACTGATCTCTGTGACCTTGTAGTCTGTCAAATTACCCTGACATCGCACACAATCCTGGAGACCAGTTTCCCATAAAATTCTAGTGTGGCCTATGTTAAGTATTCTACCCAACCCTGACTCACCTAGCCTAAACAAGCTCCTTGCCGCCATTCCCTTCACCCATACCTCTATAGGCATAGTGCCGAGAATGATGTCCAAAGACCCCTGAGGTGTGCTTCTCATAGCACCAGTGATGCCAAGTGAAGCACACCTTTGGACTTTTGTGAGGAGCTTCCTAATAACTATCGACTGATTTGTTGTGAGGTTTGATTTAAAATGTAAAATCGGTTAAAAGAAGAATTTGTGGCATTTACTGTTTAAAAATTATATCATGTAAATATTGGCTACGACTACTTTTGAGGTGATCGAAGGGTCGACTTTCAGATCTATAGTTGATTTCAATTAACTTTTTTGAATATATATATATATATATGTATATAGGAGCAACTTAATTTTGATTATTTTTTGGTAGACATTATTTAAAAAAAAAAAACTCAAAAAAGGCTAGAGAATTTAAATTTTTATTAAGAATTCTAAATGTGATAATGATAGAATAATCCGAAAAAGTATATTTTTGCCGGCACTAGCCAAGAGGAATGCATTTTCGAAATCAGCTAAGATTTAATCATCAGTTCTCTTTGATCGGTGATTACGACTATTTAACTCCCACGGTTTTCACTTAATAGAATTCAGTAGCAATTAAGCTAATTCTACACGGTATGTTGAATCAGCATATGCATGCTAATGCCATAGACAGACGACAGCGTTAATTTGCATTAAAAGTCTTAATTCAAATTAACTTATGTATTATCCCCATTCCAATGTGTATTAGATTTCACGTAAATGCACTAAATCATATTAAATTTAAACTGAATTTAGCAATTTCAATATGGCAACATGGTCGGCAATCAATCAAAAAATTAAAAAATCAAAAATTTAAAATTAAATACATAGATTCGGTATGTTGAACTTTTTACATATTTTTTGGAATGCCTTTCTGTTTAGGTGTAAGTTTTCCTTAATACTGGTATCGTCCATCGTAAGCACGTCACTCTCCCAAAAAGTGCTGTTACGGTCCTTTAAAAAAAATACCATATACCTACCCAGCTAAAAATGTTTATATATGTCGCATATATAAAAATATATGCATATATATGGTCGATATATGTATATGTATGGATTTATAGGTAAAAATAGTTAAAATATATTGATGCATATATAGAACCATATATGAAAAATTTTATCATATATGACAACATATATATAAATGTTTGTTATATATGTTCACATATATGAGTTCGTTTTTCCATATATGGATGTATGCATGCATGTAAAATTCTTTAATACATACATACATATAAATTATATGTATATTAATTTATTTAATAAATTTGTGTATAATTTTTTGCCATAAACTTCTTAGAAATAACGATAATTATATAGAGTGCATAATTAATTTTTATTTAAAAAATTGTGTTGAAAGTATTTATCATTTTACATTCCAACATGCATTAAAGAAATATACTATGTATATCATCAAATTTTATAACATTGAAAGTGTTTGTAGGTGTAAAAGGAATTATATGCTTTACTTTGATGTTTGAATAGTTATGTCTTAGTAGAAATAAGTTTGGATAAAATGTATTATGCTTTCCTAGAACTTGCAGCAAATAAGCGTTGAATCAACATGCTCTTTGATTATTCTTGCTCCTTGTGCTACTTTTATATTATTTATTATTTATATATTTAAATGACGGATACCATTGACGCTTTATATTTGTATTTCTTTTCTTTGTCCTTTTTTGTAATATCTCTAAATTTCTTTCTTCATTGCCATCTTCTTTTAAATTTTTGTTTTTAACAGCTTGGCTTTTCCTCATCCATTAAAATAAATTTTGATTTAAAAAATTAACTAATTTTTGAAAAGCTGCTTAGTTGCCAACTCCGTGCTTTGAGTACTATTTTTAGTGCTTTTTAAAATTCTTGATGCGCATTGTGAATTTCAAGTATACGATGCTTTTTTTAAACAACATTTAAATTAACGCAAATTTATTATGCCACAGAGTCATTAATTTTGTTTGTTTTATATTTAACTAGCTGAGCCCGGTCCGCGTGGCTGGTCCTCGTGCTAATCTTTATCGGTCAAAACACAAAAAACTAAACATTGTCGGACGAACTTCAAACTACACAGAAACACTCCTAACTCACATTTCTCTACTAAGTTATTAAACCAATAATATACATTATTTCCGTTACCGGTTTTAGTCTTGCAAAATTGCGAAAATTCAGTTTTTTTTTTCGCGCCGATTAGAGTAAATATATGATTTTTTTACGTTTAAAATAATATTTTTTTAGAAAGAAAAGTACTGTTTTAACATTTGTAATTTACAAAACATAATAATGACAAAAATTTTAGAAAAAAACACAGAGAGTTAGCAATACCTTTTATGATTGTGGCAGAGGTGCCAAAATGAAATTTATTTTCCTCCCAAAAATTTTTCTACCAAAAAATTAAAAAAAAAATTTGTGTGTAAGTAAAAATATAATATTTTATCTTATTTTATCTTATTTATTTATTATTTTATCATTTACAATATGTAAATGTAATACGTTCTCAACGTTAAAATATACTTTCTGTAAATTTTTACCTCACTCAAATGCACGATATATATTTACTAAACAGATATATTACTTATGTGTTAGATTTTGTCAGCAGATTCGTAACATCACAACAAGATACAAAGTGATGCACAAATAAAAATGAAAATAAAAAACAATTTGGGGTTAACCGGACTAAAATGGAATCCTTAAAAAAAGTTTGAAGTCGTTTAAAGTTGGCAACTCTGCTTACATTAATAACGAAATTAAAATATGTCATTGAAAAATATAGTCAACCAAACAAAAATTTTAAATAAAAATTAAAATAGCTTAAAATGCAGAAAGTTGGTAAGTATATATTTTATAAATTATGCATAAGAAACAAATTATAACACCTGTTTCATATTTAAAGAAAAATCTAGGAAAAAAAAAATTTTGCAGTTGGAAACCAATAGGCTGCTGGCAAGTAACAGAAAGGAGCTGACACCACTTTCCAATGACACCATGGGACAAGACGTAAGTATATATGTATGTTTTACATTTTATTCACAATCTTATAATTAAAAAATTATTTATATGTTAATGTTTTTAAGACCGATAACGTAAATCTTTTGCTTCGCCAAATTGAAGTTCTTCAAAAGAAATTAAAGAAAGTTTCTTTAAAGTCAAATGAAATTACCGGAAAAAATTTGGCAATAGATGAGAGCCAATTATTTGGAAAAAATTACCAAAACGAAGAGGTGAGTTCTAATAACATATTATTTTATACTCGTATATATATATGTATATTAGTACCACCAAACAAGAATAAAAAATGTGTTGTACATCTTCGAATATAAAGTATTTTTTAAATACAATTTTGAAAAAATTATTTTGCCAAACACAGAGGCCACGTTTTTTTTTTTAAGTTAAAGTATTATATAACAAATATATTTTTGTTGTTTTTTTATTATTTATAGATGGTGTTATTGAAAAACGATGTATACTGCAGAAGAAATATTTTCGACAGTGCATTAGGGACAGCTTCAAGACCTTCGCATTTGGCTAGAAGATTGACCGAGGGTGTTTTTAAAAGCGAGGCTATTTTGCAGTGCACACTTTCTCGGCAAGCTCCAAAGGCCCAGGGCGAAGAACGGCGTAAATTAACGTATAAACGTTTAAATGGTCAAGCCCGAAAAGCTATCATAGGTAACAAATACCAATACAGTCATACTGAAGTGATCTTAAATTTAATATTTTTTTTTTTTAGATTTTTGCAATGAATACGGTGAAAAACGTGTGTGGTGCCCTCAAAGTCAAGATGAGCTTAATAGGACAATGACTCAAAAAATTGGCGAAATAAAGCGCCATTATAAAAAAAATATTTAGTATAATGCCTATGTATGTATGTATATACAATTTGTTTTTTTTTTAATTTTTTCTAAATAACTTAAAATGTACCTTTTTAATTTTAAAAATTAAAAAAATACTTAAAAAAATAAATTTAATAATTTTTAATATATAAAGGGAAATATATGAACATATATGCATGTGGATAATATATGCGTATATGGAAAGATATATCGACATATATAGATATATATATCCATATATCGACATATATGGATATATATATCCATATATCCTCAAATTTCGGATCCAATTATATATGGAACACCATATATGTATATATATGGGTTATATATAACCTTTTTAGCTGGGTACATATGAATTATAACCTCCATGAAAAGATACCATTAAACCTAAAAATTTCCAAAATTCCCTTTCTCTTATTTCAGAGAGTCCTTCTGCCATCCCAACTTGTAGCAACATGTTCAGATTTGTGGTTACTAGTGCATTTAAAATTTTTACTAAATGCAAAAAACTGTCGTCTGTCACAGCAAAATTTTAATTTGAATTAGTGAGATTCTAATGAAAATTAACGCTGTCGTCTGTCTATAGTATAATAACACGCATTTGCTTTAAAATAACTGCCTCTGTTAGTATATTCAATATGTTGGCCGTCTACACGGTAAGCTCAAATTTTCTTTAAACAGAATATGTCAGCAAATTATATGTCAATAAATAAGTAAGCATATGTTAGCCAAAAAAAAATTAATAATTAACTTTAACTGTTAAACGTGCTTTCATAAAAAACGACATCAGACGTAAAAAGCTTATCCTTTATGCCAAACATATCCATATTTCGATTTCCCAATTTCATTACATTTTAGGAAAAAATGTTAAACAAAGGATTTGCTAAAGTAATCTTATTCAAGCTGCTAAAATTTTTTTTTATTTTATTTAATGATTTTTAATAGTATTAGTAATACTTTTTATATGCATACAATAACTTAAATTTGTAACAAATTATACATTACAAAACATGAGATTTACTTTCATTTTTTTTAATTTAATTTCGTAGTGTGTTGTAAAGTTGTAAACCTTTGTAAAAAAGATTTCGCTGCATTGCCGTACTCTTTAAACTCTGAAGTTGTTCATATTTCTTAATTGGTACGGTTGTGTTTCTCTAACAAATACTATTTGTTCCTTTTAATATTCCGGAGCTTCTCCTCGTTTCAGTTTTTGTATAAAATTTAAAGTGTTGAGTGTAGGAATTCAAGCATAAAGCTGAGTTATTGATGTTCGCATTGCTTTATTCTAAAGCTTTTGTAATCGATCTATTTGTTGTGTAGTGCAGCATGAATATAAAATTGTAGACCCGAATTTGAAATGCGTTTTTATTATGGTATTGTATATGTTTATAGCCGTTATACTTAACTGATATATTTTTTCTTATTCCTTTGAAAAAACTATTTTTTTTTTTTTTTGTTGCAAATATAGTCAATAATAAATCCACTTTTTGGTGGGTATTACAACAAAGAAGACAGTTTTATAATTGTCAGTTACTGCGTCTTGACATTGAAAAACCGTGCACTCTACTCGGGTAGTATCGGCTAAATTTACTCTTTTAATTCATTCATTATTACAATTAAATTTAATTTTAAATTAAATAATTGGAACGTAGCCAAGATAAATTTAAAACATTTGTAATAAAAAAAACGTAATTTTTGCGCAAAAAAAAAAACAGTTTTTTTAGAATAAAATGTAATGTAACTAAATTTTCTTTTTTCTATTTTGTCCAAAATTTTTTAAATATAACATCAGTTCTTTCTTTTACTACCAACATAAAAAACCTGGTACAACTAATGTAATAACAAACATAATCTTATTTTTTTATAAAGCGGTCAAATGTAAGTTTAATCAATATTTACCCGATAGTCTTTATTAACCAGCTGAACTTTAGCTTTCAAAGCCCATAGACAGTAGTCAAATTTCATGTTTAAAAATTTAAACAAAAACATTTTTGAAACTGACTAAACTGACGTATAAATATGTCTTGATGTATGCGCGAAGGAAAAAGAAACAGATAAAAATCGGTTCAAACTTGCTTGTACTTAAAATTAGTTTTGTTTTGACTTTTGCAATTTTAAATTTTGATATTAATAATAAAAATAATTAAACTTTCTGCAACAAGAAATTTTCTATGTAAACGTTAAAGCAAAAAAATAAACACATAGGTACCTATTCATTTAATTAGGTACCATTTTATAATTATAAATAAAAAATGCATATTTTTTTGTTTTTATGTTAACCAAACTGCATTCTTGGTAAATTTTTAATGCTTGAAATAATATATTTCGTCAAGCATTATTCCCAAACAAATAAATTGCTTCTGCTATAAATTTATATGATTGCGTTTCTGAATCCTACGAACAAGTTTTCGCTCTTCCACAGTGCAATGCTATGTTAACCCATTCTATCATTGATATTTAGGTGGAAGATTATTAGTATACATATTATAAATGTAATAACAAAGCTTCAACTGTTTAGTTCAATGGAAGATTATTAAGAAAAGTATATATTTTATTCACCACAAAATTATTTTCTGAACACTACGTCAACGTTCCATATATCGTCGTTCGTAAATTATTGAGTCCAATGCGACATATAAAACCTATACATATAGAACACAATACTTTTCGAACGACGATATATGTATGGAACATTTCTTGCAAAACTTTTGGAGTTATTTGATGGAAAAAGCAAGAGGAATGAGAAAGAGTAAAATGTTTTATGTACACACACTTCTCTTTTGTTATTTATATTCGCTAAAAAGTCTGCTATATGAAGGTATGTAAAAAAATATATAAATTTCATAACCCTAATCTTACAGTGGTGCAACAAATGCAATTTAAAAAGAGAATTTGGAAAAGTTTTGCGACAAATGCTTCATTTAAAAGGCGAGTTCTAACAAAAATAATATGAATAACGAAACTTCTTTTGTATGTTAATATAAAACCGTGTTGTCAATTATAACCATGTAAACCTTGTAAACAAAAAGTATATCATGGTACCTTTTTCAATGTCCATATGTTGTTGTTACACAAAACAATAATCAATGTATGTATATCCGATGCATGTCTATATTTATATTTATCCAAATATGGGCACGTAATGAAACAATTAACAAATATGTATAAAAATATATCAAACATAAAATAGACCTACCTTTGATTTAGATTCATTAGGTGTGACGACATTGATATCATCAGATTTACTTGCAGAAACGCTTGCGTAAGCAACCACGGGTTGAATAGACTGAGTTGAATTTGGCGTAGTTGTCGCTGTTGTAATTGATTTCGTTTCTATTGTTGTTAACAATTCGGATTTGAATCCGCAAGTTGTGGATAACTCATTGCCAGCATTACTGATAGAAATGTCTTTTGTTGCCTGTTTTGTGAAGGTCGAGTTGTCAATTTCAGCCGCAGCATCATTAGCAGCTGTACTTGAGGCGTTTGTTAATGCGCCCTTATTGGATGAATTAACAACCGACATTGGATTAAAACCCTTGACGGATGCTCTTGACGTTGAATATGATAACGATGATAAATGTAATTTCGAAAAAGGTGACAGTGGCGATGTTCGATTTTCCAATTCCTTATTATTCGAGTTTTTATTACTATTACTGCCCGGAGTGTTGTTGTTGCTACTGCCTGTCTCCTTGCTAGTAGGTACAGGAGTTGGTGTTGTTTTTGTTGATGTGGTTGTGGTTGTAATTTCACTTAAAGTCGAACCAGCAATTGATACAATAGGGGTATCGGGAAAAATTGCTGCAGCTAAAGAAGAAACAGCAACTGCAACAACAGCTGCAGCTTTAGGGGGCGTAGTTAAAGGCAAATGGTTGCTTGCATTTACTACTGCAGCAATGGCGTTGACGGCAACGTCAAATTTTGCAGAGGTTGAGCACGATAGTGATGTTGATGATGATGAAACAGGCAATGATAATGGCGATGGTTTTGATGAATATGACGTTATTGTGGTTGTACTACTATTGCTAGAATTTGCGGGGTAGTAATTAATATTGTTGATCGAAGACGTAGTTGAGACCGCTTTACTAATTTTTGGCGATTTAATGATTTCATTGTTCATCTTTGTGAACAGAAAGATAACACGGCGACAGCAGCAACAACGTTGATGTCAACAGCAGCAGCGGCGGCGACGCAATCAGTACGTTCGTTGTTTCAACAAATGCCATTAAATCAACAACACATTCAACAAACTGACTGACTAATAGACATAGAGTCTACAATTGTTTGATTTATTTTTATTAAAAGAAAATTAGCTTTTTCTAATGTATAGCCGGTTAAGTTATCGAACTTTCATAAAAATGTATGTATGTACTTTTACATATATTCAGTCTACTTCGAACGACCTCGTTGTTTTTTTTTCTTCAGCTATAAAATACACATGAGTATCTTTCTACTTTTTTTTTATTTTTTGTGTACAAATTTTAAAAATTATTTTTAAATTAAAATATTTTATACTGTTTTTTATCAACTTTTTTCATTATTTCGTTGTTTTAAAGAATTTAAAACTTTTCCAAACTTGGATTTTATTTTTCGTTTTTAATCTTTATTTTTGCCGTATGCTGAAGAATGTTCTTTAATTTATGTCACACACATTTAAAAAAATCACCATTAGTGGAATATTTTTTGCAATATATATATGGATATATGTATATTATTTTATTTTCTGCAAAGGAAAACTTTAACACTATATTGCAAATAAAACACAGGACAATGTAGTTTTTTTCTTGACGATTTGTCAAAAATTTTCGCCATTTCATTAGTGCAGTAATAAAAATACGACCGCATATGTAATTGAAGAATGTAAGAGTGAGATAAATATACAATTAAAATAATTACGTGAAAAAACAAATTTTATAAGCAGCCTAGTCAGAGGTGCATTTTAAGGTAGTAAATTTAATGTAGCTCTTTTGGCTTCGTAACTTCTAGTGTTGCCGGCTCTAGTTTTCTGTATCTTTCTTAAACTAAAAAATTTTCAACTATCCCGTGCTCCTTTCTGTAACAAAATGTTCTCTTTTTTTTCTGCCCTTGGATAAAATAAGGAATAAAAAATTTCTTACGTAATTAACTTAGAAAAATCGCATAGTAAATTTAGGGGGTTGTTTTAAAGATTGATGGGGCAATTATAAAATGGGTGTGACCCAACCGAAGTCGCAGAAATTTGTTGTAGTCATAGACGTTTGAAAAAAGCACCATAAAAAACTTTAAATTTATGTTGGCCGCCAGTACAGAATGGCGGTTAATAAATTTATATATGAGCTAAATCTGGTATTTAAAAATGTAACTTCTTGAACCCCCTCAATATTGGTATCAAATTAAAGGGCTTGACCAGTAAAATACAGTAATTTATTCTAAAATATAAAATCCAAGATGGCGTCTAAAACAACATGGCGGATAAATTTGTTTAACCCTATCAATATGGGTATCAAATTAAAGGGCTAGACTAGTTGAATACACTTAATTATCTAAAAATTCAAAATCGAGGATGGCATCGGAAATAATAAAGAAAAAGGGGAATAATATGAAATATAGGTTAAGCTACGATGTAAGCTTATACCTATGTACATGATGGTGAAGGGTATTATCAGATTCGGCACGGCCGAATATAACACTCTTACTTGTATAAAGGTAGAATTGTAAAATAAAGGATTATTAATTCCAGGTAAGACTAAAAAGGTACTTTTTAGTCTTACCTTAATTGACTATTGACACAAGGTGAGACTGAAAATGTTATGGGCGACAGAAAGGTACTTTTATATTTTTTATGGTACTTTTTGTATTTTCAATATTTGTGAACCTAGAATTTCGATATTAGTGATATTAGAGACTGAAAATATTATGGGCGACCAAAAAGGTACTTTTTTAAGGCTCTTTTCCTATTTTCTACGTTTATTATGGTAGAATTGTAAAAAAAGCACAATTGATTTCAGGTGAGACTAAAAAGGTTATGGGCGACGAAAATGCTACTTTTTTTAGATTGTATGATGTTTTTTGTATTTGCGTTTGCGAAGCTAGAATTTTAAAATAAGTGACTATTGATACAAGGTGAGACAGAAAATGTTATGGGCGACCAAATATGTTCTTTTCTGAATTTTTTTTTTTTTTTTGTACTTTTTGTGTGTTATACATTTATGAAGATAGAATTTTGAAGTAGGGGGCAATTGGTTTAAATTGAGAATAAAAATGATTGGTAACACTTACGGTAGTAAAAATTCGGAGTCAAATTTAACTCATGAAAGTATAATGTATAGCAATTATTGCGAATCTTCGCTTCGACATTTTTAATATTAACTTCCACTTTCCAAAATAAACGAACAAGAAATGTTCATGAAAGAAGTCTGTTTTTAATTTTTATTAATAATATCTATACAGACATTTTTATACCCTCCACCTGTGGTGCACAAGGGTATATATAGTTTTGTCATTCCGTTTGTAATTTCTATAATTTTCATTTCCGACCCCATAAATTATATATTTTCTGAGAGCTTTTGAATAGAAGAGTCGATGAAGCCCAAACCGTCTGTCCGTGTGTTGGTTGAAATCAACTTTTAGAAGCAACTATATGTTTCTTAGATCTGTGTATGGTATCAATCTTTTGCAAATATCCGGGATGAATCGCTATTGAAACTTAGCAAAATCGACCAATAACTTTCTTAGATATGAGCAAATAAACGTATGTGCCTCTGTTTTCCCCATATTTTTACCACCAAAATTAAAAATTTTTAGTTATACAATAATTTATAGGTACCTTTGTTACTATTTGTAGATAAAATATGCCTCTAGTGATACTCGTGAAATTTTAGATAAATCGCGCTCTAATCGGTAAAGTTATTGGCAACATTTTTTTTGCAAAATATATACATATTCCAAAAATTTACAAGCTAAAATAAATTTTTTTCAGCTTCTAGACAACCAAGAGAGTCAAAATTGGTATCATGTAAAAGGACTTGACCAGCGCAATATAAGCACAATAAAAAAATTAGAATTCATGTTGGCCGCCACTACAAAATGGCGGACAATAAATTTATATTGGGGTCAAATCTGGTATTTTAAAAATGTAACTTCTTAAACCTTCTCAAAATTGGTATCAAATAAAAGGGCTAGACAAGTAGAATTCAGTTAATTATTAAAAAATGTAAAATTCTAGATGGCGTCTAAAACAAAATGGTGGATCAAATTTTATTAACCCCATTATAATGGGTATCAAATTAAATAACTTGACTAGTAGAATACAGTTAATTACGTAAAAATTCAAAATCAAGGATGGCGTCGGAAATAATAAAGAAAAATTGCGTATAACATGATATACATATAGGTTAAGCTACGATGTGCAATTATACCTGTACATGATGGTGAAGGGTATTTTAAGATTCGGCATGGCCGAATATAGCACTCTTGTTTAATTTGACAATATGTATTTTGTCAGATTTTCAGTGAATGAAAAGTTTGCTGTTTTTCTTGAGTTTCTATATATGTATGTATGTACATATGTATGTAAATGCGCATACCTATTAATAAATTGTATTTAATTACATATTTGATAAAAACCCTTCAGCATTAACTACATAGGTAAAATGGCCGATTGTACCATAGCATAGATTTCGGATGTCATGTTTACGCCATTTTCATTATAATTTCCGACGCCATCTTCGATTTTTAAGTTTTTTACTGTTAACTGTACTCTACCAGTCAAGGCGTATTCAATTAGGTGATTTCTTTCCTAGAAAAACACTAAACTAGGTACATGTATTTTGTTTTTGTATATTTGAACCTAGTTGTAAAAAATGTTCTCACTAAACACAAATAAACACACGTTTGTTTACATTTTATTAAAGCAAATTATGCAAGTAACACTAAAATTAAAGAATTTTAATGTTTTTTTTAAACTAAATATATATGTATGTATTTATATATTTTTCTCATCATAAAGTACACGAAATATCGCGCAGGAAAGCATTTTTTCACGAAAGCTTACAATTTGTAAGTCTTTTTAACTAAAACACAAATATTTATGTTTTTTTTAATTTTTAAACAATTAACTCAAACGTACATACATACATACATATGTATATTTATTTTGAGTTCAATCTGATTTTATTTTTTTAACTTTTTAAACATTTATTAAAATTTTCCAACAAACGAATGTAAACAAACATAAAAACATAAATTTTGACCTTTTGTTCTTAAACTTCGTTAACAGCTGATGAACGGCTGGGCTAAAGAGTGCACCTGACTATCTGTCAAGATAAAAAAATGTTTGGTGTAGGTGTTTGCAAAACCAGGCAGTGACTTAAAACACACGTTATCTGCATCGGTGAAAGGGGTAAATTATAGAAAATTGAAATTTCGTCTAAATGAAAATATTGTTAACAAAATTAGAATGCAAGAAGTTTTAATTATTATTTAATTCAATTGATCACCTTAAAATAAATTTTGATGGAGCGAATAAAATCCGTATTCATAGAACCAAGTGTTTTGCTGTTATTTAAAATGTTTTAGCACCCTATTTCATAATGGAACTTAGAAACGTTATATCAGGTATAATTACGGTATATTAGAAGATAAATCAATAGACGTTGGTGTCATCAAGTTGTTATGAATTAGGAATTTTTAAAATTAAAGATATAGGTTGTACATAAATCTAGAATAAATATTCTATTTTATATATGTATGTACCTTTATGTAGGTATTGTAATTACTTTATTACAAAAAAAAAAAATTTATCAACATTTCTAAGCTTGACTGAAGTGGTCGATGCAACAGCTGCATTAAAGAAGTACCAAAATCAGGCATCAGCAAGAAAAGGTACTAGAGGATTAGCTTCAAAATTTAATTATTTTTTTAACTAATAACGTAATTAGTAACACTTTGTCTTTTTTTAATTTGAATATAACTTACATACATACGAACGTATATTTATTGAATTTTGGTGAATTCTTGAATTTCTGTAAATTTTTTGTTATTTTTAAAGTCTGCCTTAGTAATAAAAGTGATGAATTTTTTTCCGTCATTATTTAAAAAATAATAGCGGTGAATCGCTAAATTTTCAGGATAATTACAAAAAATTTACATATGTACATATATTTGGCCTTTGTTTATGTTAAATTTACTGTAGAATTTTTACTAAAGGAGTTAAAAATCGAAATGTAAGAAAATTTATACCACAGTCTTTTATTTTCGGTTTATTAAAAAATGGCAAAATTAGATGTACAATTATGAAATTTGTAAGACTTTGCTTTGTAATCAATAATAAGTAATACTTTTAAAATAAATAAAAATAATTTGTAACAACGAAAAATTAGAGCTCGCCCACATTTACGACTACCTCCCATATAGCGATATATTTTAAATTCATATAATTTTTTTATGGACAGTGTTATTGGAAAAACAAGGACATATGTAAGTATATATTTAAGCGAACATAACTATTCGATATTGTTGAATAATTGGAGACATAACAAGTAACAGTGCTATATTCGGCCGTGCCGAATCTTATATACCCTTCACAATGTGTAGTCATGCAATAACAATTATTTGTATCACCATTCATCTCATATAAAATACGTGCATACGTACACGTTAGAATAAATGTGGCATCGAATCCCAGCTGAGCCAAAAAAACTTTATTTTATTTTTTTTAATATATTATTTATATTTTCTTATTTTTTTTATATTTTTCTTAAATCTTTTTAAAAATTTTTTTTTGAAAAATTTAAAAAAAATTTTTTTTAATTTTTTTTTAGTTTTTTTTTATTATTTTTTTCTTATTTTTAATATTTTTTTTTTGTAATTTTTTTTGATTGGTATGTTTTTAACATGTTTGTATGTATGTATGTTGTTGTTGTAATTGTGAAAAAAAACGAGGTGGTCGTGGTTTTTTGCTCATATCTCAGAAAGTTATGAGGCGATTGTGCTGAATTTCAATAGCGATTCATTCCTGGATATTTCCAAGAGATTGATACCATATACAGATCTGAGGAACATATAGTTGCTTCTAAAAGTTGATTTCAACCAACACACGGACAGACGGACAGACGGTCAGGGCTTAATCGCCTCCTCTATTCATAAGCTTTCAGAAAATATATACTTTATGGGGTCGGAAATGAAAATTGTAGAAATTACAAACGGAATGACAAAGCTATATATACCCTTGTGCACCACAGGTGAAGGGTATAATAAAGGACCCTATATTGAAAATCTAAGTTGAATTTATTAGCAAAAAGTATTTCATACACCTACTTTAATGCCCGCTTCTTACATATTCTACTATCAAAGAAATTTAAAAGCTCATAAAACTGACAGAATTAGAGTTAGAGGTATGATGATATAATTTCGCATATCGATGCCTTACTTCCTCAACCTCGTATCTTAAAAAATACGGTTTTGACTTTTTCATATCAAACGCTTGTTTTATGCTTCAACTAAAAAAGATTAGTATATTATTACTACTAATATACATAAATACAATCAATTTCTTAATAATTGCATTTAAACTTTTAGCCAAACACCGAAGTATAAAAAGATGAACCGTTTTTCTTTTCTCTCCTGAAAAATTTTATGTTTTAAGATACGAGGTTGAGGAAGTAAGGCATCGATATATAGCTCTCTGGTCAATGTAATTATACGTCAAGAATTTTGCTTTTTCACACACATTTTTTTAAACATTCGTATCAAGGCAGATAAAAAGGGTACTTCTATCAAATCAGCTGATTGTATATGTACAATTTAGCAGTGGTACGGTACCAATTTCTTTTTAATAATTTATATACATCTGTCAAATTTAATATCTTTAGTTTTATTCTACTATATACCTTGTGAATATGCATTAATTCGTATTATTTGTTGACTTTTTGTATTTGTTAAAATACATACAAAATTTTTTTTATGGACTATTTGTTATTTATTTATTGATTTACAATACAAAAAGCCTGTAAGGCCAAAGCGTATTGCTAGAACTCTTAAAATATTTAAATATTTTTTATATATATTTTTCTTTAAATATATTTTTTGTACTTGAAGTTCAGGTACTTGTCTTAAAGAATAAAATTGATAAGCAACATAAGTAGAAATTACTGATTTTTTTCTTGGTCTACCAAATATTTATATACATACATGTACTTTGAAGTATCATATTACAAGTAATACAATTCAAAGCTTTCTTTGTAACTGGTAACACTATAAAATAAAAAAACACATATTTTCCTGAAATTTTTTAGCTTAAATGTTGTTTTCAAGTTTGCAAAATCAATATAATATAGCGAATCTTTAATTTTTTTGGATTTTTATTTATACAATTATTCTAATTTATATATTTATTCATGCGTATATATTTATTTTTTCAAGTAGGGGTCACAACAAAAACACTATTTGTCACACTCTAGCAACCCAAACACGTCATTTTTCAATTTGCACTTTTTATTGAATTGTTTTTTCTACTTGTATATAAAAGGTTAAAAATATTTGAAAGTTTTTAATTCAGAAAAAAATTGGTATTTTGCCATTTTAAAATTATATTTTGAGTAGAAAACTTTTATTTATTTGCTAATATTTCTACATATGCTTTTTTATTTACGTTTTCAAGATGAACTTTTTAAGGATTTTCTATTGCCAATAAAATACCACTTATGCCATTTTTTTCTTAATTTTTTTTAATGTATATGATACATTGCTTAATTTTGCTTGCCATTTCTTCATTCATATAAATGTATGAAATTCGTAAGGATTAAGTTTTAATTAAACAACTTTATTATAAACAAAACACATTTTACTGCCACACAAAATTGTTTATTGATTTTAACAAGTTTATAGTTTGTAACATCAGTTCTAGTTTTTTTTAATAATTAAATGCTTCAAATACAATGCACAAAAATTCACCAGTGCTAAGAATAAGAGAACCAAGCCGATATGGTTTAAATCAGCGGCTAGTCGCTGTCAATCAATTTTAAAATTGTCAGGCCGCCGTTGGCATGCATCGACCTAGGAATTAATTCTCGTTCCATAATAACCATGGTGTAATTACATCAGGTGATAGCGTAAAGGAGAGCAATTTTCGTCTCTTTTTTATATGGATTTTGACAATTCTTGGCACTGAAATCTCTTTTTTATATATAGAGTTTGACAAACATTGGCACACAAAAAAAAATTAGCTGGGCTGGCACCGCCACCTGTATAAGTGTGCCCTGATAATAACGTGAAAAACTTTTTTCAGTTTTGGTATTCACTCGTACTCATGTTGTAATTACATAAGGTGATAACGTAACGGAGAACAATTTTTGTTTCTCTTTTTTATATGGATTTTGACAATTCTTGGCACTGAAGTCTCTTTTTTATATATATAGAGTTTGACAAACATTAGCACACACAAAAATAATCAGCTGGGCTGGTACCGCCACCTGTATAAGCCCAATAAAAATTTCGAAAGGGTTAAGAAATGACAAGCTGATATATGCAATTTTATAAGGTAATTACATTTCGGATAGAGTTTTTTAAACAAGTAAGAGCGCTATATTCGGGCGTGCTGAATCTTATAATGCCTTTCATCGTCATATACATAGGTATTATGAAAACATCGTAGCTTAGCCTAGATTTTAGATTTCATGCAATACACTGTTTTCTTTATTATTTTCGACGCCATCTTTGATTTTGAATTTTTACATAGCGATGTCGGGGGGCTTCAAAAAGTTGATTTCAACATACACACGGACAGACGGTCAGACGGACTGTGTGAAGGGTTTAAAAAGGGTATATATAGGTTTGTCACTCCGTGTGAAATTTCTACAATTTTCATTTCCGACCCCATAAAGTATATATTTTCTGAAAGCTTATGAATAGGGGAGTCGATTAAGCTCTGTCAGTCTGTCCGTCTGTCCGTGTGTATGTTGAAATCAACTTTTTGAAGCCCCCGACATTGCTTGGACCCGGGTGAGGTAATAAAATATCAGAAATATTCGGGAGTAGATCGGTATTGAAAATCAGAAACATCGGTACATAAACAACTGAGATATGAGAAAAAACCCACGACCACCTCGATTTTTTTTCACAAAACAACATTACAACAACAACATACATACATACAAACGTGTATACTGGTTAGAGAAAACGTGGCATCGAATCCCAGCTGAGCCAAAAAAAAATTTTTTTTATTTTTTTTTCAGCTTTCAGAAAATATATACTTTATGGGGTCGGAAATGAAAATTGTAGAAATTTCACACGGAATGACAAACCTATATATACCCTTTTTCACTGTGTGAAGGGTATAAAAAGGGTATATATAGGTTTGTCCTTCCGTGTGAAATTTCTACAATATTGATTTCCGACCCCATAAAGTATATATTTTCTGAAAGCTTATGAATAGGGGAGTCAATAAAGCCCTGTCAGTCTGTCCGTCTGCCCGTCTGACCGTCTGTCCGTGTGTATGTTGAAATCAACTTTTTGAAGCCCCCCGACATTGCTTGGACCCGGGTGAGGTATTAAAATATCAGAAATATTCGGGAGTAGATCGGTATTGAAAATCAGAAACATCGGTACAAAAACAACTGAGATATGAGAAAAAACCCACGACCACCTCGATTTTTTTCACAAAAATAACATTACAACAAAAACATACATACATACAAACGTGTATACTGGTTAGAGAAAACGTGGCATCGAATCCCAGCTGAGCCAAAAAAATTTTTTTTTTAAATTTTTTTTTATTTAATATGTATATTATTTATATTTTTATTATTATTTTTTTTAATATTTTTTTTAATTTTTTTTTTATTTTTTTTTTGTTTTACATTTATTATATAAATTTTAATTATTTTTTAAATTTTTTTTTTTTAATTTTTTTTTGATTTGTTTTTTAATTTTTTTTTTTAACATACATACGTAAATTTATAATTTTACAATGGGATGTTTTTATATATGTATGTTTTTTATAAGTATGTACGTATTTCATATGGGATGAATGGTGATACAAACTACTGTTATTGCATAACTACACGTTGTGAAGGGTAAATAAGATTCGGCACGGCCGAATATAGCACTCTTACTTGTTTTTTTTTTAAAGACGTTGTCATGTTTTTCAAAACGAGATACCAAACTCTTAAATCGGTTATGTAGTTTCGAAGATATTTACAAAAAATCTATGTTAATAATGATCCAATATCGAAATTTTAAAACTTTCGAAATGTTGCATTCAAAAATCCGAGTTTTCGGTTTATTTACAAAAAATATTACCCAATACCCACAATAGAGGAACTATTTAGCAAAATGGCTGGGGGAAACATTTTCAAAAATTGATTTTACCAAAGCATATCTGCAACTAGAACTACATTCCGATGATAGACACTTACTGATCCTCAACATACAAATGCTTATATCCACCGACACGTTTAATGTATGGAGTAGCTAGTGCTTCGGCAAAGTGGCAAAGACTTATGGAGCAAATTCTAAGTAATATACCAGGTGTTTCTGTTTTCCTGGATGGCATTAAAGTTACAGTTCCTGATAATGCGACTTACATGAGGAGATTGGAGGAATACATATGCGTTTAGAAAAATTAAACATGCGTATTAATGAAGAGAAATCCGAATTTATTAAAGGTTCAATCGAAAACTATGGTTACATGATAAAAAAAGGCGGCATACATCGGATGAAAATCATAGTTGAAGCTATCCGAAATATGAAACAACCTAAAAATAAAGATGAATATGCCATATGAAGCTTAGGGAATCTCAGAGGTCAATGAAGTGCATGAAAAGGGTGAAAGTGGCCGAAAGAATACATCACAAGCTCATAGCGGATGGATTAATGAGTGCATGGGTAGTGACATCATTATTTTTACAGATGGCGCTCTTAAGAACAGAAGGGCAAGGGTTCACTCAATTGAGTTGAACCTGTGCTACTTCTTGAGTCTGGGAGACTACGTGTCCGCATATCGGGCGGAAATGCTGGAAGTACTGCTTTCATGGACAATGGACTCGAAATCGGTGCTTGAATGTGTTCCGAAGCTCAATAGGTGCGCCTCTGTGAATGAGATAACGCTAATGTGGGTAAAGGTACATGTGGGCATAAAAGGAAATAAGGCCGTGGCTTTTTTCGGGACGGAACCTAGAGTTGCTCTTATGGATGGAATGGCGCGGGAAAGGGTCTTACAATGGGTGGAAACATCAAACCTGAAAAGGTGGAAGGAAACAACCACGTGTAGACAGGCATGCAAGGTGCTCAGGAAGCCCCTTGGCACGAATGCAGTTAAGGTACTCGGACCTCGTCTTGGGACCCTGGGCTAGATAACTGCTATGGTCACAGAGCATGCTAACTTCAAATATCTTTTGTAGTGAAGGATGATGTTTGCAGAATGTGCCTTGAGACTGGCTGGCAGCAGACTTAGTATCACTGGGGAAATTAGTCAGGGGCAAATGCTAGCGATTACAAAGGATGCTGTGACGAATATTCCAGATAATCATCAGTCAACAATGTAAAGTCATGATAGACTTGAGTAAACACCTGTGGTAGAATGCGAGTTGTTCAATTGAATTTGTTTGAAATGAACTTTATTGCTACACTGTTTATAGATAACTCAAAACCTGGTTTTTCAAGGGGGTATGCAGCTTTTACTGTGCGACTGTATGTATGTTTTTTATATGTATGTACGTATTTCATATGAGATAAATGGTGATATAAACAATTGTTGTTGTATGACTACACGTTGTGAAGGGTATATAAGATTCGGCATTGGCAAATATAGCACTCTTGTTTGTTTTTATTTATTTTTTGTTTTTGGTTTCTCAACAAAAACTTGCTCGTACTTGCCGAGTACAGGCAAGTGTGTATTCAAATATGAGCAAGTTTCTTCCTCTTAACCCGACCTTACCCCTTTTGACTATAAACACAAGACTTGCGCAAGTCTCATGCGCAAGTGACTTGTCTAGTCAGAAAGGGATCTAATCACTAAAGAACGAAGTGAGTTTAGTTATTAGCGGGAATTCTAGCGATTTTTTTTGATAAAGCTCTAAATTTTGTTGGTGGAAACAAAACTTCATACACATAAAATCACAATAAAAAATTATATATGATAATGAGGTTTCTTAGTAAATCAGTTTAGCAATTATAACCTCTATTTTAATTAATTTTCAGAACACAAGTAACCCAGCATTTACACATGAAAGTAATTTCATGAAATTCGCAATACACTCACACTTCTTCACTAACACACTAACATTAATTTTACTTTCCACTCAGATTTCAACGATTTTTAGCAACAAAAAGCTTAGGATCATTACCCTATAGCGATTTCCATTGTCTATTGATATTTAATATTTGGACACACAATAATAATAAATATTTAGGTAAACTTTTGCAGTTTTGTAATTTTTTCGTAATTGCCTAAAAACTTTAAGAAATTGTTTTTTTTATACAATAGTTTGTTCCACAATTTTTTTCCAAGCATTATGTGTAGTTTTTAAAGTAGGCGCCAAGGCGAATTCATATGGATATGCCTTGGTAGGCGCTGACCAACAAAAATAAAACTTTTGGTTTGCTTAAACGTGGTGTATCCAGCACGAAAAACGCTTGATTGACATCGCTGAAAATCATAGAATATATTAAAAAAAACGCTTGGTTTCGATCTTCGCAAAGTGATGAAATTGCTAAGTATTTACAAATGTCAATAAATAATGTAATTCAACTTTGTTATATATTTAAGACTTTCTTTTATTTACTATTTATTTTTCCTTTGCTACTGTTACAACCAATAAAATGGAGTACATTGATTTTAATGCCAAGGGTTCTGTGAAAAGTGATGGTAAATTAATAAAAATCCAAAAAAATACTATTAAGTGCTGCGAATGTGGTGTATCCATAGAACCTAATTCTCATAATATGTGCTTGACTTGTTTACGTAAACATATTGATATAACAGGTGGAATATGTAAACAAGTTGATTTGCAATATTGCAAAGGATGTGAGCGGTTTCTGCAACCTCCCGGTGAGTGGGTAAACGCAAAATGGCAATCCCGTGAACTCTTGGGATTGTGTTTAAAAAAGCTAAAAGGTTTGAAGAATTTAGAATTAATTGACGCTAGTTTTGTATGGACAGAACGTCACTCTAAACGTATCAAAATAAAGTTAGTAGTTGAAGGAAACCCAACCGATTTTTCTTCGCTTCGTCAAGGTGTAATTATCAATTATACTATACAAAATCAAATGTGTCCTGAATGCCATCGTGTCGAAGCTAAAGACTATTGGCGTTGTGTAATTCAAGTAAGTCAGCATGGAGAAAATAAAAAGACTTATTTGTATTTGGAACAATTAATTTTAAAACACAAGGCTCATGAAAATACTTTGGGTATTAAGCCAGTACATGGAGGTTTAGATTTTTTCTATGCCTCTGAAAATCACGCCCGCAAAATGGTAAATTTTTTGGAATGCATGGTCCCAGTTAAAGTAACACCTTCTAGACGTTTAATATCACATGACCAAAATAGTAATATTTACCATTACAGGTATACTTGGTCTATAGAAATTGTTCCACTATCAAAGGATAGTCTAGTTTGCCTTCCACAAAAAATCAGGCATCAACTTGGAAACTTATCACCTCTGTGTTTGGTACACAAAGTTACGCATGGAGTGCATTTAATTGATCCAATGACTACACAACTATCGGAGTTAAGCAGTTTACATTATTTTCGTTCACCATTCGATGCTATTTGTAATCCCAAACAATTGATAGAATTTGTTGTAATGGATATTGAACCATTGCATGAAAATGAAATAAAGAATACTCCATGTCAGCGTCAAAAGTCATACCGCCATCAATTATGCGATATTTGGTTAGTGCGCGCTTCTCAACTGGGCACTAATGAAAATATCACGCATACTCGTTCACATCTGGGTAATATTCTCAGCATAGGTGATGCCGTAATGGGCTACAGCATGAAGGAAATAAATATCAATGAGAAAGAATTTGATAAATTAAAGACAGATCAAATTCCGGATATAATACTTGTTCGTAAATGTTACGATCGTACTCTTCTTAATAAACAACGAATATGGAAACTAAAACATCTTACATATAACCCAGTAGATGAAAGCTTTTTTAGAGATAAACTTGATTTTATAGAAGACTTAGAGCAAGACGCTGAGATTCGTAAAAATGTTAATTTATATCGGGACCACAAAAAATATGTTGAACCAAATGTCGCTGGGGTTTCAAATGATTGTAATAACGCGATTATTTCTAAAGATTTAATAGAAATTATAGAGGAATTGTCTATAAATGCTTAACACAATGCAAGTTTACAAATTACAAAGTAGTAATTAGGTTGATAGATTTTTGGACCGGTTAATCGAATTTCTTATAAAAAATATATTTTAAATCTATTTCGTTTTAAATCTTAATCAAATCCATTATAAGTAATTATTTAATGAAAAGACTAAAGAAATAATTAAAACAATATGAAAATATACTATATGTAGTAGGTATATAAATAAAAAAAATTAGTAAATATTTATAAAAAAGAAATAATTTATTTCGCTTTTTAACTCATATTTTTGAAATAAATGTCCTTGTCATGGTATGTGGTAAATTCTCGTTCTGTAAAAATTATAAATTATAGGTTTTTGTAAAGTAAAATATATGGTTTCACCATACACATGACTTGAAGAAAAACGTGTACAATTTTAAGTTAGGGTTATTGTTATATTTTTCATTTACCTATATATACATATGCATTTACTATTACTAATATTAAATCTATTTGATTTTCATTTTGTAAAATATTTATTTAAAGAGTTCTAGCAATACGCTTCGGCCTTACATTACAGGCTTTTTGTATTGTAAATGAATAAATTACCAACAAAATATACAACACCTACGACTACCTGTGAATTGGGTAAATTGTGAATTGTACTATTAAAGAATGAGATCAGTGAAACCTTAACACACATTTTTAATTCCACCTTTCTTCACAAAAAATATAACTGTTTATGATCAAGTTTGCATTTAAAAACTTGTCAAATTATGTGTACAAAATAATAGCATAATCGGATTATTAGTTTGTTTGAAAATGGATTCCGAAGAAAAAGTGCGTGAAAAAATAATAAAAATTTTTTTAAAAATCCCAGTCGTACTTACAAATCTATTGCAAATGAGATAAAGGTGTCACGACAAACAGTTTCGCATGTGATAAAAGTGTATAACGAACGCCGTAGTATTAAAAGGAAAGCTGGAAGTGGAGCTAAAAAAGGTATAACTGACCCACAGTTAGCTTCAAAGATTGTTAGTCTTCTAAACCAAAATCCCAACCTCTCAAACCGTAAAGCCGCCTTAAAAGCAAACTGTTCCGATTTTTTTGTAAGGAAGGTTAAAAGATATGAAGGCCTTAAGTCCTACAAGGTTCAGAAAGTGCCAGACAGAAATTCGAAGAAAAACTTAGATGCAAAAAGTCGTGCCAAAGAACTGCTTAGAAATTTAATCAACAAATATGAGTGTTGTATTATGGATGATGAGACTTACGTTCTTGCCGACTTTTCTCAGCTCCCAAGGCGAAGTTATTATGTGGCCGATGGAAGAGGTAATGTCGATGACCAATTTAAGTTCCAAAAAAAGACAAAGTTTCCAAAGAAGTACTTAGTTTGGCAAGCTATATGCACGTGCGGAGAAAGAAGCAGTAAATTTATTACTACTGGGACTATCAACACTGATATTTACATCAAGGAGTGCTTGCAGAAGAGGTTGCTTCCATTCATACGAAAACACAATAAGTCAACATATTTTTGGCCCGACCTAGCATCGTGCCATTATAGTAAATCTGCAGCAGAATGGTATGAAACAAATAATATAGTGGTAGTGCCAAAAGAAGCAAATCCACCTAATTGTCCAGAACTAAGGCCCATCGAACGTTACTGGGCTTTAGTCAAAAGAGTGCTGAAGGATACAAAACAAGTTGCTTATACTACTAAAATTTTTTCCCAGAAGTGGTCTTATTCCAGCAATAAAGTTACTAAGGATACCATCAAAACCCTCATGGTCTCAATTCCGGAAAAGGTGAAACAGTTCATCAAAAAAAGCTGAATTTTTACAAAAAGCATTAATATTTTAATTTACTGTTATTTTATTGTTAAACCACTCTATTTTCATTAAAATGGATTAATTCGTTTCAAAGTTATTGCGTTTTATTCGTGTTAGGGTTTTATCGATCTCATTCTTTAATTTAAACAAGGCTTGTCTAACATTTTTAGATAAGAATCGTAAAAATGTCATGACATAGTATAAGTGCCGTTCGCATAAAAATTACCAAAGATTTTCCATAAAAACTCGATTTATAAATCTTAAATACAGCAAACTTGCAAACTGCCTCGGTTGACAGCTTAGCTTAATACTACAATTTTAGAAAACAAAAAATAAATAAAATAAGTTTCTCATTACCACAATCTGTCAATAAAGTGACGGATTAACAATTTTTAATATTGTACTGTATTTTCTACTAGTCAAGCCCTTTCATTTGATATCCATTTTGAGTCTGTTGGTTGTCTATATTATTGAAAGTTTGATACCTATATGGGTACATGATATATATGAAGGCTTAAACTTGATTGCAACAGATATACACGGTCATCACTCAATCGACCTCTCTCTCTTCATAACGGTTCTGAAAATATTACCTTATGAGGTCTGAAATAAATACTGAAAAATTATAAACGAACTAACAGCCGATTGTTTATGATAACATTGAAATAGTTAAACCTTTATTAAGTTTAAAATAATTGTCGTGAAACCCACCATAATCGGGCACTCACTGTCCCGATATTTTTGTCCGGTTGTCAATGATGACAAATTGAGTGTTTTAATATCTATGGATTTGGCTAAGGCATTTAATTCTTTTGTAAAATGATTTCTAAACTTTCAAGCGAATTTAAATTTTCTAAAACTGCTTGTCGACTTATTATGTCCTATTTATCTGGCAGATCTCAATTTGAGGTCAGCAATACTGAGATTTCAGAAAGACTTAATCTCCACTCTGGGGTTCCCCAGGGTTCTGTTTTAGGTTCGCTTTTGTTTAATTTATATATTAATGATCTCTCTAACGTTGTAAATTCCTTTCAATTTACCCCTTTCCTCTTCGCTGATAATGTGTTTCTCCTATTTAGAGGAAATAGAAGATTTAAAGAAAAATTTGAGAGCAACATAAACTCATGCTTAGAATGCATTAAGCTGTGGACTATTGACAATTTTTTAGCCATTAATACATCAAAGACAAAGGCTTTGATGTTTGGCCCTACTTCTCGTTTTTTTACTCTAGAAATTTTTCTTGGTGATGATGTGGTTCAATTTGTTGATCACCACAAATGTTTAGGAGTTGTTCTAGATAATAAACTGTCTTTTACTAATCATATTGATTTATTATCTGGTAGAGCTTGGGGTTTGCTGCGGAAAATCTACTGCTCTAATATTCTCTTGCCTCTTTATGCGAGAAAAAGATAAGCATATGCAGTTTTAATGTCTCAAATTTTTTATGGTTTTGAAGTTATCTCTGGCACTGTTGGTTTTCTTCTTGCTAGACTTAAATGCTTGATTAATGCTATTGTTAGATTTGTCTATAATGTTCGCCGACGGGAGCATATTTCTGGTTTCGTTAGAGAGTTTTTAGGATGTTGTTTTAATATATTTGTATGCTTTGGCAATTTGTACTTGTTTTATAAGATTATAAAATATGGTAAACCTTTATCACTACGTAATGCGTTTTCTTTTTCTCCTCGTCGTAGGAATCCGCACCTTATTTTCCCTAAAATTCCTAGATCTATATACGCTAGGTCCTTTTGTCATGTGCACCCCAAGGGGTTAATAATACATGTCGATAATAAAGTTCACAGACAGAAATTTGCAAGTAACACAACATATTTTTTGATTTGTATTGTGTTTTTATGGTTGAATAGTGGTATAAAATGTCGGTTTTGGAAAAAGGTGCTTGGTCAGTTAGGTTTCTTGGAAGGAACAACAATTAAATCTATAGAAAAAAAGAGGAATTTTCGAGAAAAGAATAACTGTCGATTTGGTAGGGAGTATATAGAAAAAAAATTAAGAAAAGAGTACAGATTGGTGTGAGATATCGAAAAGATAAGTTTTATTTTAAAAGCGCTGTAAAAAAGAAAAAGACAATAGAAATAAAATTAAAATATAAATCAAATACATTATTTGAAGAGTAATAAAAAAAAGGAAAAGACAGTTTTAATGAAAGCAGAAGAAAAAAAAACAATTTAAAAGACTAAATAAATAAGTACATTTCCTTAAACTTAAAACTAATTGTAAAATTAAAATTATAAATAATTACAAACAAAATAAATACAGTGAAGAAAATGCAATTTGATTTGAACACAACAAACAAATAGAAAAAAAAAAGAAAACACCAAGTTCCTGGAAATTTGCTATTGTGCGCTGAGAGATATTGTGGGTGACAACTTCATACATCCTAGTGGTAGCCTTGAGGAAGTGGTCACGAAAGCGCTGGTGCTATCGCCATCAACCCTGGTTCCATCCTAGAGGAAAGAAAAGAAAATTAAGGTCAGGTAATCTGCCAAAGACAATAACAATTACACGAACGACAAAACGGACAAGTGAAAAATTATATATGTATATATATTCAGGTGTGTGATGGAAATCGATTTCGATTTAAAAACGATTAAAAAACGTAAAAAGTTGTGATGCGCACATTTTCGATTTTACTTCGATTTCGCTTTAAATCGAAATCGATTTCATTTCTCATTTTGTTCTATTAAAATGTAATAAAAAAGAGATGTGATACAAAACGATATTTTTGTTATTTTATACATTTTAAAATCGCATACGCGGGGGTTCACGTTTTTAAAGTTTAGCATATTTAAAAAAATTTTCTTAAAATCATTTGTGTTAAAATGTAAGTAGAATTCTGCAAATAATATAAGACAAATTTTTCACCATGTTAAAAATTATAGGGGAAAACATCTAAATAAGCAACAAGAGGAGATGATTATTGAATTCATGGAAAAGCATCCTCAAATTGCAAAAGGTTTCGCAAAGGGAGATCGGATAGAAATCGAAAAGCTTTGGCAAACACTCTCCGACAACTTAAACAGTATTGGCCCACCAATTAAAAAACCAGATGTTTGGAAAAAGGTATTTTTTCACCATAAATTTACAGTGCTTTCAGTTTTAAATTTCTTAGGCATGGAGTGATAAGAAAGCACAAGTGAAAAAAAGCTTACAATAAATAAAAAAGAGTCACGCGCTACTGGAGGAGGACCTAACAACCAGCTTTATATTTCGGCGGGAGATGAAGCTATTGCAAAGATATGTGACCTGTATGGTACTGTAGACGGCATAGACAATAACGTTTCCCATGGCTATCAACCTGAAGAAGAGACCGATGAACAGTCATCAGATTCAATAGATTCTATTGATGCAGAAGAAGGCCATGAAAAAGAATTGCCCTCCACAACAAATTTAGCTAAAAGAAGAAAATCTGATAACCATGCTCTTCAATGCCACCTAAAAAAGTTCATGTCAAACGAAACTAATTCATATGCAGCAATAGCAAACACTTTACCCAAAATACATAATACTATAGAAGAAAATACAAAAATCTTAAAAATTTTGATTCTAACATTAGACGTATATCCAAGGCAACGGAGAAACTCTCAGACCGCTTTAAGGATCTTATTGAAGCCACGAATGGTCAAACCATAGAATTGTTTTTTTTTAGTAAGATTTAGGGAAAACTAGGATTACCCTTTTTTTCAGTCCCCTCTTTAATTTTGTTTGAGGGTGCGCGCTATACTTTAGGGGTTGAGCTCAGGCCTTAGGTAGATACTCGTTTTTTTTAAGGTTAAGGTTTTCCTTGGAAAGAGAAAAAAAGAGAATAATACTATATTTACACCTACACAAAATCTAGTACTTAAGGGATTTTGAGCGAAATCTACCAGATCCCATACAAAATGAAATCTACTTCGCCACTAGATTTTGGCAAAATCTACTTAAAATCTAGTACTACTTCGTGATGCAACTGTGGTTTTTATTAAATTTTACTAAAATATACACGCTGCACACAGAAAAATTCAATCATAATATATAAGGTGGTTGCAGTTGAACAAGTACTTTATTGTTAACATTTTTTTTATATGGAGTTTGAATTTTGAAGTAGTAGAGCATAGAGGGCATCTCAGACCACCTTGTAAATAAATATATTGTTTTGAAAACGAAATCTTGCAAAATGTCAAAAAACAGTGGTATAAACGGTTTAGATTTTAATAAAGATTTTAAATCAAATCTACTAGATTTCGCTTAGGTGTAAATGTAGTATAATATATATAGAATTTTTTATTGTGAAGAACATTTTACCTGTAAAATATACTAGGACGAGGACACATTACGAACAGACGGCAGCCTCCTGCAGATAATAAGATTCATTTGTAGTTAAAGAATTTTGTGAATATTTAAGAAATTTCGTTTTTTTAAATTATTAGTTTTTTTTAAGATTTCTTGTTTTATTTGGTTTTTTTATATTGTATAAATTTTCTTTTTAATCATTTTACTTTATACATACATGTAATTTTCTTTAGTTTTTTTTTCTTTAATAAAATACATTTACCATTTATAATGTTCGAATGAATTTGCTTTGGCGTTATCATTTAGTATGATGGAGTAAATTTTTTTTAGCGGTTTTTATTTTCATATGTATGCTACATAAGTTAATAAATTTATTTGAATTGCTACTAATTTGGACTTTTTTACCTATTTTTTTCTGCTTAATTGTTATTTCTTTTTACTGTGGCTGGGGAGCTAATTTGTACTTTTGTGATTAGTAATCTGACATTTATTTTTTTTATTTTGTTTTTAAATTTTTTTTTTTTCCAATATAATTGAATTTTTATAATCATTGTTGGTATTTTATATATATTTTTGTTTTTTTATATGAATTTATGTACAAATTAAGTCTAATAACTTAGGTTCTTTATTACTAAGTAATACATATTTATATTTTGGCCTGGAAGGCTTTGTATTGCTGCGTTGAATAAATAAATAAATAAATAAGTAAGGCAGCATAAAAGATGGCAGTGTAATTTTGGGTACATCATAAATTATCGAATGATGTCAAGGAGAGATTTCTGATCTCTTGTGGGAGGGCTATCCTGGCAATGTCACCAGCCAGAGGTCCCAAAATGCGTGTAGACAGGGAGCAGTTGCCCTAACTTCGTTCCCCACCTTCTACTTAATAAATATAGCTGGTATGATTTTTTTATTGTGTGCGTGAAGTGACAGGCATCCGGCAAGAACCACCCCCATCCGGCGAGCTTCAGCCGAGCTTACGCGGGCATACTAGCGCCGCCGGCAGTCTGGTCACACAGAAACAGCAATTTTGTTAAAAATTCACCACAGCACATAATACTTTCTTGTTAGAATTATTAAGAACTGGAATTGCTTTCCATTGGAATTCCACATTTTTACTCATTCTAATAACGTTTTCAAATTAAAACTTATGAGACATTTTGCTGCTGTCTAATTCTTCTTCTTTTTTTTAACTGTGGTGATGAGCCTCCCTAACTGGACTATTTTTTTTTGTATTACTTTTTATATTACTAGCATTTAACCCGCTACTTCGATAGCTCAGTTCTTACTATTTATTGAATACTCAAGTTCTATTTATAATTATTAAATATTTTTGGTTCAATTTATGAAAATTTGTATCTCTGATTCAATTTACTTAGAAACAAGTAGAGTAAGGATATATCGGGCATATATTTCCTAACTAAAAGCAAGATCAATGCTACAGAGTTTCAAAAATTAAGATTCATAATTTGCAAAAATTACCTTAAAAATAATAAAAGTAACATTTTTTCCTTCACTAAAACTTCCACTTGGTTTATTATTACCTACATTCAGAATTCTATGTATACAAAATAAAAACAAAAATGAGAATACTTATTCTCATTTTGGACGTCCATAATATTTGGAGTTAAACCTCGGATCAAAAAACACAAAGTTAAAAGTCCATGTTTACAAACGTAACAATACAAAGAGTACAATAAATATGCTAATGGTCCTTAGTGGTTTTAATATGTGAAAATAGTGAAAAATGTTTTAAAAGCACAATTGTAAGATATAAACAAGAAGAAATTTATATAAAACGTTAAAAATACTTATTATTTTAAAAAAGTTCGTGTAAATTTATAAAAAATACAATTTTAATTAAAAGTAAACAAACAATTTTTTTGGTTTTGAAATTCTCCGGGCCTTTTTGATTTTGTTGTAGGCATGGTACAATCATCTGGTAGCCTCACTTAAACAGCTGATTTATTTTTCTTAAGGTTTAATTAAATTAAAATGTCAAATTTTGTTTATGCATGTGCATATAACGTCCGAGAAGATAACATACTCGCTGGCAAACTTTTTATTTTACACTCAATTTAATGAGTGCAATTTAAAACTAATCTCTTTTAATATGAAAGAATACTCCGAGAAAGTGTTTCAAGTGCTACCAAGTTTATATATATGACTTTAGTTCTTATTCAGTGATGCCACTATGTACCGATAAGAAAAAAATGTGTAGATTTTAATAATATGTGCGTATCTTGAGTGTATGTGGTTTATTTAAATTTTTTTACGTTTTTGGTAAGATATCAGGTTTTTTGTTTTAAAGGCGAAAGGAAATTGATAATTGAAAAATATGTATATCTTTTTTTTATAACTGATAAAAGATTAATTTATTTAAAATAAATTTTAAAGAGCTTCTTTTAGATAAATAATATTTAAATAACATAATAAAGAAAACAAATGCTGTAAAGGAGGATGCGAAAATCCTATAAATTTCATCATTATCTCTTAGTTTTTAGAGAACAATTTTCTCTGTATATTAACATAAAGCAATCATAAATTAACATTTAATTGAACATTTTATCCCAAAATGTATTGCAAAACATTTATTCTGGCCTCTTATTAATCATCCTAAAATTTTTTTTTAAATCAAATTAAATAGTAATAATTTTAAGAATATTAAAAAACTTAGGCCAGAGTAAATGAATTACAATAAATTTATACATAAATACATTTTGAAAACACGATTAAAATACTTAACACAAATTTATCTAAAAACTATTAATAATAGATAAGGTATTTTTTATACTATTTTAATAATTGAATTTTTACTTTAAAAGGTATTTATTTTTTGCACATATTTGACCGATTTTTCGAAAATTATATAGGATTTTATAGTGTAGTGTGCTATATTAGTGCACACTTCTACATTATTGAATATTACAATAATGTAAGATAATATAACCTAATTGTTACTTTTATTAAACACATGACTAATGCAATTATGAGAATTGAGTGAAAGTAATTAATAAGTAAACGTCACTCAATTCTCAAATCGAATACGTTTGTGATTGGTCAAACGTATGAAGTAATAGTAAAGAAATAATTTTAAATCAAGTGCATATAGTAGTAAGATAGAGATAGATGTAATATTATAATAAGTTATAATAAGTTAGAATAGCTAGAATTAATTCTCATGTTAAGTATAAAAAGGGCCGCGAGCCACTAATAAAACAGACATTGATTTTAGAAACGAAATCGGCAATAACTGCCTTGTTTTATTTTCATTGTTTCAAAAACCTTTTGGCAGTTCTTTTGAACGCCTACTATTTAGCTGGAACCCTTCCAGCTGGGTAAAATAAATATAAGGGCTATAGGGCACTTTAACTAACATAATTATTCTTCTACTACATGGAACTATATTCCATTACAAAAGGAAAATTATTTTTTTAGTGGCATCCCTAATAGTTATACATAAATAAAGTATATTTAAATGGCAATGCCGAATATTTGCATGGGAGAGAATTTTTGGTCTTCAACAAACTTTTATATGTATTTTCAACAAACTTTTGAGTTTATTATAATATATTAAATTTATTTTAAAACTTTATGTCAACAAAATTGTATCAATTATTGTTATTTTTTCTATTTTTATTATTAATATATTATTGTACAAAAATAACCCAAATAACATTACAATGGCATATATAACACTCACTTAACCCACTTTTTGGTCAATTGGGTCAAAACAAAGAGATGTGCCAACAATTTGAAAATCGGACATAATGGAGGACGGTATTAGCTACATTTCCTCATATCCCGTTTCTTTCAATATACTTTTTTCTAGAACAACTTTTTCAAAAAACTAATTGTATGAAAGTCACTCAAATCACTTTATGGTCAATTGGGTCAAAATAAAGAGATGTGCCAAAATTTGGAAAAAGGTATGATAGAGGACGGTACTGGCTACGTTTCCTCATATCCCGTTTCTTTCAATATACTTTTTTCTAGAACAACTTTTTCAAAAAACTTATTGTATGAATGTACTAAACTCACTTTATGGTCAATTTTGTTAAAAAAAAGGAGATCTGCCAAAAATTGGAAAATGAGGTATGATAGAGGAACGTACTGGCTACATTCCTTCATTTTCAGTTTCTTCAAATATACTTTTTTTTTTAAAACAACTTTTTCAAAAAACTATTTGTATGAATGTCACTCAAATCACTTTTTGGTCAACTGGGTTAAAATAAAGAGATGTGCCAAAAATTGGAAAATGAGGTATGATAGAAGGCGGTACGGGCTAAATTTCCTCATATCCCGTTTCTATCAATATACTTTTTTCTAGAACAACTTTAAAAAAAAACTCATTGTATGAAAGTCACTGAAATCACTTTATGGTATGTGATAAAATTTTTCGCAAAATGGGGCCGATATGTGCAAAAAATAAATACCTTTTAAAGTATAAATTAAATTAAGTTTATTGTAATTCATATATTCTGGCCTAAGTTTTTTTTAATATTCTTAAAATTATTACAGTTTAATTTTATTTTACAACATAAGAGATAATGATAAAATTTATAGCATTTTTACTTCTTTATTATGTTAATTAAATATTATTTGTTTAAAAGAAGCTCTTTAATATTTAATTTAAATAAATTAATTTTTTAACAGTTATAAATATATGGAAAATATTTATATTTTTCAATAAAATTTTCTACTATAAATTTCCTTTTACTTCTAAAACAAAAAATAACTGATATTTTAACAAAAACTTAAAAAAATTAAAATAAGCCACATACACTCAAGATATGCATAAATTACAAATATCTACCCATTTTCTTTTTTATCGGAGCAAAGTGGCATCACTGAATAAGAACTAAAATCATATACATATATAAACTTGGCAGCACTTGAAACACATTCTCTGAGTATGTATTACTCATATTAAAATAGAATAATTTTTAATGGCTCTCTTTAAATTGAGTGTGAAAAAAAGTTTGCCAGTTCGAGTTTGTTATGTTCACGGGTATCCACACATTTGCTTTTTGACATTTTAGTCGTCGTTTTCCAACAACAAAATGCATGTAGAACTTTGTTATTGCAGAACTCAAGGCGAATTTATTTATCAGGTGGTGGTAATTCTACAACAAATACAACATTAAAAAAACAACATGGTTTTTTATTGTTGCTTTCGACGTCGATGTGTCAAAAACTACATGGTTTTTGTTTGTGTTTTTTTACGCGGGAATGAGTAATCTATGTAAACATAAACAATATTTGACAATGCAGTCATCATTTTTGCAAATAAAAAAGTAGATCAGCTGCGTTGTCAACACCACCTGATAAATAAATTCGCCTTGGCAGAACTGAACAAATAAAACTGTTTACAATAACAACAATCTTTAGAAACATTTTTCTTCATTTACCAACACTGAAAAGCATATCGACCCCTGAGCAACACATAATAAATGGTTCAAAAGCAACAAATGTTCATAAATTGTGTACATATATTATCAAAAAAGTACTTCCAAGTTAATTGTTTAATGCCGAAACCAAAATCTCATTTTTTATCCCTGCACTAATAAGTGAAATCAATGCGAATTCAACAAATTTTGACAAAATGCTTCCCCATCAGCTGTGCTGATTATTTTAAATGTGCAAATTCGCCTTGCACTATGTAATACTCATGGCAAATTCATAGTGGGGAACGCTATTATAAAATACCATGAGTAAAAAATTAATTTTTATTTTTTTTATAAATGGTATCTGAGAGAGAACATCACGGCGAATTCGCCTTTGCATACCTGTAAAAATATGTCTTGGTCCACTAATTTCACCTGTATAATTTGGAAATTCCTTATCCAAACTCTTTACAAAAATTATTATTTCGCTTAAATATATCGTATGAAGTTTGACTCATATGGGAAAGAGAATTCCTGACTGTACCTTGTTAAGTGTACCCTCATATTATTTTGCTTCTCAAGGTTGCAAATATCACAGTGTAAAGAAATTTTATTTTTTAAAACGGAGATGTTAATATCAAGTTGGTTTCCGAAATTCATTAAGATGAGGTAATTTCGAAATGTGTAAATGTGTGAGAAATAACTTATTTCAAGTTTATTTCGGTCAAAAACATGAAATACTTAATTTGGTGGCAGTCTGAATGCGCTATAACTTTGAATGTTTATTTTATTTGCAGTGTTTTTAAGTGGGTAACTTTCTTCCCCGGAATCATAAGTTTATGTACTGGTAACACTATTCACAAATGCAACTATGCTGCACGTGTTTTTATTTTTCTTTAAAATAAGATTAAAATTAAACTAGAAATAAATAATATTTAAAATTGTCTAATGATTTCCAACGAGTTGTAAAAATGGAATACGTTGATTTTACAGGTGGTAACGCAAGCAGTGCAACGGCTGTCAACAATTCACAGCAATCTGTTATATTGTGTTGTGAATGTGGTGTCGCCATACAACCAAATCCTGCAAATATGTGTGTGACTTGTCTGCGTAATCATGTTGACATCACTGAGGGTATTCCCAAACAGGCTGTATTACATTTCTGTCGTAACTGTGAGCGTTATTTGCAACCACCAGGAGAATGGATACAAGCCGCTTTAGAATCGCGTGAACTACTGGCCCTCTGCCTCAAAAAGCTGAAAGGACTTAAAGAAGTTAAATTGGTTGATGCTGGATTTGTATGGACGGAGGCCCACTCCAAGCGCATTAAGCTTAAATTGACAGTGCATGGCGAGGTATCTGGAGGCACTGTTCTGCAACAAGTTTTTATAGTAGAATTTACAGTTCAAAATCAGATGTGTGATGATTGTCATCGTACGGAAGCAAAAGATTTCTGGCGTTGCATTGTACAAGTTCGCCAAAGGGCGGAAAACAAGAAAACATTTTACTATTTAGAGCAACTGATACTAAAACATAAAGCTCATATAAATACGTTGGGCATAAAAACAATTCATGGCGGTTTAGATTTCTACTATGCCAACGAAAACCATGCTCGCAAAATGGTTGATTTCTTACAAACGATGGTTCCAGTTAAAATTACTTCTTCGAAAAGATTAATATCTCACGATATACACAGCAATAATTTCAACTACAAATATACGTGGTTTGTGGACATAGCACCAATTTCGAAAGACAGCGCTGTATGCTTATCTAAAAAGATGCGACAGCAACTGGGAAATCTTTCTCCCATTTGTCTAATATACAAAATTACTAGTAGCATACATTTAATTGATCCTATGACAGCTCAAATCGCAGAAATTTCCAGCCAAGTGTTCTACCGAACACCTTTCGATGCCATTTGCAATCCAAAACAGCTAATGGAATACGTTGTAATGGATGTCGAAATAATTATGGATAAGGATCGAAAACAATACCCAGGCCAAGGACAATTGTCTTTTCGACACGTTCTCTGTGATATGTGGGTCGTACGGGCTTCCGAACTCGGTATAAATAATAATCTGATTCATACACGCTCGCATATGGGACATATCCTCAAAGTTGGAGATTCAGTGTTGGGCTATAATTTAGGTGAAGCCAATATTAACGATAAAGAATTTGAAAAGCTCAGTTCTGAACATATACCTGATGTAGTGTTGGTTAAAAAATGCTACATTGATCGTCAGACTCGCTCTAATCAGCGTCTGTGGAAGTTGCGCCATTTAGCAGATGAAGCTACAGACGAACGAAGCAAACACGATTATCACGAGTTTTTGGAAGATCTCGAGGAAGACCCTGACTATCGTAAACAAGTCAACATTTATCGAGATGCTAAGAAAATTCCAGTTGATGGCGGAGACACTTTGGGTTTTAATGATAATGTTCCACGCATAACATTGGCAGAGATGTTGGACGATTTAACATTGAACTGTGCTGATGATGATATGGGAGAAACAGAATTTACTCCCGAATAACCTTTATTTGAAAAAAAATGTATTTATCTAGTTTATTCTGGTTTACCACGCACCTTTAAATAAAAATGAAATTGAATGATTGATTAAAAATAGGAGACTAAAGTATTTATATTAATATGTAATTATCCACTATATTTCTGAACGTGTATGGACAGTATTTGTTTTGTTTGAAAGCTTTTAAATAGATCTTCCTAGATCAATATTTTTTTCATCAATTCATTAAGAAGCAGGGATAAGTTTATGATAATACAAAACTTTTATAAGGATTAAAGTAAATGTATTATTTTTTATTATTTATGTTTGTTATACCATAGAGGAGAAATCCTTTAGCCCGGCTTTATGTGGAAACTTTAGTTGCCAAAGCCACGGTTTGTTATGATGCTTTTTTCAATTTGGAGGTGAGTTTTTAAACCTGATTTGTTACAACTTTACATACCTATATTAATACGTTATCAGGTAGGTGATGGAAAACATTTTTCGATTTTCATTTCACGGTTTCAAAAACGAAGGGATCACATACATGTATAACTTTAAATTTTGTTTTTATTATTCTACATGTAAACTTTAAAACAATTTATTTTGTTATTAAATGCAGCCAAATAAAATTATTTAAATATCAAATATATTTTATGGTATTTCTATTACAGAAAAAATCTTATATTTTTTAATAAAATGTTTATTTGAATAAAAAAAATAAAAATGTTTCCTTCATAATATATATATAGCAAATTAAATAACAGTTTTGAGATCGTAGCTTAAATGATGCACTAAATTATATTTTTTAATAAAATGTTTATTTGAATAAAAAAAATAAAAATGTTTCCTTCATAATATATATATAGCAAATTAAATAACAGTTTTGAGATCGTAGCTTAAATGATGCACTAAATTAAAAGTATTAAAAAAACATTAACACATTAATACTTCAATTATTATCCCTTTTGATTGAGAACAGCTTTTAAACGGGAATTCATAGATTCTACCAGTTTTGCAGTATAATCGGAACTGATTTTATCCCATTCCTCCTGTAGTGCCCGTTTTAGATCAGAAGCATTGGAAATATTGTTTTTCTATTTTATTTTCTAGCACTGATTACTAATTCACAATAACGTTGAGATCTGGACTCTGTGCAGGTGTCTGTACTACATATGAGCAGTTCCAGATAAGCCAAGTTTTCACAATACCAAAAGTATGCTTGGGATCCTTGTGTTGGTAAAACCTAAACGAATTCCTCATGCCCATTTTATCCGCATTATCACGCGCGGGGCTAATGTGCGGTTTGGCTGATAACACAGCCTGAAATATTAGTTTGGCCAGATTGTCGGCGGCGCTGGCATGCTGGCGTTTTGCTCCGGCTAGGGCTCGCCGTCTTGGGGTGGTTCTTGCCGACGTTCTGGCAATGGCACATGCTGACAAAAAAAATTCATACCAGCTATGATTGCATAAAGAAAAATGGAAAGTAGAAGAAGAAAAAGTAAAGGGACCCGAAAATGGACTGAACAAAAAAAATCAAAAACTATGGAGATTAATTGCACCACTGCTTACACCATCTGTTTACTGCGGCCTTCTTCTACACACCTTCTGGGGGTTGGCTGATGTTATGCCAACTCATTTTACCCACCCTCCGAAATCCATGTAGACTTCACCATGATCCCCTGTGTTCAAAAGTTTGGGGATCCCTGATTTCTCCTTCGTCAAGATTTCATCATCATCCCATTATGCTTACCTTTTATTTATTTATTGAGCCATATTAAATAAAAACTTGAAATTTCAATAAAACTTTATGACAATAATTTATTATACTATGTATAAAAAAACTATGTTGTATTGCTAATAAAAACCTAATAAAATATTTACAAACTTAAATTTTGTTTAAAAAAAATAAATTTTGATTAAAAAAAGTATAAAATTAAATAATATAAATATTACACCAAAAACAATTCTTTTAATTATATGTTATGTGAAACTCAAATTTTAACAACTTTTTCTTTAAATTTAATTTAAACAGCAGAAAAACAATTTTTTATCATCTCAACAAGATATCTGCCCAATTTGCGTTGTCCGAGTAAAATAAAAATTCCCAAAAATCTCTAATATATGTATATAATTTTTCCTTTATGAAGAAAAATTTACCGAGGAAAACTTCGAATATATATCACGGCAAACGACCTTTTGACGACCTGACCTAAAAAATGTGAGCTCACCCTTTTTATTGGCCTACGCGCACCTTCTCTAAAAACTTGCAGAAGGGATTGAAAAATAAAAAAAAAAAACGTAAGTTTTCCCTAATAGATATTTAAATCATAGAAAAAACTATATAAATATTTATAATTCAAAAACTCTGTTCTTGTCTCGTTCGTCTTTTGTTTCTAAGGTCAGAATACCTGTACCGGTCACTTTGGCAGATAGGGAACCTCTTGCGATGTTGCGATGGTGGAAAACCAATGATGTGCCCAAATTCGTTACAGCTTGAAGAAGATTTCTGGCCCAAGATTTGTGACGGTTGGAAACGGCTGGCTAACCTGGTGACTTGAAGTACGCTGACAGCTTCAGATGATGACGGCTTTAAATATATGTTGGCCTTTTTTTGTTTTGTATTTATTATTTTTTTTATTTATGTGTTGTGCTTTTAGTAAGGTTATATATAATATTTTAACTTGTAGCAATCAAATTTTGTGATTTGCTTTTCTTTAATTTAGCATAAATTTTATTTTATTTAATTTAACGTTTTTGTTTTATTTAATGCTTTTATTTTATTTAGTTTAAGGTTTTACTTTTTATATATTTTAATGTTATTTATATTTCAATAAAAATTAATTATTAAAATAAAATTTACACAAAAACTTTCCGCGCATCACCTCTTCCTTTACCTTCCCAACCAGCAATTCACGAATCATCATCATAATCTCGCCCTTTTTCTCTATATCTTAAAGGCCATCTTTTCTTCGCGCCACCAAATTCCAACGTCTTCCACTGTCACCATTTTACCTATCAATTTTGTCTGTTTTTATTATATTTAACAAAGGTAAACATATACAAATGAAAACAATGAACATATGTTTGTTTCATTTTATATTCGGCGTTGCCACTTAAAAAAAAACAAAACAAAAACTGCATTATCCCAGGTGCACACGACAAACCCAACCACTCCTGGAGTCCATCAGTGGATTCAGGATGGGAGGGAAAAAATTGCACTAAATTTGTTTCTAGGAAAATTAATTTGCTTTCTTTTCTGGGATTTTTGGGTATTATAAAACATTATTTGTGGGATACGATGTTGTGTGGTAAGCCTACTTATATACATTTAAGTTATGGTAACCCTACCTTAAAACTCACCACCATACTTAATGTGTCCCATCTGGCATCCCTAAAAATTAACACAATATGTACGCACTGCTACCAACACCATTAAAAAAAATGAATGAAAAACGAAGAAACTCGGCTTAATAAAAAGGTAAGTAAACGAATTTATATAAAATTTATTACATTTTTTATAGGTTTGTTTAATTTTATCAACGGAATATAATAAAATTTTAATTCCCTTTCAGGTTAACATGGACGTGGCATCTCAGCGATGAATTTAAGGTAAGTAATCATGAATATTAAAATTCATTGATAAAACCTAAAGAAACCATGTTTTTTTTTTCTTCCTTACAGAACAGAACAAGCGCGACAAACGACATGCGGCTGTAGGTTTATATGAAAGATGGTAGAAATATACTGGTAAGTAAACTGTGTAAATAAAAAAAGAATATAAATATAATATTAAACAATTCTATTTATCTTTTAACAGGAAACAACAACAACAATATAGCAGAGCGGACGGACTTTGGTGCTATAGGAAAATAAGGTAAGTTAAATGTGTATTGTGATTTAATATATTGTATTAAAAAAAAAATAAGTAGAATAGAATTTATACCCCAATTACTTAAACGTAACATAACGTAACGCAAAAATAAAATAAATTTTTTGAATAAATGTGTGTGTATAATATAAATATTAATTAGTGAACGAAAAACTGAAGTGAAAAATATGAACAACAAAAAAATTATAGTGCGCGTTAAAACATTACCTTAAATAATTAATGAATTAAATAAAAAAACTAAAATTCATAAACGAAATTTAAAGAAAAAGTGAATAAAAAGTGTTTTAGTGTTTTAGCAAGATTAAATGGTGTGATATCCTAACTAACAAAAAAAAAATTTTCTTTTTGAATTAAAAAACTATTATCATATTCATAATATTTAAAATGAATTTGAAATCATATTTAATATCAAAATGATCAAAAGAAATTCAATTATATAATATTCCAAATACATTTAAAATTTTATGAATATAAGCCTATGTATATAAATAAATAAAAACTTAAATACCTATAAACTAATATCTACATATTTGAATTTTTCTAATATTTGTTTCTTTCCATTTTATTTCAGGTTTTATCTTCTAAATATACTTAAATTCAACAAGGAGCCTAAAATAAAATGGTAAGTTTATTTAAACTTCTAATTTCTTGAATACTAACTACTAAATTTAAGATAATAAATATAATATACTAACCTAACAATAAAATTAATTTCATAACGATTAAATTATAATCAAAAAAAAAAAAAAAAATTTAACACAACTAGACAAACGCGTAAATGCATTTGATCAAGATTTTATTTTTTTACGAACCGTTTTTTTTTTCTAAAATTTTAAATTTTAAATTTGTTCATGACTCAAAAAAAAACTTATCATTAGATAAAATTGATCATTGATCAGTAACCTCACTTTCATAAGAAATTTTGTGCTCACAGTGTAACAAACAATAGTGTACCAGTAACTATTGTTTGAACACAAATGAATTTAAAACGTTTCAGCTCGCTGTAAGAACGGACTCAGATTGATGATATCGCTCTAGGTGACTAATAACTCTTAGCTTCTAGATGGCATAGTTCCCTTAGGGCAATAATTGAGTTGCACTATTAGAGCGGTATCGGTTATAAATGTAACTAGTTTAGAAACGTTAGCTTAAGTTGAAACAAACATTTCATTGTTTTTCACTGTGACTAAAAAAAAAAAAAATCATGTAACAGTTTGGTGATACTGATCAGTTGCTAATAATCGGTCATGAACAAAAATTAAATTTTAAAGATACGCGTACGCGAAATAAATGAAAACTGAACATATCTACATATGTGATGTTAATAAATAACTTTAAAAAAAAAAATCAATTGATAAATAAAAAGTATTTGTGAAACCCTTAGGGTCATTTTGCTTTAAAGTAAAGGCGGAAACGAAAGGACTAAGTATACCAAAGATTTTAAAGCTATTGCTTCAAATCTTTGGCATGAAATACCCCTAACGATTTCCCCTGAATGTCTTCTACCTCGTATAAACTATTCCCTACGGGGCGTACTATACGGCATTTTAAAAACTTTCGGGCCAGTTTAGCATTGAAATTGTTCTTGAAGTCGCTTTGTTGAAAATTACGACGGTAAACTTCTTGCCCCGGAATAAACTTTACTTGACGGCACCGCGTGTTGTAAGACTTTTCACCTCGTTGATAAGCTTTATGTAAACTTTCTCTTATTTTGTGCCTTAACAAGTCTAACTTTTCTGATTTCGTCACAACATTTAAATCGGGATCGTCTAAGCTTTTCAGTTTTCGTGCGAGTTTATATACGCTACCATGTCCTATCATATTCATCCCAAATAGTGCGAAGTAAGGAGTGACACCGATCGATGTTTGCACTGAGGACCGTAACGACGACTCAACTTCTGACAAATATTTGTCCCATTCTGTATGGTCCTCTTGTAAATACGATCTTACTGCTGTTAGAATTGATTGATTCACTCGCTCCGACGCGTTCGCTTGTGGTGAATATATAGCGGTTTTAAAATGTTTTATACCAAAATTAGATAATAAATTTTGAAAATCTTTGCTCACAAACTGTTTGCCGTTATCTGAAACAATAGTTTCTGGAGTGCCAAACTTATGAAACACTTCAGCTATTAAAAATTTAATGACGTTTTTAGTGCTTGCCTTAGGCATTGCCTTCAATAACACAAATTTTGTTAAATGGTCCAAAACGATAAAAATATAGCAATTTCCTTGCTTGGAACGAGGGTATGGACCTAGAAAATCCACGAAAATGCGCTGAAATGGTCGTTCGGTTTCTATCTCGGCTCCCATGGGCGGCCTTAAAGTATAATTGGCTGGTTTCGTTTCCCTGCAAACCTGACAATTTGCTACAAACGAACGAATATGTTTATTCTGATGCGGCCAGTAAAAATATTCTTTCACAAGACGTAAAGTTTTTCCAAACCCTCCGTGTGACGATTGGGGTGGATTGTGACATTTTACAATAATATCTGACGTTAGTTCAAGAGGAACCCAAAGTTTCCAAGAAAAATCTTCGTTAACAGTTATACCATCATATGGCGTTACACGTTTGTAGACTAAATTGTCTATTACCTTTATATCTGGAAGGTTCGCTTCATTTTCCTTGACGTTGGCTACTAAATTCAGGTAATCATTTGTTTTGAACGAATCTGACTCTAAATCTATTAAATTATTTATATTTACAGATATTTCCTCCATATCATAACGTGACAAAGTGTCGGGAACTATATTTTTAGAACCTGGCCGGTGTTCAACTGAAAATGAAAAAGACTGCAAATGTAGACTCCATCGAGCAAGGCGACCACTTAAGTCCTTATGAGACATTAGCCATTTTAGACTACTGTGATCAGTAATCACGGTAAATGGCATGAGCTCAATATAAGGCCTAAACTTTTTGATAGCCAAAACGACTGCCAAACACTCTCTCTCAGTAACAGAATAATTCTTCTGTGCTGAAGTTAATTTATGGGAGAAGAAAGCGATTGGATGCTCTCCATCAGCATCGTCTTTTTGGAACAAAACGGCTCCTATGCCTATGTCCGAAGCATCGCATTGGACATAAAAGTGCTTTCCAAAATCCGGATGTGTTAGCACTGGACTGGTTGTAAGAGCATCTTTCAATTTATCAAAAGCTTCCTTGGCGTCTTCTGGAAACACAAAAGATTTTCCTTTCTTAAGGGTATTAAAAATTGGTGTTGCTACGGTAGCATAATCTGGTATAAAACGACGGTACCAACCGGTTGCGCCCATGAAACTACGGACCTGTTTGGCTGTTTTCGGGTATGTATATTTTAAAATTGTCCTAACCTTTTCGGGATCAGGTTTTAATCTACCTCCTCCTACTATATACCCTAGGTAACGCAACTCCCTAAAACAAAACTTGGATTTCGCGACGTTAATGGTCAACCCTGCTTGTTCCAAACAACTAGACACACGTTTCAACAATTCCAGGTGGACGTCAAAATCTGGCGAGACAATCAAAAGATCATCCAGATAGACAAAAACTCTATCACGAAGAGCCGCGGGGATCACCTTATCCATTAAACGGCATAACCTTTGGGCTGCATTACACAGTCCAAAAGGCATGACCGTAAAATGATAAAGTGGTCTTCCTGGTACCGTGAATGCAGTTTTTTCTCTACTGGATGTATCTAAAGGTATCTGCCAGAAAGCATCTTTTAAATCGACGCTAGATATAAAATATGTGTCTCCCAGCCGACTGAGCAAACCTTCGATATGCGGCAGAGGATATGCATCCTTGATCGTGAGGTCATTTAGCTTACGAGCGTCCAAGCACAACCGATTCTTCTCGCCCTTGCGGACGAGAGTAACTGGATGACTCCACGGACTCTCGCTTTGCTCAATGACTCCAAGAGCAAGCATCCTATCTAGCTCTGCGTACATCAATTTCTGCACAGCTGGTGAGACCGGGTAATGTTTGTCCTTTACTGGAATTGCATCACGAGTGTCAATTGTATGGACTTCAAGGTGAGTTCGACCAAGACCTTTTTTCGTATAGCAGGGAAATCCTGACACTACACTGTCTAACCTACAACGTTGATCCGGGTTCAAAACGTGAACTTGGACTTTATCCAAAACGATATCGCTCTCTGGGCACAAACTAACATCGTTTGTAGTTAAACTACTCACGTTGGCGAATAAACCAAACTTTCGCATGAAGTCAACGCCTAAAAACAATGATCTATTGAGCGATGGGACCAAGTAAAAGGTTATTTCGTTTGAAATTTTGTTAAAATTAATAATTGCCTTAACGCGACCTACGATTTTATGCGGACTGCCATCTGCAGTCTTTATAAACGACATAAAATTTAAAATTTGAAGTCCTGCCTTCTCCGCAAATTCAATACAATTTTTACCTAAACAGGTAACCGTAGCACCACTATCAATCAACCCTTCAATTTCACAACCGTTTACCTCAATCTTTGCATAAAAACGAAAGTCTTCGCCCTCATAAAGAGACGCTGACATTATTTCCCGCCTTAATTTTCTTCTTTGCCTATATCTTTCTCTCGCCTTTTTAATTCGACTGGACGCTTTCCCAAAAATTCTAACTCTAGCTGCCTTATACTCATTAATTCGTTGGTGTAGAGGTTTAATTTCGCGAACCCTCGGTTTTTCCACAACGATTTTAGGTCTTTCACAATTTTGTAAAATTTTTAAACGCTTTTCGGGTTCGACGGGGGTAGTAGAATTATTATCCGGGCTTACGTTTGAGTGGACCGAGTCTCGCCCGTTCGAGACTGGTTCATTGGCAAGTTTCCCTGACATTTAGGGCATTTCGGGGTGACAACGTTATCGCGACCGCACTTAAAACAAAAAACACGACGATTGGGTGACGGACAATCTACAAAGCTATGACCTGCCTGCTTGCAGTTCCAGCAGGTGTAACGATTACTGGCTGCCAAGGCCTCAACCTCTAAATCTGACGCAGGTACCGCCTCATCTTCAAAACCTATTTCATTTACGCGCGCCGGTGCAAGTGGACGCTGAGAATACTGCTGCCTCTGACTTGCCAGCAAATTTTCTGCCCTCTTGGCTTGTTGACAAAAATCATTTAGACTTTCAATCCTGACAGAGAAAAGTAGATGCGACAATGACGGTTTCAAATTTGACTTCATAATTTCTATCAAGTCCCTTTCAGCGTATGGTGTTCTCTGCTGATTTCTTAATCGTAGGACTGCATTGTAATAATCCTCGAATGACTCTTGGTGTAATTGTCGACGATCCATAATTTTCTTTTGTATTTGAAATTCATTTTCAAATCGCTTGTACTGGGTCAAGAAAGCTCTTTCCAAATCTTCCCAGGATTGAATCGGCGTTAATTTTCTGGTGTTCCAGTACCAGTCTAGTGCTGGACCCTCTAGCAACAAATGAAAACTACGACGAATATCGTTAAACGAACAATTGTAATCTTGACGTAAAACGTCTACACGGAAAATGAAATCTTCGGCACTCATAGATTTACCGGTGCCATCAAATTTGATTCCCCATTTCGACAAATCAATTTTATTATGGGATACGTTTCCAAAATCATTTTGCAGACTTTGTGGTGAAATGAAATTCGGCGAAGGCCACGGTTGTGTCGCAAAAACGTGTGGTGGTTGTTGTGCTTGTGGTTGTTGAACATTAAACGGGTAGCCGCTCGTCTGACGATAATCGTTCGGCATCGGCTGAGTTGGTGGTAAACTATATGCAGGTAAGTTCGCTGCTGTTGGTTGCATATTTCTTGAAAATAACAAATTTTGTTGTGTTACAGGCATTGGTGGTTGTTGAGCTGGAGTTCCGCTGACCATATGAACGCTGGCGACAGGATTCACCTGATTATTAAGAGCTCGGGCAATTTCTTGTTGCATAGATCTTTGCAACTGTTGCATTTGTTGGGAGAATTCCCCACGCAAAGCTCCTATCATGTCTCCCTCGGTTCTTGCATTCCTGGACGGTATAGATGCCTGAGTTGCCGGTAAGCCCTCACGAAACGCCTGTTGCACACCTCTTGCCGTTATACTACTGTATTCAGGTGAAACAATAGTGCTGTTAGAAATCTGCGACTCGTTTGAAAGACTATGGCGGTCTTGTGCAAGCGACATAAACTGCCGTACGGCAGGCATTACGGATGACACAGTTGTTGTAATGGCTGGCACACTAGAAATTGTCACAATGGGAGCAGACGTCGAAACGACTGTTTCCACAGTGGTACGCGGTATATTTTGCATATTAAAAATCGTATTAACGTCTATACCTTCTGACATAAGCTGGCTTCGCACAGATCTAGTTAAAACCATTCCTAACGTCTATACGAGATAGTAGAAATTCAAAATTACCACTAACAAAGAAAAATGTGGATATTTATGTACAGAAACACGTATCAAAAAAATTTATAAATTGAAGCAAAAAGGATGCCAAAATTATAAAAAAAAGTTACTCACAAATACTTGTTATACAAATATATATTATCAGTTCTCAAGTTAATATATTTATAATAAAACCGAAAGCAAAAAAAAATAAAAAAAAAAAAAAAAAATTTAATAAAAATAACTTTTTGTTGAAAATAAATTTTAATGAATATTCAAATTTGAAAGAAAAAAAACAAATAAAAGAAAATATAAAAATAAAATAAAATTTTGAATAATAAAATAAATGTGCATATAACAAAAAAAAAAATTTTAAATAATAAAATAAATTTTAAAATAATAAAAAAAATCAAATTGAAATAAAATTATTTCAAAATAAAACAAGACAAAAACAGAACTAGACTTAATCAGAAAACCAATTAAATTCATAAGGAATGATAATGGGATTTTCAGATGACGAAACTTGACGAAGTAGAACAACTGTAAGCATTGGTAAGTATATGCCTACAGATAACTAAGGTGTGTAGAAAAAAAACCTAATACTTATTTTCACTCTATTTACAGATTTCGCAAATAGATGGTGCAGCAGGGTGTGTGGTTTTAATGGCAATTGGTTTTTTGTTGACTATACGCGACTTTTGGCTGTAACGCAACTAAACCTCTGACACTAAAGCCAATTCAAGTTCAGGACAAGCTACTAACCAAAAAACGCGCACAGCACAACAAAAACTATGGATAAAAAAAAATGGTTTTACAATTCAAAAAAAAAAAAAAAAAAAAATGTTTACACTGTGTAGCGATGAAACTACAGTCCTGCTGAACAAACTAGTCAGACTACCAGAAAAACATTTTCCGAAAACTTAACGAGTTCATCGACATATACATCTCCACCTTAAAATGTCGCAACGCGAAAGAGACTACAGCGCCCTAACTTCCGGGACTTACAAAATAAGATAAGATACATATGCCTAGAACTGAACTATTGTAATTGAACTTTAAACTAAAATTTTTTTTCTTTTCAGATTGAATACCACAGACTAATGTCGCTACGCGTTGAGGACTCTTGGACAAACTCAACGGGACTTACACTAGCTGTAGATAAAGCAACTGGCAGAAAAAACAAACGTTAAAACTGTCCATATCGGGCCCCACGTTGGGCGCCATTTTTTGTCACGCGCGGGGCTAATGTGCGGTTTGGCTGATAACACAGCCTGAAATATTAGTTTGGCCAGATTGTCGGCGGCGCTGGCATGCTGGCGTTTTGCTCCGGCTAGGGCTCGCCGTCTTGGGGTGGTTCTTGCCGACGTTCTGGCAATGGCACATGCTGACAAAAAAAATTCATACCAGCTATGATTGCATAAAGAAAAATGGAAAGTAGAAGAAGAAAAAGTAAAGGGACCCGAAAATGGACTGAACAAAAAAAATCAAAAACTATGGAGATTAATTGCACCACTGCTTACACCATCTGTTTACTGCGGCCTTCTTCTACACACCTTCTGGGGGTTGGCTGATGTTATGCCAACTCATTTTACCCACCCTCCGAAATCCATGTAGACTTCACCATGATCCCCTGTGTTCAAAAGTTTGGGGATCCCTGATTTCTCCTTCGTCAAGATTTCATCATCATCCCATTATGCTTACCTTTTATTTATTTATTGAGCCATATTAAATAAAAACTTGAAATTTCAATAAAACTTTATGACAATAATTTATTATACTATGTATAAAAAAACTATGTTGTATTGCTAATAAAAACCTAATAAAATATTTACAAACTTAAATTTTGTTTAAAAAAAATAAATTTTGATTAAAAAAAGTATAAAATTAAATAATATAAATATTACACCAAAAACAATTCTTTTAATTATATGTTATGTGAAACTCAAATTTTAACAACTTTTTCTTTAAATTTAATTTAAACAGCAGAAAAACAATTTTTTATCATCTCAACAAGATATCTGCCCAATTTGCGTTGTCCGAGTAAAATAAAAATTCCCAAAAATCTCTAATATATGTATATAATTTTTCCTTTATGAAGAAAAATTTACCGAGGAAAACTTCGAATATATATCACGGCAAACGACCTTTTGACGACCTGACCTAAAAAATGTGAGCTCACCCTTTTTATTGGCCTACGCGCACCTTCTCTAAAAACTTGCAGAAGGGATTGAAAAATAAAAAAAAAAACGTAAGTTTTCCCTAATAGATATTTAAATCATAGAAAAAACTATATAAATATTTATAATTCAAAAACTCTGTTCTTGTCTCGTTCGTCTTTTGTTTCTAAGGTCAGAATACCTGTACCGGTCACTTTGGCAGATAGGGAACCTCTTGCGATGTTGCGATGGTGGAAAACCAATGATGTGCCCAAATTCGTTACAGCTTGAAGAAGATTTCTGGCCCAAGATTTGTGACGGTTGGAAACGGCTGGCTAACCTGGTGACTTGAAGTACGCTGACAGCTTCAGATGATGACGGCTTTAAATATATGTTGGCCTTTTTTTGTTTTGTATTTATTATTTTTTTTATTTATGTGTTGTGCTTTTAGTAAGGTTATATATAATATTTTAACTTGTAGCAATCAAATTTTGTGATTTGCTTTTCTTTAATTTAGCATAAATTTTATTTTATTTAATTTAACGTTTTTGTTTTATTTAATGCTTTTATTTTATTTAGTTTAAGGTTTTACTTTTTATATATTTTAATGTTATTTATATTTCAATAAAAATTAATTATTAAAATAAAATTTACACAAAAACTTTCCGCGCATCACCTCTTCCTTTACCTTCCCAACCAGCAATTCACGAATCATCATCATAATCTCGCCCTTTTTCTCTATATCTTAAAGGCCATCTTTTCTTCGCGCCACCAAATTCCAACGTCTTCCACTGTCACCATTTTACCTATCAATTTTGTCTGTTTTTATTATATTTAACAAAGGTAAACATATACAAATGAAAACAATGAACATATGTTTGTTTCATTTTATATTCGGCGTTGCCACTTAAAAAAAAACAAAACAAAAACTGCATTATCCCAGGTGCACACGACAGCATTTTGTACTAAATTATCTTAGAATATCCAGATACATCTTTTTATCCATATATCTGGATCTGCTGAATATACAGTTGCCATTCGTACTGTTTTAAACAGTACATGTACTGTTTTTTGTAATATGTACTGTTATATTCACAATACCTAAAACAGTACGAAAAAGTACTGTTTTTGGATATATGTACATGTATTGAATTTTGTAATTTTTTGAAGAATGAAACAGGAAAAAATTGTATTGTTAAATGTGTACAAAAAAGGAATAAATATTTATAATTTATTTTTGAATTAACTTTTTTTGTAAGCATAAATTATTTTCTTTTATATAACTATACCACCTCTATTTGTGTTGTATAATTTTTTATTGAATTTTAAAAATTATCAAATGTATTCATTTTAAAAATTCAATTGATTTTTTTTTAGAATTTTTTTTTAAAACTATATTAATTTAATACTTTTGGATTACTATACATAACTTAAAAAATATCAATTGTAATTGACAAATTATCAATTTTAAAGTAGACTTTACTTTATTGTTCATAAAAATTGTTATTGTCTTTAAAATAAACTTCAAAAAAATTATTAAAAATAATATTATAGTCGACTTTAACAAGAAATGTTTTTTTTTGTTGAGCCTAAATATTATTTTCTTAAATATTGTTAAATATTGATTTTAAGTACAATAACAATTTCTATGCATGATAGATTAAGTGCCATTATTACAACTTGCCTTTGGTTAAAGGTAGAATTTTGTCTGCTCGATAAATAGCTTTGCATTATTATAACTTCAATTTTTTTATTGTTATTATTAATTTTAATAATATTTAATGAATAAAAAAATAATAAATTAAGGGTTTATAATTCAGAGCCATTTATCTGCCAAACAAAATCCTGCCTTTAGCTAACGGCAAGTTGTAATAATGGCCCTAAGTCTACTTGAAAATTGATCATTTGTCAATTAAAATTGATATTTTTTAAGTTATAAATAGTATTCCAAAAGTTTTAATGGAATATTATTATAATTTGAAGAAACAAATCAATTGAATTTACATATTAAAGATAATTTAAAAATTAAACTCGTAGTTTTTGAAATTCAATTACCAATTTTGAAATTCTATTTACTATTTTTGAAATTTAATAAATAACTTTTGAAATACATTAGATCATTTTTAAAATTAAGTTTGAAAATATAGTGCATAGTTCTGAAATAGTTCTGAAGAAAAAATGTTAAAGCATTGGTAATTCGTTTATTCAAACTAATATCAATATTAATATCGAAAAATAACGTTTAATTTGTGTTTTTGACCACGTTAGCAACTTAAGATACTATTTGTAGTTCGACTTGATCTATACATATATGTATTGCATTTTGCAATAATGCAATATTTTTGTTACGTTCTCATAGTTTTGTATATGGGTCAATTAAAAAAAAAAACGCAATTTTTGTGTCCCCGCACTTTACACTGCTATTTTAGGTTAAAAAAAAACAACAACAAAAAATAAAAGATTTTAGAGTGATCAGCGAGGAATATGTAACAAAAAAACGCATTTTTCAAATTTGTATGTTTGTTTTTTTGTTTATTCAGAATGGTGTTTTGTTTCTCCCTCGAACTCCTTCAATACAAAAGCATGTGTCCCCCGTTAGAATTTTTAGTAAACAAAATTAAATAAAATCCAGAAAAAAGTAAATATGCCAAATTTAATAACAGTTGTCGAATTATTGAGTTTCTTTCTTGTGTTTTTATTAGTTATAGTCGTCAAAACTAAATTAGTGCGAATTTGGTGTTGCAAAGAAAGGTTGTCCCCACAAGTTGCATTGAGCGTCACTTTTTTTATAATTCAAGTAATATTACTAGTTTTCAATTTGCATTTAAATAAAGTAAATAACGTAAGGAAAGTACAAACCTTAATTATTACAAAAGTGAAAAAAAAATCTTTGTAAAAAAGTGTGCATTTGTGCAGTTTTTGTGAACACCATGGTAAGGGCGCGATAAAATTTCATGAGCGTCACGCTAATTTTTTTAAAAGTGAATATATTTAATGTAAAAAATTGAAGTTGACAATCATTGTTTATATGGTTTCAACCAGGGTACACTTATACAAGGTGGCGGTGCAAGCCCAGCTGACTATTTTTTTGTGTTCTGGAGAATGTCAAAATACATACTTAAAAAAATTATTTCAACTTCGGAAATTGTCAAACTCCATACATAAAACAAGTAAGAGCGCTATATTCGGCCGAGCCGAATCTTATATACCCTTCACAACGTGTAGTCATGCAATAACAGTAGTTTGTGTCACCATTCATCCCATATGAAATACGTACATACATATAAAAACATCCCATTGTAAAATTATAAATTCACGTATGTATGTTAAAAAAACAAAAAAAAAATAAATTTAAAAAAAAATTTAAAAAAAAAATTAAAAAAAAAAATTAAAAAAAAATATATATAATATATATAAAACAAAAAAAAATTAAAAAAAAAAATTAAAAAAAAAATAATAAATAAAATATATTAAATAAAAAATAAAAAAAAAATAAAAAAAAACAATAAAAAAAAAATTTAAAAAAAAATTAAAAAACAATTTTTTGGCTCAGCTGGGATTCGATGCCACGTTTTTTCTAACCAGTATACACGTTTGTATGTATGTATGTTGTTGTTGTAATGTTGTTTTTGTGAAAAAAAAAATCGAGGTGGTCGTGGGTTTTTGCTCATATCTCAGTTGTTCATGTACCGATGTTTCTGAATTTCAATACCGATCTACTCCCGAATATTTCTGATATTTTAATACCTTACCCGGGTCCAACCTATGTCGGGGGGCTTCAAAAAGTTTATTTCAACAGACACACGGTCAGACGGACAGACTGACAGAGCTTAATCGACTCCCCTATTCATAAGCTTTCAGAAAATATATACTTTATGGGGTCGGAAATGAAAATTGTAGAAATTTCACACGGAATGACAAACCTATATATACCCTTTTTCACTGTGTGAAGGGTATAAAAAGAGAGACAAAAATTGGTCTCCTTTACGCTATCACCTTATGTAATTACACCATGGTTTCAACTCATTTTTTTATAATTTGTGAGTTTGAGAAAAAAATTGCATACGAATTTTTTAATTTTTAAGAGTAAAACAACAAAATTAATGGCGGCTGAAAGAGCACAAAGATATCGAGAGAAAATAAAGCTCGATAAAGCGCGTAATGACGAATATAAAAGAAAGAAGAAAGTAAGGTATAATCGTGGTATATTTGAGTTTAATCGTGCTTTTGAAACTTAAACCTTTTGGGGGACCGGAAATTTATGCAACTGCCACAAGCTTAATTCGAAAGTGGTAAAAATTAATGAGAATAAAAAAAAACAAGTAACAGTGCTATATTCGGCCGTGCCGAATCTTATATACCCTTCACAACGTGTAGTTATGCAATAACAATTGTTTGTATCACCATTCATCCCATATAAAATACATGCATACGTACACGTTAGAATAAATGTGGCATCGAATCCCAGCTGAGCCAAAAAAATTTTATTTTATTTTATTTAATATATTATTTATATTTATTATTTTTTTTTATATTTTTTTTTAAATTTTTTTAAAAAAATTTTTTAGAAAAATTTTTAAAAAATTTTTTTAAAATTTTTTGTTGTAGTTTTTTTTTATTATTTTTTTCTTATTTTTAATATTTTTTTTTTTGTAATTTTTTTTGTTTGGTATGTTTTTTACATGTATGTATGTTGTTGTTGTAATTGTGAAAAAAAACGAGGTGGTCGTGGTTTTTTGCTCATATCTCAGAAAGTTATGGGGCGATTGTGCTGAATTTCAATAGCGATTCATTCCTGGATATTTCCAAGAGATTGATACCATATACAAATCTGAGGAACATATAGTTGCTTCTAAAAGTTGATTTCAACCAACACACGGACAGACGGGCAGACGGACAGACGGTCAGGGCTTAATCGACTCCTCTATTGAAGAAACTTAGACACGTATGTAAATATTTGACGCAAAACAATAACTTAACTTAATATAATTTATAAATTTTCATTCGAACTCATTCTGAATCTGTATAAACTTCATGAAATAACAAGCGGCTTTGTTATACCCATCACCTGTGGTGCACAAGGGTATACATAGCTTTGTCATTCCGTTTGTAATTTCTACAATTTTCATTTCCGACCCCGTATATATTTTCTGAAAGCTTATGAATAGAGGAGTCGATTAAGCCCTGGCCGTCTGTCCGTCTATCCGTCTGTTCGTGTGTTGGTTGAAATCAACTTTTAGAAGCAACTATATGTTCTTCAGATCTGTATATGGTATCAATCTCTTGGAAATATCCAGGAATGAATCGCTATTGAAATTCAGCACAATCGCCCCATAACTTTCTGAGATATGAGCAATTACAACAACAACCTACATACATACTGGTTAAAGTAAACGTGGCATCGAAATCCAGCTGAGCCAAAAATTTTTATTTAATATATTATTTATATTTTATTATTTTTTTTATATATTTTTTTTAATTTTTTTTAAAAAATTTTTTTCTAATTTTTTTTGAAATTTTTTTTTTATTTTTAATATATTTTTTTTGTATTTTTTTTTTATGTTTTTTACATGTATGTACAAACAGTTGTTATTGCATGACTACACGTTGTGAAGGGTATATAAGATTCGGCACGGCCGAATAAAAATAAGCCATTAAAAATAAGTTACTATTTTCAGATATTCCCACGCATTCCAATGGTTCCCACCGATTTGCCTTTCAGTTTCAAGTGACTACAGCTTCCACTTTGCCTTGCCTTCGCTATTACCATCAACAAAGCACAAAAACAATCTCTGCAGGATTGAATTTGGAAAATCTATGCTTTTCATATGGCCAGCTGTACGTCGCATGCTCTAAAGTGGGAACACCGAAAAATTTGTTTATTTTTACAGCAAATGGAAAAAATAAAAAAAATGATTTAAAATCAATAAAATATTATTTTTAATATATTAAATTAAAATTCAGAATGCATTTTTATTCATTAAGGCGCGTAGAAACGCGCAACGGGCTTGGCTAGTGTATATATAAGTACATATGTATGTTAACTTAACAAGTGCCTAATATGTAATGAATCAGTTTTTTTAAAACACTGTTCGTTATATACAGGCCTGGGTAGTATTTGAAATACTTGTATTTAAAATACAGATACAAGATACAAATACGTATTTTGTATCTGTATTTGAAATACATGGTTTAAAAGTATTTTGTATATCAAATACACAACTTAAAAGTATTTTGTATTTCAAATACATGTGGCTTAAAGACACATTTATTCAAAATACAATTATTTTTTACAATAAATTTGAAAATAAGTTGTATCAGACAATAGCGAAAATCACTAGAAACTATGACCCAAGGCGAATTCATTATCAGGTGGTGTTGACAACGCAGCTGATCTACTTTTTTATTTGCAAAAATGATGATTGAATTGTCAAATATTATTTATGTTTACATAGATTACTCCTTCCCGCGCAAAAAAACACAAACAAACACCATGTAGTTTTTGACACATCGACAGTCGAAAGCAACAATAAAAAACCATGTTGTTTTTTTAATGTTGTATTTGTTGTAGAATTACCACCCCCTGATAAATAAATTCGCCTTGCTATGACCATTAAAATTTCACATTTAACAACATTACTATTCAGCAAGGCATATTCATATGAATTCGCCTTGGTGTGTAAGTAATTTAAAATTTGAATTAAAAACGTCACAAATACTTAAAAATAAAATACACAAAAAAATATTTTAGTGAAAACATTTTAATTAAAATGTTAATTAAGATCATTTATATTATGTCAAATTGTACGAAAATAAAAGCTAAACAAAACAGAAAAATCGCCAAATAAATTAGTCGTGTGTGACCTTCGACTAACCAAGGTAAATTTATACAGGTAAAATTATCAGCCCAGCTAATGGGAACGCTACTATCAAACACGGCTTTCAGACTAGGCAAGTCACTTGCGCAAGTGACTTGCGCAAGTGTTGTGTTTATAGACAAAAGGGGTAAGGTCGGGTTAAGAGGAAGAAACTTGCTCATTTTTGAGTACACACTTGCCTGTACTCGGCAAGTACGAGCAAGTTTTTGTTGAGAAACCAAAAACAAAAGAGTAATAAAAACAAACAAGAGTGCTATATTCGGCCATGCCGAATCTTATATACCCTTCACAACGTGTTGTCATGCAACAACAATTGTTTATGTCACCATTTATCTCATATGAAATACGTACATACAAAACATACATATATAAAAACATCCCTTTGTAATATTATACATTAAGTTTACTTATGTGCTTAAAAAAAAATAAATTAAAAGAAAAATTAAAAATAAAACAATAAAAATTTTAATAAAATATAAAATAAAAAAAATTTTTTGGCTCACTCTAACCAGTATACCACGTTTGTATGTATGTGTAGATAATTGATAATTGTAGAAATTTCAAACGGAATGACAAACCTATATATACCCTTTTTCACTGTGTGAAGAGTATAATAAGTAAAAGAGAACGAAACTTGGGCAAGTCAGTTGCTGAGTCTGAACATGAAAGCAAGTTCAAAGAAAAATAAAAGAAAATAAAAAACTAACTTGAGCAAGTGACTTGCCCAATGCGAAAGGGGTAAAACTCCGAGTATATAACATTAATGTTTATTTTTGTATAAGTAGTATTTAACAGCGAACATCACAGCAAATTTGGCGTTGCATATACCTTTGTGATTATGCCTTAAAACAACATTAGATAAAAATCACATAAAAATGTTAAGTTTTTTAAGGCAAACACGAAAACTGGTTAACGCTAAAGTAAAATATATTTAAATAGCTTGTAATTTGGGATTTTTAATAACTATAAATATTTTATTTAGGAATCTGTATGCATTGTTATAGGTAATGAATCCTGTGACTTGGACTCCGCTGTATGTGCAGTTTCGTTGGCTTATTTTTATCAAAATAATAAATCGAGTTTTAATGCAACGAGGTCATACAATTATTTGCCCGTACTCAATATTTCTGAACAAGATTATCCTTTAAAGACTGAAGTTAAGTATATATTTGAAACAATCAACATTAACAACGACTTGCTGACATTTAAGGATGAATTGAACCAACAATTTTTAAACAATAACAGATTTGTTTTAGTTGACCATCATGTTAGTCCATGGTCAAAAAATTGTATTGCAATTTATGATCATAGACCAAAAGATGAGGCAGCAAATATACCTGACACTTGCCAACTAAATTTGAATTTAGTTGGTTCCTGCGCAACACTAATTGCTGAAAAATTCCTCAGCGCAAATCTTGTGGGTGTTCCAGAAAAAGATATTTTAAATTTATTACGAAGTACAATAGTGTTGGATACCGTTAACTTCTGTAAATCGGCTGGCAGAGCAACAGCAAAAGATGTTGAGATTTGTTTAGCCTTGGAGAAAGCTTTAAGCAAATTAGACTGCTTAATTAGTAGAGACGAAATATTTGAATCATTAGTTAAGGCTAGAGCGGATGTGAGTTCATTGACTGCTTATCAGTTGTTAAGAAAAGACTTTAAAATTTTAACTTCATCCAAAAATGAGAACATTAAAATAGCTTTACCCGGATTTCCTTTGCCCGTGAAGCAGTTTATTTTAAAATCGAATGCTCAGGAGGCCGTAACAAAATTTGCAACAGAATATAATTGCAGTGTGGTTTTATTAATGGGCATGTACATAAGACCTGAAGACAAAAGTGTAGAACGAGATTTTGGTTTGATAAATATCAGTGATTCATGTTTATGTAAATCTATTGAAGAACGACTTTTGTCGTTAGATGAGCCTCAATTATCTATTGAATATTGTAAAGATTGTAACTTCATGGATGGATCATTTTATAAACTACTAAATATTAAGGTAACAAGGAAACATATATTACCACTTCTAAAAATTATTATAGATAAATAAAATAATAAATGCCGCTAAATTTTAAAAAGACTAAAGAATTTTCTACTCAATGATTTTTATTTGGGTACTCGATACTAAAAAAATAATTTTAACGGGGGTTTCAAATTAAAAAGTCAAAGTGTGATTTATATCAAGGCATATATATGTATGTATTCATCACGGAATCGCATTTCGGAAGGTTTTTTGTTTATATTTTTTATATGTATATAAAGTCAAAAAAATCTATTCATCAGGCGGTCTCGATTTTACACTTCAGCTGTCAAAGTGCATAGATAAAAAACTGTTCTCTCTTATGCTGTTGACAAATGGAATGAGTTCAAGGCAGGGTACACTTATACAAGGTGGCGGTGCCAGCCCAGCTGACAATTTTTTTGTGTTCTGAAGTATGTCAAACTACATATTAAAAAAATGATTTCAACTCCGGAAATTGTCAAACTTGATACATAAAAAAAGAGAGCCGAAAATCTCTCCTTTACGCTATCACCTTATGTAATTACACCATGGTTCAAGGCAATTTTTGTCTCTCTTTTTTTATGTATGGAGTTTGACAATTTCCGAAGTTGAAATAATTTTTTTAAGTATGTATTTTGACATTCTCCAGAATACAAAAAAATAGTCAGCTGGGCTTGCACCGCCACCTTGTATAAGTGTACCCTGGACATATTTATTCATCAGGTAATTGCAGTTCGGAGAGAATTTTTTTGTATAAAGTTTGACATTTGAAATAAATTAGAAAAGAGAGAAAATTGTTTTTTATTTATGCATTTTGACAGCTGAAATTTAAAATAAGTGAAGAAAAAAATAATCAGCTGACGAATCAAGAGTACCTGATGAATAAATATGCCTTGGAATGAGTTATACAAAAAACAAAATGCATGTTATTTTTGTATCGTTATTTTTTGTTTACTTTTTGGGTAAAATGAGAATAAACAAGAATTACTCTCTCAAAACAGAAAAATGTACAAAAGAACGGGAACACAAAAAACCAAATTTCAAGTCAGAAAAAAATCTTCAAAGTGTACAGGGTACACTTATACTGGTGGCGGTGCCAGCCCAGCTAATAATTTTTTTGTGTGTCACTGTTTGTTAAACTACATATGTAAAGACAAAAAAATTAACTCCTTTACGCAATATGTATGCTACATAGTTGGGATTATGTTATTATTAGACTCCTGCACAATTCAACATTTTCTGTAAAAATGTAATTTTCAAAGATTTCATGCTTTGCTATGCCATGCGAATTTAAACAAGGTGTTATAACATGTTATGCCTACTCAAACATACTGTCTTAGCATGTCATTGCAACTTGGGCAAGCTGTTGTGTTTAATACCATGTCTTTCTTTGAATTCAAATAATAGAAATAAACAAGATTTTACAACTTTGAAAATTGTATTTTCGTATTTTTATACCCTTCACACAGTGAAAAAGGGTATATATAGGTTTGTCATTCCGTGTGAAATTTCTACAATTTTCATTTCCGACCCCATAAAGTATATATTTCCTGAAAGCTTATGAATAGGGAAGTCGATTAAGCCCTGTCCGTCTGTCCGTCTGTCCGTCTGTCCGTCTGTCCGTCTGTCCGTCTGTCCGTCTGTCCGTCTGTCCGTGTGTATGTTGAAATCAACTTTTTGAAGCCCCCCGACATCGCCCGGACCCGCATGAGGTATTAAAATGTTGGAAATATTCGGGAGTAGATCGCTATTGAAATTCAGAAAAATCGGTACATAAATAACTGAGATATGAGCAAAAAACCACGACCACCTCGGTTTTTTTTTAAGAATAGACACTAGATGAGCTTATGTTCGAATCCCAGTTGAGACAAAAAATTTTTTTTTTTTTTATTTTTTTCATTTTTTTTTGTGTTATTTTATTTTTTATACGTACTTACATTCAAAAACTCAATTTATAATTTTTTTACAATGGTACGTTTTTGAGCGGATAAAATACTTTATTATAAAGAATAATAATGAAACATATAGTAGGTATGTATGTATGTATGTACGCATTTATTTAAAGAAAACAAAATGTCACCGCGGCTTTCGCTGCTAGAGATAACAAAGTAACAACAGCTATAACCTTGATCAACGTAGCATGTGTGCGTGTGTAAAAAACCTACATACGAATATTCATTCAAACATATTGCTAATACTTAAATGTATGTATGTATGTATGTATATGATTTTTATTTTGTATGAACCTCATATAGGTTGCAAGCACTTTTGTATATTTAAGTTATATAAATATTTATAGGATGGTAGTGCAGTGGGTACACCACTGAACTATGAAGCTGGTGGTACGCAGTTCGATACCATTAAGTGTTTGCTTAATTTTTTTTTTTTACATTTCAATGTTTCATGGTCAATATGAGTAGAATATGAAATATCATGACTAGCAAAATACGATGCACTATGAAAAAAAAACTAAACTAAATACATATCTATTTTTATGTATTTTTCCCATTGAGTACGTAGTATACGTTAATACATATTATATATTTTAAATTTCAATAATGTATGCTCTATTACTCTTTACTTTTTCCTTTTTTTAATTATTTTTTTAATTATTTTAATTAAACTATATATGTACGTAAATTTATTTTTTTTTTACAATGGGATGTTATTTTTATATATGTATGTTTTTTAAGTATGTACGTATTTTATATGAGATGAATGAATTTGCCATTGGGAGATTAGTAGCAAAATACGATGCACTATGAAAAAAAAAACTAAACTAAATACATATCTATTTTTATGTATTTTTCCCATTGAGTACGTAGTATACGTTAACACATATTATATATTTTAAATTTCAATAATGTATGCTCTATTACTCTTTACTTTTTCCTTTTTTTAATTATTTTAATTAAACTATATATGTACGTAAATTTATTTTTTTACAATGGGATGTTATTTTCATATATGTATGTTTTTTAAGTATGTACGTATTTTATATGAGATGAATGGTGTTACAAACTATTGTTATTGCATGACTACACCTTTACTTCTTCTTAATTTTTTTAATTAAACTTGCAAACAAGTGCAAGAAATTACATGCCGTTGGGAGATTAGCGGTTACATCAATAAACTTCAAATTCGTTGTAGTGTAAAAATTAATTTTTTTCACATAAATACCTAGATACATTCATACAAATGTCCATATAAATTACATTTATTTATTTCCATTAAGAAATAATTTTAAATGCAATACCTTACTACACCTTTACTTCTTCTTAATTTTTTTAATTAAACTTGCAAACAAATGCAAGAAATTACCTACATGCCGTTGGGAGAATAGCGGTTACATCAATGAACTTCAACTTCGTTGTTGTGTAAAAATTAATTTTTTTCACATAAATACCTAGATACATTCATACAAATGTCCATATAAATTACATTTATTTATTTGCATTAAAAAATATTTTTAAATGTAATACCTTATGCTAAATGTAACAACTCTTAAGGAAAATAATAGATTTTTTCAATCTTCCTCTGGTAACTCTGCTCACAATATTTTTCAATCTTCCTCTGGTAACTCTGCTCACAATATTTAAAGAAAACAAAATGTCACCGCGGCTTTCGCTGCTAGAGATAACAAAGTAACAACAGCTATAACCTTGATTCAACGTAGCATGTGTGTGCGTGTAAAAAACCTACATACGAATATTCATTCAAACATATTGCTAATACTTAAATGTATGTATGTATGTATATGATTTTTATTTTGTATGAACCTCATATAGGTTGCAAGTACTTTTGTATATTTAAGTTATATAAATATTTATAGGATGGTAGTGCAGTGGGTACACCACTGAACTATGAAGCTGGTGGTACGCAGTTCGATACCATTAAGTGTTTGCTTGATTTTTTTTTTTTACATTTCAATGTTTCATGGTCAATATGAGTAGAATATGAAATATCATGACTAGCAAAATACGATGCACTATGAAAAAAAAAACTAAACTAAATACATATCTATTTTTATGTATTTTTCCCATTGAGTACGTAGTATACGTTAATACATATTATATATTTTAAATTTCAATAATGTATGCTCTATTACTCTTTACTTTTTCCTTTTTTTAATTATTTTAATTAAACTATATATGTACGTAAATTTATTTTTTTACAATGGGATGTTATTTTTATATATGTATGTTTTTTAAGTATGTACGTATTTTATATGAGATGAATGAATTTGCCATTGGGAGATTAGTAGCAAAATACGATGCACTATGAAAAAAAAAACTAAACTAAATACATATCTATTTTTATGTATTTTTCCCATTGAGTACGTAGTATACGTTAATACATATTATATATTTTAAATTTCAATAATGTATGCTCTATTACTCTTTACTTATATATGTACGTAAATTTATTTTTTTTTTACAATGGGATGTTATTTTTATATATTTTTAATTAAACTTGCAAACAAGTGCAAGAAATTACATGCCGTTGGGAGATTAGCGGTTACATCAATAAACTTCAAATTCGTTGTAGTGTAAAAATTAATTTTTTTCACATAAATACCTAGATACATTCATACAAATGTCCATATAAATTACATTTATTTATTTCCATTAAGAAATAATTTTAAATGCAATACCTTACTACACCTTTACTTCTTCTTAATTTTTTTAATTAAACTTGCAAACAAATGCAAGAAATTACCTACATGCCGTTGGGAGAATAGCGGTTACATCAATGAACTTCAACTTCGTTGTTGTGTAAAAATTAATTTTTTTCACATAAATACCTAGATACATTCATACAAATGTCCATATAAATTACATTTATTTATTTGCATTAAAAAATATTTTTAAATGTAATACCTTATGCTAAATGTAACAACTCTTAAGGAAAATAATAGATTTTTTCAATCTTCCTCTGGTAACTCTGCTCACAATATTTTTCAATCTTCCTCTGGTAACTCTGCTCACAATATTTAAAGAAAACAAAATGTCACCGCGGCTTTCGCTGCTAGAGATAACAAAGTAACAACAGCTATAACCTTGATTCAACGTAGCATGTGTGTGCGTGTAAAAAACCTACATACGAATATTCATTCAAACATATTGCTAATACTTAAATGTATGTATGTATGTATATGATTTTTATTTTGTATGAACCTCATATAGGTTGCAAGTACTTTTGTATATTTAAGTTATATAAATATTTATAGGATGGTAGTGCAGTGGGTACACCACTGAACTATGAAGCTGGTGGTACGCAGTTCGATACCATTAAGTGTTTGCTTAATTTTTTTTTTTTACATTTCAATGTTTCATGGTCAATATGAGTAGAATATGAAATATCATGACTAGCAAAATACGATGCACTATGAAAAAAAAAACTAAACTAAATACATATCTATTTTTATGTATTTTTCCCATTGAGTACGTAGTATACGTTAATACATATTATATATTTTAAATTTCAATAATGTATGCTCTATTACTCTTTACTTTTTCCTTTTTTTAATTATTTTAATTAAACTATATATGTACGTAAATTTATTTTTTTACAATGGGATGTTATTTTTATATATGTATGTTTTTTAAGTATGTACGTATTTTATATGAGATGAATGAATTTGCCATTGGGAGATTAGTAGCAAAATACGATGCACTATGAAAAAAAAAACTAAACTAAATACATATCTATTTTTATGTATTTTTCCCATTGAGTACGTAGTATACGTTAATACATATTATATATTTTAAATTTCAATAATGTATGCTCTATTACTCTTTACTTATATATGTACGTAAATTTATTTTTTTTTTACAATGGGATGTTATTTTTATATATTTTTAATTAAACTTGCAAACAAGTGCAAGAAATTACATGCCGTTGGGAGATTAGCGGTTACATCAATAAACTTCAAATTCGTTGTAGTGTAAAAATTAATTTTTTTCACATAAATACCTAGATACATTCATACAAATGTCCATATAAATTACATTTATTTATTTCCATTAAGAAATAATTTTAAATGCAATACCTTACTACACCTTTACTTCTTCTTAATTTTTTTAATTAAACTTGCAAACAAATGCAAGAAATTACCTACATGCCGTTGGGAGAATAGCGGTTACATCAATGAACTTCAACTTCGTTGTTGTGTAAAAATTAATTTTTTTCACATAAATACCTAGATACATTCATACAAATGTCCATATAAATTACATTTATTTATTTGCATTAAAAAATATTTTTAAATGTAATACCTTATGCTAAATGTAACAACTCTTAAGGAAAATAATAGATTTTTTCAATCTTCCTCTGGTAACTCTGCTCACAATATTTTTCAATCTTCCTCTGGTAACTCTGCTCACAATATTTAAAGAAAACAAAATGTCACCGCGGCTTTCGCTGCTAGAGATAACAAAGTAACAACAGCTATAACCTTGATTCAACGTAGCATGTGTGTGCGTGTAAAAAACCTACATACGAATATTCATTCAAACATATTGCTAATACTTAAATGTATGTATGTATGTATATGATTTTTATTTTGTATGAACCTCATATAGGTTGCAAGTACTTTTGTATATTTAAGTTATATAAATATTTATAGGATGGTAGTGCAGTGGGTACACCACTGAACTATGAAGCTGGTGGTACGCAGTTCGATACCATTAAGTGTTTGCTTAATTTTTTTTTTTTACATTTCAATGTTTCATGGTCAATATGAGTAGAATATGAAATATCATGACTAGCAAAATACGATGCACTATGAAAAAAAAAACTAAACTAAATACATATCTATTTTTATGTATTTTTCCCATTGAGTACGTAGTATACGTTAATACATATTATATATTTTAAATTTCAATAATGTATGCTCTATTACTCTTTACTTTTTCCTTTTTTTAATTATTTTAATTAAACTATATATGTACGTAAATTTATTTTTTTACAATGGGATGTTATTTTTATATATGTATGTTTTTTAAGTATGTACGTATTTTATATGAGATGAATGAATTTGCCATTGGGAGATTAGTAGCAAAATACGATGCACTATGAAAAAAAAAACTAAACTAAATACATATCTATTTTTATGTATTTTTCCCATTGAGTACGTAGTATACGTTAATACATATTATATATTTTAAATTTCAATAATGTATGCTCTATTACTCTTTACTTATATCTGTACGTAAATTTATTTTTTTTTTACAATGGGATGTTATTTTTTTTATATATGTATGTTTTTTAAGTATGTACGTATTTTATATGAGATGAATGAATTTGCCATTGGGAGATTAGTAGCAAAATACGATGCACTATGAAAAAAAAAACTAAACTAAATACATATCTATTTTTATGTATTTTTCCCATTGAGTACGTAGTATACGTTAACACATATTATATATTTTAAATTTCAATAATGTATGCTCTATTACTCTTTACTTTTTCCTTTTTTTAATTATTTTAATTAAACTATATATGTACGTAAATTTATTTTTTTACAATGGGATGTTATTTTCATATATGTATGTTTTTTAAGTATGTACGTATTTTATATGAGATGAATGGTGTTACAAACTATTGTTATTGCATGACTACACCTTTACTTCTTCTTAATTTTTTTAATTAAACTTGCAAACAAGTGCAAGAAATTACATGCCGTTGGGAGATTAGCGGTTACATCAATAAACTTCAACTTCGTTGTTGTGTAAAAATTAATTTTTTTTACATAAATACCTAGATACATTCATACAAATGTCCATATAAATTACATTTATTTATTTGCATTAAAAAATATTTTTAAATGTAATACCTTATGCTAAATGTAACAACTCTTAAGGAAAATAATAGATTTTTTCAATCTTCCTCTGGTAACTCTGCTCACAATATTTTTCAATCTTCCTCTGGTAACTCTGCTCACAATATTTAAAGAAAACAAAATGTCACCGCGGCTTTCGCTGCTAGAGATAACAAAGTAACAACAGCTATAACCTTGATTCAACGTAGCATGTGTGTGCGTGTAAAAAACCTACATACGAATATTCATTCAAACATATTGCTAATACTTAAATGTATGTATGTATGTATATGATTTTTATTTTGTATGAACCTCATATAGGTTGCAAGCACTTTTGTATATTTAAGTTATATAAATATTTATAGGATGGTAGTGCAGTGGGTACACCACTGAACTATGAAGCTGGTGGTACGCAGTTCGATACCATTAAGTGTTTGCTTAATTTTTTTTTTTTACATTTCAATGTTTCATGGTCAATATGAGTAGAATATGAAATATCATGACTAGCAAAATACGATGCACTATGAAAAAAAAAACTAAACTAAATACATATCTATTTTTATGTATTTTTCCCATTGAGTACGTAGTATACGTTAATACATATTATATATTTTAAATTTCAATAATGTATGCTCTATTACTCTTTACTTTTTCCTTTTTTTAATTATTTTAATTAAACTATATATGTACGTAAATTTATTTTTTTACAATGGGATGTTATTTTTATATATGTATGTTTTTTAAGTATGTACGTATTTTATATGAGATGAATGAATTTGCCATTGGGAGATTAGTAGCAAAATACGATGCACTATGAAAAAAAAAACTAAACTAAATACATATCTATTTTTATGTATTTTTCCCATTGAGTACGTAGTATACGTTAATACATATTATATATTTTAAATTTCAATAATGTATGCTCTATTACTCTTTACTTTTTCCTTTTTTTAATTATTTTAATTAAACTATATATGTACGTAAATTTATTTTTATACCCTTCACACAGTGAAAAAGGGTATATATAGGTTTGTCATTCCGTGTGAAATTTTACAATTTTTATTTTCGATAAGTATAAAGTATATTTTTTCTGAAAGCTTATGAATAGGGGAGTCGATTAAGCTCTGTCAGTCTGTCCGTGTGTATGTTGAAATCATTTTTTTGAAGCCCCCCGACATCGCTTGGACCCGGGTGAGGTATTTAAATATCAGAAATATTCGGGAGTAGATCGGTATTGAAAATCAGAAACATTGGTACATAAACAACTGCGATATGAGCAAAAACCCACGACAACCTCGTTTTTTTTTTTACAAAAACAACATTACAACAACAACATACATACATACAAACGTGTATACTGGTTAGAGAAAACGTAGATCCCAGCTGAGCCAAACAATTTTTTTTTTTATTTTTTTTATATTTTTTTTTTAATTTTTTTTATAATTTTTTTATTTTTTATTTAATGTCTTATATATATTTTTATTATTATTTTTTTTTTCATTTTTTTTTTATATATTTTTTTTTAATTTTTTTTTTATTTATTTATTTTTGTTTTATATTCAAAATATATATTTTAATTATTTTTTTTTTAAATTTTTTTTAAAATTTTTTTTTTAAATTTTTTTTTAAATTTTTTTAAATTTTTTTTTTTTTATTTTTTTTTAACATACATACGTAAATTTATAATTTTACAATGGGATGTTTTTTATATGTATGTACGTATTTCATATGGGATGAATGGTGATAAAAACTACTGTTATTGCATGACTACACGTTGTGAAGGGTATATAAGATTCGGCACGGCCGAATATAGCGCTCTTACTTGTTAATTCTAGCAATGTTTTTTTGTTGAATTGTTAGTTTAGATTCGTTCCTTGGAGTGTCAATTTACAAAACCATTTTAAACGATTTCAAAAATGGCCACTCACAGGGAAAAATAGCTGAAATGAATGAATTCTTCTACGGTCCAAAAAATCATTGAGCATTTTATACATGAAAATCGGGTTCATAACAAAGGCAGGAAGGCACCGAATAAAATATTTAATGAGCAGGACGAGCGTTATACATATTTTGCGAAAAATAAAGGCAAACCCAAAAAAAAAACAGCCAAAAACCGACACAAAACAAATTGACTTTATTTAAATATTTTCTAAATAAATCCTTAAAAGAAATTTCCTTCAAGTATGTAACTACAATTATATTAAATAAATTTCTGATTTTATTGCATATAATGTTCTATTGCAATGATTAAAATGCACTATAAAAAACATGTGCAATATTACTGTTAGAACCAAGGTCTATTAAATAAGGTCTGTTCAACTAATCAGCTGATCGTTTTTTGCTCCCCTATGTTTACTACTCGAAGTTGTCAAAATTTGTTTGCCGTTTTAGGGCGACATTTATGTTTTTCAATTTTATGATTGATCATTTTTCAACTTATGATTTATATTAAAAAAAAAAAAGGACATGCTGGTAAAAGGCGTTTCTGTACCCAAGGACTGAGCCACACCAACAGCTATAGCAGCCTTGCCATTACTTGGCTCACAGGCCAAGAAAATACAACGATTAGCTATTTTGCCTTCACGCACCATTTGTACAACACCAGCAGCGAAACGAGCATCTTTCTGGCCCAACATACCTTGTGAAACAGCACGCTTCTTCAAGACATCGTCTAGACTTCTATTTTATCTTTATCAGCCATATTTTTAGCAAATATTTACTATTAACACAATTTATTTTTGTTGTCTTGAAGAAATTGTTAAACAAAATGAAAACACAAAATTTAATAGGCGTTGGGCATATTCATACAGGTATATGCAACGGCGAATTTGCTGTGCTGCTCTCTGTCAAATACCTCATAAAAAATAATTTTTTATACATAGAGTTTGACAGTAACGTTTCCCATCAGATGGACTGATAATTTCACCTGGATGAATTTTTTGGTATTTTAGTCAGCTGTTTTTGATTACCTTAGAGTAATTTTACACTAACAAAATGCCCGTATATTTTTTTGCAGGCCTTTAGTTATTATGTCTAAGTTAGTAAATTTAATTGAATTGCTACTAATTTTGACTATTTACCTATTTTTTCTGCTTAATTGTTATTTGTTTTTATTGTGGCTGGGGAGCTAATTTCGTGCTTTTGTGATTAGTAATCTGACATTTTTTTTTTCTAATATAATTATATTTTTATAATCATTTTTGGTATATTTTATTTTTTTATATGAATTTATGTACAAATTAAATCTAATAACTTATACCCTGTTCAGACAGATATTTTTAATTGTTTCAATTTAGTGTTAATTGAGCAATGAAAATAAGTGTTCACACATACTCAATTTATCTTACTCAATTAGCATTTGAAAGCTTTAAAAATACGATGTATTTATACCAAATCAAATAATGTATTCTCTTTAGTTTTTTCCTGTTCATAAAATATATTTACAATTATATTTACATATGTACATATAAAAATATGTATTTACTTTATTCAAACATTTTATTAAAATTTCCATCAACCATTTTCCATTTTCTTAGTTTTAATTTTTTGTATATTTAATTGTTTGACATTAGAAATGCCACCTATAGAATTTTCTTCCCACTTAGGTTCTTTATTACTAAGTAATACATATTTATAATTTGGCCTGGAAGGCTTTGTATTGCTGCGTTGAATAAATAAAATAAAAATAACACATGGTACAAGGTGGTCCAAAAGAAGTCATCCGATGATCTTTGGTTCTCATTTTTTTCTAAATGAAAAACTTCGATTCTGTATTTTGATTATATTTATTTGAATCTTTACAATTTTATTGGTCAAGTCGAGAAGATGATATTGGTTAAATGGGCGCCGTCACATTTGATTGCTATACGTGCTCGTTTTATGTAATTTTTCATCACTTTGGGGAGAGCTTGGGGGCTTCCAAGGTCTCGGGCTTGTTCAGATAAACATGGGACTTCATGGTTATAGTGAACGTGGCATCGAATCCCAGCTGAGCCAAAAAAAAAAATTATTTTATATATTTATTATTTTTTCTTTATTTTTTTTTAACATACATACGTAAACTCAATTTATAATTTTACAATGGGATGTTTTTATATACATACATAAATATGTATGTTTTTTATATGTATTTACATACGTATTTCATATTAGACTAGCATTTAACCCGCTACTTCGATAGCGCAGTTCTTACTATTTATTGAATACTCAAGTTCTATTTATAATTATTTAATATTTTTGGTTCAATTTATGAAAATTTGTATCTCTGATTCAATTCACTTAGAAAAATAAAAAGTGGAGGATGAATATTTTTTGGGCATATATTTCCTAACTAAAAGCAAGATCAATGCTACTGAGTTTCAAAAATTAAGATTCATAATTTGCAAAAATTACCCTAAAAATAATATAAGTAATATTTTTGTCTTCACTAAAAACTTCGACTTTGTTTATTATTACGTAATTTTGGTCGTCCATAATATTAGGAGTTAGACCACGGATCAAAAAACACTAATTTTAAGAATCTATGTTTACAAGCGTAAAAATACAAAGAGTACAATAAAAATGCAAAAAGGCTTTTTTTGTGTCTCCAATATCATTTTAATTCTCAACTAGAATGAATAATCCTTTATATCACAATTTTAGCTTTATAAACGTAGAAAATAAAAAAAGTCCCATGGTCATATATGCTAGGTTTTTATTTGTAGATAATTTTTATAATATTAATGTTCAGGATTTAACCATGTAATATATTTTAATTGGCATAATGAGGCTTTATATTACGTTGAATAAATAAATAAATAAATAAATAAAATTCAGAAGAGTACCTTCTTGGTCGCCCATAACATTTTCAGTCTCACCTTGTATCAAGTCACTAATTTCGTAATTCTTGCTTCGCAAACGTTGAAAATACAAAAAGTACCATAAAAATTCAAAAAAAGTACCTTCTCGGTCGCCCATAACATTTTCAGTTTCACCTGGAATCAAAAGTTCTTGATTGTACAATCCTACCTTCATAAACGTATAAAATACAAAAAGTACCATAAAAATTCAATGTTTTGCTATATAAATTATTTCTAGGAAATATTTTTAGTTTAATAAAAATAACTAACTTACTCTTAGGACATTAAAAAATACGTAAAGCTGAATTATAAATTTCTACAATTTGAAAAAAATACTATAAACTTTATCGATGCAAGTACATAATTAAAAAAAAGTACCCGTTAAAGTAGGCGTGGTCCTAGTCTTACATATATATAAAATTCTCGTGTCGCGTTTTTTGTGATTAAACTCCTCCGAAATGGCTCGACCAATTTTTATAAAATTTTGTGTGCATATCGGGTAGGTCTGAGAATTTCACGCCCTCTCAAGTTGGCCAGACTGCTGGACCGATCTTCTTGAAATATTTGTTTTTCTTTTATTATTATGATTCCTTTTTATATGACTTTGGTTTTCGCCTGAATAATATTTTTAATTAATTTTAAATTTACTGGCCGTTTTTGAACAAACTTTTAACACTTTTTTAACGCTTTTAAAAAAAAACTTTCTTACGTCAACAGAAAAAAATTCTTAGGTAAGTAGTAAGTAGCGATTCTTTTCAGTTATATAACATTGTAATAATCAGGGACCGTAATAATTATTCCTTTTTTCATAAAAGTCAGATGACAAATTTTTTTTTTTTTTTTATTTTTTCAAGCAAGAATAAAAGTTATTTTTTGAATTGTATTTTTCGAGCAAAAATAAAAGTTATTTTTTTTTTTAATTTTTATTTTTTCGTTCAAAAATAAACGTTTATTTTTAATTTTTATTTTTTGCTTATTTTTTAACCAAAGTTAATTTGTTTGTTTTAAATCTTTGTATATTTTGTAAAAAGTTAGAAAGAATTAAAAAACATCTTTTTTATATACCTACGTAAAACAAACCGTGTTTTTTTAAATGTGAAAACTCATTATTGACAGAATGCCGTAATTCGGCCTCTGGTCTGGTTCAGATTATTAAAAATAAAAATTCTGCATAGAAACTTTAACTTCAAAGTGTTCAATTCATTAATAAAAAACCGACTGTATTTAATGAAAAATGCAGAACGTCAAATTTTGAAATAAGAACTTGCTGAACAACCACTAGCGTGTTTTGTTTAAAAGATTTAGAGTTTTTTTAACTCTTAATACGTTTTTATGAACACTTTTCTTAAAACTGTGATACTATCAGTAGTTTCTTTATTTAATTAATCATACTATGTATGTAGTAGTAACACTATTTATAAATTCTCTAACTCTATCAATAATATTCGTAAAAAAATGTAATAGGTTTTAAAAAATATTAATACAAAAAAAGTGGGCGTGTCAAAGTAATTTCTGATAATAAACACTATTTATAAATTCTCTAACTCTATCAATAATATTCGTAAAAAATGTAATAAGGATAAGGTGACATGGGTTAAGACTTTTGGGCCGTACAGATCGGCAGGGCCAGATGGTATTTTTCCGGCAATGTTACAGAATATCCAGGGATCATCACTGAATGGGTACATTCCTAGTGGGTGGAGGGAGGTCAGGGTTATTTTTATACCCAAAGCGGGTAGGACTGGTTACTCGAAACCCAAGGATTTCAGACCAATTAGTCTTTCGTCTTTTCTTTTGAAGACCTTGGAAAGACTGATTGATATACATCTGAGGACGAGAATTAATACTGGCATAATTAGCGGTGCTCAACGCGCCTATTTTAAGGGCAGGTCTGTCGTGAGTGCGCTGCATGATGTGGTTGGTTACATAGAGCGGGGGTTGCTGAACAGGGAATACACCCTGGCGGCATTCTTGGATATAGAGGGCGCCTTTAATAATTTGAGAATAGAGGCTATAGGACAGGCACTGGTAGATCTAGGGGTTCAATCATTCTTGGTGGAATGGATAACCCTGATGCTGAGAAGCAGAGTTATTCATTCGGACTGGGGAAACGAACGCCTAAGGAAACTGGTGACCAGAGGAACACCACAGGAAACCCCCTTATGGCTTTGGGCTGTCAACGTTGTGTTAAAGCACTTTGACAGGATAGGACAGAAAGTCGTGGCCTATGCGGATGATGCAGTTATATTGGTATCGGCCAAGTTTCTGCAGACAATCGGCGAAGTCATGCAAGAGGCGTTGGACGATTTGTCATCTTGGGCTACTGATAAGGGTTTGGGAGTCAGTCCGGAAAAGACAGAGTTGGTTCTTTTTACTAGAAGGTACAAGGTGGTAGGATTGAGGCTACCGGTACTAGGAGGTGTAGAGCTTAGACTATCTAATAGTGCTAAGTATTTATTTATTTGGGAGTTTTTCTGGACAGCAAGCTGTCCTGGGGGAGGAACACTCAGGAAAGGCTGAAAAGAGGTCTCAATGCCTACTATGCTTGCAGATCATCGATAGGTAGGAGTTGGGGACTTCGGCCGTCAGTAGTAGGATGGCTTTATACTTCGGTGGTCAGACCAATTCCTACATATGGATGCTGTGTTTGGTGGGAGGCATTGGGGCTGGCTAGTCTAAGGCTCAGAGGTGTGTTTTGATCGGCATGACAGGTGCCATGAAAAGTACTTCTCAGGCAGCCCTGGATGTTATTCTTCACTTTCTGCCTATTGAGCAGTATGTAAGGGGAATGGCAGCCAGGAGCATTCTTAGACTGAGGGAGTTAGGGTTGTTGGGGAATTTCAGGCAGGGTCATTCACGGATCTTGGGTGAAATTAGTGGGGGGGTTATTACCTGGGCTTGCCCGGCTCCACGGATTATGTGGGTGCTAGGATCGATTTTTGGAGTCTGCCAAGAGTGGTCATGCCAGTAAGAGAGGACTGGGTAGGCAAGAGCAGACTGTTTAGTGGCGTTGCTGTCTTTACTGATGGCTCGAAGATAGGGGGCACTAGTGCTGGGGTCTTATTGAGGATCTGAATATCAGAAAATCATTCAGACTTCATGACGACTGTAGTGTGTTTCAAGCGGAGGTTCTAGGGATCATGAGGGCCGTAGAACTGGTTAGGGGTAACATCGTTACTGGCTCGGAGGTCACTATACATGTGGATAGCCAGGCGGCTCTTAGTGCCATGAGGGGTTATCATGTGAATTCCGGGCTGGTCGATGACTGTAGAAGAGCTCTACGAGAGATTTTAATGGAATACAGGTTGAGGTTATGCTGGGTGTCGGGTCACCCCAACATTATCGGCAATGAGATGGCTGATGAGTTGGCGAGACTGGACTTGGAAATAGTGGATCCTGATAGGGTGGAGGCGGTTAGGCCTCCTTTGGGTTTCTATTTTGGTAGGATCAGGGAATGGGTTCTGAGCGAGACTAATCGAGACTAGAGTAATTGAACGGACTGCAGAGTATCAAGGACGCTGTGGCCGATACTCAGTAAATCTGATTCGGATTTGCTTCTGGTCAGGATGACGGTAAGAATGGGGCGGAGCCTCTCGGATTTGTGCAGGCTGTGCGAGGATCTAGAGGTGTTGAGAGATGGCTAGGTAGCAGATTTCTTGGCGAATTAGGTGATGTCTCGAGAATCTGATAGGATTTGTATAGGAATGACCTGGCCGGGAATGGGTCGTTTGAAGGGTCTTGGCTCTTTTTTGGCATCAGTTTGTTGTACACTTCTCCTTTTTCTGTCTTTCTTCCATTCTCTTCTTTCGTGTTTTAATTCTAATTTCTTATCTCTTTATTACTTTTAAGGCGTCACAATGGACCGGTTTGGTCTCAGGGTGAGGGTTGCTTCACACCGGCCTTACTTACCTACCTGATGGGGTGCAATAACGCCTTACGAAATAAGGCCTATAAGGCTTTATTTTTCAATGGAAAGTGAAATAAGGCCTTTATTTCCAAAAAGGTTTTATTGCACTTTGAAAGTAAAATAAAGCCGTAAAGGTCTTATTTCACTTAAATTTCTTTTTAAATGAAGCAATAAAATTTCTTATTCTTATATTTTATTGAACAATTATAAAAAAAATTCATATTGACAAAAATTAATAGAACATTAATAATTAATCCCACTTCTGGAAACGAAATAAATCCCACCAAAATGAAAAAAAAATCACTTTAATCATTACACATTTTTGCATAAAAGCATACACAAATATTAATTTAACTGCAACAATATTGAAAATCTTTGCTTTATAAAGTTTTTCTGCGTGGCGGCCGCTCTTAGGGGTTTCCCCTCCATAGGACGCGGCAGGTGGCTTCGCTGAATAAAGTTTCCCTGCGCGCGTCACACTACGGAAGATAATGAGACGCGCGCAGGAAAACTGTATTCAGCGAAGCCACCTGCCGCGTCCTATGGAGAAGAAAACCCCTAAGATAGGCCGCAGGCCGCCACGCAGTAAAACTGTATTAAGTGAAGATTTAGATGGCTTTTTCCTACGTAGTGCATAAAGTCCATGAACATTATGTCACTATTTGTGTGTCACAATGTTCATGGACATTCAACATGCCACCGAAAATATAAACTTACATGTTCATTATGAGCAATATGTATTATTAGCAGTTGTTTAAAGATATTGGATTGTTGTTATCAACAACAACAAAAAACAATAAATTGAACAGTGTAACAAAAGAATTAAAAAAATAAAATAAAGGCTTTATTGCACCATTGGCTAAATTTCAATAAAGGCCTTATGTCAAAGTGCAATAAAGCCCTTTCCGCAATAAAGACCTTATTTATTTATTAATTTCAATACAAAGAAAGCTATGATAAACAACAATTCAATTATATAAACAAAACTATTCAAGTAAACAAGTTAATAAGTGGCTCCCCAGCCATATGAACATTGGAAAAATTATTAATAATAAAAAAAGCAGAAAAGAAAAGAAGTAAGAATAGTATATTTAACCTACAATTCAAGGCAAAGTACTGTTAAAATAAGAAAGAATCTCGAGTTTATACGTTAAAAATTAATACGAAAACAGTTTAAGGCTACTAGGCAGAAAGTTCCAAGCTTTATAAACACGCACTAAAAAAGAACGATCAAAGATAGAGAGATGTCTTAAAGGCACCTCAATTTAAATATATTACGCGTAGAATACATAAAATAAAATTCATTAACCAGAATAACCGGTTGTTGAAACTTAATAATTTTATAAAAATGAAGCAATATACGAAATTTCAGATAATCATTAAATTTACATTTTAAAAATGTTGAAACAAGTTCTCTAACAAGTTTCTCAATTGGAAGTGAAATAAATCCTTAAAGGCCTTATTTCGTAAGGCGTTATTGCACCCCATCTACCTACCTACGATAAAACGTTATATCGGAGGTGGGCATAAAATTGGGCGCGTCAACTTAATTTTCCGTTATAACAAATTTATTGACCAAAAAACAATGCATGCAAAAATACAGAATCGTATTTTCAATTTCGTTAAATTTTATTACGTTTTTAATAGACCAAAATGACACTACCGTATAATTTTCGTACATTTTGATATATAACTGCTTTTGTAATGTATGGACTTAATCAATTTTCGGGGAAACATACTCAAGAAATTTTATCTTTGCGTTGTTGCGTGAAGACACTTTTTACAACCTTTTGCATTACTACAACAAACTATTCTGTTCGAGCTCTATCGTGCAAATCATCGTAGATGATCCTAAAATTAAATTAGGACTCAGATAAAACTTTTTTGGTCTAAAATTTATATTTCGATGTGGTAGAAATTAAATTAACCTACACCATTTTTTGATAGTGGATATAAAAAACATAAAGAATATACAACATACACTTGTTTATAAAGATTTTAAGGTTTTCTAAAAATTTATTCATCGCAGTTCGGAACAATTCTTTTTTTTTTTATTTGGCATCTTTAATAATGGGAGAATTGCTTATTATGTATGGCCTTTGACAGCTGAAGTCTAAAATTAATAAAAAAAAAAAAATAAGTTAACGAATTAAGATTACATGATGAATAAATATCCCTTGGATGCTTCTCTGTACTTTACATAAGATATCATTTATGAATAATTATATTTTTGTTCTGTATTTCAGTTTTAAAATTATGGTTAACGTAACTGTAATTAACCAAAAGTTGGTATCAAAAGAAAACAATAATAAAAAACTTTCGATTTTAAAAAATGCCGAATTTTTAATATGTAAAAAATTTCAACAAAGTGTATTTCATTTGTAATAAAAAAAAACTTTATTTACTCAGCATCTTCATCTTCATCATCGTTAGAGCTGATTCTGAAGTAACGTAGTTCATAAGAATCTTTATCATTGGCGACAACACGGATCCAATCACGTAAACTGTTTTTCTTTAAATATTTTTTTGTCAAGTACTTTAGGTATGCCTTAGAGAAATGAACATCAGAGTTGACGTACAGCTTCATCTTGACACGTTCGAAAGAGACATTATTGCCCAAGTTGTTAACTTTACCATTAACCTTCATGCGGGCCTTGACGTATTTTTCCTATATAATAAATGAAATGCCAATTTAAGAAAATAGAATTAACCAATAGTTTTACAAACAAAAAAAAAATCTTTATTATGGCTCTTAAGGGTCAATTCTCGTTGTGAAATGAAACGTTTTCCGCATATGGTGTCAACATACCTTTTAATGTACAAAAACTTTTCTTTTCACAGAACAAGATTTGAGCCAAGATAGTATACTTTCCATTCGTGAAACTGTTACGAAGTTCTTTTGCAGTAAAAGATGTGATGCGAAAATACTTTTCGTTTCTAAGTTTCACAGAACGAGAATTGAGACGCAGATGTAATTTATATTTTATCTCTTTTGTTGTTAAGCTTTTAAATCAAGATCAAACTTAAAAACCAAATATAAAAAGAGTGTGTTTTTGTTATGCCACTGAGTACACTGTTGTCAGAGCGAAAAGAATCACTCTCTGTCAACAAATCAGTAGTGGCCAACGTTTACTTTCAGACGACCAAACTGGGTCGAGTTGACATTAAAAATAGGGGAAGCAACAACTATAAGGTTTGGCATTTAATAACCGATGCCAACATTTTTTTTACTATATATACATATCGATGACTTGACATAAAAAGGTCATATTTTCTATAAACTGAATAAAACTTGATAAGAATAAAATTAGTTCCGACTATATGTGGCTAAATTTCCATTTTTTAAACCATTGCTTGCAAATTTTTTTGTGGTGACGTGTTTGTTAGTAGACTGAGGAAAATCAAAATACGTTCTTATTATGTTAAGTCATTGATATCGACTCTAATAAAAAAAAAAAAAAGATACAAAGAATAAAAAATAAAATACTTTTTGAAAAGACACCTACCCTGTCAGTATACCACGTTTTGTATTTTCATTAACATGTTTCTTGTTGACTTTCTTTGACAACAAACTCCTTTTAGAAAAGGATTAATTTAAATAATAAAATCACACATTTAACGTGAAGACTTAGCTTTGCTATTGGTAAGTGGATACCTGCAGCGTCCAACTTGGAAATACACTTTGGCAGGGCGCACTATGCGTCTTGGCTTGAGCACTTACGGTTGCAAGTGTACACAACCCAGGGCCCACCACTTGGCGGTTTACATAGCACGTCTTGATGTAGTTCACAGACGGTTGCACCACTGGTCAGACCAGGTTCTGACAGTCAGAGGCTACCCCGTTGCGCTACATCCAGAGCCCCTTTTCGGGAATTTTAAAATAGGAAATTTAAAATGCAAGAAATTTTTTTATGAAATAGAAAATTAAAAAGTAGCAAAGCTTAGTAGATGAACTGGCTGTTTATGGCAAATAATTTTCACTTTTAAGGTATATATATGTATATCGCTCACCGGATGCAATAATCACACTATTCAAAATTGTTATAACCAATAAAGGTACATTTAAACAAAACCTAAATTTTAACATTACACCCAGTTAGTGACTACGATATTTTTCATTTGTACGTAGTTTGATTCCTAAATATTTAAGTAAATAATACTTACGAAGTCGGCAACGTCCAAAATATTATCTTCAGCAATATTGGTGCAATCGATTGCGTAACGCAAGGATACCTTCTTCTTCTTTAGACCCTTGCCCCGCAAAATAGCCTTCTTACCTACTTTACCAGTGGCAACAGCTGCCTTTTTGGGTTTAGCAGCAGCAGGTTTAGTTACAATCACTTTTGCGGTCTTCTCAGCGGCTGGTTTTTCTGTCTTGGCTGCTTCCAACTTTTTGGTTGGAAGAACAGCAGCGGCGACAGGCTTAGCAGGGGCCTTAGCATCCTTTTTGGGAGCTTCCTTTGCTGGAGGAGGAGCGGCAGCCTTAGCTTCCTTTTTAGCAGGTGCAGCAGCTTTAACGTCTTTCTTTACTGGAGCAGCTTTTGTGGCGGCAGCCTTCACATCTTTAGCAACTTCTGGAACCTTTTTAGCTGTAGCAGCTACTTTAGCAGTTTCAGGTTTAGACTTTTCAACTTTACCTTTAGCTGCAGTAGGCTTTGATGCTTCTGCCTTTTTGGTCGCTGCAGGTTTCTCACCCTTTTGACTTTTAGGCTTAAAATATAAAAACAAATTTCATCCACTATTTTCTATGCAATCTCTTAAAATTTTTTGACAATTTGATATACACTTCAATACAATTAGTTTAGCGTTATACTTTGTAATAAAAATTTTCAATAAGACCAATAAATTTTATATAAAAAAAATAAATTTTATGATGACTTACGGCCGGTGCCATGTTTAATCGCAAAAAACACGAAGAAAAAGAACTCTATAAACTACTGTCAAATCAAAAATCACATTTCGATACTCGTTGCAAACTCGAGACTCGTTAGGAAGTGTTTGGTATTGAAATTATTTAATTATTTTAATTTTATTCTGGCATTACACGGTGCGTCTACCTTCGCTTAGAAAATAAAGTAAATATTTTGATCTATATACATATTTCCATATATAAATTAAAATTATTTAAATAATAAATTTTAATTCTATTATTAAAAATCTTAAACATTTTTAAACGATTTTTATTAGCTCTTAAAGTTTATATTAACGCTGTGTCTTCACGTAGCAATTTTTTATTTCAAATCATAATCAAAAATGTCGACAGAATAACGGCACTTTATTGCTAAAGTATATCTATTTTTATGGGGTGAAGCAAGGTATATTAACTAAGGTAGACGCACCGTATATTTTGTTGCTACAAACAACTTCTTAAATGTCAAAATAAAACCTAAAACAGCTGATAAAAGTAGTGCAAAATGTTAGTAAGTAAAAAATATTTTTGATACATACAACTCTCCTAAAAATAGTTATGTAAACGAACAAAAAAAGGTAAACAAATTTTGACATTTGAGAAGAGAAATGTATAAACAAAACAATGATCAGCTGTGGACTTGACTCTACCTGGAGTAAATGTACCTTGGCGTGAAGAAAACGATACAAGTAATTTATTTATAAAATTTAATATTTTTGTTTCCACTTTTATGTTTTTTTTTTAATATCTTACTCTAAATTATTATCAGGTAAGATTATTTTAGTTTAATTTGTTTTTGCAAAGAAAAACAAAATATTCAAAGAAAATGAAACACTTTTGACATCTTATTGCGGCAATAATTGATTAAGTAATCAGCAAAGCAATAAACGCACATTAAATTGCTATATATGGAAATTTGCGGAGTACACTCCGCAATTTCTATAGACAATTGAGGCAATAAATATTACTAAGTGGAGGCCTCCGAAAAATTATATTCTCCTTACACTGAAAAAAATATTTAATTTTTTTCCCTAAAAAAAGTAGAAAAAGTAAAAATTATTTGTAAAAAAATGCTAACTATCAATTAAAACTTTTATTATATTTATGTGTTAATATAAAAAAAGTTCTAAATCTAGCACTAAACGTGCATAAATGGGCACAATGCTTCAGACCAAGGCTTAAGGCAGAATAAGTTTGTACGTACTGTGCTGTTATGAATCTGTTTTGTTTCTGTTCAATTGAAAATCTGTTTGTTGTTATTTTTTTGTTCTGTTCTGTTGCGGACAAATCTGTAAGAAATATAATTCAACGTTAAGTGGGGACCATTAAGAGAGAATCAGCAGATATTAAAGTGCCTATTTTTTAAAGTGGCAGCGATAGAGAGACTCTTTTTGCTTATAGATGAAATCTGACACTACAAACTTCTTTTTTTAAATATGGAATTTGACGAGAGAAAATTATACATCAAATATAATAAGATTGTTTTGGTAAGATTACCTAGAATATTAAGGTAGATGAGTTTTTACAGAAGAAGTAACCACAAAAATAAAACAAAAGAATGGCAGATCACAGAACGACAACAGAAAGTAAAAACTACTGCATATCATCAGCGAATTTGCTTTGATGTTCTCTGTCATATACCTTTTATAAGTAAATAAACAACAACTGCTGTAATCATTCAAAATAATTTAGGTTTATTGAGGGCTTCTTTGACAAATTTCTACACAACATCTGTCATATAAGCCTTTAATAAAACTAAAATATTGTTTATAAATACGACAGAAATTGTTTACACATGGATTTTTAAAGAAGCGTTTCCCAACTGCTGGGCTGATCATTTTTCCTGCTTCGCCCTGCTTCAAACTAAATCAAATCTGGTTACTTTTTATATTTACAAATAAAAACCGTTAAAAACTGACCAAACTGGCAACCTTGCACAACACGTGTATTTATTTATGCCGAGAAATGTCATATTCGTACATTATTAGTTTGTGTCGTAAACAAATGTTTCTTATTTCATAAACATTTTAATATTTTACAAAAATGGGTGGTTCGCATAAAAAGAAATTACGTGCCGAAAAAGCTAAAATAAAGCTGAAAGGTGCTAAATTGCCCAAAGGAATAAATGTAACTAAAACTGAATTCAAAGTGCGCAAAATTACAATTCGTGAACAACTTAAAGAAAATCATTATGCGGCTGATGGTCTAGAACAGGTTAACCTTAAAGAAACGTTATTGAAACTTAAACACCACAATTTAAGCTTTCGCATTGAAGCGCTAAGACATATACGAGATGCTATTAGTAATAAAAATCCGGACTTGGTGTCATCCTTTTACGAAGTCATTCAAGGTGTAGCAGCTTTATCGCTAGATGTGGAACGAGATGCCAGAAGGGAATCTTTCAAAACACTAAGCAATTTATTAGGTAATTTCTCAGTGGATGCTATATCACCATTTTTTCACATTATTTCATCGTATTTACGTTGTGCTATGTCACATATACAAGCGACTATACAAGATGATGCTTTAACGATGTTGGATGTGTTACTGCAACATGTTCCCAATTTAGTAGCAGTTCACAGTTCAAAAATATTTCAAAATTTCTTGGAAATGATTTCAGTAGTTAGAGCCGATGGTGACAAGGCCGGACGTATGTTAACTGTCAATATGGGAAAAAGCCAGACAACGATTAAATGGCGCTCAAAGGTTCTGTTACGTCTTCAACACATGTTACAAACTTTAGCTGATCACAAACGAAACGATCATAAAAATTCAACCAAGAATAAAAATAGCAGTAATATCTTGGTAACTTTTAGTAGAAAAACTGAACAACACTATGGTGTCAAGCGGCGTTTTGCACAAAACCAAATATGTGACTTATCGCCGATTTTTAACCGTTCAATAGGTAGTTCTATGCTGTCTGAAGAAATTAGTGGCAACGATGAATCGAAGCAGTTGCATTCATATGTGGAACATTTGATGCCGCTGCTTTTAGAGTCTTGGTTGGAAGTTAGACCTCAACACAATTCTGGATCTGGCAATATCGAAACGTTGCTTACACTAGATGCTGCAACAACTTTAAAAATTATTTTGGAAATAATTGAGAATTTATGGTCTCTTGTAGAAATATATGAACAACAAATGAACAATCATGATTTGAGCACATGGTTTCAATATCAGTATGCGGACATTTTTGCTGCTAACTTTATGCAAGATTCCTATCCCTACCAGCAAAAGATATTTGAAGAGAGTAAGTCGTATCATTTAGTCATTAATATTAGTAACGATATAATGAATAAATATGTAAGAGTATTCGGCTGTGCCGAATTTTTGATTCCCACCATCAATTTTGTGTAGTTTTTGAGCACAAAAATTATTTTTTTGTTATTTACAGTAATCACTAGGGAATAATATCTTTGTACTAAAATATGTATAACTTTTTTTGTGTAACATTGTTTGGTTATTATTTCTTAAATTTAGTCTTATAATGAAACTTAAGTGTTTTTATATTAGGAGTAATACTACTCAATCCTTTTAATCACAATGTTGTGTTTTTACGGAACAGAGGAGCTTAATTTGGCAGTCAGAGGTAGTTTAAATATATAAGTTTTGTATGGTCTTATCACCTCCGACTTTTAAAATAATGTAATTAATGTTTCAATTTAACTTATGTAATCCATTAAAGATTTCTTTATAATTATTATTTGTTAATTTCAATTCCGTATTATAAAGCAACAAAGGTCAATTATAATATATTACAAAGTTAAAAAATGCTTAAGCATAGCCCTTGAATGAAAATGTAATATACGAAATTCTTGTGTCGTGGCGAAATGGCTCGTCCGATTTTCACAAAATTTTGTGTGCATATTGGGTAGGTCTGAGAATCGGTCAACATCAATTTGTATACCACTAAACGACACGCCTTTTTTCACTCCCCTTTATGTAGGTCATACTGCTAGACAGATCTTTTTGAAATTTTCACATAATATAATTAAGACTCTGGTATGATTAACAGGATACTTTTTTACCACGCCAACTTTAACGCAGTTATATATGTATGTAGAAAATAAAAAGCAAAACAAAAAAGTAAAGGAAATACCTATAAATAACAATGTTTTTAAGAACTAAACTGCAATTCAAGAAATTATAAAATAAACAAAAAAGTGCATACATTGCAGTAAAAAAACAACAAATAGCAGTGAAAAACAAAAAAAAAAAAAAAAAACAAGTTGTTTTTATTGAACTAAAAAAATATTTCCTAGAAATAATTTATTAGGCAAAACAACGTTTGCCGGACCAGCTATTAAATTTATATATACTATACGTTTTTTTACATATTCAATAATAAAAAGCTTATTTATTTGCTCCCCCAGCACAAAAACGTAAGGGTCATATATTAAGGTAATCTAAAAAGTAATAAAAACATAGTCCAGTTAGGGAAGCTCATCACCACGGTTAAAAAAAAGAGAGCAGCAAAAGTACTCGTAAGTTTTAATTTGAAAACGTTATTAGGATGCGAAATTCTAATGGTAAGCAATTCCATTATTTTTCCGAGATTTTTTGTCCATATAGATAATATGAATTTAAATATGCGAAATTTCATTCTATATTTATTCCGTAATATAAAGCCTTTGTGGCCAAAATAACAATATTACATAGTAATAAAGCCTGAGATTTAAAAGTATTATATTTTATTATATTATATTAACAAAGATAAGAAATAAAGAATCAAATAAACATATAATAGTTAATACTATAATAATTATTATAGTAGATTGAGGGCTCCCCTGCCATAAAAACAACAAGTAAGAGCGCTATATTCGGCCGTGCCGAATCTTATATACCCTTCACAACGTGTAGTCATGCAATAACAGTAGTTTTTATCACCATTCATCCCATATGAAATACGTACATACATATAAAAAACATCCCATTGTAAAATTATAAATTTACGTATGTATGTTAAAAAAAAATAAAAAAAAAAAAATTTAAAAAAATTTAAAAAAAAATTTAAAAAAAAAATTTTAAAAAAAATTTTAAAAAAAAATAATTAAAATATATATTTTGAATATAAAACAAAAATAAATAAATAAAAAAAAAATTAAAAAAAAATATATAAAAAAAAAATGAAAAAAAAAATAATAATAAAAATATATATAAGACATTAAATAAAAAATAAAAAAATTATAAAAAAAATTAAAAAAAAAATATAAAAAAAATAAAAAAAAAAATTGTTTGGCTCAGCTGGGATCTACGTTTTCTCTAACCAGTATACACGTTTGTATGTATGTATGTTGTTGTTGTAATGTTGTTTTTGTAAAAAAAAAAACGAGGTTGTCGTGGGTTTTTGCTCATATCGCAGTTGTTTATGTACCAATGTTTCTGATTTTCAATACCGATCTACTCCCGAATATTTCTGATATTTAAATACCTCACCCGGGTCCAAGCGATGTCGGGGGGCTTCAAAAAAATGATTTCAACATACACACGGACAGACTGACAGAGCTTAATCGACTCCCCTATTCATAAGCTTTCAGAAAAAATATACTTTATACTTATCGAAAATAAAAATTGTAAAATTTCACACGGAATGACAAACCTATATATACCCTTTTTCACTGTGTGAAGGGTATAAAAATAAATTTACGTACATATATAGTTTAATTAAAATAATTAAAAAAAGGAAAAAGTAAAGAGTAATAGAGCATACATTATTGAAATTTAAAATATATAATATGTATTAACGTATACTACGTACTCAATGGGAAAAATACATAAAAATAGATATGTATTTAGTTTAGTTTTTTTTTTCATAGTGCATCGTATTTTGCTACTAATCTCCCAATGGCAAATTCATTCATCTCATATAAAATACGTACATACTTAAAAAACATACATATATAAAAATAACATCCCATTGTAAAAAAATAAATTTACGTACATATATAGTTTAATTAAAATAATTAAAAAAAGGAAAAAGTAAAGAGTAATAGAGCATACATTATTGAAATTTAAAATATATAATATGTATTAACGTATACTACGTACTCAATGGGAAAAATACATAAAAATAGATATGTATTTAGTTTAGTTTTTTTTTTCATAGTGCATCGTATTTTGCTAGTCATGATATTTCATATTCTACTCATATTGACCATGAAACATTGAAATGTAAAAAAAAAAAATTAAGCAAACACTTAATGGTATCGAACTGCGTACCACCAGCTTCATAGTTCAGTGGTGTACCCACTGCACTACCATCCTATAAATATTTATATAACTTAAATATACAAAAGTACTTGCAACCTATATGAGGTTCATACAAAATAAAAATCATATACATACATACATACATTTAAGTATTAGCAATATGTTTGAATGAATATTCGTATGTAGGTTTTTTACACGCACACACATGCTACGTTGAATCAAGGTTATAGCTGTTGTTACTTTGTTATCTCTAGCAGCGAAAGCCGCGGTGACATTTTGTTTTCTTTAAATATTGTGAGCAGAGTTACCAGAGGAAGATTGAAAAATATTGTGAGCAGAGTTACCAGAGGAAGATTGAAAAAATCTATTATTTTCCTTAAGAGTTGTTACATTTAGCATAAGGTATTACATTTAAAAATATTTTTTAATGCAAATAAATAAATGTAATTTATATGGACATTTGTATGAATGTATCTAGGTATTTATGTAAAAAAAATTAATTTTTACACAACAACGAAGTTGAAGTTTATTGATGTAACCGCTAATCTCCCAACGGCATGTAATTTCTTGCACTTGTTTGCAAGTTTAATTAAAAAAATTAAGAAGAAGTAAAGGTGTAGTCATGCAATAACAATAGTTTGTAACACCATTCATCTCATATAAAATACGTACATACTTAAAAAACATACATATATGAAAATAACATCCCATTGTAAAAAAATAAATTTACGTACATATATAGTTTAATTAAAATAATTAAAAAAAGGAAAAAGTAAAGAGTAATAGAGCATACATTATTGAAATTTAAAATATATAATATGTGTTAACGTATACTACGTACTCAATGGGAAAAATACATAAAAATAGATATGTATTTAGTTTAGTTTTTTTTTTCATAGTGCATCGTATTTTGCTACTAATCTCCCAATGGCAAATTCATTCATCTCATATAAAATACGTACATACTTAAAAAACATACATATATAAAAAAAATAACATCCCATTGTAAAAAAAAAATAAATTTACGTACATATATAAGTAAAGAGTAATAGAGCATACATTATTGAAATTTAAAATATATAATATGTATTAACGTATACTACGTACTCAATGGGAAAAATACATAAAAATAGATATGTATTTAGTTTAGTTTTTTTTTTCATAGTGCATCGTATTTTGCTACTAATCTCCCAATGGCAAATTCATTCATCTCATATAAAATACGTACATACTTAAAAAACATACATATATAAAAATAACATCCCATTGTAAAAAAATAAATTTACGTACATATATAGTTTAATTAAAATAATTAAAAAAAGGAAAAAGTAAAGAGTAATAGAGCATACATTATTGAAATTTAAAATATATAATATGTATTAACGTATACTACGTACTCAATGGGAAAAATACATAAAAATAGATATGTATTTAGTTTAGTTTTTTTTTTCATAGTGCATCGTATTTTGCTAGTCATGATATTTCATATTCTACTCATATTGACCATGAAACATTGAAATGTAAAAAAAAAAAATTAAGCAAACACTTAATGGTATCGAACTGCGTACCACCAGCTTCATAGTTCAGTGGTGTACCCACTGCACTACCATCCTATAAATATTTATATAACTTAAATATACAAAAGTACTTGCAACCTATATGAGGTTCATACAAAATAAAAATCATATACATACATACATACATTTAAGTATTAGCAATATGTTTGAATGAATATTCGTATGTAGGTTTTTTACACGCACACACATGCTACGTTGAATCAAGGTTATAGCTGTTGTTACTTTGTTATCTCTAGCAGCGAAAGCCGCGGTGACATTTTGTTTTCTTTAAATATTGTGAGCAGAGTTACCAGAGGAAGATTGAAAAATATTGTGAGCAGAGTTACCAGAGGAAGATTGAAAAAATCTATTATTTTCCTTAAGAGTTGTTACATTTAGCATAAGGTATTACATTTAAAAATATTTTTTAATGCAAATAAATAAATGTAATTTATATGGACATTTGTATGAATGTATCTAGGTATTTATGTGAAAAAAATTAATTTTTACACAACAACGAAGTTGAAGTTCATTGATGTAACCGCTATTCTCCCAACGGCATGTAGGTAATTTCTTGCATTTGTTTGCAAGTTTAATTAAAAAAATTAAGAAGAAGTAAAGGTGTAGTAAGGTATTGCATTTAAAATTATTTCTTAATGGAAATAAATAAATGTAATTTATATGGACATTTGTATGAATGTATCTAGGTATTTATGTGAAAAAAATTAATTTTTACACTACAACGAATTTGAAGTTTATTGATGTAACCGCTAATCTCCCAACGGCATGTAATTTCTTGCACTTGTTTGCAAGTTTAATTAAAAATATATAAAAATAACATCCCATTGTAAAAAAAAAATAAATTTACGTACATATATAAGTAAAGAGTAATAGAGCATACATTATTGAAATTTAAAATATATAATATGTATTAACGTATACTACGTACTCAATGGGAAAAATACATAAAAATAGATATGTATTTAGTTTAGTTTTTTTTTTCATAGTGCATCGTATTTTGCTAGTAATCTCCCAATGGCAAATTCATTCATCTCATATAAAATACGTACATACTTAAAAAACATACATATATAAAAATAACATCCCATTGTAAAAAAATAAATTTACGTACATATATAGTTTAATTAAAATAATTAAAAAAAGGAAAAAGTAAAGAGTAATAGAGCATACATTATTGAAATTTAAAATATATAATATGTATTAACGTATACTACGTACTCAATGGGAAAAATACATAAAAATAGATATGTATTTAGTTTAGTTTTTTTTTTTCATAGTGCATCGTATTTTGCTAGTCATGATATTTCATATTCTACTCATATTGACCATGAAACATTGAAATGTAAAAAAAAAAAATTAAGCAAACACTTAATGGTATCGAACTGCGTACCACCAGCTTCATAGTTCAGTGGTGTACCCACTGCACTACCATCCTATAAATATTTATATAACTTAAATATACAAAAGTACTTGCAACCTATATGAGGTTCATACAAAATAAAAATCATATACATACATACATACATTTAAGTATTAGCAATATGTTTGAATGAATATTCGTATGTAGGTTTTTTACACGCACACACATGCTACGTTGAATCAAGGTTATAGCTGTTGTTACTTTGTTATCTCTAGCAGCGAAAGCCGCGGTGACATTTTGTTTTCTTTAAATATTGTGAGCAGAGTTACCAGAGGAAGATTGAAAAATATTGTGAGCAGAGTTACCAGAGGAAGATTGAAAAATTCTATTATTTTCCTTAAGAGTTGTTACATTTAGCATAAGGTATTACATTTAAAAATATTTTTTAATGCAAATAAATAAATGTAATTTATATGGACATTTGTATGAATGTATCTAGGTATTTATGTGAAAAAAATTAATTTTTACACAACAACGAAGTTGAAGTTCATTGATGTAACCGCTATTCTCCCAACGGCATGTAGGTAATTTCTTGCATTTGTTTGCAAGTTTAATTAAAAAAATTAAGAAGAAGTAAAGGTGTAGTAAGGTATTGCATTTAAAATTATTTCTTAATGGAAATAAATAAATGTAATTTATATGGACATTTGTATGAATGTATCTAGGTATTTATGTGAAAAAAATTAATTTTTACACTACAACGAATTTGAAGTTTATTGATGTAACCGCTAATCTCCCAACGGCATGTAATTTCTTGCACTTGTTTGCAAGTTTAATTAAAAATATATAAAAATAACATCCCATTGTAAAAAAAAAATAAATTTACGTACATATATAAGTAAAGAGTAATAGAGCATACATTATTGAAATTTAAAATATATAATATGTATTAACGTATACTACGTACTCAATGGGAAAAATACATAAAAATAGATATGTATTTAGTTTAGTTTTTTTTTTCATAGTGCATCGTATTTTGCTACTAATCTCCCAATGGCAAATTCATTCATCTCATATAAAATACGTACATACTTAAAAAACATACATATATAAAAATAACATCCCATTGTAAAAAAATAAATTTACGTACATATATAGTTTAATTAAAATAATTAAAAAAAGGAAAAAGTAAAGAGTAATAGAGCATACATTATTGAAATTTAAAATATATAATATGTATTAACGTATACTACGTACTCAATGGGAAAAATACATAAAAATAGATATGTATTTAGTTTAGTTTTTTTTTTCATAGTGCATCGTATTTTGCTAGTCATGATATTTCATATTCTACTCATATTGACCATGAAACATTGAAATGTAAAAAAAAAAAATTAAGCAAACACTTAATGGTATCGAACTGCGTACCACCAGCTTCATAGTTCAGTGGTGTACCCACTGCACTACCATCCTATAAATATTTATATAACTTAAATATACAAAAGTACTTGCAACCTATATGAGGTTCATACAAAATAAAAATCATATACATACATACATACATTTAAGTATTAGCAATATGTTTGAATGAATATTCGTATGTAGGTTTTTTACACGCACACACATGCTACGTTGAATCAAGGTTATAGCTGTTGTTACTTTGTTATCTCTAGCAGCGAAAGCCGCGGTGACATTTTGTTTTCTTTAAATATTGTGAGCAGAGTTACCAGAGGAAGATTGAAAAATATTGTGAGCAGAGTTACCAGAGGAAGATTGAAAAAATCTATTATTTTCCTTAAGAGTTGTTACATTTAGCATAAGGTATTACATTTAAAAATATTTTTTAATGCAAATAAATAAATGTAATTTATATGGACATTTGTATGAATGTATCTAGGTATTTATGTGAAAAAAATTAATTTTTACACAACAACGAAGTTGAAGTTCATTGATGTAACCGCTATTCTCCCAACGGCATGTAGGTAATTTCTTGCATTTGTTTGCAAGTTTAATTAAAAAAATTAAGAAGAAGTAAAGGTGTAGTAAGGTATTGCATTTAAAATTATTTCTTAATGGAAATAAATAAATGTAATTTATATGGACATTTGTATGAATGTATCTAGGTATTTATGTGAAAAAAATTAATTTTTACACTACAACGAATTTGAAGTTTATTGATGTAACCGCTAATCTCCCAACGGCATGTAATTTCTTGCACTTGTTTGCAAGTTTAATTAAAAAAATTAAGAAGAAGTAAAGGTGTAGTCATGCAATAACAATAGTTTGTAACACCATTCATCTCATATAAAATACGTACATACTTAAAAAACATACATATTGAAAATAACATCCCATTGTAAAAAAATAAATTTACGTACATATATAGTTTAATTAAAATAATTAAAAAAAGGAAAAAGTAAAGAGTAATAGAGCATACATTATTGAAATTTAAAATATATAATATGTGTTAACGTATACTACGTACTCAATGGGAAAAATACATAAAAATAGATATGTATTTAGTTTAGTTTTTTTTTTCATAGTGCATCGTATTTTGCTACTAATCTCCCAATGGCAAATTCATTCATCTCATATAAAATACGTACATACTTAAAAAACATACATATATAAAAATAACATCCCATTGTAAAAAAAAAATAAATTTACGTACATATATAGTTTAATTAAAATAATTAAAAAAATAATTAAAAAAAGGAAAAAGTAAAGAGTAATAGAGCATACATTATTGAAATTTAAAATATATAATATGTATTAACGTATACTACGTACTCAATGGGAAAAATACATAAAAATAGATATGTATTTAGTTTAGTTTTTTTTTCATAGTGCATCGTATTTTGCTAGTCATGATATTTCATATTCTACTCATATTGACCATGAAACATTGAAATGTAAAAAAAAAAAATTAAGCAAACACTTAATGGTATCGAACTGCGTACCACCAGCTTCATAGTTCAGTGGTGTACCCACTGCACTACCATCCTATAAATATTTATATAACTTAAATATACAAAAGTGCTTGCAACCTATATGAGGTTCATACAAAATAAAAATCATATACATACATACATACATACATTTAAGTATTAGCAATATGTTTGAATGAATATTCGTATGTAGGTTTTTTACACACGCACACATGCTACGTTGATCAAGGTTATAGCTGTTGTTACTTTGTTATCTCTAGCAGCGAAAGCCGCGGTGACATTTTGTTTTCTTTAAATAAATGCGTACATACATACATACATACCTACTATATGTTTCATTATTATTCTTTATAATAAAGTATTTTATCCGCTCAAAAACGTACCATTGTAAAAAAAATTATAAATTGAGTTTTTGAATGTAAGTACGTATAAAAAATAAAATAACACAAAAAAAAATGAAAAAAATAAAAAAAAAAAAAATTTTTTGTCTCAACTGGGATTCGAACATAAGCTCATCTAGTGTCTATTCTTAAAAAAAAACCGAGGTGGTCGTGGTTTTTTGCTCATATCTCAGTTATTTATGTACCGATTTTTCTGAATTTCAATAGCGATCTACTCCCGAATATTTCCAACATTTTAATACCTCATGCGGGTCCGGGCGATGTCGGGGGGCTTCAAAAAGTTGATTTCAACATACACACGGACAGACGGACAGACGGACAGACGGACAGACGGACAGACGGACAGACGGACAGACGGACAGACGGACAGGGCTTAATCGACTTCCCTATTCATAAGCTTTCAGGAAATATATACTTTATGGGGTCGGAAATGAAAATTGTAGAAATTTCACACGGAATGACAAACCTATATATACCCTTTTTCACTGTGTGAAGGGTATAAAAAGGTCCCATTCAGTAACAATACACATAAACTAAACCAATAAGATAATATCTTATTAGTATTACGTTTGAGTATTTATTCAGAGTGAAATATATATATGTGGGTTTTTTATTTTAATATTCAAATTATAACTAATTTTCTTTTATTTTCAAAATGAAGTTTAAAACAATGTATTTTATTTATAGAACAAAATTTAAACAAAATCAAGTATTCTATATGTGGCGCTCACTCTACTCGTTCTTGCTGCAAGTTTTTTTTACCACATATATATATATATAAAAGTACAAATACAGTAAATCAACAAAAGAATACATATTGATCAAAACTACTGTGTTAACTATAAACTAACATCCTCAATACTGTCCCTTGTTATTCAAAGTTAGCACTTTCCAAACCTAACATTGAACAAAGAAGTTTTAATCCGACAGTTTGAAGTGGCTTTGTCATAATATCAGCTAATTGATTTGTAGTAGCAATTTGTTAAACATTTAATTCACGTTCAACTACTTTTTCTCTTACAAAGAAATGCTTTATAGCAAAGCCGAACTGCAGCAGCATTATCTACTTGTAATACCGGTATATTTGAAAAATTAATAACTTCTGAATATAGACGTCTCAACCATATTACTTCTTTAGTAGCTTCAGTTGCAGCAATAATTTCAGCTTCGGTTGTTGAAGTAGCCACTGTTGTTTGCCTTTGACTCATCCATGAGATTGCTCCACCAGCATATATAACAACTACACCTGTTGTTGATCTTCCCGTACTTAAACATCCTCCGAAATCTGCATCACTATAACATTCCATGTCACATTTTGCGTTTTTGTTGTATACAATACCATAATCGATAGTTCCAGCGATATATCGAAAAACTTTTTTCACACGAGTAATGTCCTCTTGTGTTTGGTTCTCCAAAGTTCTTGAAATAAATCCAACTGAATATGCAAGATCTGGCCGTGTGCCAAGCATAAGATACATTAATGCACTAACAGCTTGTCGATAAGGAAAGACAACTTCTGTATTTTCATCTACCTTTTGATTCTTATTTTCTTTCAATGATCTTTGCTCAGAATCCATAGCTTTTTCATCACTCACTAACACTTCATCGTATGTTAACGGTGTTTTAATTTTACTAATAAAATTTGATATTGTCATTACATAATAATCATAATAACTATTCTTGATCATAGTTATATCTCTCAAACGTTTAGAACAGGTAAACAGTCTTCTGAAAATGTGTCATCTCTCATACGTTTTTGTCGACGAACGTTTTCATCTCTTATTGGCCTTTCTTCACACTCGATATATTCTTCATTATCAGATTCTTCAGATACAATTTCATCAGAACCTATCATTTCTTCTGCACTTACTTCAACTGACATTTCAGATGAAGGCTTGTTATCTTTAAATGGTAACACAACTTCTGATGTATCTTTATTTCCATTAGGTAGTACACTTAATTTAGAAGATATATCTTTTGTTTCGCTTAACAACTTTTAAAATTCTTTGCATTCTGTTAACTTTTCGTTAAAAATTACATCTCGTGATAATTCTACAGCATCTTTGTCTTCATTGTAAATTCTGTATCGTTCTTCACCATCATAGCCAACTAAATAACCTTTAATAGCTTTTTTGTCTAACTTCTTTCTCTTTTGCTTTGGCACATGGAAAAAACAAGTTGACCCAACAATTTTCAAATGTTTTATTCTTGGTTTCTTTCCAATCCAAAGTTGATAAGGACTGATATCCTTTAACTGAGATTTGCCGGTTCTATTTAAAATGTAAATAGCACTATTTGCAAATTCTTCCCACAAAGCTTTTGGAAAAATAATATCGGCATTCGAGTACATAAATGTTCTAACCATCTCAACAATTGTACGATTTTCTCGTTCAGAACCTCCATTTTGTTCAGGAGTATACGGTGCAGTTAATCTCTGAGATATTCCATTTAAATTCAATATAGCTTTTACATCTTTATTGTTAAATTTACCTCCATTGTCACTCAACAGTTCTTTAATCACATGACCTTGCATTTTGGCATTAGCAATCATATTTTTCAACGTTTCCTTTACTTCTGGTGCCGAATTACAGCATTCGATATCGAACGAAATTTTACTCGAACGATCGAGTTCGCTGTGCTTTAGGTATAGAGATTCTACAAAGAATTTTCAAATTTCGATCACGTTCGAATGCCGTAATTCGGCCTCTGATTTATGAGTAACAAAATATCCATAACGATATTTAGTAAATTGATCTTTATACAAAACCAAATACCTTTTTCCTTGGTAGGATGCAGGAAATGGTCCACAAACATCACTAGATACTAGCTCTCCTGGCTTTGTCGCTTGCAATCTGGTTCCAAATGGAAATCTATGTGCCTTTCCATATACACATGGTTCACAAATTTCCAATTCGTATTTTGCTTTTATACCTAACAAATTTTCCATCATTTGTTTTACATGCTTCTTATCTTGATGGCCCCATCTTTCATGGTATAACTGCAGGCTTGATTTGTCAATAGCAACATTAAAAGTCTTTGGATAAATCGGACTGATGTCATCTTTATACAAACCACCATTTTCTTGACGATATTCATTAAGCATTACTTTGCCGTTCACTTTTAATTCACATTTGGTTGTGGTTGACGTAAATATACTATTTTTATTCTTATCTTGAGTGGCCAACATCGAAAATAAGTTCTTCGAAACTCCAGGTACATACCATACATCAGTTAGCACTAATTTAATGTTCTTATTGTTTACAAGAGACATATACCCCTATTGCGGTTCACCACTCAACTCAGTTTGGTTGTGTGAGAGTCAACCCAACTTATGCACAACCAAACTCATTTTAGGTATTGTGATACTCAACTGTTTTTAGTTGGGTTTGCTATAAAGTTGCCAACTTAAAGTATCGATCTGCTAACTTTAAATATTACGTTAGGCAAATGAAAAAAAAAAAAAAATTTTCCTAAAATTGTTTCTAACTGCTGTGCCGAATTAAAAAGTATTTATAATGGATATAAGTGTCGATTTATGTTATGATGAAAAAAAAACTCTTGTGTAGATGTGCTACATACAAGAAGAAAAATTCGTAATGATTCAAACCATATTGAGCTGCCCAGTGCCAAGTATACTTATATTTCTAATAAGTAACGAAACTAAATAATTATTTTATATTTATAGATTTATAAGTTATTTCCGACTAAGCAAAGAAGCGTTTTTTTATTTGCTGGATGAAATTAAAGATCACCTAAAAACACCTGTTCGCGTGGTGGCTATTCCTCCTATATTAAAGTTATGTGCTGCTTTTAGATTTTTTGCTGACAGGAGCTATCAAAAGTGCAATGAAATGAAAAAGTTATTATAAAAATGTACATATACTTATGATCTCTCCATTTTTTTTTTCCATTTTTACCGCTTTAAAAAAAATCAACCTTAATTGCCAATAACACAACTACTCTTAAGCAGTTGTGTGTATTCAACGTTTTTGTCGACCGAATTTGTTCAAAGTTGAAAACGGTAATACCACGAAAAAATAGATACACAACTGAATAGTCAACCGTCAGTTGAGTTGAGAATGGAAATGTCAATTTGCCAAAGACAACCAAACTGTTACAAAAGTGGAGAACCGCAATAGGGGCATTAATTTCTATAGCTCCTTTACTTTTATTTCAGTAGGCTTCTTGAATTCCTCAAAATCTCTAAACATCTCTAGTGAGTTGGTTACATGTTGTGTAGCACCGTTATCTATCCACCAATCGTTATTTGAAAACACCATATTAATTTCATTATCAACGAGTGATAGGTTAACGTTATTGCTTTGGTTCCTTTCTTTAGGGGGACGACCATCTGTGATCCATTTTCGACAATCTTTTACCCAGTGACCTTTTCTTTTACAATAATTGCAAACAGAATCTTGTTTATTACCATCTTTCTTAGTTTTCTTGAAGTTTCTTTTATAACCTTTTACAGTTAGAGCTTCTTGCTGTTCTTTGTTGTCCTCAAATTTATGGAAATTTCTTTCATAAATAAATAGCTGATTTGTCATTTCTTTAAAAGATCTTTCTTCATTCTTTCTTAACAGCATCCAACTGCTCTTAAAATTTTCAAATTGTGCCGGTAAAATTTGAATTATTTTACATACCAAAAATAATTCCGGTAATGGCTGCTCATTTCTGCTTTTAAGCCCATTATTTAATTCACTCCACAGACTCTTGAGTTTGGCAATATGCGTCGACACATCCTGATTGATGATCCAACTAAAAGCGAAAAACTCCGTTCAAATTTGGAACACTTGATCTTTTGATGAGGCTTCGTATAAACCTTTTAATGCTTCCCATGCTTCAGCCGCCGATTCAGTATCCAAAATCTTCTTGTAAACATCATCAGATACGGCACTTGTGATCATTGATTTGGCATAACTGTTTGCCTTTCTAAAAAGATCACACAAACCTTTATGCTCTCTGACCTCTGCGCTTGTTGCAGAAACAGCTAATGGTAAAGGCTTGATTAATTTTCCATCGATGACATCTAATGTTCCTTCGTGATAATCCAATAAATCTCGAATTTTTCTTTTCCATACTGGCCAATCAGTTACTCCCGCTAGAGGCCTTATGTGTTTTGAAAAATCCATTTTTTATTCAAAATTAATTTTTTTTTATATATTTCACATTTAAATTATAATGCCAGAAGATTATCTTTCGAATAAAGTTAATTTCATTTCTATTTAAAAAATGTATCTTTGTTTTATTCAATTTCTAAGTTATCTAAAAAAAGCATGCTTTATTTAAAACTAGAAAAGCCTTTTATTGAATAAAACTGCATTCTGAATTTTAATTGAATATCAAGTGCTAGGCTAAAAACTATAACTTTTTTTTTATGCCCAATTTTTAATCGCGGAACTGTATAGCCATGACAGCTCAATATGTGTGCAAAGTTTCAGAAAAATCGGTGAAGTTCAAGTAGCTGAAAATGATCAACTTTTTTTATGGGCCCGCCCACTTTTTACCACCCATAAACACTCCCTGGAATGTGAAGAACAACTTGCCAAAGTTTGAGTCCGATCGGCTTTACGGTTTCGGAGTCTATAGCTAACACACACACACACAAAACATTTCAAAAAAATTATCTTGATGTCGTTTTGAAAACGATAATTTTTCATCACACATCTATATATATAAAATTGGATGTATGAAACGTATGGACTCCAAAACGGCCAGAACGATTTTGATGAAATTTTCAGGGAATCTTCAGAATATTTTTTATTTATTTATTTATTTATTTAATATCAATACAATGAAAGCCTTCTTGGCCAATAAGAAATGTATTGTACAAATTAAAACTATGCATAAAGAAATATAAGCAAATACAAAATATATATATAAAAATAAATGTAAATAAACATTATGTAATAAAATAAAGTATATTATAAACTAACAAAAAAAATAAATTGATTAATTATTAAATCAGCTGATTTGGCTCCCCAGCCATATAAATATTACCACAAACGTAATGAAAATAAATTAATATATTATATTATAATATATTATATTATAACCCTATATCCAATGTTAAAAAATTAAGATTGAGTATCATTAAAATAATCCAACAGTTTTTTCTTATAGGTATTAGTAGAATAAGAAAAAAGTTTAAGATCCCTAGGAAGCAAACTCCAGACACGGTGAACTCTTTTAACAAAAGAGTGATCAAAAATAGCTAGATGTCCAAGAGGAACGAGAATTTGAACATTACGTGTCGAGTTAATAAAAGAAAATACATTAGCAAGAAAATTAGGTTTTCCAGATTTAATAACCTTATAAAAATGAAGCAAAATACGAAGATTTAAATAATCCTTAAATTTACATTTCAAAAATATTGGAATAAGATTAGAGGTTCTATTATGTTCTCCAATTTTGACATTAAACACGTAGCGTATTATTTTTTTTATAGTGGCCTCAATAATATTAATATTACAAGCCCAAGTAGCAGAAAAAACTTCAAGGCAATAGTTAATACGAGACATGATAAGCGAAATAGCAAGTCGATTTCTTATATATTGTGGCGTATAAGCTTTTAAAGAATAAAGCCTCCTTAAAACTATACAACTCTTATTAGCGATAAAATTAATATGATCCTTAAAATTTAGCTTAGAATCAACAATAACTCCAAGACATTTAAGAGATTGAACAAATAAGATTGCTTGTCCATTAATATAAATTCTTGGATTAGAAAAAGCAAAATTGGATGCATTAAAGTTTAATGCCTTCGTTTTCATTGGATTAATTTCAAGAAAATTTAAATCCATCCAATTCGAGACAGAATAAAGGTGATTATTTATACAAACCTCAGAGTTGTATAAGCTCCTAGAATCATAAGAATATAACAAGAAAATATTATCAGCAAACAAAAATGATTGACAAAAACTATTGTTCAAAAGCGAAATGCAATCATTTATATAAGCAAGAAAAAATATAGGACCCAGCACAGAACCCTGCGGAACACCAGAGGTAACATAGCCTATACTAGAACGAATGTCGTTAACAGACACATATTGAGAACGATCAGAAAGATAGGAATAAATTAATTTACAAGCAGATTTAGAAAAATTAAAAATTCTATTAAGTTTACTTATAAGCATAGTATGATTAATACGGTCAAAAGCTTTACAAAGATCTAAAGAAACTAATGTGCAATTAATATGACCATCTAATTTTCTCCTGATAGATTCAGTAAGAGAAAGAAGCAAAGACGTAGAGTTAAGATTATGCTGGAAAGCAAACTGACTAGGATGAATAAAAGAGAATTCTTCAAAATGAGCTAATATTTGTGACTTCATAATATTTTCAATAATTTTTGACATAGCAGGTAAAATACTTATCGGACGTAAGTTGTCCTTATCAAAGAGTCCATTTTTAGGAATTGGTATAACACGCGGGTGACACTCAAGTCTGATATTTGATTTTCGATCTGCGGGCGGAGGGGCGTGGCAAAATCCAATTTTCATATTGCACCACAAATGCCATACATATATGTATATTTATTTTGTTTGGTTTTTTATTTTTTTTTTTTTGAAAGCCGTTGTCATGTTTTTCAAAACGAAATATCAAACTCTTAAATCGGTTGTGTAGTTCCGAAGATATTTACAATGATCCAATATCAAAATTTTAAAACTTTCGAAATGTTGCATTCAAAAATCCGAATTTTCGGTTTATTTACAAAAAATATTTACAGCTCAATGAGCAAATTCAATTTTATTTATTTATTCAACGCAGCAATACAAAGCCTTCCAGGCCAAATTATAAATATGTATTACTTAGTAATAAAGAACCTAAGTTATTAGATTCAATTGAAACTGCCCGGCAAATTAATCAAATACAAATCGATCCTCACAATAATGGATGAAGAACAAGCCGTCAATTATCCCACTGAATTTTTGAATTTATTGGAACCACCCGGAATGCCACCGCATGTGCTAACATTAAAGGTTGGTTCACCGGTAATTCTTATTCGCAACTTAAACGCACCAAAGTTATGCAACGGAAACAATTCATTTTGCGTCTTGCCTTTGCTATTACCATCAACCAAGCACAAAGCCAATCATTGACTATTGCTGGCTTAATTTTGGAAAATTTATGTTTTTCACACGGCCAGCTGTATGTGGCTTGCTCCCGAGTTGGCACGCCAAAAAAATTATACGTTTTTAGAACAAATAAAAAAACAAAAAACATTGTCTTTCCGCTGCGCTTAAGATGAAGTAATTAATAAATATAATTTCCAATTTGCCTTAAATACATGCCTTTCTTTGATTGAGCCCATACCTACACCATATGCAAGTTATTTTGTAAAAATAACTTTATGATAGGTATTCCATGGATTTTTATTTGAAGGCCGTAAATTTCGTTAAAAGCTCAATTTAAATCGTGTGGTAATACAACACTAATGTTTGCTTAGGGCCAACAACACGGACCGGGTCATCTAGTCGATTTATATTTTTTGATACGTTTTTAAATATCGGTTTCCATTACACACCTGACTGGTTTTTTTCACATTTTTTCTTATTATTAGCTTAGTATTACATGGATTAAATAAAATAAAGAACGCTGAATGTATATAACAATATTAAAATCTTTAACATTTTTTAACTCTTCTTTGTTTACCTTTTCAGATGATGGAATCAGAAAGAGACAAAATAGAAAGTCCTCAGAACTATCGCCGCATTGTTTTCAACAAAATATAACAATTGTATATTTAATGTGTCGATTTTATTCCAACAGCCTGACCGATGGATCTATTAGATTTAATACTGCCTTAAAATATCTAACAACCATAATAAATTCCACATCTTCAAAAAATTTAGCGGACTATTTGCGACCTTTGGTTTTAGCGTTACAAGCGCTTCTATTGGAAAATGGCTTAGCATTATTACACCACTACAAGGATAGCATTAATTTTTTACTTAAAAGCAGCATTCAAGCATTTTTAAATAACAAGTTTAGCGAATTGGGCATAGCTACAAAAGTTCTAATTATATTTTGTGAAATCGTACAAAATTCAACACTTTATAAAGCTTACGGAAGTGGGGAATTATGTGAATTTTTGAAATATTTACCGTCACTTTTATTAAAGCCCACAATAAGTGAATCATGTCTTTTGGCAATGAGTAAATTGGGTAAACAACAAAATGAGATTTTTTTAAACGCTTTGAGAAGTATACTGTTTAAAGCTGTGGACCATTTGCAAAAAATTCAAGTGGTGGGAGCTATTAATGTGTTTGAAGGAAAAAAACTTGTTATCAATTTGTTTTATTGGCTAAATCCCCAAGTGACAGTTAGCAAGAACGATTTGGAGAAACTGCTCAACAGTATCGAATCCAATATAACGGATAAGAGAGTAGCTGATTATTGTAAATACATTTTAACTAGTGGATTAACAGTTTAATTTTTTTCAATTTGTAATAAAAAAATAAAATTACTTAACTATTATATCAACATGTTTTATTTAAACGGCCAAATTTTTTTTAATAGTTTTGGGCTTAAAACGATCTAATACACTTGGCTTTATTTGGCTTTCCAATGGTATAAAATCGCAATTCTCTTCTGTTTTGTGAGATTTAATAATATGTTGCTTAGTGTCACGTACACTTTGTATGAATTCCTGAAAAAAACAAGCATTATGTTTTAATATGTATAAAGCCATAATAAAGCTATACGAACCTTTCTCTTTTGATCCTTAACAATTTGTTTACTACGTGCTGCTTTTACACTGCCACCTTTACCCTTCATTTTGTGTCTAGAATTGAATTCAATTTGTGGTGGTTTTACAAAGAATATTGATCGTTTAGCATCGATTTTTTCTTGCAGTGTTGGTGCATCAACTGTGGCAATATCGTTTGGATTAAGTGTAATAAGTTCTGCAGGTATTTTTTCAAGCAGAGCGTGTACTTCATTTTCGCGACGTTGTGATCGTGTCTGCAATGGATTATCTTCCAAAGCATCGTAGTTAGGTTCTCCCGAACCAGGCACTAATAGAGATTGAAATCCTTTGGCGGTTGAAACCCCAAAAATATCTTCATATGGGCAAAAACTCATGCCATGAATAAAAGAACCGCAATTCTTGCGCAGATAAGGTCGGCTTGTTTTGTCGCCCACAAATAGGCTTTGGTATATTTCAGTATAACTGCCCTGGCATATAGCTAAAGCACCCCTTTGCGAGACCTCAACATGATTGGCAGGTAAACGTAGGTGGTATTCGGCTAAAGGTCCACTTAAGGCTCTTACATCCCACACTTTCACCTTGCGATCCAATCCTGCCGTCACTAAATGTTGGCCCTTTACATCAACTGTCAACGCTGACATTGGCGTCGAGTGACACAACAATTTAGCCAACGGTTCTCGAACTTTTGGCGACCACATCGAAACAACACCTTTTCCGCCACCAATGCAAAGTACACCATTTCCTGGATTTTGTCGCATTATGCGTATATCTCCCAGTCTAGTGCTATAGTTGCCTACCAATTCTCCTATTGATACATCTAGCCAGGAGACGTAGCCATCCTTGTTTCCAGTGGCCAAAAGAAAATGATATGGAAGGAATTCCATGCGATTCACACGATACAATCTTTTAACACAATGTAGTTCAGTGCCTTGATTATCATATAAAAAAACATGATTCTTTTGGGCACATGCGAACATTGTATGGACATGCAAAAAGCTAACTTGAGCCACCTCTTCCATGACATTAATTTCGCAGTGTAGCTTTTTAGTAATCCAATCAAATGCTGCTATATGTCCTTTGCGTCCACCCAATAGCAAATGCCTTCCATTCTTTGAATATCGCATGGTATAGGGACCAAAATCTAAATTCAATTTAAACAATTTCGCAGCTGATTGTATGTCAACATTTGCTGCAATTTCCTCTTGCCTATAATCTGCAGTAACCTCTCCATCATCTGGTTCTATAAAACCATGCTGCTCTGTTAACAACAGCTCAACCCTGGCAGCTTGTTCAGTGGCATATTCCAAATACACTTCTTTACGTTGTTGCTTCTCTTTAAAGAATTTAGTTTTAATGCCAGTTTTTTCCACTTGTTCACCACGTTGATACTTGCGTAGTACTTCCAATGAAATTTTTGGCTTTTTAGGCGCAGGCTGTCTTTTAAAATTCTTATTTCTACGTTTAAGATTCGATTGAAGAGGTTTCTGTGTTTTCTCATCAACTTTAATAAATTCGCTTTGGAATTCTTGTTGAATTTTTGGTTTATATTTGATTTTTTCAACTTTTTCTTCTGTGACTGGATCACTAAAATAGCGTTTATTTCCCGATATGGATCCTTCTTTATTTATTCCTTCAGACATTTTAAATATAAAAAAATTAAATATATAATAAAAAAAGCTATCACAGCCTCAATAATAATCGGAAACCAATATTTTTACAACGTGCTTCTTTAGTAAATAAAACAGTGTTGTATAAGCAAGGCAGAATAGAGTTTACATTTACGGTATTCACAAGGTATCCTAATATGTCATATTATTATGTATGTATTAAAAACACAAATTTATTAAAATAATTTTAAAGTTTTTTAACAAACAAACTTCAATAGAAATCATAAAATTTATATATATGCATATTTACTACCGTATTAATAAAAAATTTTTTAGGTGTATTAAACTAATTTGACAGATGTCGTAGAGAAATTTGTCAAACTTAAACTTGAAAAAATTGTTAAGAAGTTGGGAAAATCTGATAGTACCACAAACTAATATTCTAAGCATAGTACATTTTCACCTGTGCGAAATCTAGTAAATTTGAATTATAATCTGTTTTTTTTTGACATTTTGCGTGGTTTCAGTTTCAAAAAGGTATACTTACAAGGCGGTGTGAGAAGCGTCTCTGCGCTATTGCAATCAGTGTTGCCATAAGATGGTAGAGGAAAAGTGCAAAACCTCGAAAAAAAAAAGTGCTAAAATGCTCTACAGTTCAAAACGAAAAGTGCTAAAATTGAACCAATTTTAATCAAAACATTGTCCGATATTTTGATGTTGTAGCAACATACGTTATTTAATTTTACGCTCTCCCTTAAACGTATAACAGAACATAAAAGTTGTGTGTTCATTTTTGTTCTAAGTTTGCTTTTTATTAAGCTCATTAAACTAAATAAACGCTCCATTTCAGCGTTTGAAAATGGTAAAACCAAAAGAGACAGCACAAAATCCGATAATTCCTTAAGAAGATTTTCATTAATTGAATTTTTAAATTCGTTTACTTGAATCCAGAACTCCGTAGTATCCGTATTGGTATGCCAAATTTGTTCAGTTATATAGCTCCACTGATTTTGGATTTTTTTCCATTTCAGTTATACTAAAATTCATATCTAGAAAATGTTAAAATTTTTTTTAATATCAATATATTTTAGGGAAGCTGATATTTTAGTTCATTTACAAGCGATTTTAAAAAATGTAAACATATTTTTCTGATTGTGTCTTCTTCTTTAGAAGATATTATATGTCGTTATTCGAATAAAAAGATCTTTTTATACCCTTCACCTGTGGTGCACAAGGGTATATATAGCTTTGTCATTCCGTTTGTAATTTCTACAATTTTCATTTCCGACCCCATAAAGTATATAAGTATTTTCTGAAAGCTTATGAATAGAGGAGTCGATTAAGCCCTGACCGCCTGTCCGTGTGTTGGTTGAAATCAATTTTTAGAATCAACTATATGTTCCTCAGATCTGTGTATGATATCAATCTCTCGGAAATATCCAGGAATAAATCGCACATAACTTTCTGAGATATGAGCAAAAAACCACGACCACCTCGTTTTTTCACAATTACAACAACAACATACATACATACTGGTTAGAGTAAACGTGGCATCGAATCCCAGCTGAGCCAAAAATTTTTTTTTATTTTATTTTATATATTATTTATTTTTTATATTTTTTAAAAAAAAAAATTTTAATAATTTATAAAGGTAGAATTGTAAAATAAAGGACTATTGATTCCAGGTAAGACTAAAAATGTTAAAGGTGACCAAAAAGGTACTTTTTTGAATTTTTATGGTACTTTTTGCATTTTCTACGTTTTTGAAGGTAGGTAGGTAGGTAGGTGGGCAACCAAAAAGGTAATTTTGAATTTTTATGGTACTTTTTGTATTTTCTACGTTTATGAAGGTAGGATTGTACAATCAAGGACTTTTGATTCCAGGTGAGACTAAAAATGTTATGGGCGACTGAAAAGGTACTTTTTTGATACATTTTTTAATTTCTGCTTTTATGAAGATAGGATTGTTCAATCTAGGACTATTGATTCTAGGTAATAGGGCCCATACAACACCATAAAAGTGTGTAATCAAGTGTTTGTGCAATTAAGCTTTAAGCACACAATACACCAGCATGGTGGTACAAAATTAATTTTTTACCCAAAAATTGTGTGGAAAAGTTTATAATGAATAACGAAAAAATTTGTGCTGTACTTATTATTACTATTATCCTAAAACGAAAACGAATTAGGAGCAAAAAAACGTGTTTGGATGAAGAAATGGCTATGAATTGGTTTTTATATTTAAAATGTTGTATTTTTTTGATGTTTATGCCTTGACGATTTAACTTTTATGAGCTAATTTTGCCACACACGACTAAATCATGCTGGTACAATCAAAAAAATATCAAATTATTTTTGATAAAGCACCATCAGCTGGTACAATCACAACACAACCTCATACATGGTCAATCAGCTGGCACAGTCAAATGATTGCACAATTATTATGGTGTTGTGTATGGGCCCTATAAGACTAAAAATGTTATGGGCTCCAAAAAAGGTACTTTTTTGAATTTTTATGGTACTTTTGGTATTTCCAACGCTTGCGAAGCTTGAATTTTGAAATTAGTGACTATTGATACAAGGTGAAACTGAAAATGTTATGGGCAACCAAGAAGGTACTTTTTGTATTTTCTACGTTTATGAAGGTAAGATTGTACAATCAAGGACTTTTGATTCCAGATGGAACTGAAAATGTTATGGGCAACCAAAAAGGTACTTTTTTGAATTTTTATGGTACTTTTTGTATTTTCAACGTTTGCGAAGCAAGAATTTCGAAATTAGTGACTATTGATACAAGGAGAGACTGAAAATGTTATGGGCGATCAAAAAGGTACTTTCTGAATTTTAATGGGACTTTTTGTATTTTTTACGTTTTATTACGTTTGTAAACATAGATACTTAAAATTAGTGTTTTTTGATCCGAGATAACTCCTAATATTATGAACGACCAAAACTACTTTGTCTCATTTTTTTATATTTTGTATACATAGAATTCTGAATGTAGGTAATAATAAACCAAGTGGAAGTTTTAGTGAAGAAAAAATGTTACTTTTATTATTTTTAGGATCGTTTTTGAAAAATATGAATCTTAATTTTTGAAACTCAGTAGCATTGATCTTGCTTTTAGTTAGGAAATTTTTCTAAGTAAATTGAATCAGAGATAAAAATTTTTATGAATTGAACCAAAAATATCGCTATCGAAGTAACGGGTTTAATGCTAGTTGTTCATATTTGAGTACACACTTGCCTGTACTCGGCAAGTACAAGCAAGTTTTTGATTGAAATACAAATAAAAAATGTCAAAAAATTAAAAAAAAAACAAGAGTGCAATATTCGGCCGTGCCGAATCTTTATACCCTTCACAACGTGCAATCATACAATAACAATAGTTTGAATCACCATTCATCTCATATGAAATATGTACATACATATATAAAAACTTCCCATAGTAAAATTATAAATTGAGTTTACGTACATTGTATGTTTAAAAACAAAATAAAACTAAATTAAAAAAATTACAAAGAAAAAATTAAAAAAAGAACAATAAAAAATATAAATAATATATAAAATAAAAAATTTTTTTTTCTCAGCTGGGATTCGATGCCACGTTCACTCTAACCAGTATACCACGTTTATATGTTGTTGTTGTGAAAAAAACGAGGTAGAGGGGCTTCAAAAATTAGATTTCAACATACACACGGACAGACTCAACTCCCCTATTCATAAGATTTCAGAAAATATATAGTTTATGGTGTCGGAAATGAAAATTCACACGGAATGACAAACCTATATATACCGTTTTTCACTGTGTGAAGGGTATACTAAGTAAAAGAACACGGGCAAGTTAATTGCTGTGTCTTAACGTAAAAGCAAGTTCAAAGGAAAATAAAAAACTAACTTGCGCAAGAGACTTGCGTAATCAGAAAGGGGACATAGCAGAATAGTATTTTATAGTCAAATGTGATAAAAACAACAATTACAAGATTTAAGGTAAATTTTTCCAAAATCTAGAGATGAAGTATATTTTATTTTGCATTGGAAATTAACTAGATTTCACTTAGGTGTACATGTACAATGAAGAATAATTATAATGAGTTTTATCGTACTTCTCTACTTTCAGGTAATTTAGTTTAATTGGTTCTCCGCCAGATATAAATAAATGAGTTTAGATGGCACTTCTTCAAATATTCCAATTAAATATACGCGGGTAATTTTAGAATAGTTTGGAAACTTTGTCAAAGCACAGTTACGTGACGCCACGTAACCAACGCTTTATTACGACTTTAACAGGTATATGTTACTCAACAGGTGGTTTTTATTGACAGGGTTGTATTTAAATTTGTAATCAGCTGTTTTTGGTGTCTTATTTGAGTAGAAGAATCATCAATAATCCAAGATAAATTCAATTCTCAGGTGGTGTTGACAACATAGCTTATCTACTTTTTTATTTGCATAAATGAAGGCTGAAATGCTAAAGTTATTTATGTTTACATAGTTTACTATTTCCCAAACCTACGTTTTTGACACATTGTTAAACTTAAGCATTAATAAAAAAAAACATGTTTTTTTAATGTATTGGTCTAAGGCTATATCGTTCTAATACGGAGCATGTGTTCCCAAAAAAATCTTTCATTCCAGATAATTTGAATATTTTATGTTTTGTTTTCAATAACTCTGACCGGTTCTCGTATTGTGTGACCAACCCAGTTCCATTTTCGCTTTCGTATTTGAATAGTTATTTGGAACTCGTTGGTTGTTGCCATAGCCTGTTGTTTGATATGTATTGCGGCCACAATACTCGTTGGATCGTTTGAATATATTTGTTTATCAAGACTCGCAGGGCATGCATATCACAAGGAGCTTCCGTATAATAATGTGGATTGGACATTGGAGTTAGGGTTGCCATATTTCAAAAGTGAAAAAAAAAAGTACATTGAGGGGGAAAAAACAGTATTTTTCAAAATATTTTTCATTTTTTTATTTATTGATAACATAACTTTTAATTCAATACATCACATATGTTTTAAAAATAAGTAAAAAAATAACATAAAACACATATACAAAACTATGAGAACGTAACAAAAAATATTGCAGTTGTTTCAAAATGCAATACATATATAGATCGAGTCGAACTACAAATAGTGGGCCAATTCAAAGTGGTTGCATATCAGTCATATTTGTACTATTTCATATTATTTTATGCATGCATAAAAGTTTTGTTAGTAATTTCCATACAAAAAAATAATAAGACTTTACACATTTGTTTCCTATGTATAAGAAATTGTTTATGTTATACTTTTAACCATACTGTCTCTCAGAGAGAATTTCTTCGCTTCTCACCTCTCAGAGAGAATATTTTCTATTTTCTTCTTTCCTGTATACATACAATTTTTAACAGCGTCATCTCTTTGTCTTCTTTCTTGTATTAAATACATAATTTGTTAACAAAAGGTGTTCAAAGTCACTAGTCATATTAATATGAATTATATGACATAGTACAATATGAGAGTCTGCTTTGAATTGGCCCAATATCTTAAGTTACTAACGCGGTCAAAAACTCAAATTAAACGTCGTTTTTCGATATTAATATTGATATTAGTTTGAATAAACGAATCACCAATGCTTTAACATTTTTGACTGTATTTCAGAACTATGCACTATATTTTCAAACTTAATTTTGAAAATGATCTAATGTATTTCAAAAGTTATTAATTAAATTTCAAAAATAGTAAATGGTGTTTCGAAATTGGTAATTGAATTTCAAAAACTAAGAGTTAAATTTTGAAATTATCTATAATATGTAAATTCAATTGATTTGTTTCTTCAAATTACAACAATATTCCATTAATACTTTTGGAATACTATTTATAACTTAAAAAATGTCAATTTTAATTATCAATTTTTAAGTAGACTTAGGGCCATTATTACAACTTGCCGTTAGCTAAAAGCAGGATTTTGTTTGGCAGATAAATGGCTTTGGATTATAAGCCCTTAATTTATTATTTTTTATTCATTAAATATTAATAATAATAATAACAATAAAAAAAATGGAAGTTGTAATAACGCAAAGCTATTTATCGAGCAAAAAAATCCTACCTTTAACTAAAGGCATTTTGTAATAAGGCATTTTATCTATCATGCATAGAAATTGTTATTGTACTTAAAATCAATATTTAACAATATTTAAGAAAATAATATTTAGGCTCAACAAAAACAAAACATTTCTTGTTAAAGTCGACTATGATATTATTTTTAATAATTTTTTGAAGTTTATTTTAAAGACAATAACAAGTTTTATAAACAATAAAGTAAAGTCTACTTTAAAATTGATAATTTGTCAATTACAATTGATATTTTTTAAGTTACATAGATATATAGTAATCCAAAAGTATTAATTAAATATTGTTAAAAAAAATTCTAAAAAAAATCAATTGAATTTTTAAAATGAATACATTTGATCATTTTTAAAATTCAATAAATAATTATACAACACAAATAGAGGTGGTATAGTTCATGGTGTAATTACATAAGGTGATAGCGTAAAGGAGAGCAATTTTTGTCTCTCTTTTTTATGTATGGAGTTTGACAATTTCCGAAGTTGAAATAATTTTTTTAAGTATGTATTTTGACATTCTCCAGAACACAAAAAAATAGTCAGCTGGGCTTGCACCGCCACCTTGTATAAGTGTACCCTGGTATAGTTATATAAAAGAAAATAATTTATGCTTACAAAAAAAGTTAATTCAAAAATAAATTATTACTGCCGTATTCATAAAAAATATTTTTGGTTTATTGAAGGCTTATTTTACAAATTTCTGTACAACATCTGTCAAATAAGGCCTTAATAAATCTAAAATATTTTTTATGAATACGGCAGTATTCAATCCAAAAACAAAACAAAAAATTACAAAATTTAATACATGTATATCCAAAAACAGTACAAAAACAGTACAAATATAAAAAAACAGTACTTTTTCGTACTGTTTTAGGTATTGTGAATATAACAGTACATATTACAAAAAAACAGTACATGTACTGTTTAAAACAGTACGAATGGCAACCCTAATTGGAGTTAAAGATGCTTAGTTAACAGCACGAGAGAGAGAGATAGAAAGTTAAAGAGTTCTATATCTTATTAAGTTGGCCATAGATTTAAGTTACCTTTTTTATTCGGTTGGCAATATCTGCACCCAAACCTCCTGATATTGTGATGATAGCTCTGGGATAAGAAAACGAATTAACCTGCTATTGAGGCACTTTATCGATTGTAAAGGTGTTTGAGTTTTCTGTGTTTATGCGTATCACTTCAGTTTTGTCAATATTAATTTTAAGACCAGCGTTCTGAGCCAGCTGCTTGAGATATTGCATCTAATTGTAATTTTTTGAGTGTTCTTACACAATTTTTTTTTTTTTTAGAAAACAGCTGTTTAACTAAAATAAACGTTAAAAATAATTATAATAAATTTGAATTTTGTGTTTTTGAATTTAATATTAAATGTTGATTCGTAAATACGTTTTATACTTTTTTTATTGTAACTCATTATTCCTGATAATGCCAACCGATGGTGGGCGAAATATTGGAAAATTATAAATAAATATTATTTATATTATTAAAATAATTTTAAAAATTATATTATAAAATAAAAATTTTAAAAACTTGACCTCAAGCTTAACTAATACATAAATAAAAAAATATATTAAGAAATGCTAATATGTACTTGTGCAAGTGTATTAACGTATATAAGGAATAAAATTATAAAAATTTTGTTGCAACAATAAATGACTTAATTTTGTTTTTTTTTTTTTAATTTTGCGGAACAAAAATATAATATATCAAGGTGGTTTTAATTTGAATATGCCTTGAACAGACTTAAATTGCTCATTCATCAGGTAATCGCAGTTCTACAACAAATACAACAATGCAAAAACAATATTTATTTTGTTGCTAGAATTTTAATTTCAGATGTCAAAGTCAGCTGTATAAAATAAACCAAAAATGGAAATGAATACAAAAATTTTTCTTAATAAATAATTTAAAGCAATAATCAATTATTAAATTATGGTGTGATAAATTAATAGTTAATAAGTCTTGGAAAACATGAACTCGCGATTGTTTTGCTAGAGGTAACTTGTCTTTGAATGCGTAGTCAAAAATTTATTTTTTTATACCCTTCACACAGTGAACAAGTAAGAGTGCTATATTCGGCCATGCCGAATCTTATATACTGTGTGAAGGGTATAAAAAGGGTATATATAGGTTTGTCATTCCGTGTGAAATTTCTACAATTTTCATTTCCGACCTCATAAAGTATATATTTTCTGAAAGCTTATGAATAGGGGAGTCGATTAAGCTCTGTCAGTCTGTCCGTCTGACCGTCTGTCCGTGTGTATGTTGAAATCAACTTTTTTAAGCCCCCCGACATAGGTTGGACCCGGGTAAAGTATTAAAATATCAGAAATATTCGGGAGTATATCGGTATTGAAAATCAGAAACATCGGTACATAAACAAAAAACCCACGACCACCTCAATTCTTTTTTCACAAAAACAACATTACAACAACAACATGCATGTATACTGGTTAGAGAAAACGTGGCATCGAATCCCAGCTGAGCCAAAATTTTTTTTTTCAAAAACTAAGAGTTAAATTTTGAAATTATCTATAATATGTAAATTCAATTGATTTGTTTCTTCAAATTACAACAATATTCCATTAATACTTTTGGAATACTATTTATAACTTAAAAAATGTCAATTTTAATTATCAATTTTTAAGTAGACTTAGGGCCATTATTACAACTTGCCGTTAGCTAAAAGCAGGATTTTGTTTGGCAGATAAATGGCTTTGGATTATAAGCCCTTAATTTATTATTTTTTATTCATTAAATATTAATAATAATAATAACAATAAAAAAATGGAAGTTGTAATAACGCAAAGCTATTTATCGAGCAAAAAAATCCTACCTTTAACTAAAGGCATTTTGTAATAAGGCATTTTATCTATCATGCATAGAAATTGTTATTGTACTTAAAATCAATATTTAACAATATTTAAGAAAATAATATTTAGGCTCAACAAAAACAAAACATTTCTTGTTAAAGTCGACTATGATATTATTTTTAATAATTTTTTGAAGTTTATTTTAAAGACAATAACAAGTTTTATAAACAATAAAGTAAAGTCTACTTTAAAATTTATAATTTGTCAATTACAATTGATATTTTTTAAGTTACATAGATATATAGTAATCCAAAAGTATTAATTAAATATTGTTAAAAAAAATTCTAAAAAAAATCAATTGAATTTTTAAAATGAATACATTTGATCATTTTTAAAATTCAATAAATAATTATACAACACAAATAGAGGTGGTATAGTTCATGGTGTAATTACATAAGGTGATAGCGTAAAGGAGAGCAATTTTTGTCTCTCTTTTTTTATGTATGGAGTTTGACAATTTCCGAAGTTGAAATAATTTTTTTAAGTATGTATTTTGACATTCTCCAGAACACAAAAAAATAGTCAGCTGGGCTTGCACCGCCACCTTGTATAAGTGTACCCTGGTATAGTTATATAAAAGAAAATAATTTATGCTTACAAAAAAAATTAATTCAAAAATAAATTATTACTGCCGTATTCATAAAAAATATTTTTGGTTTATTGAAGGCTTATTTTACAAATTTCTGTACAACATCTGTCAAATAAGGCCTTAATAAATCTAAAATATTTTTTATGAATACGGCAGTATTCAATCCAAAAACAAAACAAAAAATTACAAAATTTAATACATGTATATCCAAAAACAGTACAAAAACAGTACAAATATAAAAAAACAGTACTTTTTCGTACTGTTTTAGGTATTGTGAATATAACAGTACATATTACAAAAAAACAGTACATGTACTGTTTAAAACAGTACGAATGGCAACCCTAATTGGAGTTAAAGATGCTTAGTTAACAGCACGAGAGAGAGAGATAGAAAGTTAAAGAGTTCTATATCTTATTAAGTTGGCCATAGATTTAAGTTACCTTTTTTATTCGGTTGGCAATATCTGCACCCAAACCTCCTGATATTGTGATGATAGCTCTGGGATAAGAAAACGAATTAACCTGCTATTGAGGCACTTTATCGATTGTAAAGGTGTTTGAGTTTTCTGTGTTTATGCGTATCACTTCAGTTTTGTCAATATTAATTTTAAGACCAGCGTTCTGAGCCAGCTGCTTGAGATATTGCATCTAATTGTAATTTTTTGAGTGTTCTTACACAATTTTTTTTTTTTTTAGAAAACAGCTGTTTAACTAAAATAAACGTTAAAAATAATTATAATAAATTTGAATTTTGTGTTTTTGAATTTAATATTAAATGTTGATTCGTAAATACGTTTTATACTTTTTTTATTGTAACTCATTATTCCTGATAATGCCAACCGATGGTGGGCGAAATATTGGAAAATTATAAATAAATATTATTTATATTATTAAAATAATTTTAAAAATTATATTATAAAATAAAAATTTTAAAAACTTGACCTCAAGCTTAACTAATACATAAATAAAAAAATATATTAAGAAATGCTAATATGTACTTGTGCAAGTGTATTAACGTATATAAGGAATAAAATTATAAAAATTTTGTTGCAACAATAAATGACTTAATTTTGTTTTTTTTTTTTAATTTTGCGGAACAAAAATATAATATATCAAGGTGGTTTTAATTTGAATATGCCTTGAACAGACTTAAATTGCTCATTCATCAGGTAATCGCAGTTCTACAACAAATACAACAATGCAAAAACAATATTTATTTTGTTGCTAGAATTTTAATTTCAGATGTCAAAGTCAGCTGTATAAAATAAACCAAAAATGGAAATGAATACAAAAATTTTTCTTAATAAATAATTTAAAGCAATAATCAATTATTAAATTATGGTGTGATAAATTAATAGTTAATAAGTCTTGGAAAACATGAACTCGCGATTGTTTTGCTAGAGGTAACTTGTCTTTGAATGCGTAGTCAAAAATTTATTTTTTTATACCCTTCACACAGTGAACAAGTAAGAGTGCTATATTCGGCCATGCCGAATCTTATATACTGTGTGAAGGGTATAAAAAGGGTATATATAGGTTTGTCATTCCGTGTGAAATTTCTACAATTTTCATTTCCGACCTCATAAAGTATATATTTTCTGAAAGCTTATGAATAGGGGAGTCGATTAAGCTCTGTCAGTCTGTCCGTCTGACCGTCTGTCCGTGTGTATGTTGAAATCAACTTTTTTAAGCCCCCCGACATAGGTTGGACCCGGGTAAAGTATTAAAATATCAGAAATATTCGGGAGTATATCGGTATTGAAAATCAGAAACATCGGTACATAAACAAAAAACCCACGACCACCTCAATTCTTTTTTCACAAAAACAACATTACAACAACAACATACAAACGTGTATACTGGTTAGAGAAAACGTGGCATCGAATCCCAGCTGAGCCAAAATTTTTTTTTTTAAATTTAAAAAAAATTTTTTTTTTTTAATTTTTTTTTATTTAATATATTATCAATATTTTAATTATTATTTTTTTTTTAATTTTTTTTAATTTTTTTTTGTTTTATATACATATATTATATATATAATAATTTTTTTTTAAATTTTTTTTTTTAAATTTTTTTTTGTTTTTTTAGCATACATACGTGAATTTATAATTTTACAATGGGAAGTTTTATATATGTATGTTTTTATATGTATGTACGTATTTCATATGGGATGAATGGTGACACAAACTACTGTTATTGCATGACTACACGTTGTGAAGGGTATATAAGATTCGGCACGGCCGAATATAGCGCTCTTACTTGTTTATAAACCTGTTTTGCTTTTTAGAGTTTTCAAACCAAGACCCAAGCAGTGCAAAATCAGTAGAAGTTAAGTCACCAGCGATGACAAAAAAATCTTGGCTGGTAAACTGGCTGAAACAAAATAAAAAGAATGAAACCTCTTGACTACCAAGAATATCGAAAAGTTTTTAAATGTATTACTGCTATTCATTATTCTACCAAACTAAAAAAAAAAACATGTTGGGATACAAATATACGGCGGAAATTGCCAAAGCAAAACACTGCAATTAAGAATAAGTTTTTAAACTATAAATGTCTTGATGTAGTGCAATTATGCATAAGTTCAAATTGTATTTGCAATCAAATTATTCTTATTTTAACATTTATTATTCCATTTTTTTTAATAAGGACAAAATTAATTTGCAAAATAATTGAAAAATTTATTAAATTCCATATCACATTTAATTGTCAAGCTATACATATGAATTTACAGACACAAACGTAAACAAAGTTGATACCTGAAATTAAAAACAAGTGAAGAAAAAAATAGCTGTTCAAATAGGAGTACATGATGAATAAATTTGCCTTGTATGAATATATATAAAAATAAGTTACTGCTGAAACTCAATGTAAAAAGTACTTTTTAAAATAGTTAAACTACATTGTAAATCATCACTGTGGAGTACAGCACTGCATTCTTAATGTTTCTTGTTTTCCTCTTTATTCTATTTTTCAGTTTCTTTATTCTTTAAACGTGGTTTGGTAAAGGTAAGTTGTTTTTAAATCGTGATAAGCAAAAAAGTTTAATTTTACCAATAAACTTATATAAATTGAGTCTTGATTATGAAATAAAATACAAGTGAAAAAGTAAAAAAATTGTGTAAAACAGTATGAAAACATGATTTTTAAAACAGTCCGGAGCGGTGTTTAAGACAAAAAGTTTATAATTTTTATACGGCATTGATAAATTGTCATGTTAAAAAAAGATAACCCGATAGTACTCAATCCAAAAGCAAATACGAGTGAAAAGTACAAACATATTTAATATCGGAATGTGGAACACAAAACGTAAATAATGATAAATAAAGTCTTCAAGTAAAATTAAACGTAAAATTTTTTCTTCCTTTTGACAAATATGTCGTCGGTGGAATAAAAAAATAGACATTACTAATAAAAAAAATAAAAAATTTCCCTTTTGGAAACTAAAAGAAAAGTAATGTGAAAAGTGTGCATAACATAAATCTTACTAATAAAATTTGTAAATTATAAAGAACAAATTGTAAAAAAGATAAAGTGATACCAAAAAAGCTAAACTGGAAAACTATTTTATTTTTATTTATTTTTAGTTAGACTAAAAACTTAAATTTTCTAAAATATTTCCATTAATGTGAGTTGCTGTGTGTTTTGAAAATGAAAATAAGTGATTAATGAATATAGATTTTTTGTTATTAATTAACAAAACTTTTTAATTAACTGAATAGCTGACTGGCTCGTTAGTTCAGCCCGACGTAATTCAGATTTTGATTACATTTTATTATTCGATGTCTGGTTTTTTATACTATGCATATACATATAAATTATATATTTGGTATGGTTTCTTCAGTGAATGTCTTGCTTTACTAATTCCTTTTTCGGCTTTTACAGAAAAATGAGCAGCTCTGAAGAAGTATCTTGGGTAACTTGGTTTTGTGGTCTACGCGGCAACGAATTTTTTTGTGAGGTGCGTATATAATGCTGAAGATACAGCTTTTTTTAATAGTAAAATTTTTATGTATATCTTATGCTCCTCTTTTAATTATTATATATTGTTATCTAATCATTCATCAATGCATGTTTTACATTGTTTATACAAGTAATTTTACTCTACTATATCTTAACACTTGCTGTATACATATTAAGAAATTTTGAGTGTGTGTGAGTACGAACCAAAGATTCTACACTTTCGTTCTGATGTGCATTTGTACACAAAAAAAATTAAATAAAAATTAAAACTAACTAATTGCTGAAGAGCAATAAATAGTCATTTAAATAAAAAAAACCAAAGATTGATAGAATAAGTCTATAGATCTTCAGTGTCTTAGCCTCTCTATTAAAGTCAGAACTAACAATAAAATTAGGTGTTCCACAGCCATAGTTTTAATTTTTTTTATTTAAGAAAACAAAAAAATAAGAAATTGACTGTCTCTTTAAACTTTCTATTATCCAGTAGCTTTACTGTTCTTTGTAGGGGATCTACATAAATATGTTCGCAGCTGGTGGACGTAGATATCACCCATTACAATTTATGTATATCGTTTATAAATCTTTTTATCTTTTTGTGTTCTAGGTTTAGATCGGCAAAACTTTATTTTTTTCCGCATCGTTTTTATATCATCGGTTTTCTGTTTAAATAGGAATATCACAGTGACTTTCTCCACATCCGCATTGAAAAGTGAAAAATTAAATATTATAATTATTAAATTTTGAACAATAGTTCATTTGAAGCGTTCTTTACATTGAAAACTTTTTCCCAATTCTCATGAGTATTTAATCAGGACTTTGAACAATAGTTCATTTGAAGCGTTCTTTACATTGAAAACTTTTTCCCAAATCTCATGAGTATTTAATCAGGACTTAACGTGAACTTACAATTTTTACTATCATTTAAATGTTGACGATGACTGCGTCTGAGGTGGTCCATTCAAAGGGTCCAATTATTTACGACTGGTAGGTATCTCACGAATAACACGAGTAATGTTGGCTTTCAAAGCGTCAATCGTAGTTGACTTATTTCTTAAGATCTCAGACTTTACATATCCCCAAAGAAAATAGTCCAAAGTTGTGATATCGCACTAGACTATGCGTATTCTAATTTGCCTCATTTTTAAAAAAATATGAACCTATGATTTCACCAGCCCATACACTACACCATGCCTTTGTTTTTAATGGGTATAATGCTAAAAGTACAACAATTTGGAGACGCTGTTGGGGTGTGAATCTTTCCATGATGACTTGCCATATGATACTAAACAAAAATGACAAAGCAGTTTGATATGAGTCGTGCGTGATTTATCAAAAATCTAAATGTCGCTATATCATAAATGCATAAATTCTCAAAAATGTTTAAATTAATTAAAAGTATTAATTATTTAATACAAATTTTTTTAAACCTTTTTTAATTTTTAAAAATAAAGAATTATTACAATATGGTATTTGGACGCGTTGTGAATTACCTATATACACACATACATACATATGTACATAATTATAAAAATTTCAAAGCATATTTTTTTTACACTAGGGATAAAAAGGTATTTAGTCGAAAAATGCATTTTTAATTTTCGATCGGGCTAAACTCGATTCTTTACTCTTTCGCTATATTTAACTCTAACACATCTGGTTTAATCGTAATCATTTGCTGTTTAGACAAAAAGTCGAAAAAAAAATCATATTTTGTATGGAATTTAAAAAATACTTCAGCTTCTGACTTAGTCTTGCTGATAATTTTTTTCTCCATTTCTTTTTTTATTTTTTATTTAAACTTTATCTTTTAAGGTAGTATTATTTGTATTAAAATCTTTATTACTCTAAGGAAAATCTTCATTTTTTATTCTGTGCAAACTAAAAAAGTTTTAAGTTTTTTTTTCTTTGGTTTTCATGGACTACCGCGTATGTAATTTTTTTCAGATTTTAAATTATTTATGTCATATTGCTTAGTTTTAAAAGCTCACAGTTGTGCACAGTTGTAAAGAATAATAAGGTAACGTATATTTATTTAAAATATTAATGTGAACCATTTTTTATTTTGGCTTAAGTTCATTTGTTTCTTTATTTAATTTTATAATTCAAATTAAATTAAATTGTAACCATTTTAGGAATATTCTTTCTAAAAATTATTTCCGATATTAGCCGAGTGATAGAAGAATATGAACATGTTGAATTATGAATTGTCATTTGATAGGTGAAATTAAATATTCAACAAAATATGAAAATTAATACTAAGATTCACTAATTCAAATTTCATTCAATTGTAACATAAATAGGAATTTTAAGTTACATAGTAGTATACCGATAAAGAGTGCTGATGATGAAATCGTAGCTGATTTCGAAAATGCATTCCACTCGGCTAATATCGGAAATAATTTTTAGAAAGAATATTCCTAAAATGGTTACAATTTAATTTAATTTGAATTATAAAATTAAATAAAGAAACAAATGAACTTAAGCCAAAATAAAAAATGGTTCACATTAAAATTTTAATATATAGAAAAAAGTTCGAATAAAAAAATATAAATATATAATTTATTTAAAATACTTTAGCCAGAGTTTAAAAACTATGAGCACAAAAGCAAAAGTTTTAAATAAAACGCTGATGCTTTCAAGCAACAGTTTTCTGTTAAAAACTAAGCTCTTGCTTTCGCTTCTGCTTTTCAAATAAATAGCAACTGTTGAAAAGTCCTTTGTGTTTTTTGCATTCGTACAGTTTTGTTTTGATGTTACTTCGTACTCAAGGCATATTTATTCATCAGCTAATTGCAGTTCGGAGAGAATTTTTTGTTTATATTTTTATACCCGCCACCAAAAAAATGGTGGGGGTATATTCATTTTGTCATTCCGTTTGTAACACATCGAAATATCCATTTTAGACCCCATAAAGTATATATATTCTGAATCAGGGTTTGATTTGATGACGATCTAGCTATGTCCGTCCGTCTGTCCGTCTGTTGAAAGCACGATAGAGGTCGCACCGAAAAAGCTAGCAGGCTCAAATTTTGCCAGAATCTTTCTTATAGACAAGGTTTGTTTGGTATTGAAATTGGGCTATATCGGAATATTAGGAAGTGAGTTATAGCTCGGAATGCAAGAGTAGGTCGAAAAAACCGTGTCCTACGAACATCGAATAAAATGGTATTGTGTCCAAACGGATTAACGTACAGTCATGAAACTTCGAATATATATTTCTCGAGTCAAAGCAATATTTCTCACCAAAAATTAGCTAAATCTAATCATTAGGAAAGGAGTTATCGATCAAAATGTACGAAAATTTATACCGCACAGTCTATTTTTCGGTATATTTAAAAACAAAAACGTCATAAAAGCAACAAAATTGGATGTACGACTCTGAAATTTTGCACACTTTGCTTTTTGGTGAAAGGCTTTTTTTTAACGGAAAACCAATGTGCCACGCCCACTTTTACGCCCACCTCCCATATAACGTTTTACCTAAAATTGATATAATTTCTCTATTAATAAAGATTTTGGAATTATAAAGGGCTATATTGAAACATCTAAAATGTACTCATTCGCAAAAATAACTTTGACACGCCTACTATAACGCCCACTTTTCACGTTATCTACCGTTAATGAAATTTAAAAGCTCATAAAACCGCCAAAATTTTATGTATGATGATCAAATTTGCTACGTATATCCCCCTAGACAGTGTCATTATTGTACAAAAAAATTAAGGTGCCACGCCCACTTTTACGCCCACCTCCCATATAACGTTTTACCTAAAATTCATATAATTGCTCTATTAATAAAGATTTTGGAATAATAAAAGGCTATATTGAAACATCTAAAATGTACTCATTCGTAAAAATAACTTTAACACGCCTACTATAACGCCCACTTTTCACGTTATCTACCGTTAATGAAATGTTAAAGCTCATAAAACAGACAAAATTAGAGGTATGATGAGGAAATTTGCTACATATATCCTTTTAATCAATGTAGTTGTTGTGCCAAAAAGTTTAGGTGGCACGCCCACTATAACGCCTACCTCCCATATAACGGGTTTTCCTAAATTCATGTAATTTCTCTATTGACAAAGTTTTTGGGAAAATAAAGGACTATATTGAAATATCTAAGTTGTACTTATTAGCAGAAACTTTATTGGCACGCCTACTTTAACGCCCACTTTCATTGAAAGACTACAATCACAAAAGCATTTTAGTAGCATATCGAAGTTATAAAGGGTGGTTAAATTTTAAGGGCTGATGTTGAAATTAAATAAGAAACAAATTATTTAGGAAATTATTATTATTTCTTTTTGTAATGATAATATTTGTACGGTTCAATTATGTATTTAACAAAATATCGGCCAAATGCCCCCCCCCCCCATCCTTGGCGCCACTCCTCTATCTGATGGTCCATATTTTCAATGACAATGTTGATGCTCAATTGTTGGGCACGATGATGAGTCGAGGTTGACTGCTCTTTTGCCACACTATCGCAAAAAACAGCAATGGTTCCCATTCAACGAACTAAAGAGGCATTCACAGATTTTCTAACATTTTATACAGACCTGTTTTGCAGAAATTTAAATATTTTTTACAATTCTCCCGATTGTGGACGAATTTGAACGATTATGTTGATCGAAAGAATTACGAAGTGCACAAAATGCATTTTGATTTGAACGCCCATTTTCATAAAAAACCTTAATAACTTTAAAGCGTTGCTCATTTGCGTATCTTTCCACGGATCAAATTGAGTAAGTTTGAGATTGAGAAATGTCAAATGAAATGCAGAAAACAAATTCAAAGACTAGGTGTAGTTCACCTTCAACATGGGCCCTTAAAATTTAACCACCCTATACAAAGAGAGTGACACATATTTTATTATAAAAAGATTAATCCATAATGAGTAACAAAATAATAAATATTGTGCTTTAAATGTACACAAAATTGGTGGTGGGTACAAAAGATTCGGCACAGCCGAATATAGTGCTCTTACTTGTTTATATATGAAGTTTGACATTTGAAATTAATTAGAAAAGAGAGAAAATTGTTTTTTTATTTATGTATTATGACAGCTGAAATTAAAAATAAGTAATAAAAAAAATAATCAGCTGACGAATCAAGAGTACCTGATGAATAAATATGCCTTGATTCGTACTATAGACAAGTAAAACCAAGGCAACAGTTCGTAAACAAATTTAATCGTTTTGCTTCTAGTCAGTCGTCCACAGCTAAAGCAAAAAGTTAAGTAGAAAAAACACAAACAGTTGCTGTGCTTTCGACTTAAAGCATAAATTCATGAAAACTTTCGCTAAAGTTTTTTCTTTCAAAATATAAAAATTAGATGTACGAAGTTATTATGAATATACATACATATGTATGATTTAAGCCGAAATCACAGCAACTGTTTCTGTGCTTTCAGCCAGGGTATACTTATACAGGTGGCGGTGCCAGCCCAGCTGATTATTTTTGTTTGTGCAAATGTTTGTCAAACTCTTTTTATAAAAAAGGGATTTCAGTCCCAAGAATTGTCAAACTCCATGTAAAACAAGTAAGAGCGCTATATTCGGCCATGCCGAATCTTATATACCATTCACAACGTGTAGTCATGCAATAACAGTAGTTTGTATCACCATTTCTCATATGAAATACGTACATACATATATAAAAACATCCCATTGTAAAATTATAAATTTACGTATGTATGCTAAAAAAAATTAAAAAAAAAAAATTTAAAAAAAAAAATTAAAAAAAAAAATTTTAAAAAAAATTAAAAAAAAAATTTTTAAAAAATAATTAAAATATATATAATAAATATAAAATAAACAAAAAATAATAAAAAAAATTAAAAAACAATTAAAAATTAAAAAAAAAATAATAATAAAAATATAAATAATATATTAAATAAAAATTAAAAAAAAAATATAAAAAAAATTTTCTTTGGCTCAGCTGGGATTCGATGACACGTTTTCTCTAACCAGTATACACGTTTGTATGTATGCATGTTGTTGTAATGTTGTTTTTGTTAAAAAAAAATTCGAGGTGGTCGTGGGTTTTTGCTCATATCTCAGTTGTTTATGAACCGATGTTTCTGATTTTCAACACCGATCTACTCCCGAATATTTCTGATATTTATTTCTGATATTTTAATACCTCACCCGGATCCATTCGATATCGGGGGGGCTTCAAAAAGTTGATTTCAACATACACACGGACAGACGGACAAAGCTTAATCGACTCCCCTATTCATAAGCTTTCAGAAAGTATATACTTTATGGGGTCGGAAATGAAAATTGTAGAAATTTTACACGGAATGACAAACCTATATATACCCTTTTTCACTGTGTGAAGGGTATAAAAAAAAATTCAAAAAATGCGCTAGCCTTTTCGCTATCACCTTAAGTAATCAAACCATGCTTTCAGCTTAACTTTTTGCTTTTGACGACTGCGCAGCTACTTAGAAGCAAAACGATTAAATTTGTTTACGGATTGTTGCTATGATTTTACTCGTCTTTAGCACGAAGTAACATTAAAACAAAATTGTACAAATGCAAAAAACATTAAAGACTTTTCAACAGTTGCTATTTATTTGAAAAGCAGAAGCGAAAGCAAGAGTTTTTTTTTTTAACAGAAAACTGTTGCTTCAAAGCAACAGCGTATGATTAAAACGGTTGCTTTTTGCTGTCAGTTTTTTTTTTAACTGTGAACTGTTGTTTTCCTTTTGCTTTGCAATATTAAAAAGTAAAGTTAAAGTAATTTTTAAATCCAAATTATATTTTCATAATTTTTAAATTTACAAGAACTTATAATTACTTGTGTAAAATCTAAATCCCTTTATCGAGGCGAATTCAATAAGGTGATCTCTTCCCTACAGAAACACTAAACCACATGCATTTTGTTTTTGTATATTTGAACCAAACTGTCAAAAATTTTCTAACTAAACACCAAGTCGAATTCAATAAGGTGAACTTTTTAGATCAGCTGATCATCAGCTGTTGACTACTTCTAGGGACCACTTGTCAAATTTTTGTGTTTGTGTGTGTTTTTTTATTGTTGACATTTGTGAGCGGTGTTTTATTTAAAATTACAAAAATTTTGAAAAACTACAAAATTGTAAAGAATTTGCAAGCAAATAGTGAAAAAAGTGAAAAGTTGTAAAAAAGATTAAAAAAATTGTGAGCAAATTGTGTTGTTAACTTTTTAATTGTTAAAAATTTGTAAACAAACATGTTTTTCTTTATAAGTATTTGTGAATTTGTCAACAAATTTTTGACATATCGTTTTACACTAACAAAATACACGTTGTATTTTTTCACTTTGTAGTTATTTTAGCGACGAGTTCACCTTATTGAATTCGCCTTGCTAAAAACAAACAATTACACATTTGTTTACATTTTTATTTCAAAGCAAATTGTGCAAGTCACACGAACACAACGCGCAGGAAGTACATTTTATACGAAAACGTACATCATTTGTTTGTCTGTTAACTAAAATGCAAATATTTAAAGTTTTTTTTTTAATTTTTGTACAATTAACACAAATGTAAATATATATTTTTTTCAATTCAATCTGATTTTTCCAGTAAAAAATATTTTTTTTGCACTTTTTAAAATTTTATTACAATGTTCCGACAATTGAATGTAAACAAACATAAAAAAATAAATTTTGACATTTTGTTCTTTAACTTCGTTCACAGCTGATGAACAGCTGGGCTAAAGAGTTCACCTGATAGGAATTCGCCTTGCTCTTTATGTTGTTGAAATCCAGAATTTTTATTCATTAAGAGCCATCAGTGTTGGCATACGTTGTTTTATCTGTACACACTTTTAGTCTTAGTACAACTGTACAAACTGTGTACAAACTGTTTTATAATGAAAATAAAATCGATTTAGTATTTAGTTGATTTTCCGTTTGCCTTAATTACGGCATTTAGTCTTCTGGGCATCGATTCTACTAATTTTTTAGTTATATCGGATGAAATTTTCTGCCATTCCTCCATTATAAAGGATTTCAGCATATCCTTATTGCTAATTGTCGTTTTTCGAACTTGGCGGTCCAAATGCTCCCACTAATGTTCAATTGAATTTAAGTCCGGTGATTGTGGAGGATTATCCAATGTTTTGGGAGAGCGGTACAGGAGCCATTCTTTTACTATATGGGATGTATGTTTGGGGTCGTTGTCCTGTTGAAAAATCCAAGATCCTTTCAACCCCAATTTCTCCACACTGACCGGCACGTTGTTTTGCAAAATTTTCAGGTAGTCCATCTTATTCATTGTACTTTCAATAAAAACCAAATTCCCAACTCCGTTTGCCGCCATACATCCCCACACCATCACCGAACCCCCTCCATGCTTAACCGTGGGTTTTAAATTTTGGTCAGCATATTCATGGTTTTTTGTTCTCCATACTGTAACTGGTTTTTTCTGGCCAAACACCTCAAATTTACTTTAATCACTAAAAAGCACATTATTACAGAATGAAACATCTTTATTTTCATAAATTTTTGCGTATTCTAGGCGTCTTTTTTAATTAGCTGGTGATATAAGTGGTTTATTTTGTGGGAATCGACCATGTTACCCGTTTTCGTGTAATGCTCGTCGTATTGTACTGGCACTTACGGTAGTTTCTGATGTTGCCGAAACTTCCTCTGATATTTTAACGGTACTTTTAAAAGGATTCTTTTTTACATCGCGCACTAAAGATCTTATTTCAGCCTCCTTTAAAAGTTTTCGCCGGCCCGACCCTGGACGATTTTCTATTTTGGCGTATTTTTCGTTTTTAATAACAATTTTTTTGCAGTATTGTGGCTTCTGTTTATAATAGAGCCAATTTCTCTGAAAGTTTTTCTTTCATTCCGAAGTTTTATTATTAATTCTCTAATATCACTAGAAGTTTGTTTACCCATTCCAAAAAATAAAAATTTACTTCACACGAGGAGATCTTACTCTACCGATCACAATTAATTTACATAAAACTACAAAAACGTTTCAGTACAATGCTAAAATAAAGTATTCAACCAAATATAACGGTATTCTTTTACAGTAGTACACCGCTGAAATGATGCACATGCAACATGTACACTTTATTTTGACGCGTAAAATATGCATTATAATTTGTTTTTGCTCCATCATTTATGTATTTGTAAGAAATTTCTCATTGTCTTTCTATAGCTAATTAGAGATTAGTATACTAATATTAAAAACCCTAGAATGATGAATTTAGTCATATCTGAAAAGACTAAAAAAATACTTTATTGTAGAACAAGTTTTTGTACACTTTATTTTGACGCTCACAGTACATTGTTACCGTTTAACGTTTGCAGATTAATAAAAAAAAAACAATTAAAAATTAAATGCATATTCAACAACGTTGGAAAAACTTGTTCCTTGTTCGTTCTAATATGTTTTGAATTTGTGTGCGGTCTTTTACAGTAACAATTCCTAAATTTTGAAAAAACCCAATTCTTTGAATTAGTGAATTAAATTCGAAAAAGGTTTTATTGCAACATCCAGCAAAGAAACTTTTTTGTTAATAGTGTGAAGCACGTCAAGATAAGAAAGCTGTTTTTACGGTGCATCGTTAAAGTCAAATCGTTTTGTTATTTGTTTACGGATCTCAATTTTTTATCCAGACTAATTTTTTTTTGAGAGAGTAAAATAATTTTGTTTCGAATTGTTCAAGGCATAAGTATCCATATGCATTGCGGCAACAAATACAACAATTAAAAAACACAAATTTTAAAGCGAAAACTTTTTATTCATGGCTTTGTATTTTTTAAAACATTTTAAACCAACTGACAGACTTTAAAAGAAGTTGGCAACTCTTATTTTTATTTTTTTTTAATAATTTTTTTTTTTTAATAATTTTTTTTTTTTTTTCATTTTTTGTCTAATTAGTAAATTCTAACCTCACATTAGGCAAAAGTTTTTTTTTTAAATAGACGTAACCCCTAAAATGTATTAATTTATCGCCTAATTTTATCGATTTAATCAAATTGCAATATCAAATGATTGTTATATGTTTTAACAATAACTGGTAAAGTAAAAATCACATAACGTTAAATACCTAATTATTTTCCAAAACTAGTGGTCAAGCTATGCATGTATATATATCGATGTCCACAGGTAGAAAGGGCCCCAACTCAAATAAATTCAACTTTACAGGAGAATGTAAAAACGTAATAGAATAGAATTTTTTATACTATTGCAATAAATTGTTGTATCTAGATGTATTTGTGCGAAATATTTTGGAATCACTGATAAACCCGATTTCGAAAAAATACGAATTAGGGCCTTTCTACCTGTGACCATCGATATACACTACGTTAATTGAAAAATGCATTTAAAAAATTACACAGATTTAAGAATATTTTTCTACAATGTTTATAAATAACAATTTTAAAATATGCATAAGTAAATAAATTATTTATATATATTAAAATCTTGCCTCATTTATTTCTATTTCTTATGATGAACACTGAACATTAAATTTAAATTTTATTTGCAAACTTCATGCAGTACTGCAAGTACCTTGTGAAGTTTTTTTAAGTATAGATCGAGTAAGTGCACATACTTTGCAAGTTCACATGTACTTCTTAAGAACAAATCCATTCATGCAGAGGTTTATTAGATAATTCATTACAGATTTATTTTTTTTTTCAACATTTTTGTCCATATAGAAATAATATGAGTTTAAGATAAAGGGCTATATGGGAGGTGGGCCTTAAAGTATGCTTTTCACTTTTATTTTCTGGCATTATAATAAAATTGATCAGAAATTTCATCATCTTCATTATGAGTATATTATGTGAGAAGTAGGCGTGTCAAAGTAGATTATGCTAAAAAATTCAACTTAGATATTTCAATATAGAGTCCGTTATTCTTTCAAAATCTGTGTCCACAAAGAAATTATATGAATTTAATATAAAACTTTGTATGGAGGGTAGTCGTTTCAATAGACGTCTCACCTTAATTTTTCATCATCATACCTTTAATTCTGTAGGAGTTATGAGCTTTTAAATTTCATTGATAGTAGAATAGTATGTGAAATTGATCGTTACAGTAGGCGTATCGAAGTAGTTTCTGCTAATGAATTTAGGTAGGTAGGTAGGAAAGGGGGATGCAAAAAGCGGTATCTGCCTTCTACACCCACACTCGGAGACCATAAGGTCCATTGCGTTACCCTTTATATACCCAGCAAAAAAAAAAAAAAAAAATGGAAGTAGTGCAAAGCGAATTACATTTTAAAGACTTCTAAATTATTTGTGTAAAAGCATTAATTCTAAATGACTTCTTAACTGCAAAATAATTTGTCATAAATGATGTGCTTAAAAATGAATGCAACATCATGCAGAATTTCTTATACAATTCATGTAAACAAACAAAATTAACTCATGTAACAGCGGATGCTTTTCACCATTTATGCATGAGTTCTGTGCACTTGTTATAATAGAGTGCAGTTCATTAAAATATTCATGTAAACACATGATCTCCAATGACACGCTAATGTTAAAATCATTAGTGTTTTCACCTAAATTTAATCACTTCGTCTCCAGTTGAACCTTTGAAAATTCGCTTTTTTGTCATAGATTTTTTTGCTGGGTAGTAAAGATAGAAAAAGATACCAATATTTTTTTACCTTTTCATCCCGTTCCCAATTTACAGACCGTTTGCCTTGCTTTTCCATTTTTATAAAAAATTATATTGTTCGTTTATTTTTTTAATATGTTTTAAAATTTTAAAAATTGTTAGTATGTATGGAAAAACAAAAAATGTCAAAATCAGCGATGAAATACAAAAAATGGTTTCATGTTTGAGGAGTATCTTGCAATTTCAGAGTTGATTTATAAAAAGTTGGCAGACGGATAAAAGTTTGTTATGAATAAACTCTGTGCCAACGAGCTGCCAAGCTTAATCGGCATTCTAGTTAGCAGCTCGTTGTACGTAGTGTATAAACTGTGGCTAACTTTTTGCTATGAATAAGGCAGATAATATATGAAAATGAGAGATAGTTAGTAGGAAATAGAATAGAAGAAAGTAAGAAATACAGGTTTTCTACGAGCCCCAATGCATGTTCACCAACCACCCGAACCCCATGATGAATCCGATAATATTCCCCAGCTTGCACTGCGAAACATCATCCAACTCATTGTGGAATCGTTTACCTAACCACTTCAGCCTGTGATTCTGTAGCCTTGGGAAGTGACAGACAATGTGTTTTACAATTTCTTCACACATCTTACAATAAACCGGAGTGCCGTGATCCCATCTACTAATCCTAGCCCTCACAGGACAGTGCCCTGTTAAAACCCCAAGTTCGTCAGCAATTTTATTGCCCAGCCATTACAATGAACTAACTAAATATAAAAGTAAGAAAAAAAAAAAACTAACAAAAACACGGTCCAAGAACAGCAACAAACCCTAAAAATTCGATAAATAATTAAATAATTTACCACGATAAACATTCAATGAGAGCGAGAAGTTTTTTAAGTTAGTAGGTAAATTATTGAAATATCGAGAAAAACGAACGAGAATGACACTTCAAAAACGTGGTATGATATTCTAGGAATAATTATTTGTGAATTTCTAATTGATCGCGAAGAAAATGAAAGTCTTACAAAGTGCTGAGGGAAAACCATTTTTCATAAAGCCATAGAATAAATTTAGATTTCTGAATTCCAATGAAATGAGCAGCCAAGAAACTGACTTACATGTTCCAAAATATGTTGCCGCATATTTAAGTTGTAAACAAAAAGAACAATAATGTTAACAAATCGTTTAAGTTTTAATAAATTTGTTAAACTTGCACCAGAAACAACCTCTAGCCCATATAAGACAATAGACGTTAATAATGCATCTCGCTAATATATAAAGGTAAAAACACATTAGTAGAGTACAACCTAAGTAAATTACCAAATACTTATCCCTGAGAAGAAAATGCTTATCTATTATCAATAATTACACCTAAAATTCTAAAATTTTCAACAAATTCAATGGAAATTTCATCCAATCTTATATTAATATCGTTAAGAAATTGATTAGAAGCACCAAACATTAGAGCCTTTGTTTTAAAAATATTTAGAAGAAGTAAATTAGATAATGTCCATTGTTTAACACGGTTTAAACAAAAATTTATATTATTCTCTAAAACATCAAAAAATCACGATTGCACATAAATAATAAATAAACATCATCAGCATATATATAAGTTGTGCATATAGAGGAATTTACCAATTCAGGAAGGCTATTTAAGTGCATAATAAACAATAGTGGACCAAGTACAGATCCCTGAGGAACATCAGCCCTAAGATATCTAATAAAAGAGTTTATCCCGTTAACAGAAACAAATTGAGATCTACCACTTAAATAAGAAAATATAAGCCTTTAAGCCGATTTAGAAAAATTAAACTCATTCATGAGTTTTGCTATCAATATACGATGATTAATTGAATTAAATGCCTTCGAAATGTCAACAGAGACTAAACACATATCTCATAAGTATTTAAACTATACCTTATGCTATCAGTCATGCAAAGAAGTAAAAAAGTAGTATTATGAGCAGGACGAAAAGCATACTGAGACTCATAAAGACAAGGGAAAACAAAGGACATTTTCAGTTTTATAAGATGTTCAACAACCTTCGACTGTTAATAACAAAGTAATAAATTTTGTACTATAAAAGTACACAAAATTGGTGGTGGGTATAAAAAATTCGGTACAACCGAGTATAGAGTTCCTACTTGTTACATTTATTTATTTGTTTTAATTAAATTTAAAGTATTAACCGAGCCCTATATTTAACATTTTACCCTGGATAAATTTTGTATCCGATGAATTGAGAGCTCTAACTCTGTAGATATTATTTTTATTAAACTTTTAGATGGTTTCATTTAAGGATTAAGTACATACATACAGATATTAAATATATTGTAATAAAAATGTGAAATGAATTGTTTTTTCTTCAATTTCAAAAAATCAAACGGGTTTCTCAAACTCTAGCAATTTGATCTGTTTGAATAACGGCTTTTATAAAAAGTCAAGTAATCGATCGCCCAAATATATGCATATAAATTTATATAGATTGTTAAAATGTTTAAAATATACATACATATGTTCCATTACATTTTTTAACTTATTATATTAAACATTTTTTTTAGGTTGATGAGGATTATATACAGGATAAATTCAATTTAACTGGTTTAAATGAACAAGTACCAAATTATAGACAAGCTCTAGATATGATTCTGGACTTAGAGCCTGGTGAGTAAATCCTAAAATAAGTTGTGCCCACAATCAATCAAAAACTCAATTTTATTTTGTAGAGGATGAACTTGAAGATAATCCCTTACAATCTGATATGACTGAACAAGCTGCTGAAATGTTATATGGTTTGATACATGCACGGTATATTTTAACAAATCGTGGCATTGCGCAAATGATTGAAAAATACCAAACTGGTGATTTTGGACATTGCCCTCGTGTTTATTGTGAAAGTCAACCAATGTTACCATTGGGTGGGTCACTCATTTTGTTTTATTTTTTTTAATTTGAAAAAATTTCAATAATATTTCAATATTGTAATTGAAAAAACGCAGGTTTATCTGATATTCCTGGTGAGGCCATGGTTAAAGTATATTGTCCCAAATGTATTGATGTTTATACACCAAAATCATCACGACACCATCATACGGATGGTGCTTATTTTGGTACAGGTTTTCCACATATGCTATTTATGGTGCATCCTGAATATCGTCCTAAAAGGCCCACTAATCAATTTGTTCCAAGGTATAAATATAAATATAAAATTAAAATTTATTTTCTACTCTTACGGTTTGAATTTATTTGTTTATTTTTTTGCAGACTTTATGGCTTCAAAATTCATAGCTTAGCTTATCAAATACAGCTGCAGGCAGCAGCCAACTTTAAAATGCCACTACGAGCGGTAAATTTAAAATGAAATTTATTTTTAATGTAACAAAACAGTTATTAAAATCATATATCGTTTTTCCTTTTTTCCTTTCCTCCTACTCTTTCATGTTTATTTAAATGTTATCTTTTTATAACTACAACTTAAAAAATCTCTTTTTTTTAAATTTTCACAATACTTCTTTGCATTTATAACAAACCTATAAAAAAAAACACTAAAATTATATACATTAAAAAAAAAAAAAAACAAAAACAAATAAATAAAATAAAAAAAGAAAAATTAATAAAAAAAAGCACACAAAAACACAGCAACTATTAAATAGAGAAAAGAAAAACAACATTTGTTACAGACAGAAAGATAGAAAGAAATTAATGATGCAAAAAGTCCCTCTTCCCTTCTCCTCCTTTCACCGAACAAAATAAAAATACAATCGTGAAAATAACAAACGTGAACGGACATCAATTTTTTTTTTTACCAATCAGCTGCATTGTTAGATTTTTATGTTTGATAATTACTTATACTGAAACACATGATTTAATAAAGAACAAACAACAACCTTAACTCGAAACAAAACTTTAAAACTCCCTTAACCAATAAAAAAATTAGACCATGTTAAAAAAAAAAATCAAGATTAAATAAAATATTTATACAAGCAACGAATTTTTTGTTTACACTGTTAACTGACCGAAATTTTTTTACACATAAACTACGTATTTTTTTCATAAATATGTATGTATGTGTTTGCTTACAAATCATATAATTAGTTCATTTCTATTTGGTTTATTATTTTGTAATTAATTAAAAAGACACTTTTTTGCGCATTTTGTATGTGAATCATTTTTGATTGTATAAAGAAAATAATATTCAATTAAACAATTTGTGTCATTTACCGAACATTTAATCAATAATTTAATCATTTCCCATTAATTATAAAAACAAATACAAAACACTACATATGAATGTTATCATAAACTAAAAAAAATGTAATTTAAAGGAATTCAATCAAAATTTGCTAAATCTTCATCTTTAGAAACCAGGAAATCCAACACTTCCACCACCATCATCAGCACCAGTAACTGTAAAATAAAACAACCAGCCATTTATCCGTATTTTGAATGTTACAAACTATTCATCAACATTTATTTAACAAAAAAAAAAAAGCTTGCTAAATGTAAAGAAGATAATAGAAAATTCCAAGATTCAATGTAATACTTTATGTATCAATCACATAGAGTAATAATAATATCTCTAAATGTATGAAAATCACATTAAAAAATCATCTGATCATCATCATCTATCTGTTCATTAAACAAAAAATAATATTTAGTTTATTATCCATTTATCTATTTTTATAACTTTTTTTGTTTATTTTTTGTTTTACAAAATGGATTCTTTATAAGCAAATTTAATATGAACAATAATTAAAAAAAAATATATAAATAATATTAAAAAAAAAAAACAAAAAAACAATAAAATTAATCATACATACTTAGTAATAAATAAATGTTCATTAATTTAATTTATACAAAAAAAAAGTAATGTGCTTATTTTTAAAAGTATTATTTTATTTAAATAAAATATTAAGTTATTTTTCACGAATAATTAAAATTAAAAGCTCAGGTGATAGACCGCAATTCGATAAAAAAAATATTACGAATTTGTCTTCATATGTATATAACTTATATCTTCTCTAACAAGGAAAGATCTTCCACAATATAAGTGAATGATAAATTACATCAACGATTATAAGGTTAGGTTAGGTTGAAAAGGAGGGGTATAAAAGCCCAAACCCACGACAGGTATACACCTATGCCCAGTTGGCATGTTGTGCGCTCCATGTGGAAAACGGAATTCCCAAACAAAAAACCATAAACATAATTTCCCATAAATAACGGACTAGTCCAAGAAACCAGTCCCCTCAATGTAACGCCTTATGGATCTCCAGTTCGAGTTCCCCAGGTATTCCAAGTTCGGCATAGTATCCACTGTAAAATTTTCGCGCCTAATATGCCCAAACGCAGGACAATGACAGAGGTAGTGTACCAGGGTCTCATCCTCTTCCTCGCAAGCTCTACATGTCGTCTCCTCAGATAATCCCATGCGAGCTAGATGAGTTCTCAACTCCGTATGACCTGTAATTACACCGGTTAATTTCCTAAGTGTAGGTCTACTTAGTCTCAGAATCTCCTTTGACTTCCCAAGATTTGGGTCACCCCAGAGTGTTCTTGTCACCTTACCGACATCAGTGCTTTGCCATTTTCTGACATGTTCTTCCATTGTCCAACGTTTAAGTTCATCCTTAAATCGTTTAAGGGGTTTGGCGTTCTCCAAAGTTATAGTACTCAGAAGAGCTCCCATTTTGGATAATTTGTCGGCTTTCTCGTTTCCGATCAGCCCGTGATGGCTGATCGGACGACGATTATAAAGTGTGCTATTAAAGTCATTTTTATTTTACAAAAATTTACAAAATTGTCGGCCCTTGAAAACTCTCTTAATTTATGGGGTATATCTGGTTCGTTTATTTTAATTTGCAACTCAAAAGGAGTCAAAAAACGGCTTAAAAGCTTTTTTGTAGTTTTTTGGTAAATTTTGTAACGTCCAAACGGATGAGCATAGGAATAAAATTAAATTGTATTTTTTACTCATGTAAAAGGGTAAAAATTATCTTTTTATTTTGGTACTTTATGAATCTAGAATTTTTGAATTAACCACCATCGATCGAAAGAGAACTTTTTTAATTTTTATAGCAATTTTTATTATACCCTTCACCTGTGGTGCACAAGGGTATATATAGCTTTGTCATTTCGTTTGTACTTTCTACAATTTTCATTTCCGATTCCATAAAGTATACATTTTCTGAGAGCCTATGAATAGAGCAGTCGATTAAGCCCTGATCGTCTGTCCGTGTGTTGGTTGAAATCAATTTTTAGAAGCAACCATATGTTCCTCAGATCTGTGTATGGTATCAATCTTTTGGAAATATCAGAGAATGACTCACAATTGAAATTAAGCACAATCGCCCTATAACTTTCTAAGATATGAGCAAATAAACGTGACTGCCTCTGTTTATTCCCATATTTTTACCACCAAAATTAATATTTTTTAGCCATAGAATAATTTATAGGTAACTTTGCTACTATTTGTAGATATAATATGCCTCTAGAGACATTAGCGAAAAATTTTGGATAAAGAGGGCTCTAATCGGTAAAGTTGTAGGCAAATTTTTTTTTTTTAAATATATGTATATTCCAAAAATTTACAAGCTTCTAGACAACCGAGAGAGTATAATATTGGTATCATCTGAAAGGACTTCACTAGCGCAATATAAGCACTATAAAAAAAATTAAAATTCATGTTGGCCGCCACTACAAAATGGCGGACAATAAATTTATATTGGGGTCAAATCTGGTATTTTAAAATGTAACTTCTTGAACGCCCTCAATATTGGTATTAAATGAAAGGGCTTAACCAGTAAAATACAGTAAATTATTAAATAATGGCGTCTAAAACAAAATGGCGCATCAAAATTTTTTTAACCCCATCAATATGGGTATCAAATTAAGGGGCTTGACTAGTAGAATACAGTTAACTACGTAAAAATTCAAAATCAAAGATGGCGTCGGAAATATTAAGGAAAATGGCGTATAACGTGAAATATAGGTTAAGCTACGATGTGGGATTATATCTATGTACATGATGGTGAAGGGTATTATCAGATTTGGCACGGCCGAATATAGCACTCTTACTTTTTTATGTTAGAATTAAGGATAATTGGTTTAAGTTGAGATTAGAGATATTGGCGGCACAAAAGGTACCTTTTTTAATGTTTGTGTATTTTCTAAATTTATGAATCTAGAACTCAATCACTTAAAAATTAAATTTGAAATTTGATTTTACGAAATAAATTACGAATACATGATTATGTACTCATGAGTATCTAAACAGGATAGATTTTAATAGAATTTGGTATGGAGATACCTTGATAACTGCGTTAACATAAAAGGTACTTTTTATCGCGAGATAATATCTCATTTCAAACAGAAAATATACCAAGTAAGAGCGTTATATTCGGCTATTCCGAATTCTAGAAGCCACCAATTTTGTATAGTACTTTTATACCATTAATACCAATTTCGTTATTTTGTTAATTTAGTTTGTTGTTTTAGTTCGTTTTCCTATTAAATTATTTTCTTTCTTTCTTTAAAGTTAGGCGAAAGAGCCTAAGAGTCAAAAACTGAATTTGTTATCCCAACCGAAATATGTATTTCTCTGAATTATTATTGTCACAAAATTATTACGAAGCAGTTGTGCTAGACTCAAGTTATTAATACCAAACGAAAGAGAGGACAAATTATGTAAAACCAAATAAAAAACTCAAATTGCAATATTTCACTTAAGCCCTTTTTGCTGCAATAGGAGCATTAGAGTAGCTACAATTGAATCGGTTTACGCTTGATCAACGTTGGGATTAATTGGAAATTTATTTCCAAAACAAAGAAAATTGTTCGAAATTGGGCGAAATTGTCGTACAAAATTTCATCGCAGAGAAGTAACAACAGTTTATTGCTTAAGTTCGTAAAACTGATTTCATTTTTGATACATTAAGACGTAAGCGTGCTCGAACGCACTGTGCACTCAAAAATATCTAAGCTGTAGCTGAGAGCGTGTGTGTGAATCCATCAACATCAAGTCGTCATCGTTCTCAAAAATTGAACATTTCGTGCACCAGTTTACGTCGATCGAAAAATTGGTCCAATCGAATAGGGTATTGTGAGGCCAGCCGCTGCAGCCATATGAATGATATACAATTTCAATAAAACAAAAAAACTTTACAACAAAAAAACGTCGTGATTCAGCTCTGGTCGGGTCAAGAGCTCGCGCGTTTTTGCCATTATCGTTTAATGGCAATCAGGTTGTCCCTTTTTATCGGACTTCGAGAGTTTTGCGTCTCACTCTCGCGTGGTTAACTGTGTGGCGTCGCGTAACTGTGCTTTGGATACAGTTTCCAGACTATTCTATAGTTAACCGCGTGTTTTCGTTTTCATTGGAGGAGTACCAAATAAACTCATTTTACTTGTGACTGGAGGAGTACCATATAAACTCAATTTACATGAGACTGGAGGAGTTCCATAAAACTCAGCAGTAATTATTGTTCAGACGTCTCCGACTTCCTATACAATGGTATAGGTCGACCTGCGGTACCTGAACCAAAGTTTTGTAACTGGAGGAGAACCATTAAACTCAATTTTTATTTATTGTTCGAGTGTCTCCGACTTCCTATACAGAGGTATAGGTCGCCTTGCGGTGCCTGAATCAACGTTTGTAACTGGAGGAGAACCATTAAACTCAATTTTTATTATTGTTTCAATGTCTCCGACTTCCTATACAGAGGTATAGGTCGTTCCACGGAGAAGGAACTTAGTGAATACCCTGGCTTTTTTGGTTATGCACCTCTGCCATTAAAATTTAAAAACAAAAAAAAAAAAAAAAAAAATACAACAACAAAAATTGGCAAAATTTCAAACCTATTTTGTTTTATTGTATTTTTAAATTTAAACTTTTAATTGGCCCACCCTTTAAATAGTTTATTTTTTCAAATTTTTGGGGAGGGTGTGTTGTGGGTTTACAAAGCTAAATTTTTTATACAAAAAATGGCCTCAACAGGTAATAGTGCTACATTCGGCCGTGCCGAATCAGAAAATACCTTTCACCATTATGTACATACGTATAATGACCACATATTTTAGCGCAGATTTCATTTTATTTCCCACGCGATCTTTATTTTTATACCCTTCACCTGTGGTGCACAAGGGTATATATAGCTTTGTCATTCCGTTTGTAATGTCTACAATTTTCATTTCCGACCCCATAAAGTATATATTTTCTGAAAGCTTATGAATAGAGGAGTCGATTAAGCCCTGACCGTCTGTCCGTCTGCCTGTCTGTCCGAGTGTTGGTTGAAATCAACTTTTAGAAGCAACTATATGTTCCTCAGATCTGTATATGGTATCAATCTCTTGGAAATATCCAGGAATGAATCGCTATTGAAATTCAGCACAATCGCACCATAACTTTCTGAGATATGAGCAAAAAACCACGACCACCTTTTTTTTTACACAATTACAACAACAACAACATACATACATACATACATGTAAAAATCATACAAAAAAAAATTACAAAAAGAAAAAATATTAAAAATAAAAAAAAAAATTTAAAAAAAATATAAAAAAAATAATAAAATATAAATAATATATTAAATAAAATAAAATAAAAATTTTTTGGCTCAGCTGGGATTCGATGCCACATTTATTCTAACCAGTATATACACACATATGTACGTATTTGATATGAGATGAATGGTGATACAAACAATTGTTATTGCATGACTACACGTTGTGAAGGGTATATAAGATTCGGCACGGCCGAATATAGCACTGTTACTTGTTTTTTTTTTTTACTTAGCTGCATTTTAGTAGTCAATCCCTTTAATTTTATACCCACATTGTGGGAGTTGAAGGAGACAAAGCCGTGATTACTATTATATATCCGCCATTTTATTTCAGACACCATCTTTGATTTTCACTTGTTTATTGTTTACTGTATTTTACTGGGAAAATTATTTGATTTTTTATACTAATATTGAGGGGGTTGAAGTGGGTACATTTTTAATTACTACTTTTGACCCAAGTTTGTAGCGGGGGCCATCTTATATTTTATTTAATCTTTTTATAGTTTCTTATATTCTGACAGTCAAGCCCTTTTTGTAGCATTTCGAAAAATTATTGGGGATTTTAAGAGAATTGATCTTTTTCCAAAAAAATATATTTTATGGCTAAATGAAAAGGATGAAAACTTAAAATAGACCTAATTAAAAAATATAAACTTTTAATAAAATAAATTTATTTTTAAATAAAAAAATCAGTTAAAACACAAAGTTATAAATTTTTTAATTGTTTCGGACAATTGTTAGAAAAATGCATTTAATTTTAAACATAAAAGTTTAAATTAACAAAGAATTTAATTTTTAGTCAACGACTGCTTAATGCTCGGCGCACAATTGGGACGAACGACGAATTTCGCCCAACACGACGAACTCTTCGGTAAAAATTCGTTGTGCAAATTCGTCGTGTGAAGCAGAACAACAACGAAAAAGTAACATTTTTTATAGTTGATAAAATTGTTTAGTGTTTGTGCAAAGAAAAAACAAAAATAATCGAAGAATTCAATTTTTTGTGAAACTCAACAAAACAATAAATATATTTTTTGTAATAATAAAACAATAATAAAAATTTTGTTTGTGTATAACAGCTAATAGTGTGACCATATGAAAAAATATCACTTAATAAACTTAAACATTTGCAAAAACACAAATAAAAACAAATTTTTGTACTTAACTTTTTTATACTTATTTTAAATGTCTTAAAATAAAAAATAAAACAATTATTAAAATAAAAACTAACTTTATTTTCTTAAAAAGTTGATAAGTAAACCTAAATTTAATAAAAAATGGTCACCTTGTACCAATTTGTTCGTCGTTCGCCGGCGTAAGAAATATAAATAAATCTAATGCAGCGTTCGCCGCGTATAGCGAACTTCGGCTGACGCCACAATTGTATGCATTCTCATATACACAAATGAGTTTTATTTTTGATGACGAATATTCGCGACGAAAAATTTGTCGTTCGTCCCAATTGTGCGCCACTCTAACCAGTATACCACGTTTGTATGTATGTGTTGATAATTGATAATTGTAGAAATTTTAAACGGAATGACAAACCTATATATACCCTTTTCACTGTGTGAAGAGTATAATAAGTAAAAGAGAACGAAACTTGGGCAAGTCAATTGCTGAGTCTGAACATGAAAGCAAGTTCAAAGAAAAATAAAAGAAAATAAAAAACTAACTTGAACAAGTGACTTGCCCAATGAGAAAGGAGTAAAACCAAATTTTTATTATTGTTTAATGCACGTACCCACGACATTCTTTGCAAACGTTTACTTATACGTAAAAAAGTTTTTATTATTACAGAAATTATATATATTGTTTTGTTGAGTTTCACAAAAAATTAAATTCTTCATTATTTTTGTTTTTTTTTTGCCCAAACAGTAAACAATTTTATCAACTATAAAAGAAGTCACTTTTTCGTCGTTGTTGTGCTTCACACGACGAATTTGCACAGCGAAATTTTACCGAAGAGGTCGTCGTGTCAGGCGAAATTCGTCGTTCGTCCCAATTGTGCGCGGAGCATTACGTTGAAATAAAAAACCCATTAAAAACAAGTAAAAATAAAAAAGCTTGACTAATTTTTATTTAATACCCATATTGATGGGGTTAAAAAAATTTATCCGCCATTTTGTTTTTAGCTCCCTTTCATTTAATACCAATATTGAGTGGGTTCAAAAAGTTACATTTTAAAATGCCAGATTTGACCCATATTAAAATTTATTGTCCGCCATTTTGTGGTGGCAGCCAACATGAATTTTAATTTTTTTTATAGTGCTGATACCAATATTGACTCTCTCGGTTGTCTAGAAGCTGGTAAAAATTGATTTTAATATGTAAGTTTTTGGAATATATATGTTTCAAAAGGAATTTTTGCCTATAACTTTACCGATTAGAGCACGCTTTATCCAAAAATTTTCACAAATATCTCTAGAAGCAAATTATATCTATAAATAGTAGCAAAGGTACCTATAAATTATTCTATTGCTGAAAAATTTTAATTTTGGTGGTTAAAATATGGGGGAAAACCGAGGCAGTCGTGTTTATTTGCTCATATTTCAGAAAGTTATGGGCGATTGTGCAATTCATTCCCAGATATTTCCAAAAGATTGATACCATACACCGATGTAAGGAACATATGGTTGCTTCTTAAAGTTGATTTCAACCATCTCACGGGCAGACGGACATGTCTTAATCGACTCCTCTATTCATAAGCTTTCAGAAAATATATACTTTATGTGGTCGAAATTGAAAATGAAAATTGTAGAAATAACAAACGGAATGACAAAGCTATATACATATACCCTTGTGCACCACAGGTGAAGGGTATAATAACACATGCACTTTTTGGTACAATAAAATTTGTTGTGATTTTCAACAAAAGTCCGTTTACAGCAATTTTAACATAAATATTTACAAAATGTCTTGTAATTAAAAAATGACTAAAAATATCTATCGATGCCTTACTTCCTTAACCTCGTATCTTTAACAAGTAAAAGCGCTATATTCGGCCGTGCCGAATCTTATATACCCTTCACAACGTGTAGTCATGCAATAACAGTAAATTCACGTATGTATGTTAAAAAAAAACAAAAAAAAAATAAAAAATAAAAAAAAAATTTAAAAAAAAAAAATTTAAAAAAAAAATTAAAAAAAAAAAATTATTATATACATATATAATATATATAAAACAAAAAAAAAAATAAAAAAAAAAAAAATAAAAAAAAATAATAATAAAAATATATATAATATATTAAATAAAAAATAAAAAAAAAATTAAAAAAAAAAATTTTAAAAAAATTTAAAAAAAAATTTTTTTGCCTCAGCTGGGATTCGATGCCACGTTTTCTCTAACCAGTATACACGTTTGTATGTATGTATGTTGTTGTTGTAATGTTGTTTTTATGAAAAGAAAATCGAGGTGGTCGTGGGTTTTTGCTCATATCTCAGTTGTTTATGTACCGATGCTTCTGATTTTCAATACCGATCTACTCCCGAATATTTCTGATATTTTAATACCTTACCCGGGTCCAACCTATGTCGGGGGGCTTCAAAAAGTTGATTTCAACATACACACGGACAGACGGTCAGACGGACAGACGGTCAGGGCTTAATCGACTCCTCTATTCATAAGCTTTCAGAAAATATATACTTTATGGGGTCGGAAATGAAAATTGTAGAAATTTCACACGGAATGACAAACCTATATATACCCTTTTTCACTGTGTGAAGGGTATAAAAATACGGCTTTGACTTTTTCATATCAAACGATTGTTTTATGCTTTAACTAAAAAAGATTAGTATATTATTACTACTAATATACATAAATACAATCAATTCCTTAATAATTGCATTTAAACTTTTAACTAAACACCGAAGAATAAAAAGATGAACCGTTTTTTTTTGTCTATCCTGAAAAATTTTATTTTTATACCCTTCACACAGTGAAAAAGGGTATATATAGGTTTGTCATTCCGTGTAAAATTTCTACAATTTTCATTTCCGACCCCATAAAGTATATACTTTCTGAAAGCTTATGAATAGGGGAGTCGATTAAGCTTTGTCCGTCTGTCCGTGTGTATGTTGAAATCAACTTTTTGAAGCCCCCCCGATATCGAATGGATCCGGGTGAGGTATTAAAATATCAGAAATAAATATCAGAAATATTCGGGAGTAGATCGGTGTTGAAAATCAGAAACATCGGTTCATAAACAACTGAGATATGAGCAAAAACCCACGACCACCTCGAATTTTTTTTTAACAAAAACAACATTACAACAACATGCATACATACAAACGTGTATACTGGTTAGAGAAAACGTGTCATCGAATCCCAGCTGAGCCAAAGAAAATTTTTTTTATATTTTTTTTTTAATTTTTATTTAATATATTATTTATATTTTTATTATTATTTTTTTTTTAATTTTTAATTGTTTTTTAATTTTTTTTATTATTTTTTGTTTATTTTATATTTATTATATATATTTTAATAATAAATTTTATTTTTATACCTTTCACACAGTGAAAAAGAGTATATATAGGTTTGTCATTCCGTGCGAAATTTCTACAATTTCCGACCCCATAATAGGGGAGTCGATTAAGCTCTGTCAATCTGTCCGCCTGTCCGTGTGTATGTTGAAATCAACTTTTTGAAGCCCCCCGATATTGCATGGACCCGGGTGAGGTATTAAAATATCAGAAATATTCGGGAGTAGATCGGTATTGAAAATCAGAAACATCGGTTCATAAACAAATGAGATATGAGCAAAAACCCACGACCACCTCGATTTTTTTTCACAAAAACAACATTACAACAACATACATACATACATACAAACGTGTATACTGGTTAGAGAAAACGTGGCATCGAATCCCAGCTGAGCCAAAAAATTTTTTTTTTATTTTTTTTTTTATTTTTTTAATTTTTTTTTTATTTTTTATTTAATATATTATTTATATTTTTATTATTTTTTTTAAATTTTTTTTTTTTTTTATTTTATATTTATTATTTATATTTTAATTATTTTTAAAAAAAAATTTTTTTTAAAATTTTTTTTTTAAATATTTTTTTTATTTTATTTTTTTACATACATACGTAATTTATAATTTTACAATGGGATGTTTTTATATATGTATGTTTTTTATATGTATGTACGTATTTCATATGGGGAATGGTGATACAAACTACTGTTATTGCATGACTACACGTTGTGAAGGGTATATAAGATTCGGCATAGCCGAATATAGCGCTCTTACTTGTTTAAGATACGAGGTTGAGGAAGTAAGTCATCGCTATGTATTAATGGATGAAAACTAGCTAATGACTAAATGGAAATTTTTCTGGCTAAGCAAAATTGGAAAAATATAATTGCCAAATTTTATCATCGTTCATCTAATTCACCCGGTTCTATTATTATGCCTTATGTGAGAGGTGGGCGTTAATGAAGGCATGACAGAGAAATTTCTTTCAATAAATTCAACTTAGATATTAAAACGTAGATACCTTATTACTTTCACTAAGACTTGTGTGAAACGAATAAAATAAAACAGGTAGTTTTAGTGGTTTATTCTTAGCATGGAGCGGATTGGTGCTACCTTGAATGTTAAGCAACAACTTAATTTTATTATTGAATTTACCTTAATTTTACACATAATTAGTGCTGATGCAACATCACAGAATACATGGTTTACACTGGAATGTATAACGATTTACATTATATTTTCGTGTTGTAAAAATTGTGGTAATAATTGTACAACAATAAATATGTTGATTGTATTGCTTTTAAATGAAACTTGATCATGACACACTGCACAACACAATCTGTTTGGTTGTTGCTGGTTTGTTTATTCAAGAACGTCGCTGACAGCGTATTTATTATTGTTAACAAATGTACCTTATTTATTTTACTTAATACGCGTGCCGGGTTCATTGTACAGAAATGAGCAATCAAACATATGTTGGCAAATAAAATTATATATGTTGATATGCATGCTATAATAAAAATGGTGTAAATTTAAGATAAAACGTTATATGGAAAGTGGGTGTTAAAGTGGGCGTGTTGCCTTTCCCGACATTATAATAATATTGTTATGAAAAAATGTTTTACAAATTTCACCATCGAACATATAAACTGTATTCATAAAGGAGCTAATACACGGCATGTTTTTTACATCTGACTTGTCAAATTCTCCACTGCTAATACAAACATGTCGTGTGTTACCTTTAAAACATTACTGTTCTGTAAAAAAACATGTGTCGAGACATCTGACAAAATTTTAATTAGAGTGCGCTCTAAGGCGTCGTAACAAGTCATATTGTTCTAGGATTTAACAATAGTTTAATTGTTGTTGCTTTTTAAGTAAAAACTGCCCTAAAATAATACAACTGTGTATGGTACGTTTTTTGTGCTACCATAACTATTCAGATACCTGCGGAGATCGGCTAAGAATCTGATAAGCCGATCTGTCTGTAATATTTTTAAGTCGCCCTTCCGATCTCCGTTAAAAAGATCTGTTAAAAAAATTTTGGAAAATCGGTGGTTATTTTGTTTGTTTTTTTTAGAACATTTTTATTTAGGACACCTTGTGAATACAGTAATTGTGTAATAATAATTGTGAATTTTACAACGGTTTAAATTTAAAATAGACCCAGAAAAAAGACACTGTGCAGGGTAAATTTTCGTACATTTCGATCTATAATTTCTTCCGTATTCCACGGATTTTCGGGGAAACATATTTTTTCGTTCGAAACATTTAAGTGTGGAATATTTTTCAATAGGTTTAGAGATAACTGCATTTAACATGAAATATAGGTTAAGCTTCGATGTGGGATTATACCTATGTACATGATGATGAAGGGTATTATCAGATTTGGCAAGGCCGAACATAGCACTCTTACTTGTTGCTGATAGGTTATTTGGTTTTAGATTTTTACAATTCCAAATAACCTAAGTGACAAAACATAAGCTGTGTTTAGAAAAACAAAATTTTCTCAACCAATATATATTTCTGATTATGATTTTAATCAAAATGTATAATTTTCGTTTCAATTTTGTAAACAGTTCCAATTTTATAACATTTGTCCGCTCTCCTGTACACTTTTGAAAACTGCAGTTAGGTTATTTCGTCTTTAAGGTGATGATATATTCTTTTGCTTAACCGTAGTAATTTGTATTTTATATAAACGATTACATCTACGATTAAATCTACACAAGTTAAATCCAATGTCGAAATTTGATTTAGTAAATATTTATAACTAGGTTTACAATATTTTTGGTTTTCCATTTGCTGTAAAAATAAACAAATTTTTTGGTGTTCTCACTCTGGAGCATGCGACGTACAGATAGATGGCCATGTGAAAAGCATGAATTTTCCAAATTCAATCCTGCGACACAGAGATTGTCCTTGTGCTTTGTTGATGGTAATAGCGAAGGCAAGGCGAACTGGAAACTGTAGTCGCTTGAAGTTGAAAGGCAAATCGGTGGGAACCATTGGAATGCGTGGAAATAGCTGGAAATAATAACTTATTTTTAATGGGGGTGGTACTGCCCACTTTTTCAATTACAAAATTATATAGTCATGACAGCTCAAAATGTGTGAAAAGTTTCAGAAAAATCGGTCAAGTGCAAGAAGCTAAAAATTATAACTTTTTTTATGGGCGTGGTACTGCCCACTTTTCTATTCATGAAACTGTATAGTCATGACAGCTCCATATGTGTGCAAAGTTTTAGAAACATTGGGCCCACTTTTTACCACCCATAAACACTCCCTCGAATGTGTTCAACAACTTGCCAAAGTTTGAGTCCGATCGGCTTTACGGTTTCGGAGTCTATAGCTAACACACAGAGTTTCACTTTTATATATATTTATATATAGATTAAATTTAGCATAAGAAATATACTTACTTTCATATTAATGTTGTGTGTGTGTGTGCGTATCATAAAATGTATTTTCAATTCCCCTCCTAAGGTAAATAATTTATATTGTGTTCCTTTTTAAATATACTTAGATGTTAGTATAGAATATAATATATTATTTTAAATTAAATACATATTTAATTTTGCTTCTTTTTTTATTTCACATATTGTGCATACATACCATATGTATGTGTATGAAAATTTCACTTCATTCACTTACATTCGATCATTAACACGCATGTGATCTAAAACATACACACGCACTTAATAATACATATGTACATACATACATACATACACACATACATATATTTACAGGACTATATTGCACTTTGTCAGGAAATCCTTAGCCGACCGTGTCCTGAAGATGAAGAAGTAGATGAAAATAATAACAAGGAGGAATAAAATCGTTTTTTTTTTTAAATGTTGGTTCTTTTATAACTCAATTTAAATCAAAATACATATGTTTCGCCAATTTTGTTGAATATTTGATAAAATTAGTAACAATATTTAGATCAATTAAAACAAGTGTTTATTAATAGCTACTTAATTTGTTTCTATTGCATTGATATGTAATTTTATTGTTGAATTCAATGTTTCTGTTTCTGTTAATTTTATTTTTATACCCTTCACCTGTGGTGCACAAGGGTATATATAGCTTTGTCATTCCGTTTGTAATTTCTACAATTTTCATTTCCGACCCCATAAAGTATATATTTTCTGAAAGCTTATGAATAGAGGAGTCGATTAAGCCCTGACCGTCTGTCCGTCTGCCCGTCTGTCCGTGTGTTGGTTGAAATCAACTTTTAGAAGCAACTATATGTTCCTCAGATCTGTATATGGTATCAATCTCTTGGAAATATCCAGGAATGAATCGCTATTGAAATTCAGCACAATCGCCCCATAACTTTCTGAGATATGAGCAAAAAACCACGACCACCTCGTTTTTTTCACAATTACAACAACAACATACATACATACATGTAAAAAACATACCAAACAAAAAAAATTACAAAAAAAAAATATTAAAAATAAGAAAAAAATAATAAAAAAAACTACAAAAAAAAAATTTTAAAAAATTTAAAAAAAAATTTAAAAAAATTTTTAAAAAATTTTTCTAAAAAAATTTTTTAAAAAAATTTAAAAAAAATATAAAAAAAATAATAAAATATAAATAATATATTAAATAAAATAAAATAAAATTTTTTTGGCTCAGCTGGGATTCGATGCCACATTTATTCTAACGTGTACGTATGCACGTATTTTATATGGGATGAATGGTGATACAAACAATTGTTATTGCATGACTACACGTTGTGAAGGGTATATAAGATTCGGCATGGCCGAATATAGCACTGTTACTTGTTTTTAGAAATGTTTTTTTTTAAACACTAGAACCTAACAAATAATTAATAATTAAAAATTATGGTTTTTTAAAAATATCATTATTCTTTTTCTTTTAAAAATTGTTTATGCCTAATATTATAAATTTAAAAATTGACTTGTTTGCTTTTGTCCTATACGTAACAAATTACAACAACTTATTAATATTGTATTTCAATATGCATTGACATACAGTTTAGCGCGGCACGTATTAAATTTTTATGCAAAACAGAAGCTACATTTTGTTGATCGATTTAAAAAAAGATTACGATAATAAAGCCAATGCTAGGGTTTCTTGAACGAATTCTGTACAATATGAAAAGTAAAAAGCGAGGTTCCTATATAAAGGGTGGTCCAACCAAAATGCATGATGTTGTTTTGAAATAACACAAGTTTCCAGAGAATTATCTTAAAATTTTTTTTTATGGTAAAAAATGTATGACAATCTATCGGTGGCATAATTCTATCCGATGGTCCACGTTTTCAATGACACTGAGACATAATTGAGGTTCAATATGCCTAATAACCTCATCCTTTAGCTCCTTATTTGTTCTCGACTTGTTGTTGTTAAATAACCCCCAAGAGAGTAGACCAACGGTGTCAAATTACGTGATGGTTGCAGCCAATTACCATGGCCACGACCGGAAATAATACGGTCATTGAATTTTTCATGCAAAGGAGTAATTATTTTGTTGCCTGTATAGCAAGTGGCAACATCCTGTTAGAACCACAAGTCCATATCATCAATTGCTGGCCACAAGAAGTCTCGCGATAGCGAACACCATTCACGGTAACTGCTTGACCGACCTCATTATCGAAAAAGTACGGCCTGATGACGCCGCCAGTTCATAAGCCCCACCAAACAGTTACTCCTTGTAAATGCATCGGCTTTTTAACAACTACTCGTGGATTCTCATTTGCCTAAATGCGTAAAATCTGCTCGTTAACGAATCAACTGGGGTAAAACTATGCTTCGTCGCTAAAGATGATTTGATTTGTTAATTTAAAATTAACATCTGTCTGTTTAACCAACCATTCGGCGTATTGACGACGCTTGAAATGATCAGTAGGCTTCAGCTTTAGAGTTAATTAAATCTAGTAAGCGTCAGGGTACACTTATACGGGTGGCGGTGCCAGCCCAGCTGATTAAATTTTTGTGTGCCAATGCTTGTCAAACTCTATATAAAAAAAAGATTTTTTAGTGCCAAGAATTGTCAAACTCTATATAAAAAAAAGAGTGCCAAAAATTGCTCTCCTTTACGATATCACCTTATGTAATTACACCATAGTAAGCGTGTAAATTTGAATCTTTTTTCAAAATTCGCATCAGTGATGTTCGTGAGATCTTAAATTGTTGGTCACGATAACAAGTCGAGGTTGAAGGCTCTTCTGTCACACTATCGCCAAGAACAGTAATGTTTTCTGTTGAACGAACGGGGTGAGCATGCACAGGTGTTTTCACATTTCCTTAAGACCAGGTTTGTTGAAATTTGCGCACAATTCTCCCGACTGATGACGCATTTGATCGATTATATTAACCAAAAAAATTACGCAGTGCATAAATTGCATTTTGATTTGAACCCAATTTGAATTTCTCAAACTATGAAGCAAAGAAATTAACATCGTGCATTTAAACCCTTTTTGTCCAAAGCTTCAGGTTAACTACATTTCAAATTTAAACTTTTAAAGTGAATGATTATAGAGACGGAAGGAATGATGACTTTCTAAAAAGAGATTGATTTTTTAACCAATTCTTGCAACCGAGGATAGAAAATTAAAGGCATTATTCCAGAATTACTTCCCATTATTGTGACGAAAAAAACTGAAAAGAAAGAAGATGTTGGAACCCCTTAATCACACCGCCTTGGAAAAAATTGGAAACATAATAAAGATTTGCAATTTTATATTTCGGTCTTGGGGACAATACCAATTCATATTTCTTTTCCAAGGCATATTTATTCATCAGGTAATTGCAGTTCGGAAGAATTTTTTGTTTATATTTTTTATATATGAAGTTTGGCATTTGAAACAAATTGGAAAAGAGAGAAAATTGTTTTTTATTTATGCATTTTGACAGCTGAAATTTAAAATAAGTGTTGAAAAAAATAATCAGCTGGCGAATCAAGAGTACCTGATGAATAAATATGCCTTGTTTCTTTTCAAATAATTTATTATTTCTTTTCCATTAGTTTCCATAGTTTTAATCAAGGCATATTTATTCATGCGTGCGGGTTTTCTGTGCGCCAAATTTGCTTGTTTACATACCCGCCAAGATCAAAATGAGCTTCATCTGGAAAGATGATTTTTTTGGCAAAATCGGCCAAAGTAATGTCGCAATATTTCCCAGCGTTGTTCATGAGTATAAACAACCATATTCGTTTAGCGGAAGAATAAAACTAATTATCTGTCAAATCAGACGAGCTAAGTGTTACCATTCACGAAATAAGCACTAGTTGAAAAAAACGTTAGATAACGGACCCTTTACATAATTTTTAAAACATAGCGAAGTGGAACGATAAATTTTACTGATGGGCTATAGTGTGTTACACAACTATTTCGATCCCACACGAAATTAGGCTAGTTTGTTATAAATTTTAATATATTATTTTTTTTTTATATTTTAGTAAGTTTCAATTTTTCAAACGCTGAACTTTAACTTAAGAATGGAATAACATTAAGTATTAAAAGCATTCAGCTGAATTTGGATAATTAAATTGGCCGCAAAAGGTTTTTTACTTCTTTCCAAAATTTGGTTAGGTTAGTTAGGTTAGGTTGAAAAGGAGGGGTATAAAAGCCCAAACCCATGACAGGTATACACGTATGCCCAGTTGGCATGTTGTGCGCTCCATGTGGAAAACGGAATTCCCAAACAAAAAACCATAAACATAATTTCCCATAAATAACGGACTAGTTCAAGAAACCAGTCCCCTCAATGTAACGCCTTATGGATCTCCAGTTCGAGTTCCCCAGGTATTCCAAGTTCGGCATAGTATCCACTGTAAAATTTTCGCGCCTAATATGCCCAAACGCAGGACAATGACAGAGGTAGTGTACCAGAGTCTCATCCTCTTCCTCGCAAGCTCTACATGTCGTCTCCACAGATAATCTCATGCGAGCTAGATGAGTTCTCAACTCCGTATGACCTGTAATTACACCGGTTAATTTCCTAAGTGTAGGTCTACTTAGTCTCAGAATCTCCTTTGACTTCCCAAGATTTGGGTCACCCCAGAGTGTTCTTGTCACCTTACAGTGCTTTGCCATTTTCTGACATGTTCTTCCATTGCCCAACGTTAAGGTTCATCCTTAAATCGTTTAAGGGGTTTGGCGTTCTCCAAAGTTATAGTACTCAGAAGAGCTCCCATTTTGGATAATTTGTCGGTTTTCTCGTTTCCGATCAGCCCGTGATGGCTTGGTATCCATATTATCTCAAGATGTTCACAATTTGCATATGAGTTTATCTCACTCTTGCATTGCAAAACGTTCCGGGATTCAACTTTCTCCTTTCTCAATGTCTTAATCACTGATTGGCTATCCGTAAAGATACGAATCGGAGTTTCGCTATTCGTTTCCTTTATCCATTTTATTCCTTCCGTAATCGCCATGATCTCAGCCTGAAAAATAGTGTTGTGATCTGGTAGACGGAAGTATTTGCTTCTATTTCGGCTTATGTCGTACAAGCCCATTCCAGTTTGGTCACCAATCTTTGAACCGTCTGTGTAAAGATCGATTCCGTGGGTGTTTCCCATCCTGATTATCTCATCCCATTCTCCCTCTTCCGGTATAATGGTGATGCAGTTAATATTCTCATATCTCATCGGGATTTTATCACGTTAATTCCGTAATATTTCCCATCGGTAAGATATCCGTTATTCTTTGGTATCTGGTCTTATTTGGTTAACATGCAACAAACGAGTTCTGCATCTCAGCTACTCAAATGTTGTCGTTGTGGTTTTTGTTTTGTTTAAATCTTCTACCTAAGATAACATACGTTTAAAATATTTATTATTATAGGTCCAATTCAAAGCAGACTTTCATATTGTACTATGTCATATAATTCATATTTATATGACTAGTGACTTTGAACACCTTTTGTTATCAAATTATGTATTAAATACAAGAAATAAGACAAAGAGATGACTATGTAAACAGGAAAGAAGAAAATATTAAAAAAAAAATTCAATAAATTTTACATTTATATTTAGGGCCGTATCATAAAAAATATTTTAGGTTTATTAAAGGCTTATTTGACAGATATTGTAGAGAAATTTGTATACAGCAGTTAGTATATGAAACGAAAATTTTATACATATAAGAAGTTACATATGTACTTATAAATTCAACTTTAATAGACTGTTTAATGATGTCGAAAGAAGACCCAAGCGAAATTTTCATTCCTACAAATATGTACGTTGAAAACAAAAACAAACTTTTAGTTTTTGTTGTTGTTTTCAATATATTTGTAAGAATGAAAATTTCGTTCGCATTTAGATAAACAGGCAGTAAATTTCATAAGCCAATAAAGTTGTTATAGATGATTTTTTTTTACTAAATTATTTACGATATGCTCCCATAATTTTTCAATTATATTTATTTGGTTGTTGGGTTTAAGCTGGTTTATATGCATTTCACTGGTGCTTATGCCAGATCATCAGTAAACCTTTACCCAAATTCTTGAAAAAGTTTAAAATTTTTATAAGTTAATTTAGTAAATTAACTAAAATAAAGATTTTATTTTTCGGTTGCCCTTATAAGCATTTAGTGATAACCAACGGTTAGCCCATGGTACAATTATAGCAGGTAGTCTCGGAAAGCCAGCTGATTATTTTTTTATTTGCTTATTTTGTGATACGAACTGTCAAATGTTGTTTATGTTTTATTCAACACGTGTTAAATTTCTAGCTTAAAAGTAAACAAATTTTTTTAATCAAAGTAAAAAGTGATAAATTTCAAAAGAAAATCAAAGTGATTTATAACAAGTAAAAGCGCTATATTCGGCCGTGCCGAATCTTATATACCCTTCACAACGTGTAGTCATGCAATAACAGTAAATTCACGTATGTATGTTAAAAAAAACAAAAAAAAAATAAAAAATAAAAAAAAAATTTAAAAAAAAAAAATTTAAAAAAAAAATTAAAAAAAAAAAAATTATTATATACATATATAATATATATAAAACAAAAAAAAAATAAAAAAAAAATTAAAAAAAAAAAAATAAAAAAAAATAATAATAAAAATATATATAATATATTAAATAAAAAATAAAAAAAAAATAAAAAAAAAATTAAAAAAAAAAATTTTAAAAAAATTTAAAAAAAAATTTTTTTGCCTCAGCTGGGATTCGATGCCACGTTTTCTCTAACCAGTATACACGTTTGTATGTATGTATGTTGTTGTTGTAATGTTGTTTTTATGAAAAGAAAATCGAGGTGGTCGTGGGTTTTTGCTCATATCTCAGTTGTTTATGTACCGATGTTTCTGATTTTCAATACCGATCTACTCCCGAATATTTCTGATATTTTAATACCTTACCCGGGTCCAACCTATGCCGGGGGGCTTCAAAAAGTTGATTTCAACATACACACGGACAGACGGTCAGACGGACAGACGGTCAGGGCTTAATCGACTCCTCTATTCATAAGCTTTCAGAAAATATATACTTTATGGGGTCGGAAATGAAAATTGTAGAAATTTCACACGGAATGACAAACCTATATATACCCTTTTTCACTGTGTGAAGGGTATAATAAATAACAATTTTGGATAGACTTAAATATATAATTAGAAAAAAAAACTAATTTAAAGAAAAAAAATGAGAAAGTGTAGTGTATGCCAAAAAATGGAAATGGAACTTTTTTCTCTGTTCCACAAAGTGTTTTTTTTTTGTTTGATGTTCATATAAATATTAAATACAAAACAAATTTTGTTACAAAATTAACACACATCACAAATTTTTCTTACAAACTTTAAAAGTTTATTAAATGATAAACAAAATGAATCTATTTTCGTTTAATGGCGTTTTTTCTTGTTTGTTTTTCATTTATCTCTTATCAACCCCTTTGCTGTTTGACAGTTCTTATCACATTACAACAATAAAAAGGCCTGTTGCTTGTTTTATTGTTCAATTGTTGTAATCTCGCGGTTACCTGCTATAAATGTACCTTGGGTTAGCCAAATGCTAAAGGGATTAGAAAAATAAAATAAATTAAAATTGAAAAATTGTTGGTTGGGTTTTTGAAAAAGTTTTTTATAGTTTTTTGTTTTATTTTTGAATTCTCATTTTGTTAATGAGAATTTAAAAATATAACTTATAAAAATTTTAAACTTTTTCAAGAATTTGGGTAAAGGTTTACTGATGATCTGGCATAAGCACCAGTGAAATGCATATAAACCAGCTTAAACCCAACAACCAAATAAATATAGTTGTTATAGATGTACTATTTATTTATTTGCTCTTATTAATTTTTTGTAAAAAATGAAATGTTTTGAGGTTTCAAAAGATAATTTGTACGCTGTGTGGTCTTTTAATCTTTCTAAAACTAATAAATCCATTTGTAATGCATTGATTTGATCTGCCCACTTTATAGCTTTAAGAAATATGTATAGCCTCCTTATAACTGATTTTGTTATCAGCGGTAAAAAGTTCAAAGAGCATTATATGAATGAAAAAAAAAATACTGTCCGGATTTTAGAGTAAAAAAAGAGTTATTGTCCGGTTTGTAGCAATGTCCGAATTATAGATGTGTCCGGAAAATCGCGTGTCCAGATTATCGAGTTTGTACTGTACTTAAAAGCACCAGATATAATTAGTTATACATATATTTGACATTGCCACATAAAAAATTAAGGGATAAATAGTGAATACAGCTGGATAAATAGTGAATACATCTTTAACCGCATTTTAATTTAAAGCAAAATTTTATATATCGATATTTTGAAATATGTATGTATAAGTCAACATTTAGACAGGGAAACATCTGGAATTCTCTTTTATATTTTCCTTCGCGGTCATACAGGGAAACATTGTTGTCGGGAAAAATCCAGTTTATATCAAGGCATATCCATAAGGTATATGCAACGGCGAATTGATACAACAAAGCAACTTTTCATGAGATGTTTTATGTCAAGGCCAATTCGTATATCAGGGATGGAAAATGTGTTTTTACATATTAAATATAGTAAAATTTGATTAAAAAAAGGATATAATTGTTTGAAACACATTATTAATGACGCAAAAGCAACAAATATACATAAATTTAGCACATTTATTATCAAAAAAGTACATGTAAGTTAATTGTTTAATACAGAATTTAAAATCACATTTCCCTTCCCTGCATTAATAAGGCAAATTCAACCAATTTTGACATAGAGTCTCCCCATCAGCTGGGCTGATAATTTCACCTGTATGAATTCGCCTTGGTTTATATTTTCATTTTATTTAGTACATTATTTATTTTTTTATTTTTATTTAAACAAAGTCAAATATAAAACGTAGAGAACAAAGCAAGCCGAAAAGAAATAAAGCAAATGTCAAAAAGCATAGCAAATGTAAACAATAAGAATGAAAGCACAAAGCGTGCCTCCGAGAACGGGAAACAAATTTCATATTCTCTTCCCCACTCGTCCCTCTCTTCCAAACAAAATGTTTCCATGTCTAAACGGAGACTATATATGAAATTCCATAACTTACACTATCCTTCATTAATTTTTTTAATGCTATAAAAATTAACGTTTATTAATATTATTAACAATTATTTTCTTTTTTTATTTATTTTCTTCCTGTTTCTTTTTTTTGTTAATCTTAAATTTGTTCATACGAAAATATCGTAAATTTGTATTAATACCGATTGCAAAAATTTCTGGTTTGCTCTGCCACTGATGGTATTCGATGTTAACTGTTGTTTGTGTGGGTGCTACTGTGCGTACGTGTGCATTAATTTTATTAAACTATTTTATTATACAATCAAACTTCTAAACAAATTAAATTTCTTTAATAAACCAAACAATTAATCAACAAATCAATCCATCGATGTGCTTGACTAATTCAATTCTCTGTATAACCTACTAAACATCCACCAAAACCAACAACTCGAAAAAAATTAAAAAAAATAATCTTTATACAACTGTAAATATCTTCGAAATATTTAGCCAAATAGTGGTGGTGGTGGTGGTGGCCAAGAAAAGGAGGATGAGGCTGATATAATTATTCCAAATCGCGTTTAGGATTTTTTGATTTAGCTGATTATATTCAATTTTTCTTGGTGTTTGACACCAAACCAACTATAATGTGATGTATTTATAATATTTGTCATGGATTTTAAAGGCGAACACACTCGATCTTTGATGCCCGCCTACAGCAACTTCATAAGTATTTACCACCTTCATACCAGAGTTACTTGGCAGGAATAATACAATTAAATACATTTTTATTTCGGTAGTTGTCTAAATCGTGATACTGTATATTTTGTCTTATTTGTATGTATGTATATTGTATTTATTTATGTGGAAAGTATCAAAAACAAAAAAAAAAAAAAATTTAATAAATTAAAAATAAAATGCATTCATTTATATGTCATTTGTTAGAAATCATAAGTTAAAATAATTTACATTTTTATTATTTTTTTAAACAAATTTATAGTATGTATATGTAAGTACATACATACATACATACCAGGGAATGACAACGATTACAACTTCGGATATACATTGAGTATTATTAGCAAAACATGTATAAGTGCGTACGGTTACAGCTAAAAAAATTACTCTATCCGTACATACTCGTTTGATGTTCGGCATAAGTATACACAAGTAACCGAAATCTAAGTATTTTTCGCATAAATACTCTATATTGTACACAGTACAACAAATTGGACTTAAGTACTTAAGTGTTATCGATTATCCATAAAAAAAAGCGAGTAAAATGAGTAACCGTTTTTACAATTCAAGCGAGAGCATCAAGTAGAAATTTTGCATGCGTTTTGATTTAGTAAAAATGTACTTGCTTGGGTTATGAAAACAGCACAACCATTATGGTACAAACGCACACACACATAAACATTATTGTTATACATTTATTTGTTGTTTTTTTATGATCGTTTGTGTGTATACGGCTTAGCAGCCGTAGTTGCTAGCAGGGATGCCACAAAAAATATTATTCCTAACAAATTTGTCAAAAAATGCACTAAAATCTACCAAAAACTTAAATTTTTGCACATAATTTTTCTAAATACTAACATTTATATTTAAAAAATAAAAACAATAATCAAATGGTAGTAAATGAATATAATTTACCATTAATATATTAATAATTTATATATATATTATTTAATTAGTATTTGAAAATATCCAAAATACAGTTTTGTTTACATCAATATTTAAAGAAAAGTGTTACTAAGCAAAAGTATATGCCAGTACTTTGGTAATTTATTCGAATCATAATTAATTTCCTATATAAGTAATGGAATATATGTCCTGACTTAACTTTTATTTAGAATATATGGCTTAAGATATCAAAATTGAAGGCATTTCTACATATTTCCTTACAGCGTTTGTTTTCTTTATTTTGTAAAATATTTTCATTGACATTAAAAGTTATCTACTATAAATTCATGTTTCAAGTTTATATGATAAACTATTTAACATGTAACTATTATAAAAAAAAGACGCTTAAATGGAAATATGATTTTTAATTAAAATGTTTATTGGCGAATTATTTGAACTTTGTGTTTTACCACTAAAAATATTGTTCTACAAAAACTTAAACATAACAAAGCAAACAAATTCACAAAATTAAAAAAATTTATACCATAAAAATATCCAGTTTAATTAAACTGGCATCCCTGGTTGCTAGATGAATTATGGACAGAGACATTTTTTTATGATTTTTAATTTAGGGGTTGATGAAACAACGACATGCGTTATTTTTTTAGCAATGCCCAGCGAGCATGTGGGATTTATTTTAAATTTATAAAAAAGAAAAAAATCTTATATTAAGATATATTTATTAGTTTTAACAGATATATTTGTTGTTATTGTTTTTCTTATTAACTTTTTTTAGATATTTTAAGTCCGTCAAGAAACAATTATATGGTTTTTGTTTGTTTTTCTTTATTAATTTTCCAAAAAAACAAAAACAGAATATCGTTTTTTTCTGCGGGAAAATAATAATCAGATAATAGCATTATGTTTATTTACTTATAAATAACTATTTAGTGGTTGATTAAAACCTTTTAATTTTGATTTGTCTCGTTATACAGCTTAAAATATTAGCTTAGAATGTATAACACGGCATAATACTTTAATATTTGTGCTCTTGTTTGCTGGGTATCAGGTATTTTACAGAAATAATTACACTCTCTTTGTTGTCTTCCTATCCAGCGTTGTCAACTTTGGCTTTATGCAATATTATTTGTGCTTTTTAAAATTTTTGTCGCGCAAAAAATTTGAGTCAGTGCTCGATGTGATTTCTCAAATTCTTTAGTGCATTCTTTTTCTTATCGAAGTAAAAATACTAAATTCAAATAAAGAACAATTTTTGCAAGGTAAATTTCTTACGAAACAACGCAACAAAAATGATAAGAATTAATAATAGACAATACTTTTGTTATAAAGATCCTTAGCTTACATTTAAAAAACTGTATAAATAGATTATATATTTTATATTATTATTAGTTATAATTTAAATATATATGTTTCTGATATCTTCTATGGTTAAACAAACATAATTTTTTATAAAAGTAAAGAAAAGAATAATGATATGCATAAAACCAAAAGCTGTAATTATTTTTAAAGTAGCGATTATATGACCAACTGTGAAGTTAAAGTTACAACTTTAACTTAAAATTTATTATTATTATAATAATTTTAGGCTTAAAGGTTCTAATAACGAAATTTATAATTTTATAAAATAAATAAAATCGAAAATTCAAAATTTAAAACTTTACGCATATTCTTAAAAATCAAACGTTTTTTCCTGTTTTGATGTTTTTTGAATCTTAAAGTTGACAACACTTGTGATGTAATAGAACCTCTCACTTCACGATGAGAAGTAGATTTTTATACATAAAAAGCAGGGATGGAAAGGTTAATATCTGACTTTGAATACAATTTATGGTAATAATTATTCATACTCTCAAATCTCACTGTGTGAACACAAATTCGATTTCAAAATAAAGTTTTAAAAATGTTTCAATGAATGTTCCATTATGTGGTCCCGAACATAAAAACATTTACAGGTTTTTTCTGGCATTAATTTATTTGGGTCAGATAGGCTGTCATCACTACCTGTATAAGAGCACCCTTCTTAATGATGGATTTTCCTTGGAAATTTGTGTTTTTTTTTCAATAATTAAGGTCAAAATTCTTACAGATTTTTTCCTAACAAAAAGCAATGTAAATACATACGTAATTATATAAATAGTAAATCAAAATAAAAAATACATTGTTAAATACATATCTATTGCCAGTATCAATTCAACTAAATTTTCACTTTTATTTTCTTTAAGTTTTACTTATCTTTTTCTGCTTTTATATCAAAATAATTTTTTTTAAGTTGATAAGCCATACAAATTTCAGGTATAACAGTAAGTAAGTATAAGTAGATTTATTTTTATTTAAAGAAAACATTTTATTATTATGTGTTAGCTCGTTGCTTATTAAAATAATAAGCAATATAAATTATGTTATATATATTTACTATACAAATAGTTCCAGCCCTGACCAATTTTCTTTTTGTTTGATAAAAAAATGAAAGAGCAAAATAAAGCACTTTTACTTGTTTTTTACTTGTTTTTTTGTTCAAAAGTACTTATAAGTATGTCGCAATACTTATAAGTATTTTGCCAATACTTATAAGTATTTTGCCAATACTTATAAGTATTTTGCCAATACTTATAAGTAATTTGTTTTCGCACATGTATATCCGAATAATACGTATGTATAGAGAGTATTTTTGAAAATAAGTAATAAATATACTCGTAACCGTAGCAATTCATGCATGTACGAGTAGCTATTTTCTGTGATAAATGCATGGTTATACTTATAACCGAAAAAGATAAGTAAATATTCGAGTTATTTTTTTTTTGGATAACCGAAGTCAGACTCTGATACATACTATCTATGTAAATGTATGTAAGTATATTCAATGTAGTTTTTAATAAAAAATAATAATGTAAAGAAGAAAAACATTGCTAAAGGCAGGAGCGGATCCAGCTTAAGTTTTTTGGGGGGAAGTATAAGTGAAACAAAAACTTTTAATAGTTGAATCAAAATAAATATTTATTACTTATTAAATAAGTAGTTTGTGGTTTCCTGTTGCAGCAAATTTATTAAGCACAACTTCTGAATCAACTTCGATTTGGTTGTGAATATATAACCCGTTTAGCCTTTCCTCTATCATAGTTGATCTGAACCACGTTTTAGTGCGACAAGAGTAGAAAATGATCTTTCGAGCGTTGCATTACTTACCTGCATTGAAACAAAAATGGTAAATATTTTTCTTGAATTCGGATAAATATCTGGGTCATACATCATTTAAACATCTATCACATTTTCTGGAAGTTCTTGACAGACTCAATTTCTGCTGCCAATGCCAAAGTTCAGCTTCTTTTTTTTTTTTTTTTTTTTTGGTTTTAATAAAGAAAATAAAATGGCTAGTTGTCAGACTAATAATGCCAGGGTATCCCACAAATTAAACGGAATTTACAGATTAATATCAGCATCCTTCAAAAAGGCAATCAGCAATCAAATAGTCAAGTTCTAACATTATGACCTTGTGGCCATCATCCTTCAGGAGAGCAACGTTATGTGAAATCTCATTAAGACACATAGACGACGATTGGCCTTTTCTGTAGGCAAAGCTTCTATTTGGGATAATTATTTCTTCATGCAAAATCTTAACCATGTGCTCTTTTATCATCATGTTTATTAGTTTCAGAGTAACCGAAATAAGTGAAATCGGTCGAAAGTTCCTGTAGTCAGTCAAATCCTTGTTTCTTTTCGGTATGGGGACTATTTTAACTATTCTCCAGTTTTCATGTATTTTGCAATCCAAAAAAGCATCATTTAGGGCTGTCAACAGTGCACATTTGGAGATATCAGGAAGCGCACGCACCATATCATATGTGATGCCGTCTTCCCCTCCAGCTGAGCCACTTCGCTTTCCATTCAGGACATTCTCAAACTCTTCAATATCAAATTTGGCATTTCCCAACTCTAATTCATGATCAAAGGTGGCATCACTTACACTTGACTGCGTGTTTACTACTGGAACCTGCTCCTTCAGATGTTGTAAATAAGCCAAATTATTTTCATCACTCCATGATGATGGATTCGAACGGCCATTATTTCCGTTCCCATTTCCTACAAAACGCCAAGCTTCCCTGGCATTTGGATTTCGATTTAGGTCATTAATTTGAATTTCATACCTGTTTCTTTTGGCAGTTTTGACAGCCTCCTTCCAGTTCATCGAAGCGACAGTCGCAAGCTCTAAATTTTCATTAGATGGGTATTTATTACATCTCCTCCTTGTCGCACACATGATTCTAAATAATTTTTTCAATCCATCATGCCACCAAGCCTTCGGATTTCTGTTCGATTTAATTTCATAGCTAGCATGCTTGATTTCTTCCTTGAAGACCGTCTCAATTGCCTGAATATCCGGTTCAAAGTTTGTCCTATAAAGCGATCTGAAAAGTCTGGTCTTGGCCAACAATTTTCTCGGTTGTAATATGACATCAGCAACCTCAACAATTATGGGATAGTGGTGATGCCTCTTAGAAAAATTGGAATAACCTCCCATTTGATATTGAGTGTAGTGTCCGTTAACGTTAGATCAGGTGCCGTACCAGTACCTACATAAACATCCCGTTTAAAAGTTGGACTTTTGTCATTTATACACCTGAAATTCGAATTATCAATTATCTCAGCAAGCTTAAGTCCTCTAGGCATATCAGCATGATCTCCCCATTTCCTGGTCCTTGCATTGAAATCTCCAGTGATAATGACATTAGGTCTGTCTGCGTACACATATTTTGCATCATTTTATGCAAAATGTTACAAAATCTTGCAAAATGTTGTCTGCGTACTCAAAATCTCTTGCAGCGAGAGAGCAAAAAAGAACATTTTTTGACAGTTGGAAGTTGAGAACTTGCAAAATGTTGTTGGAGAAATTTCTTCTTGCAAGATTTTGCAACTAGTTTGAACAGCTGTTTTTATTTACTAATTATGAAAAAATTTTTGTGAAACGAAAATAAAAATTGAAATTTAACAATGGCAGAGGTAACTAGTTAGAATTGTGCTGATTTTTAACGTTTAAAAAATATTATAATAAACAACATTTTACTGTAATGTAAGTGGATTGGAGATAGCAGAACCGATAAAATTAGCATTTTTTAATTTACCGCGAGAATTCACTTTCGCGTACACATATGCTAAAACTCTTTTGCTTTGTAATTTCAATTGTTTACACACCGATCAGCTGTTTTCTTGCAAAATTTTACTGGATACTGTCTATGTACTTTTTGATATATTTTTAGCCGCCAGAGTAAAATTGGTCTTACTCTCCCAAAAAAATTTACTGAGTATTTGCTACTGGAAAAGTACGCAGACAGACCTATTATCGTGTCTGTTCAGTAACTGAATTAAATTCTGCATGATCAAGTTAAAATCAGAAATGTTTATAGTTTATTCAAAATACACCGCACATATGACAAAGTTGGTAGAAAGACTTTGGGTTTTAATTATCAGTACGTCAAAAGGAGTGTTAAATTTTAACCTCTTATAGCGTATATTCTTATTCACGGCTATTGCCACACCTCCATATCCATCATTTTTAACAGTTTTCTGTATAACGTTATAATTTAAAAGTTTGTGTTGCTTGTTCCGAATGTCATGAGCAAAAACTTCACTAAGACAAACAATGTCAACGTCTCTATGATTAGGTGTGTTCCACATGCATAACGAAACAGTCCGAACTTGCCCAAAGTTACCCAAAAGCGTTCCACATAACAATTCAATTATGTTCAATTATGTTCAATTATGAGAGTAATTGAGAGAGTAATTTTTTTCATTTCCTGTACAAATTTGCCCGAACTTTTTCTTTGGGTAAGTTCGGACAAGAATTTAACAATCAGCTGTTTTTTGTTTACATATGAAACTGAAAATTAATCAAAAAATTTGCAAAAGAAAAAGTTTAGTTTTTGTTAAAAAATATATTAAAAAGCAAAATGGAAGGTTTTAATGAAAAAGTTAAAGTGGTAAATACATTAGTGAATTCATATCTCCCTTGTTCTTTAAAATAAATACTTTTAAAAAATTTACACTGGCTCAGCTTTTCTTTCAGTTCTTTTTAAATTATTTTTAACATCTGTTGGCAATGATGCAAATGTTTTGTTTTTATAATGTTATTGCTTTTAAGCGTCTAAAATCACTTAAATAGATTTTCATTTAAAAAGTAAGCACCATTAGTATTACAAGAAGTGCAAAAATGGTTTTTTGCGTTCCAGCAATTTTGGGTAGTTTTGGCAAATTTAGAGAGTAATTTTCATTTTACTCTCATTAGTCCGAACTTGTCCGAGATCTTGTGGAACACACCTATTAATAACAAATTCAATATTGTTACGATTCGCCTTTAAAGACTGACAGTTATACTGCAGCAGTCTCATCCTCAAAGTTTAAATTTGATTGCGATATGTACTCACAATCAAGTTCCCTGTACTGTCTACCTAATCTTTCGCCAAAATGGGCTACCGCAGTAAGACCCTTTGAGTTATTTTCCTTTGTAAATAAATCCTTCTTAAATTTCAGTAGCTCTGTTGTTATTTTCTCAAGATTGTCAACCCGATACTTGTTCGGTCGATCAAATACCCGGCCCTGAGATTTCGCCTCCCAAAGTTCCGGAGGATCAAAGTATTTTGTTACATTTAAGTTTCTTACAGGTCTCTTAGTCTGTTTAACAACGTTGTTGTAAGGTCTTGGTGTTAAAAGTTTGTGGACCTCCAAATCTTTACTCTTAAATTGAGTCTTCTCCTGACGTACTAGTGCAGGAAAGTTATCCTCATAATTCTCCAGAATAGAAAATCTATTTGCATCATGTGTGACAAACGAAAACCTCTTTTCTAGAAAGTTTTTTGATTGCCATAATCTTTCTTATTCCGTGTTCATGATCCCATTTTGAGCATTTGTGTTTCTGGCCTGCATGATGATCCATACAATTGCAAAGGATGCACCTTAATGTCTCACAGCCACCTAAATTACCACATCTACTGTCCGATCTGCAGCCCTTACGTGTGTGCCCTATACGTCCGCAATTATGACATTGTCTATTTAACGGATAGTAATGATCGACCTTGAGAACCGTATAGTTAAAAATCACTTCCATGAAAAGCTCGTTTCCAAAAAAAAAAAACAACAGTATATGTGGGAACAAATTCCTCCGTGCCATCCTTCACCATTCGTTTCATAAACCGCTTAACAGACGAAATGTTAACAGTTGAAATTATACCACGTTTAAGCTTATCGTCAGTTAAATAAATGGGAATATCCCTGATGACCCCAAAGGTTTCAACATATGTACGAGGAACAAAAGGTCTAATGCCCCTGGCCCTTAACTCAGCATTTCTTATAGCCATATTCGCACTTATCGTAGTGTCAAAATACATTTTGTACAAAGAAATACCTACTGCCTTTATAGATTTTATGCCCCCAATTTTTATGTCACGCACTTTTTCATAAAAATATAAACCATTCCTAATTTGTCTATTGTTTACACAATCGGCCTGCGATGTGTCAAAGAGTATAATAATCTCACCTGAATGATCCATTGGATATAGAACCTGCTCAGCAGTATCATACCTAGTGATCGTGTCCGTATTACCACCAGTGGTCTTCCCCGTGCCCTCTACATTCTCACCATCGTCCACGAACATACATCCACCAGATTCAGTCTCAATAGCAGTCTTTTCATTAATGTTATGTCGCCAAAGGATTTCAGCATTGTTGCAGTCTTCTTTCTCAAAGTTTTCATTGTGATTCGCCCTGGCGGACTGTTTCATTTCATATAGCATCATCTCATCTATTTTTCTCATAGGGTTAGGCCTGTCGTCAACAGTTTTATTTTTTCCGCCATTTTCTTCATTTGATCTTTCCATTTTTTTCTATCTAGTTTATTCGCCTTTGTCACTCTCCCTTTTTCCAACAAGATTCGTTTACGACGATAAAAATTGTCATCATCGTCGTCTAACGAAAAGCTTTCTCGTGACGTCATGGCGTAATTTTTACATTTCGTAAAAGCAGGCAAGATTAATCAAAAATTCTTGACCTATTTTCTGCACAAACGATTTATAAATAGATAAACTAACTTTCACACTAGAAAAATTTGGTAATTATAGTAAATGTTTCATTTTTCTTTTATTTTCTTCTTTTTCCTTTTAACGCAGCCTTTTGTTATAGACTCTAAAATTGCCTCCACACAAGTCGAGGTACAAGCAGCGAAATGAAGTTCAGCTTCAAGTTTAGATTTTAGTAGTTTTTTTTATCTGTTTCTTCGTACTTAAACAAATCATCTACAAGGAGTGAAATTAAATTTGGTTAAGTTTAATGAATAATGTTTATTGCATTTTGGCAAAAGTTTAGGGAATGAAAAATAAATTTAGAACGTCTTTTGAAAAACCCATTTTTAAGTCCTGGAGAACAGAATCAATAAGGGAGATGTATATTTCTATGCGGCAGCACTCTTCTAAGGGGTGGTTAAATTTTAAGGGCCGATGTTGAATGTGAACCACACCTAAACGTCAAGTTTTTTTCTGCATTTCATTTGACATTACTCAATTTCAGACTAAATACATTTTAACTATGGAAAGATACATAATCGAGAAACGCGTTAAAGTTATTTAGGCTCTTTATGAAAATGGGCGTTCCAACCGTGTCTGTAGGAGATGTGAAAACACCAGTACATGCTCGTACTGCAGAAATATTGCTGCTGTTCGCGATAGTGTGGCTGAAAAGCCATCCACCTCAACTCGTTGTCGTACTCAACAATTACAATTGACTCAATAACTAAAGCCTCTTGACCAGTCCAAACGTCGTCAATGGTCAGAATGGTGTCAAGAAATCGCAATCGTGGATGATCAATTTTCGAAGAAAATCATCTTTAGTGATGAGGCACATTTTCACCTCAGTGGATTCATCAATAAGCAGAATTGCCGCTTTTGGGCGAATGGTAATCCAAAAGTGATTGTCGAAAAACCAATGCACCCACAAAGAGTGACTGTTTGGTGCGATTTATGGGCTGGCGGCAGGCAGTTACTGTGAATGGTATTCGCTATCGTGAGATGATAACGACTTTTTATGGCCCGAATTGGAAGATATGGATGTGGACGATATATGGTTTCAACAGGACGGTTCCACTTGCCACACAGCTAACCTAACTAACAATGGCTCTTTTGAGCGACAAATTCAATGGCCGTGTTATCTCATGTGGTGGCGATGTCAATTGGCCGCCAAGATCATGTGATTTGATTGTGATTTCTTTGGGGTTATTTTAAAAAAAAGGTATACGCCGATAAGCCAGCAACAATTCAAAAGCTAATGGATGATATAATTCCGCACATTAACGGCATAGAACCTCAGTTATGCCTTAGCGTCATCGAAAATTTGGACCATCGGATGGAGATGTGCTGCCGAAGTCGCGGCGGCCATTTATTTAAAATCAACATCGGCCCTTAAAATTTAACCACCCTTTACATCTTTTATAGGATGATTTTGTTCAAATCTTGGCTTTTCAACTGGAATTTTCATACCATTTTTTAAGTAACCCTTTTACCCCCTAGAGTCCACGCTTGGTAGAATCAAAGTACTCGAAATTGTTTTTGCAATACGAAAACCGCCGTTTTGTGGTGTTGGACTTCTTGGATTTAAATTTTGTAAATATTGTACATATTGTATTTTACTTTCAAGCCCTTTCGTTTAGTACCCATATTGAGGTGATCCAAAAAGAGTATGATATCCGTTTGTTTAAGCGGATTTTGATTTAAATAAATATCAATGTGATCCGTAACTTTGTTGCAAACATCATCTTGAATTTGGAATTTTCTTAAAAATATCTCGTATTCTGCTAGTTAAGCATTGTTATTTTATATTTATATTAAGGGGGTTAAAAATATGTAATCCGCAAAAATTGCCTCTGTATTTTACAATTCATTTCATTTAGTACCAATATTTAATCTGCTGGTTATTTTTAAGCTGAAAATTTTCATTTGTAAATACTAGGAAAAATATCGAAGAAATTAAACGTTGGTACTTATATCTCAGAATTTTATATCGATTTTGCAGGTTTTTTTGTTTCTATACGATATTTGCGATTCTTGATCGGCTTGTTTCTACGAATTACCCCATACATACAAATTATTACAAACAGGTCTATGCGAGAGCTGAGAAATTGTGATTTTTGAATTAAACCATGTCTTTTCTTTTTTTGCTTATATCTAAGCAGATTATGGACCGATTTTCGTCATTTATAATACTGATTAATTACCGAATAATTTTAATTAATTTATATTATATACGGGTATGAATGAGCAACAACATAAGGTCCGTTTGCTTACTTTTCCAGTAAAGTCCAGTAACTGAGTAAATACTGAGAAATTTAAACAAAAACACATTTGGAGGAAAAAGTACGCGCGACCGGAATATTTGAAACAAATTTTTAATTTATCAAAACATCTGTTTGGTTTAAACACGTTGTGTAGTAATATTTGTAATTTCTTACGCAAAATTTAAATATAATCAACCTATTTAACTTCGTATGGGCAATTTTATATTCGATTTACGTTGTTTCGAATTACGTCACTATTTTCCGGAACCAATCAAGACGTAATTGAAGGGATTGCTGTAAATAGGAAGAAAAACAGCTTTTTGATTTTCAAAAAGGCATATATTAAAAGGCTCTTAAATTACACAAAGTGTGTAGATATATTTTATTTGTTGCATTTTTTTCTTTTTTTAATAGATTTTTTTAATTTTAAGTTGATCATTGGTCAACATCGACTTGATTTAGTAAAAAAAAAGGTCTCGAAAATTGGGTTCATCGAATTCGTTCCTGCAGAAGAAGCCGTGGAGGCAATTTGAATGACGTTTTTTCAAGAACTTAATTGTATCGATTGTACTTCACATTAAATAAAAAACTTTTGAATTTTCTTAACAATAAGTGTGCATTTTTTTTAAAGAAATAATATCACTTATTGGAAAACCTTTTGAAATAATTTATATCAACGAAATTTGGTTTTATTTAAATTTGAATAGAGTTGGGTAAATCGGTTACTTTTGTTCGTTTATTGCCAACAGCCTAGTTCATTTTTTTGCACAAGCCACAATGTAATTTAATAGGGGTTCGTGATATGTGCCCAACTCTACATTTGAAATCATATGCTTTTCAGAGTAAACTCTACTAGTTTTAAAATGTCGAGCATAAACTTTAGAATACTCAGTAAAAGAACTGCCTCTGCTTTCTCAGTTTGTGTTCTGGTTTACTGAAAACGAACGGAATCCAGTAAAAACATTCGAAAAATTATCATAACTTTTGAGTAAACGAAATTTTACACTTTTATCGTGTTACAAAAACAAAATTTTACAGGAGAGCGTTTTTATTACTTTTAAATAAATAAAAACGTAAATAACACTGCTACAAATTAATTAAAAAATTAATGGTAAAATAAGCGAAAAACAGAGGCAGTCGTGTTTGTCATATCTCAGATCGTTATGGAGCGGTTATGCTGATTTCCAATACCAATCTGCTTCCGAATATTTCTGATATTTGATACCTTACACGGGTCGTGGCAATGTCGGGGGGGGGCTTTAAAAAGTTGATTTCAACATACACACGGACTGTCGTGTGAAGGGTAAAAAAAAATAAAAGCAAAATTTTGTTCAAGAGAACAATACGAATTCAACATTTAAAGTCTACAAAAAAAAATCGTCAACCAGCTTAAAGCGAGTGGCTCATACAAAGGCCCCTAATTTGATTGATAAGAAGTTTCCACCCACATATAAAAAAACAGTTCAGTATCTTTATTTTTTTTTATTAAATTATTTAATAAGAAAATTCTTCTTAAAATCGAAGAGTTTTTAATGCATTTGTAGCTTATTACAAGACAATTTTTTTTAATTAAATTAATTTACAAAGTAATGAATTTGTATTAATTCCGAAAATAAATTTTGGTATTAATAAAGGACGATTTTTTATATAAATATGAAACAAAGAAAGAAAAAAAAAACAAAGTAAGGAATGAGAAGATAAACACATTAAGGAATAAAAAAAATGTGTTGGCCTAGAACAGAAATTTTTTTTGGCTCTTAAATAAACAATGCGTATGTTGTTTTTTATGTAATAAATATTTTGTTTTAGTGTTTTCTCTTTTTGTATTTGAAATTAAAGCAAATCATTTAATGTTTTTTTTTAATGTGTATCAGTCTGCTTGTTTGTTTTTTCTTTAACTAAACTGCGAACTAAAACTAAACTAGAACTAGAACTTAAATCGCTGAACAACAATTATGTAACAATTTACAGTTCATCCTTCAAGTCCTCGTTTTCATCACCTTCTGTGGGTGGAGCACCACCAGCGCCTTGATACAATTTAGCAATGATGGGTTGCACAATAGCTTCCAAGTCCTTCTTTTGTTTTTTGTACTCTTCGGGATCTGCATCGGCGTTTTGTTCTAGCCATTTAATTGATTCATCGATGGCGGTTTCCATTTTGACCTTCTCGTCTTCGTTCAATTTAGCACCAAGTTTTTCCTTATCTCCGATTTGATTCTTGAGACTATATGCATAAGATTCCAATTCATTACGAGATTCAACCTTCTCTTTAAGTTTTTTATCCTCATCGGCGAATTTCTCAGCATCGTGAATCATACGATCAATATCTTCGGGGGTAAGACGGTTTTGGTCGTTGGTGATGACAATCTTTTCTTTGTTACCAGTGCCCTTATCTTCAGCACTTACTTGGAGGATACCGTTGGCGTCAATTTCGAAACTGACTTCAATTTGAGGAATACCACGAGGTGCAGGAGGAATGCCAGTAAGATCAAATTTACCTAACAAGTGGTTGTCTTTGGTCATGGGACGTTCACCTTCAAAGACTTGAATGGTGACAGTGTGTTGGTTGTCAGATGCAGTGGAGAAGATTTGAGACTTCTTGGTGGGGATGACAGTGTTGCGGGGAATCAATTTGGTCATGACACCACCAACAGTTTCGATACCCATGGTCAATGGGTTAACATCGAGCAAGACAATAGCATCGGTATCCTGTTCACCAGAGAGAACACCAGCTTGAACAGCAGCACCATAGGCAACAGCTTCATCAGGGTTAATACCGCGAGATGGTTCCTTGCCACCAAAGAAGTCCTTTACTAATTGTTGAACTTTTGGTATACGAGTAGAACCACCAACCAAGACAATTTCATGGACATCTTTCTTGTTCATATCGGCATCTTCCATAACTTTTTGTACAGGTTTCAATGTGGAGCGGAATAAATCCATGTTTAATTCTTCGAACTTAGCACGAGTTAAAGTTTCGGAAAAGTCGTCACCTTCAAAGAATGATTCAATTTCGATACGAACTTGATGTGCACTAGATAAAGCGCGTTTTGCCTTCTCAACTTCACGACGCAATTTCTGTACAGCACGGTTATCCTTACGAATATCCTTGCCCTTCTTCTTCTTGTACAATTTGATAAAATGATCCATGACACGTTGATCGAAATCTTCACCACCCAAGTGGGTGTCACCGTTGGTGGCAACTACTTCAAAGACACCGTTATCAATAGTCAATAAGGATACATCAAAGGTACCGCCACCCAAATCGAAGACTAACACATTCTTTTCACCTTCCTTCTTGTCTAAACCGTAAGCAATAGCAGCGGCAGTTGGCTCGTTAATAATACGCATAACATTCAAACCAGCAATGACACCAGCATCTTTGGTAGCTTGACGTTGAGCATCGTTAAAGTAAGCGGGTACAGTGACAACAGCATGAGTAACCTTCTTGCCCAAATAGGCTTCAGCGGTTTCTTTCATTTTACCCAAAACCATAGCGGAGATTTCTTCGGGAGCAAAGACCTTATTGCCTTGTGAAGTTTCGACAGCAATATGCGGCTTTGAGTTCTTTTCAACAACCTTGAAAGGGAAGAATTTAATGTCGTGTTGGACATTGCTATCGCTCCATTCACGGCCAATCAAACGCTTGGCATCAAAAACGGTATTTTCAGGATTGGTGGTCAATTGATTCTTAGCAGCATCACCAATCAAACGTTCACCATCGGCAGTAAAGGCAACATAGGAGGGAGTAATACGATTACCTTGATCATTGGCAATAATTTCTACACGACCGTTTTTGTAGACACCAACACTGAAATTTAAGAAATAACAGACATTTTAATATTGTAAAGTTTTATAAAATCAAGTTAATTTTAGGATTATTAGAAAAAAAAAAAAATAATAAAAAAGAATTTATAAAGTGTTTAAACCAATAAAATATATTAAATGTCGTTGACTAATTTCTGGTTGGCATAGGTTTAAGGTGTTATTACAAAACGATAAACATTTACACTTAGGTTCAATTTTATTTTTACTGAATCTTTTTATATGCAATTTCATGTAAGCAAAATGTATAACCTTATCTTCTTTCAAAAACAATTGAATTGAATAACAAACTTTAAGCAATATGTATTAAATCCGACTCTAGGCAATATCTTTTAAATTTTCTAAATTTAACTTAAGACGGAATAACAGAAAACACAAAAATTTAAAAATTTTAGTTGTTTTTTCCGTGATGTTCATGACTTGAGCAAGTAGTCACAATTGATTAACTTTAATAAACAAAAATTAAATATTTTTAAAATTTAAATAAATTAACTCACCAGGAATATGTTGTGCCTAAATCAATACCAATGACTGTGCCAATATCCTTATCCTTTTCCTTTTTTTCATCTCCCAGAGACAGACCAACAAAGGCCACTACAGCCAATAAGACAAATAATCTCATATTGAGTGTGTATTAGTTTGATTTATATTAACTGTAAGAAAGAAAAAATATAAAAATTAAAAATTTACTTATTTTATTTTAAAATATATATGTATAAGTATAAGTATATACAAAACACTTAAAAAGTGAGGCACACGATGAATTCGTAGGAATATTGCCTGCGTCACCAACTTTATATGTTAAAATAGTTAGAATAAGTATATAACTTGTACCATAACTGTTTATATGTACATATGTACGTGTGTTTCTACAATTATTCGAAAATATTAGTTAAGCTTTCTTCGACTAACCTACAGTCGATTCTTAGAACGTTTGACCTATTTTCTTGCAAACAAGCGGTTGCTTAGTACACACAAAAAACCAGTTCTTAAATTTTTGTTTTTATATCATAAAACTTCACTTAAAATTTACAAGTTACATATCTATAATAGCTATACCGTTAACTTGTTTTCTTTAGCGAAAAATACACCTTTAACGCTCCACAAGCGCAACACAACTAAAGTAAAAAGTTTAAATCAAAATGTGACTTTGACTTTGGTTGAATTGTATATTTTTGTAGGTTTTTTTTTTTTTTTTTGTTTAAAGATAAACACAAATGAATTGTAGCTAAAGCAGCAACGTCCACGATTTATGGAGAGCATTAGCTTGTCATTAGCCGGCTACTTGTTAGTGATCTGTTAAAATGTGTTTACTAATGACAGCGAAACATTCAAAATATTTATTGTAGATAGAGAAATTTCAAGATCTTTTGTATACGTGTACATTTGCTATACGTAAGCTCTAATGAAACGAAATGGAATTGCAACATATGCTAATATAATAAACCGGACAAACTGAGAAACATTTGTGTATCTCAAGAATGACAAAAACAAGATTACGTATTTTTGTTGTAAATCAGCTACCTCATGCATGACGTCACACCAGCAAAAAAGTGATTGATATTACAAGTAAAAATTGTAAAAAGGTGGAATAAAGCGCTAAATAAAATAAATAAATAAATAACAATAATAATTAAAAATACTAAATATAAGCTAATAAATACAACAAAAACGTAATTTATTTTTTTTTTTTTGTTAATTAAAGTCGGTAAATAAACATATAAGCCGTAATATGTTTAATAATATACTTTTAAATAATTATTAATTATTTAATAATTATTAATTAGTAATTATTTTTTTTTTTTTGTTAATTAAAGTCGGTAAATAAACATATAAGCCGTAATATGTTTAATAATATACTTTTAAATATACCATGAAGTTTTTCTTCTTCTTTTAATTTATATAAATCTTTACAGTCGGAAATTGTAATCTTGTTTTTATGTTTTATTCTCGCTATAAAAAAATAATATTAAATCCCAATTCACAAAATGGTTTTGCATCACTGCATTTTAATTTACACTGACAAAGTAGGTATACACAAATACAACACATTTACTAAGAGATAAATTTACAATGACAATAAGTACAAGATTTCTATAAGACCATTATAAGTATATATCTGTGGCTTGGAGCTAAAAGGGCCAATGTCAAAATATTTACTTTAGAGAAAATTTGAATTGAACTTTAACTGTTATAGGTATATGCTTTCATAGTGACATTGGCCAGCATTTTACCTATGAAGCTGTTCTGGGTTAAGTATGACTTTGTGTAAATAGGTACTGAGATTGAGTTTTATTATAAACCTTTTTCAACAACTGACTAAGATTTTTATTTGTCAACAAAATTATTTTTAAAGTAAACAGTGTACGTAGACAATTTGGTCTGCGTTCCAGAACAATCTGAGTCTATTTCGGCCTATTGTCAACTCAGCTACAGTTGTATCAGATGAAAATTTATTCACATCATAAAGAAACTATTGTTGACAACAGGGCTATTACAACAACAAAACTTTACGAGTACTTTAGTTCAACTCTTATCAAAATAACAATATGCAAAACAATTAAAAAGGTTATTACCTATAAACATTAAAAAGAACAATTTTTTCTAAATTAACTTTTTAAAATATTTAATGAAACATATAGTTAGGTTTGTAATTTTTTTTTTTTTAGTTTTTGATGTTGCATTTTTTTTATATACATAGTATTATGACCATTTTAAGTAAATATTTGGATTGCCTATGGATTATTGTTCGTCCTATTGTTTACTATACTGCCAGTAAAAAGAAACTTTTAGTAAGGTGTTATTCATTTAATAGAGATTTTAAAATATTTGTGTAAAATGTAGAAAATATTGGATATGCAAAGAATCTCCAATTAAAAGTACAATGTTATCACAGTTAAGCGTCAACTTAAGCATGGGTGACTACGTATAATCAGAACTTGATTTTGATAAAAAAAAAATAATAATACTAAATCTATTTAACCGAGTTTCTTATTTGACTATTTCGTATATTTATATCCGTAGGTATATGATTTCAATTATCTATAAAATTCGACGTATCCAATTAGTTTTTAAAAATAATGAAAATATTTATTTTGTACTTAATTTTTTTTTTATTGGTTTCAAATTTGTAGTTTTTCTTACCAATAAATATTTTGATAAGACATATTAAGAACTATAGTCTTAAGATTTATATTTTTACATATGAAGCATTTTATATGAAAATCAAAAATAAAACACACGTATAGACAGAAAACAATTGTAAAAATTAATTTTTAAATGCGTGTCATTTATGAATCGATTACTTTTTCATTTTTCAATAACACTAGTTTTACACCCTATATTGAACTGCTCTCTTTACACAACTTTTAAAGAGAAAAAACTGTTATATCCGATTATATGTACAGAAAAATTTATATTTTTAAAATTAATTTTTTTTGTAAATATTATGCACATTTTAGCACAATGTGTTTATTTTAATGTTATTTTTTGAAATTTCATTGACACCTTAACTTTAATAAAAGCACAAATTTTTTTTGATAATATTTGTATATATATATAAACTTTTAAGAACAACTCTTTTTGTACATCACATGTATTTTTGTTGTTGTTCTAAAAAAGACTAATAATGAAATTAAACATTCTGGAATTTTCTTAGCAAGAAAATTAATTTTTTTTTAACAAAATTGCATGCTGCATTAATTTCGTATACATTATTTCCTAATTGTCCTTAAATATGTACTTGGTTGCAAAATTTATTTCACTTAAGTGCCACATGTCTGCCCATTTTGCATTTTTTTTTTAAATTCACTTTTTTCATAAAAATACTTACATTACAACAAAAAGCTCAATTCTTTTTCAACTATAAATATATATATTTTTTTTTAATAATTCACTTCACGTTTTATCTCCTGTTTTAATAAAGAACAAATTCCTTTTTGGTTTCCTTTACTTTTCTTATTGTAGTAAGTTCTTTTCTCTTTGCTTTGTGAATTGAAACTGAATACAAAACCAGAGTTGCCGGTCATATTAATATGCTTTAAAACTGACGTGTACTTTTGTCACTTTGAACGTAAAACAATCTCTTAATATTTGTACTGACGTGTTAAATTTTTATTTAAGGGAAACTTGTTATCAGTGTTACCAATATTAATTTTAAAAAGTCGGACAAAAATATTCATTGATAATATTTTTTAAACTAACAAGGGTCCACACAAAATTTTTATATCCTAACAGCAAATTTATGTTTTTGTACAAGTTATTGTTTTGAGGTGGAGAAAACGAACTGTATGTAGGGAATAAGTTTAGAAAATTCAGTCTGTTTGTATGCAAAATATACTGTATATTTTATTTATATATATATATAAATATGTTTATGCTTTCTTATTTAATCTAAAACATATCGTCGTAAGCTCCATAAAAAATACATAAGAATTTGACAGTTTCTGTTTAATATTATTTTTTTATAAGCTTGAACAATATTTTTACAATAGCGTGATTTACAATATTGTATATTCGCCATTGCAAATTTGCACCATTGCAAATTTGTTATATATGTGTTTACTTTGTTAGTGTAAAGTAAAAATATACTCTACTAATTTCCAAATGCTCTGATGAAAGATTATTTGCACCAGATTGTGAATTACGCTAATATATATATGTGCAAACTACATAGAAATTGATTTTTGTTTTATGTAAAATGCAAAGATTTTGCAGATGCAAATGCGTTATGATACGCAGTGTTTATTTTGAAACCTAATTTGTAGATTGAAATCTAGTGTGTGATGTTTTAAGATTACTTCTACTTCAGTTGAATTTAAATAATAAAACGTAAAATTTTCAACGTTTTAGACAAATTTGATATATCAGATTTTTCTTTTAACTATGTATGAAAAATTCATAAATGAACTTCACTATGGCAGCACTAATTGGAAGTTTTTATTCTCTCTAAGAAATAAACAAAGTCGGGGATGGAAAATTTTGATAGAAATTTTTATAAAATTAAAATACACATTGCGAACATAAAAATATTCAAGAGACGACTTGGTATATACACTATAAAATTTGTAGTGCATCTTTTGGTATATTTCTGCCCTAACAAAATTTTCTCTCGATATTTAGACAAATATACCTGTATTAAATATATTAATAACTAGCTTGTGCCCGCGACTTCGTCTGCGTAGTTATAGGGATAAAAGGTGGACTTAGTATTAACCTAGATTGTTATTTATATGTTTGTCAAATTCATCCAAACACTAGCTTGTGCCCCCGACTTCGTCTGCGTAGTTATCGGGATTAAAGGTAGACTTAGTATTAATAACAAAAATAAAAATATTTACAACACAAACAACCCGTTTAGGATGTGTTATGATGAGTTGGCCAACGTCTTCACGTTATTATCGCGATAAAAAGCAGCCTATGTGTTAATCTAGGTTGTTATCTATCTATGTGCCGAATTCCATTTAGTTCCGTTCAGCCGTTTTTGCGTGATTAAGTAACAAATATCCAAACAATCACATTTACGATGAAGATAGAACTTCTGACGTTAGGTGAGTATATAAATTATAGTCCAATTCACAATCTTGTGTATTCGCCATTGCAAATTTGCACCATTGCAAATATGTTATATATGTGTATTCTTTGTTAGTGTAAAGTATAAAAAAAATACTGTACTATTTTGAAAAAGCACTGATGCAAGACCGTTTGCACAAAATTGTGATTTACGCTAATAAAATTGCATGCACAAAAACTTTCTATTTAAACGTAATGTAAACACAGTCTTAGTGCTGGCATACGAAAAGTTGTTGAAAATTTGTTCAAACCTAAATTTAAAATTGTTTTGCTGAATACACATTATGACATTTGTTAAATTTTTGCGTCATTCTTAAAAATTGCGAATTTCGTGATAGAAAATGCCATATAGGTGTATTAAAATAAATGTGATATCAACTTTTTCATCCCTGGGTAAAACACAGGTAATGTCAGTTGTTGATTTCTGATTGGTCCACGATATCATTATATATTTATTGCTCTTTTTATAGTGCTGCCACCTTATATTTTTGTTCTTAAAAACTTTGTATAACAGTTGTTTTCTCTTTTATTTTAACTTAATCACAGCATTGCCAGAATGATGATTTTACCTGCTTTTTTGTTCACAACATGTTAAATTTTTTATATGGTGATTTTTAGAAATGTAAATTTTTTATAGGTATTTAGTTTTGTTTCAAATACTAAGAATGTATGATGAAGTGCAACGTCTATATCTTAAAATAATAAATATTTTTATAAACCCAACCTATGTAAATATAAATATCAAAGCTTCACTTTGAAAATACCGATTTTTTTTTTACATAAACGAAGAAGTTTGTTTAATAAACAAAAAACTTACTTAAAAAGGATAGCATTTATTTTATTAAAAATTGTATTTCATTTTATATTGAGTTATGTAAGCAAATACTAAAACAATTTTAGTTTTAACGGCAATTTTCTAAAAGTGTTTATGCATTGACCCTTTAAATATTCTAGATAGAAAAATTCTGATTGATTAAAACGATATTCAAAATTTATATGACGAGCTTAGAGAACTTTGTCGTGTCAACTCTAGAATTTTGTATTGTTTGATATTGAAAATTGGCTTAATCGGTATATGGGGAACAGAGTAATAGCTCGCAATGCAAGTGTAGGTCAAAAAAACAATGTCCTTTCAACATCGAATAAAATGCAATTGTATCTAAACGCATAGACGTAGAGCGAAGAAATTTCGAATGTATATTTCCTGAGTAAAAAAAATCTATACACTACGAAAGAAGTTATAGATGAAAATGTACGAAAATTTATATCACACAGTGTCTTTTTTGGTATATTAAAAACGTAATATGTAAAACTAAAAAAAATTTTGATGTATGATTCTGAAATTTTGCAAAAGCTTTAGAAAAAGCTTAAAAATAATTCTTGTAAACATTTTTTTCTTAAATTTTGAAGTGGGTGTAGCATCCACCTCCCACACTAAATCAACACTTTTTGCCGCATATCCAGAGCTTATATTATTCCAACCAAAAATCTACATATAGGTACAATAAGAGCAAGAAAAGTGAGAACCCTCAAAAAAAAAAAAACACACACACATTCAGGATGCAAACAGTATTTAAAAACGATGACAGGTGTGATGTGTTTAATATAGCCGTTTTGTCAATCATTTTTAAAATTGTTTTTGATAAATCTTGTTTCACAATTTTATTACATTGTTTATATTTTGTCTTCTAGTATGCTTTTTAGAAGTCAATAATATTAAATATTATATTACTGTGGCTGAAAATATTTCGATACGAGTAATAATAGATAGGCGCTCTGTGATTTTTACATCTGCATAAAATCCGACTCACACTTTTAAACTGTTATGGATGCTTTAACTAGACGTTCGACTTTTTTTATTTGGTGATTTAAACGCCCAATATACCCGCTGGAGTTATTTTTCAAACAATATTGCTGGTAATAAGTTATATAGTCACTACTCAAATACATATGTATACTCGTTTTGGACAAGGCTCCGCCAAATAACTTTGTTTTTTGAAAATGATATAAAAAAGAATAGCTTCGGCTGTGTGGCACGTAGCGCCGTCCTGTTGAAACGAAATGTTGTCAATATCCTCCTCTTCAATTTTCGTGAACAAAAATTCGTTTAAAATAACCCTATAACGATCGCCATTGACTACGGCCACTCCTTGCTCATTTTCGAAAAAAAAATGGCCCAATTATGCCTTTGGATTAAAATCCGCACCAAACAGTG